>ONZH01025454.1:272500-952559 GCA_900303285.1 Rhinella marina | reverse complement strand
GTCCCCGCCTCCACTACATTCACCCAGTGTGCCGTCAGAGAAATGTATCGTCCCTGGCCGCAAGCGCTTGTCCATGAGTCGGTGGTCAAGTGGACCTTTGCGCTGACTGCGTACCTCAGGGCCCGCCTGATGTTACGCGACACGTGCTGGTGCAGGGCGGGGACGGCACTCCGGGAAAAGTAGTGGCGGCTAGGGACGGAATAGCGAGGTGCGGCAGCCGCCATCAGGTCGCGGAAGGCCTGCGTCTCCACAAGCCTAAACGGCAACATCTCCAGGGCCAGCAGTTTGGAGATGTGGCAGTTTAAGGCTTGGGCTTGGGGGTGACTCGAGGCGTACTTCCGCCTGCGGTCGAACGCCTGCGAGATGGACAGTTGTTGGGACGAGGAGTGTGAAGGTGCAGGCGAAGAGGCGGGGGAAGGGGAGGCTGAAGGAGAAGGCCCCAAAGTAGCAGAGGCAGAGGCAGATGTGGAGGTGTCCTGGCTGGAGGTCTGGACCGCAGTGGCAGCACACAACAAAGGGGAAGAGGCAGTGGCAGCAAGACCGGGCGCAGTTTGTATTGCGTTTGCTCTTTCCCACTCAGCCCAGTGCTTGAATTCCAAGTGACGCCGCATGCCTGAGGTGGTCAGATTGCTCTTCTCAGAGCCCCTACTCAGTTTTGAGTGGCAGAGTGTGCAAACCGCGCTCAGTTTGTCATCCGCACAAACATTAAAATATCTCCACACCACAGAAGTACGAGGCCTCGATGGGGGAGCTTCGCACGACTGGCCGCTGGCGGGAACAGCTTCGGCCCTGCTGGCTGTGGCCTCACTTCTCTGTCTGAACTGTCCTCTGCCTGTGGCCATCCCTCTGCCTGTGGCCATCCCTCTGCCTGTGGCCATCCCTCTGCCTGTGGACATCCCTCTGCCTGTGGACATCCCTCTGCCTGTGGACATCCCTCTGCCTGTGGACATCCCTCTGGCCTCTTGTTGCCTTTTCGGTGCTGCGGCAGACCACCACCTCTCCACTGCTTTCCTCGCTGGACATCAACCCGCTGGCCAAGTGGGGTCGGTCATTTCGTCATCCACCACCTCCTCTTCTCACTCTGCCTCCTCCTCCTGCCCACTGGACATTCGCAACAGCCTCCCTTGATGGCAACTGCGTCTCATCATCATCATCGCTCATGATAACAGATGCTGGCTCAGGGTCCACATCAGCAGGAGATGGCGAAAACTCCAGTGTTTGGGCATCACTACAAACAAATTCCTCTGCTAGCTCCTGGGATTCTCCGGCACATCTGAAAAGGACCCGAAACAGAGCTCCTGGGAGGGGTCAAGGGTGGGATGACTCTGTTGGCCAGGTGTGGAGGAAGGAGGGTCAGAGTGAGACTGTGTGGATGACTGGCTGGTGGACAACTGTGTGGAAGCGCTATCGGCTATCCATTGCACCACCTGTTCAACCTGCTCAGGCCTCAACAGCGGTGTAACCCGCCCCCTGCTTAACTGTCCCATAAAGGCAGGGATTCTGGATGAGCGGGATCCTGGCTGATCCTCACCAGCACACATTGTATCCCCACTGGCTTCAACAAGGCCCCCCAACAGCATTTCCGCGCCCCCGTCCTCGTCCACGTCCACGTCCTATTCCGCTAGCCCCCCTACGCATTTTATTTTTTTTTGTTGCAAATACAATATTTGGGTATAAATTAGGTATGTGAAATAATTTAGCAAGAGAACGCACAGTACAGTGGCCTATTAAAAGGCCTAGATATTGTATATTTCAAAGTACACAGCCGTGTAGTAACAGAACAGACGGTGGGTATTTACACCAGGTATGTGAGATAATTTAACAAGAGAACGCACAGTACAGTGGCCTATTAAAATGCCTAGATATTGTATATTTCAAAGTACGCAGCCGTGTAGTAAAAGAACAGACGGTGGGTATTTACACCAGGTATGTGAGATAATTTAACAAGAGAACGCACAGTACAGTGGCCTATTAAAATGCCTAGATATTGTATATTTCAAAGTACACAGCCGTGTAGTAACAGAACAGACGGTGGGTATTTACACCAGGTATGTGAGATAATTTAACACGAGAACGCACAGTACAGTGGCCTATTAAATGGCCTAGATATTGTATATTTCAAAGTACACAGCCGTGTAGTAACTGAACAGACGGTGGGTATTTACACCAGGTATGTGAGATAATTTAACAAGAGAACGCACAGTACAGTGGCCTATTAAATGGCCTAGATATTGTATATTTCAAAGTACACAGCCGTGTAGTAACAGAACAGACGGTGGGTATTTACACCAGGTATGTGAGATAATTTAACAAGAGAACGCACAGTACAGTGGCCTATTAAAATGCCTAGATATTGTATATTTCAAAGTACACAGCCGTGTAGTAACAGAACAGACGGTGGGTATTTACACCAGGTATGTGAGATAATTTAACAAGAAGAACGCACAGTACAGTGGCCTATTAAATGGCCTAGATATTGTATATTCAAAGTACACAGCCGTGTAGTAACAGAACAGACGGTGGGTATTTACACCAGGTATGTGAGATAATTTAACAAGAGAACGCACAGTACAGTGGCCTATTAAATGGCCTAGATATTGGTATATTTCAAAGTACACAGCCGTGTAGTAACTGAACAGACGGTGGGTATTTACACCAGGTATGTGAGATAATTTAAAAGAGAACGCACAGTACAGTGGACTATTAAATGGCCTAGATATTGTATATTTCAAAGTACACAGCCGTGTAGTAACAGAACAAACGGTGGTATTTACACCAGGTATGTGAGATAATTTAACAAGAAACGCACAGTACAGTGGCCTATTAAAATGCCTAGATATTGTATATTTCAAAGTACACAGCCGTGTAGTAACAGAACAGACGGTGGGTATTTACACCAGGTATGTGAGATAATTTCAACAAGAGAACGCACAGTACAGGGCCTATTAAAATGCCTAGATATTGTATATTTCAAAGTACACAGCCGTTGTAGTAACAGAACAACGGTGGGTATTTTACACCAGGTATGTGAGATAATTTAACAAGAGAACGCACAGTACAGTGGCCTATTAAATGGCCCTAGATATTGTATATTTCAAAGTACACAGCCGTTGTAGTAACTGAACAGACGGTGGGTATTTACACCAGGTATGTGAGATAATTTAACAAGAGAACGCACAGTACAGTGGCCTATTAAATGGCCTAGATATTGTATATTTCAAAGTACACAGCCGTGTAGTAACAGAACAGACGGTGGGTATTTACACCAGGTATGTGAGATAATTTAACAAGAGAACGCACAGTACAGTGGCCTATTAAAATGCCTAGATATTGTATATTTCAAAGTACACAGCCGTGTAGTAACAGAACAGACGGTGGGTATTACACCAGGTATGTGAGATAATTTAACAAGAGAACGCACAGTACAGTGGCCTATTAAAATGCCTAGATATTGGTATATTTCAAGTACACAGCCGTGTAGTAACAGAACAGACGGGTGGGTATTTACCACCAGGTATGTGAGATAATTTAACAAGAGAAACGCACAGTACAGTGGCCTATTAAAATGCCTAGATATTGTATATTTTCAAAGTACACAGCCGTGTAGTAACAGAACAGACGGTGGGTATTTACACCAGGTATGTGAGATAATTTAACAAGAGAACGCACAGTACAGTGGCCTATTAAATGGCCTAGATATTGTATATTTCAAAAGTACACAGCCGTGTAGTAACTGAACAGACGGTGGGTATTTTACACCAGGTATGTGAGATAATTTAACAAGAGAACGCACAGTACAGTGGCCTATTAAATGGCCTAGATATTGTATATTTCAAAGTACAGCAGCCGTGTAGTAACAGAACAGACGGTGGGTATTTACACCAGGTATGTGAGATAATTTAACAAGAGAACGCACAGTACAGTGGCCTATTAAAATGCCTAGATATTGTATATTTCAAAGTACACAGCCGTGTAGTAACAGAACAGACGGTGGGTATTTACACCAGGTATGTGAGATAATTTAACAAGAGAACGCACAGTACAGTGGCCTATTAAATGGCCTAGATATTGTATATTTCAAAGTACACAGCCGTGTAGTAACAGAACAGACGGTGGGGTATTTACACCAGGTATGTGAGATAATTTAACAAGAGAACGCACAGTACAGTGGCCTATTAAATGGCCTAGATATTGTATATTTCAAAGTACACAGCCGTGTAGTAACTGAACAGACGGTGGGTATTTACACCAGGTATGTGAGATAATTTAACAAGAGAACGGCACAGTACAGTGGCCTATTAAATGGCCTAGATATTGTATATTTCAAAGTACACAGCCGTGTAGTAACAGAACAGACGGTGGGTATTTACACCAGGTATGTGAGATAATTTAACAAGAGAACGCACAGTACAGTGGCCTATTAAATGGCCTAGATATTGTATATTTCAAAGTACACAGCCGTGTAGTAACTGAACAGACGGTGGGTATTTACACCAGGTATGTGAGATAATTTAACAAGAGAACGCACAGTACAGTGGCCTATTAAATGGCCTAGATATTGTATATTTCAAAGTACACAGCCGTGTAGTAACAGAACAGACGGTGGGTATTTACACCAGGTATGTGAGATAATTTAACAAGAGAACGCACAGTACAGTGGCCTATTAAAATGCCTAGATATTGTATATTTCAAAGTACACAGCCGTGTAGTAACAGAACAGACGGTGGGTATTTACACCAGGTATGTGAGATAATTTAACAAGAGAACGCACAGTACAGTGGCCTATTAAAATGCCTAGATATTGTATATTTCAAAGTACACAGCCGTGTAGTAACAGAACAGACGGTGGGTATTTACACCAGGTATGTGAGATAATTTAACAAGAGAACGCACAGTACAGTGGCCTATTAAATGGCCTAGATATTGTATATTTCAAAGTACACAGCCGTGTAGTAACTGAACAGACGGTGGGTATTTACACCAGGTATGTGAGATAATTTAACAAGAGAACGCACAGTACAGTGGCCTATTAAATGGCCTAGATATTGTATATTTCAAAGTACACAGCCGTGTAGTAACAGAACAGACGGTGGGTATTTACACCAGGTATGTGAGATAATTTAACAGAGAACGCACAGTACAGTGGCCTATTAAAATGCCTAGATATTGTATATTTCAAAGTACACAGCCGTGTAGTAACAGAACAGACGGTGGGTATTTACACCAGGTATGTGAGATAATTTAACAAGAGAACGCACAGTACAGTGGCCTATTAAATGGCCTAGATATTGTATATTCAAAGTACACAGCCGTGTAGTAACAGAACAGACGGTGGGGTATTTACACCAGGTATGTGAGATAATTTAACAAGAGAACGCACAGTACAGTGGCCTATTAAATGGCCTAGATATTGTATATTTCAAAGTACACAGCCGTGTAGTAACAGAACAGACGGTGGGTATTTACACCAGGTATGTGAGATAATTTAACAAGAGAACGCACAGTACAGTGGCCTATTAAATGGCCTAGATATTGTATATTTCAAAGTACACAGCCGTGTAGTAACTGAACAGACGGTGGGTATTTACACCAGGTATGTGAGATAATTTAGCAAGAGAACGCACAGTACAGTGGCCTAATTAAAATGCCTAGATATTGTATATTTCAAAGTACACAGCCGTGTAGTAACAGAACAGACGGTGGGTATTTACACCAGGTATGTGAGATAATTTAACAAGAGAACGCACAGTACAGTGGCCTATTAAAAGGCCTAGATATTGTATATTTCAAAGTACAAAGCCGTGTAGTAACTGAACAGACGGTGGGTATTTACACCAGGTATGTGAGATAATTTAGCAAGAGAACGCACAGTACAGTGGCCAATTAAATGGCCTAGATATTGTATATTTCAAGGTACACAGCCGTGTACTAACTGAACAGACGGTGGGTATTTACACCTGGTATACAAAAAGGGTATTGCAGGCACACAGAACCCAGAACACTAGAGCCAAATAAACTGTATTTAAAAAAATAAAATAAAATTCACAGCCGTATACTGCCAGATCAGATGGTGCATATACACACTAGTTATATAACAGGGTTGTTCAGCCTAAAGAACGCTGAACAGTAGTGCCAAATATAGTTTGGTATGTAGCAGAGCACCTAATACACCACTAATGCCTCTCTCTGTCCCTACTCCAGCAGCTATCCCTGAATACAGCAGCCGTTCTCTGTAAAGTCTATATTGTAGTAAAGCTATCACTGAAGTCCACTGTAGTAGCCCTGATAAGGGCTTTTAATCACGCTCCTGCCTGTCCAACAGCTAAAACCTATCTGTCCCTTCTCCAGCCTCTGTCCCTGACTAAGTTCACGCAGCATATGCGTACGAGCAGGAAGAGCTGAGTTTTTAATATTCGAGGTCACATGGTTTTTCCAGCCAATCCATGTAGACGCTGTTTTCGCGCTGCCAGCGTGCTCAGCGTGCCTGTCATACCCCCCCTGCATGTTGATTGGTGGAAAAAGAGCGCCAGGGAAGGTGGGAGGGGAAACGAATTCTAAGTGCGCCATCGCCGTTATACTCGATTGAAATCGAGTATGCCGAATATCGTAGTATTCGATCGAATATCGGCTCGATCGAACACTACTCGCTCATCTCTACCGATGTACAATTAATTTTTTCTAAGTGCAGCTTTTTTTAGTATATCTTTCATCTGAGGGTTTTACTTATAACCATACTTCCCCCAATTACAGTATCCTGCCCTATAATGAAGTGAGGGGTCCCCTCCTGTTTTCGAGCCAAGATCTTAATGTTATGGGAAAGATGGCAGTGTTAGTGTTTGGTTGGGGCGGTCAGTGCTTAGTTGTGTGGTAGAAATGGATTAGTGGGTCCTATTACTTTGGTATAACTCAATGTGCATCTCTGCCTCAATGTTTTACCTTCTCATAGTAAACTTCTAACCAACCTCCACTGTTCTCCAACCTGTTGCTAACCCAGTCTCAGTTTACTCTAATAACTAAACATATCTTCAACATATAGAGAAACATTCTACAGCTTTCACCATATGTTTGTGCTTTCAATGTCAATTAATAAAAGTTTAGTGCTCCCGAGTTTATGAGGACGCCTGTCCTAAATAAGCCGTTCTATTAATACAGGTGCCAGGTAACAAGAGGAGACTTATTAATGTACAATTCCCGTAGGAATTGTAGAACAATATTGAATAAAATAAGTTGCCCTAGTTTACTTCACAGCTTGTACATCATCCTGGATGATGACTGTAAGATGTTAAATCAGTCCTAAAGTTATAAGCATGACTGTCGCTGACCTTTACAGGTATCTCAAAGTCATCTTGCAACTGTTGAAACATATGGACCAACCACTGCACACAGGAAATAAGCTTTAGAAGTACATATATAAGTATATATATATATATATATATATATATATATATATATATATATATATTGTATGATTCTAGTATTCCACCATTCTGTACAGATATACGGGCGACATGGTGCCTCAGCGGTTGGCACTGGTGCCTTCCAGCACTGGGGTCCTAAGTTCGAATCTTACAAGGACAACATCTGCATGGAGTTTGTATGTTCTCCCTGTGTTTGAGTGGGTTTCCTCCAGGTACTCCAGTTCCTCCCACACTCCAAATACTGATAGGGAACCCCGTTGGAAACAGTTTGATGCTAATGTCTGTAAAGTGTTGCGGAATATGTCAGCGTTATATAAAATAAATAACCGTGGAGACCCGTGCCCGCCATTGTTTTGTTCCTCTTGGTGGGCATGGGTGTCTAGTCTCTCAGACTGCTGCTGCAACTGTCAAGCGGCTGGGACCAGCTGTCCCTCTTCTGCTCTCCAGCAGCAGGTCCGCCCACTGAGCTCCTTTGTCCCCTCTTAAAAGTCAATGTCTGTGCTGGTCTGCTAGGCCTCTTAAAGGGCCGGTGCATATGCCTTAATCTTCACCAGCCAATGGCTTGTTATAGGGATAACCATCTGGTGTGGGTCCAACTGCTGAGATCCAGGAATGATTGGAGCAGCAGGTCAAACATGACAGCACACACTCCCTTAATCTCTGTGGAGTTGCTGGGGATAGCCAAGTGCTGTATTCGAGCAAAACTGTGTCAATGCTCATGTATCACTGGTTATATCACTAAGAGTTATATAGTTACATTGCAGGATATGAAATGTTGTTCTAGTAACTTGAAGATATAGTCCAATTTTATATCAACTTTGAATTTGAACAGATTTTTCCAGAATTTCCATAACTTATTTTATAGTTAAAGACATTTGAGTTTTGCAAAACTGTGGTCAAAAGCAGAGACTATGATAACAAAGAAATGGATGCAGCATTGCCGCTCCTATGCCTCCCTCTGCTCTTTGCTTACTTGTCTGCAGTGATGAGCTGGTATACACATGTGCCTCAAGCCCACTGAGACCAGTGATTGACTGCTGCAGTCACGATATGGGTGCATCACTGTTGCAGTCGACCTTGTCCTAAAATTAAAAATACAAATGGATTCTTTCCAAATCCTTCTGCACTCAATACAGTAATAATGATGACAAAGTAAAAGCATAATGTTCAAAATCTTTGCTAATTTATTGACAAGGAAAAAATAACATCTTGCATTGACGTAAGTATTCATACCCTTTACTCGGGACTTAGTTGATTATGAACAATTACAGCCTCCAGTCTTCTTAATGTGATGCCACAATGTTTGCACATCTGGATTTAGGAATTTTCCTCCATTATTTTCTGCAGATCCTCTCAAGCGCTGTCAAGTTGGATAAGGACTGTTGGTTTACAGCCATTTTCAAGTCTCTCCTGAGATATTTGATTGGGTTCACGTCAGGGCTCTGGCTGGGCCTTTTAAGGACTTTTGCAGAGTTGTCCATAAGCCACTCCTGTTTTGTCTTGGCTGTGTGCTTAAGGGTATTGTCTTCTTTGACAGTGAACCTTTGGCCCAATCTGAGGTCCATAGCACTCTGAATCAGGTTTTCATTAAGAATAATCTGTACTTTGCTCCATTCAGGTTTTCCTCCTTCTGACCGGTGTCGCTGTCCCAGCTGCCGAAAACACCGCCACAATAAGATGCTGCCACTACCACGATTCACTGTAGGGATGGTATTGAGCAGGTGATGAGCAGTGCCTAGTTTCCTCCAAACATGACACTTACAATTGAAGCTTAAATGTTAAATCTTTGCTTTAACAGACCAGAGAATCTTGTTTTTCATAGTCTGAGAATCCTTTAGGTAATTTTTTGCAGACTCCAAGAGAGCTTTATTGCATCTTTTTATGGAGGAAGGCTTCCTTCTGGCCACTCTACCACAAAGCCCAGATTGGGGGAGTTCTTCAGTGATGGTTGACCTCCTGGAAGGTTCTACCATCTGCCCAAAAGTTCTGGAGCTCAGCCAGAGTGACCATTGGGTTCCTGGTCACTTCTATTATCAAGGCTGTTCTCCCCTGATTAATTATATTGATGGGGTCGCCAGCTCTAGCAAGGGTTGTTCAAACTTTTTCCATTTAAGTATTATGACAGCCACTGTGCTGTTGGGAATTTTCAGTGCAGCATACATTTTTGTACCCTTCGCCAGATCTGTACCTCCACACAATCCTGTCTCCAAACTCTGCAGGCAGTTCTTTCCTCCTCATTGCTTGGTTTTTGCTCTGATATGCATTGTTAGCTGTTAGACCTTGGATAGACAGAGCTGTGTTTTCCTAAATCATGTCCGGTCAACTGAATTTACCACATGTGGACTTCAATCAAGGTGTAGAAACATCTCAAAGAAGATCAAGAGAAATGGGAGAGCTAAATGTCACAGCAAAGGGTCTGTAGTCATGTGCAGAAATTTCTGCAATAAATCTGGCGTATGTGAATAAGCCCTCAGGGCGGTTTTACATACAGCATGTATGTAAAAAAAAAGTTGGCTTTTTTGTGGCATTATTCATGTTTTTACTTGATCAAAAACACTGGCCAAATGCAGTGGAAGTCTATATTAAAATATAAATGCATTAGCAACAATGTGTTTTTGTTTATGGTGTTTTGGTAGCTTTTCTTGCATTTATTGGGTCCGTTTTTTTTTTAAATGCAACATGGTGTAGGTTTAGCAGCTTTTTCAATAGGCTTCTCCATAGAGCTTGAAAAATGCCACAAAAAATGCAAAATAAAAATATAATGGATTGAAAAAATGTCATAAAATGCCTATAAAAACACAATAAAACGTTTTAGAAGAAAAAAAAAGTGTTGGAAGCCTTAAAGCGTATCTGAGCTTTCAAAAAGTTTTTATAATGGCTGTGCTTCTGTGCACAATAATTATTCCCCTCTTCCACTGCACAGCTAGATGCATTTCTTTCACAAGCATGGGGCTTCTGTGTAATCTGCCAGCACTTTACTGCTGGGACATCCTTTCCCTTGCATCCCACTATGTTAGTTTTCAGCTCTGGAGCTCAGAGAATAGATAAGAAGGGAGAGATCACACTTACAGAAAAGAAGGATGCTCATGTTATCTTCAGAAGTTGTCTTGAAGCAGGTCTTTTATCAGTCTCAGGATCTCAGCTAGCTCTGACACACCTTATTTTCTGTCAGCCGTCTTCTGTCTCTGTTACTAGGGATAGATCTTGCCTGAAAACAGGCAGTGGACCACAACTTAGGTGAAAGTGAAACCCCTAGGGGCCATAACTTCATAGCTTAGAAATTTGCTATTTACACCATTCTCTATTAAATGAATTATATATATATATATATATATATGTATATATATATATATACAGTACAGACCAAAAGTTTGGACACACCTTCTCATTCAAAGAGTTTTCTGTATTTTCATGACTATGAAAATTGTAGATTCACACTAAAGGCATCAAAACTATGAATTAACACATGTGGAATTATATACTTAACAAAAAAAATGTCTTATATTCTAGGTTCTTCAAAGTAGTCACCTTTTGCTTTGATTACTGCTTTGCACACTCTTGGCATTCTCTTAATGAGCTTCAAGGGGTAGTCACCTGAAATGGTTTTCACTTCACAGGTGTGCCCTGTCAGGTTTAATAAGTGGGATTTCTTGCCTTATAAATGGGGTTGGGACCATGAGTTGGGTTGGGCAGAAGTCAGGTGGATACACAGCTGATAGTCCTACTGAATAGACTGTTAGAATTTGTATTATGGCAAGAAAAAAGCAGCTAAGTAAAGAAAAACGAGTGGCCATCATTACTTTAAGAAATGAAGGTCAGTCAGTCTGAAAAATTGGGAAAACTTTGAAAGTGTCCCCAAGTGCAGTCGCAAATACCATCAAGCGCTACAAAGAAACTGGCTCACATGAGGACCGCCCCAGGAAAGGAAGACCAAGAGTCACCTCTGCTGCGGAGGATAAGTTCATCCGAGTCACCAGCCTCAGAAATCACAGGTTAACAGCAGCTCAGATTAGAGACCAGGTCAATGCCACACAGAGTTCTAGCAGCAGACACATCTCTACAACAACTGTTAAGAGGAGACTGTGTGCAGCAGGCCATCATGATAAAAAAGCTGCTAGGAAACCACTGCTAAGGACAGGCAACAAGCAGAAGAGACTTGGGCTAAAGAACACAAGGGATGGACATTAGACCAGTGGAAATCTGTGCCTTGGTCTGATGAGTCCAAATTTGAGATCTTTGGTTCCAACCACCGTGTCTTTGTGCGACGCAGAAAAGGTGAACGGATGGACTCTACATGCCTGGTTCCTACCGTGAAGCATGGAGGAGGAGGTGTGATGGTGTGGGGGTGCTTTGCTGGTGACACTGTTGGGGATATATTCAAAATTGAATAATATGAAGGCATACTGAACCAGCATGGCTACCACAGCATCTTGTAGCGGCATGCTATTCCATCCGGTTTGCGTTTAGTTGGACCATCATTTATTTATCAACAGGACAATGACCCCAAACACACCTCCAGGCTGTGTAAGGGCTATTTGACCAAGAAGGAGAGTGATGGGATGCTATGCCAGATGACCTGGCCTCCACAGTCACCAGACCTGAACCCAATCGAGATGGTTTGGGGTGAGCTGGACCGCAGAGTGAAGGCAAAAGGGCCAACAAGTGCTAAGCATCTCTGAGAACTCCTTCAAGACTGTTGGAATACCATTTCAGGTGACTACCTCTTGACGCTCATCAAGAGAATGCCAAGAATGTGCAAAGCAGTAATCAAAGCAAAAGGTGGCTACTTTGAAGAACCTAGAATATAAAACATATTTTCAGTTGTTTCACACTTTTTTGTTAAGTATATAATTCCACATGCGTTAATTCATAGTTCTGATGCCTTCAGTGTGAATCTACAATTTTCATAGTCATGAAAATACAGAAAACTCTTTGAATGAGAAGGTGTGTCCAAACTTTTGGTCTGTACTGTATATATATATTACATATATACATATATATATATATATATATATATATATATATATATATATAACACATGTATGTATGTATATAATATATATATATATATATATAATATAATATATAAAATAACATGTGTTTGTTTATTACTATGCCACATCCATATACAAGCTTCTCCTGTGTATGTATAAACAAAAGTAATAAGTCTTTAGGCTAATTAGTAAAATAATCTTCATACATGTTTTCATTTTCTAACTGGGTAAAGAAAAACATCTAATATTACTAATCTGATGGCACCTGAAAATGGCACAGAATACACTGAGCAGTTTTCTTATTTGTGTGATATCACCTTGCTCAATAGCATCAAGTAGTGTGTGAGAAGAAGAGATTATCATCTCCACAGACCTGGTCACACTCCTTAAGACATAATTAACAGCTTCGAGGGGCCTGCTATGAGAAGCTGTCACTGCTGGGGGGCCATATGGGATTCTCTGCTGGAAAGGAAAGAAATATTTGCTAACTTCTTTACATGTATATGAGGTGTAAAGTGAAAGTGTGTAATAGAAGTAATGTCTGCAGTAAATTGGTGTTTCTCCTATGGGAGCTGTGCTAGTCACGTCTTCTTATTCTCTGATGACCATGAATAATACTGTTATTAGTAATACAGCCGACTGGCGTCGCAACAGGTTCTTCAAAGTAAGAGGCTGACTCTGGTCATACAAACAGACACGTACGGTGCATGAGTCCAACATACTGAATGGGAGACAGGCCTATGAATGAATTAATTAATAACATTGGTTCCGCGAGGAACATACTGTGAAGTTTTTGAATAAAGCTGAGAGATCCACCTACAGTTAAATTTTTCATATAGACCATATAACCTAGAACAGTTATAAAAACCTATGAAGTTGTCCAGTAAAGACGATCTCTGTCCCTATGACCTTTTAAGAATATACGGGCGTCACATAGCTCCTCTACTTGAGACCACCTTCTATGTGAGTGAAGAGGCACTAACGTGAACTAGTTCTATATCTGCCTAACATGGGTCATGTAATACTGAAATTCTCCAATAGTGGCCACTGCAGGAAGAATGAGCAGCTAATGGCAACTTTTTACATTTACATTTGTATTTCAGCAGTATTACAAAAACAGCAGATAAAATAACTAATCATTTAGCAAAAAATGGAAAAAAATACCAAGGACAAATATAGAACTCATTGGAAGGAAAAGGTCTGTATTACATTTCCGTACTTGAGCCGTACTGTTATGCGCAATTATAAAAAAAGCCTAGAGGCTGACAAATCTACAAATAACAATAAATGGGTTAATTCATTCAAAGAAGTCTCCAGAGAGATCCTGCCAATTATCCTACCACTTCACATTAATTAATTTAACCAATTCAATTCACCCACGGTGAAAACACAATTACAAGGTCTATTTTGAAAAAAGTTAGAAGGCTACTTATATCTACCATAGGGTCGAATGTATTTAGCAAACATGCAAACCAATGGGTTGTCACAGATTTTTATCTTCAAAATAGGCCATTAATATTTGATAGGGATGGGGAGAGGGGTTGGACTCCCGGGACTACACAGCTCTGTCCATTGTGTAGTGGATAGATTTGATTACTGAAGTATCGCTCCCATTCAACCAGCTCCAGCCACTACACAATGTGCTGCAGTCATACTGCTTATCATGGGGTTAGCATTGTGACAGTGCCTAAGCAATGACACTGTTATGGAGGTGGTCAGTGTCTGCTTCTGCTCCACTCCTTCCATGGCTGTCACTTTGCTCATCTACACCTCCACTCCTGGTCTCAGGTGGCTCAGACCTGTCGACTTCCTTCTCCTCCTACCTGGCTGGCCCAAACTCAAAAGCAGAACTGCTCCATCCCCTATACGCAGGCTGAGGTCGGCTCCCTGCCTGGACCTATTGAGTGGGAAATATTACAGTAATACGGTAATTAATTTGCTAAGGTATTACACAAAGTCTTGCGAGACTTCGCTAAGTAATAACTTTAACTCAGAGCCAATACTCCCACTCCGTACAGTATGACAACAAAGTTTTATGCGAATCGACTTCAGATGAAGCATCCGAAGTCGATTCGCTCATCCCTAATCCTTACACTTACATAGCTTGCTGTGAAAACCTAGCTAGCTGTGCAGAAGGGCTTGCAATGATGTCATCAGCATGTGATCAGGGTAGCCATACAGAGTACAGAGTCAGTAGTTTTACAGCTGAAAGACCTGTGTTGATGTCATCGTCATGTGACCAAGGCAGGGAGATGGAGCTCAGTGGTGGAGAGGAAAAAGTAGTGAAGGGAGGAACTTCTGTGCTGTGTCTGGAGAAGAGTTGAGTGGTGTCCTGGGATAGTCCATAACATCCTAATACTGGGAATTGCAGTTTTATCCTACTGTTTCCCCCTCCATGTAATGTTCACTGATGCCCTACAATAACAGTCTGGGTGTGCTGGGAGTTGTAGTCCTCTCTTCTTAAAATATCAGCTGATGCTGTACAATAACTGTCTGATAATGCTGGGGGTTGTAGTTCTCTCCTGTTATACCCTTTCCCTGTAATGTCAACTTGTGTTCCATAATAACAGCCTGAACATGCTGGAAGTTGTATTTCTCTCCTCTTTTACTCCTCCATGTATTGCCCATTAATTTACACCTGTTTTACACTGCCGGCAGTAGTTCCAGCAAACTGTTCTGGCAGAACAACCTGCCGGAGCACGTGGTTTAATTTAAATACGCTGGGTCTCGCTGAAGAGACCTAGTGCATTTAAGCTGCAATTCTTATTTTGGCCAGTGGATGGCAGGCCAACATAAGAAATGAGCAATTCTGACATTTAAATGGAAATAATACATGAATGTTCAGAATTAAATTTTTAGGCTCAAATATCAGCTTCATAATCATGACAAAAAAGCAAAAAAAATGTAAAAAAAAATTTAAACAATACAAGTTTAAATCACCCGCTTTCTGTATATTAAAAAAATAAATACATAAATAACAAAAAATATAAATATTATGGGTATCACCACAACCAAAAGAAGCCCGTACTATTAAAATATAAAAATATTTTTCCAATATGGTGAATTACATAAAAAAGTAATAAAATGTGATTAAAAAGTGACACACACTCCAAAATGGTATCAATAAAAACTACAGATTATCCTGCAAAAAGTGAGCCCACACACAGCTTAGTATATGGTGATGTTAAAAAAAAAACTTTTTTTTTTCAAAGTTTAATTTTATTTTTACACTATTTAGACATAAAAAACCTAGAGCGCCGTGAGAACAAAACCTGTAAAACAGTGGAGAAATTGCATTTTTTTCCAATTCTTACCCATTTGAAATTTTTCTCCTGCTTCCGACTACGTTGTATGCCACATTAAATGATGGCATTAGAAAGTACAACTTGTCCTGGAAAAAATAAGCCCTCGTATAGCTATGTGAACGGAAAAATAAAAAAGTTATGGCTCAGGGAAGAAAAATGAAACCACAAAAAAACCTCCGGTATCCTACGGGTTAAGCTTTGTTCACATCTGTGCTAGTGACTTTAACTGTTCTGCTCTGTCATAGGAACGCAACAGTGAAAATTACGGTAGTGCCAGATCTAGCGCATCCGGACATAGGGACCCAATTCAGATTCTTGCTATGGGGTCCAATGATTTTTATGAATGTCCCTGTTCAAAAAGTCATCATTAAAGGGAATTTGTCACCAGTTTTATGCAGCTAGGTTCTAACAGAGTTTGCCAACAAGTCCTGATATTTATGAGCTCCTGGGTTTCTCCACCTCCTGCCATTGATTATTTCCAACAGAATTAGCATAAGAGGTGGAGTAAGCTAGGAGCTCATGAATATTCAGGACTCATCAAAAATGACTGGGCAGAGTTAAAGAAAGAGGCCCAGCATTTAGCCAAGGGGATCTGTCACTTGTTGATGTTGCCCTTAGTTAGAGCACCATAAAACTGGTGAGAGATTCCCCTTAAGACTTGGCTATTTCTATTAGCAGACATCTCCTTTAATTGATTACCAAAGAATTCTATTTTCTACCAAGAATACCACACATTACAATTTATAGCCTTATGGAGAAGTTACTTCTCACTAAGGGGGAGATTTATCAAACTGGGGTAAAGTAGAACTGGCTTAGTTGCCCATAGCAACCAATCAGATTCCACCTTTCATTTTGCAAAGTAGCTGTGAAAAATGAAAGGTGGAATCTGACTGGTCGTGGTCATGATGGCAGGGGCATCACAATGTAGCTGTGATCCTGTAGAAATGAATGAGGTTGCAGCACAAGTACCTCGATTGTGATCCCTGAATTGCAAATAATCAAGCAGAGTTGGATTTTTTGTGATTCAGGGGTTGCAGTCGCGGCACGCATTTGACTTGCCCTGCGACCCCTTTCATTTCTATGGGTTCACAGTACATTGCAATGCCCCTGCAACCCTGGCAGTGATCAGTGTCGCTGTGTAGCCATAACCTTAAAGGCTATGTACATCTTTGGGGGCATTTTTTTTTATTTTTCATTGTACTTATTTTGAGCTACAAATATGCTTTAATTAGTTTTTATTAAAAATATAGCTTATTTTTTTCTGTACAGAGCTGACATGCTCTAGAAGCAGCGTTTGGATTTTATGTCTTTTCCGTCAGACCAGGAGCTGACTGACTTCTTATCTCTGTTCTCTGACCTCCTAAACACTCATTATAGCTCATTCCTTATGTTACTGATAAGAATGTGGCGTTAAATAAGTGTTTATGACTAGTGATGATCGAGCACCGCGATGCTCGGGTGCTCTGGCGAACACTAGGTGGTGCTCGAGTGCTCGGCCGAGCACCCGAGTATAATGGAAGTCAATGGGAGAAGACCGGGCACCCCCTGCTCTGCAGAGGGGAGGGTGTCTGGTTGATAGGGAAACTGAGAAATGGTGTTAACACCTCTGAAGATGGTTAGGAAAATGGGGATGGATGCCTGGATGCATTGGACTCCAATGTCGCTGATATCCGATGATGTCCAACTATTACCCACTTTTACGGAATGGACAATATACCAAAACCAAATAAACATGATTTTAGAGGAAACATATATTTACTTGTATATAAAACACAAGTAGTAGCAGGCCCTAACCCCTAATATTTTAGATCAGCAGCAGGCATTCGCCCCGAATGTTTTCCTGTTATTCTGCAGTTGATCCAGAGGATGGCAAAAAACACCTGTGAGGTAGAAGCCATATTCCTCACTTTAAGGAAAAAATTCCTTCCCGAAAGGAAGAGGAAGTAGTGACTAGGAATCACTGGCCCAGATGGGAAAGAGGCAAGCTGAGCGAGACAGCAGTAAGAGGGGAGGTGCGCAGCAACAGGCTGTAAGAGGCGGTGGGGTGCAAAAGGGGAGGCAGGCACACCACAAGTGTGGATATAAAAGAATGCATTTGCAACTGTGCTGCCAAAATGAGAGGGCATGAAACTAGCAACCTGACCCCACCACATGATCTCTGGCAGCAAAGCACTTAATAGGTCGGGCACAGCTGTATCCACATCGTGCTGCGGGTCACACCATGCTCCTTTCCTTGTTACGTGCTAGCCAAGTGCAGGCCCAGCACTGGACCCCGCAAGCACCCAGCAGCACATTCACTTCTGTGTCCAGCGCAGCGTACAGGTGTCATACCCAGGCTTGAACGAAAGCGCAAATACCCACCCCAGGCCATAGCACTAAATGCACACTTTAAATTGCTGACGCGAAATGTTGCTTGTGGACACTGAGGCTTCTTGAGTCTGATGGCGGCGGCCGTCCCTCGTACGCAGTACTAGCCGCCACTATTTTTGCGTGTGCCCTCACCGCCTTACACCAGCATGTGTCCGAAACATAACCCGTGCCTGACAATGCAGTTACTAGGAAGGTCCCTTAACGACTGAACATGGACAAGTGCTTCTGGCCAGGGACGCTCATTTCCCTGACGCACCTGGTGAACGCTGTGGAGCTAGGAGCGAGTTGTACCTGAGATGGCAAAGAGCTACTGACACAAAGGATTGCGGGCCTACTTCACCAGGATTTCGCCACCACCTACACTAGCGCTGCAACCCTCCTTCTCCTCCACCACTTCCATCTGGAATTCCTCATCTTAAGCACCAGTCAGCCATCAGTCAGTAGCTGGAAGCAGTTTAACACAGCGGTGGGGAGCGGCAACAGGCTGTGCTGAAACTTATTGCTTAGGTACAAACAACACACTGCCACAGTGCTGTGGCAGGGTATAAGGGACCAGCTGAGCTGTGGCTCTCGCCATCAACCTACAACCAGGTGTGGTTGTGTCTGATAACGCTGCATTGTGTGAAGGCTTTGGAGCTCGGCAAGCTCACACACATACTGTCACGCCAGGTGTGGGGAAACCACACAGAGCATAGAGGGAAAGAAGATTAGGCCTGGAAACTAAGGAATGTAGATGATACCTCCTAAAGGAAACCCTGACTTAATCCTGATGACTACCAGTATAAACGGCTAATGTAGGCAGTTCATAACAGGAACTAAACCACACTGACCCTATAGGACCTGGACTAATGACAGAATAAGTCTACCTGTTCCTCCAACAGGAAGGACGAACAGGAGTCTCCCTCAGGCCAAACAACTGCTTCAACTTAGTGGTTCAGCGGTTTCTCAAAAACTACACTTTTTTTTTGCCTGAGCTGCTGGTGAAGGTGCACATTTCCAAAAGTCACCTACAGCTTCCGCTGGACTGGCAACGCTGCAGCAGCGCTAACACTTGCCAGCTCACTGACTGCTGTGCGACCTGAGCATGTGCTGGAACTCTACCTGCTCACAATAAAGAAGGACAGTGCTGCATGTGGAAAAGGTTCTGATAAGCGGCCTAGTGTCAAAACTAGGAGGGAAAAGTTTTGTAAAATGGTAAAGGAGTACCTAGCTGACAATGTCAACGTCCTCAGCGATCCCTCTGTGCCTTATAATTATTGGGTGTCTAAGTTGAACACGTGGCACGAACTCTACGCCTTAGAGGTGCTGGCCTGCCCTGCCGCCAGCGTTTTGTCGGAGCGGTTATTTAGTGCCGCTGGGGGCATAATAACTGCTAAGCGCATCCGCCTGTCAACTGAAAATGCTGACGCTAATCAAAATGAACAAGGCCTGGATTGCCCCTGACTTCGCTACCCCATCAGAGCAAAGTGGCTGAACATAAAGGAACTTTAAATGTGGCTTTTAAGGTGTATTGAATACACTGTATGCCCATGAACCCCTTCCTCTTCTCGTCCTCTTCCTCCATCATATTAAACTGCTTATTAGGCTGCCCTCGCCTTTAAATATTTAAGAGATTCACCAGCAGGCCCTCACCCCTAATTTTTTTTACCTAAAAAATTAACCTCACTCTGGTCCTCCTCCTGACATGTTGACCTAACAAGAACCTGTCTTGCGCCACCCTCCAAACTGAGACATGAAGCTAGGAGTTTCTTGATGGTCAAAATTTGCACAAGTTTGCCTAATTTTAACACCAGCTGCGCAGCATGTGTAGGGCAATGTATGTTTCTTCTATATACCTGACATTTATTGCGTTTCTTTCTGCCACTAATCACGGCGACATTAGTAATGTCGCCTTCAATAGCTGTAGAAAAAAATACACTGGATTTCTGTTATTTGGGATACACAAATGTTAGACAGCAGACGCTGAAAAGGTGGTGTTAGGGTCAAGCAACCTTGCGCAATTTTTAACCCACCACAAAAATAATATATTGCAGCCAGATATACAGATGTAGCAGCCCTGGCGATCACTGTTTTCGCATAGCGTTGCTAACGAATCGCGACTTCTCCTCTTTCACTCCTTTCACTCGCAGTAAAAGTATGCTA
The DNA here is from genome assembly GCA_900303285.1 of Rhinella marina. Lineage (NCBI taxonomy): Eukaryota > Metazoa > Chordata > Amphibia > Anura > Bufonidae > Rhinella > Rhinella marina. The sequence goes on along the minus strand of ONZH01025454.1, from coordinate 932,329 downwards.
ATTAGGTGAATTGGTACGCATCAGCATACAATGCGTACGCATTAGCATACAAATGCGTGCGCAGTAGTGTATAATGCATAGCATTAGCACACGAATGAGTTTGCATTAGCGTACAATGAATAGTATTAGCATACGAATGTGTTCGCATTCACGTACAATGAATAGCATTAGCGTACAAATCTTCAGATGCTTACTCTATTTACGATATTGTTCTGCGCTTACGCGATTCTCCTGTGATCGCTAGTGCTGCTACATCTGTAACAATGGACTTTTGTGTCTTTTGAACAGAAATACTAGCCCTGCCTAGCCAAATCCTATCCCTACACTATAAGTCCCTCCTTGCGCAGGTTATACTGCAGACGCAAATGAGGAACTGCGGCCTAAATAAGGAGGGACTTATACTGTTTCGATAAGATTTGGCTAGGCAGGGCTAGTAGTTTTGTTCAAAATACACAAAAGTCCATTGTCAAATCTGGCTGCATTTTTTTTCTTTTGGGGCAAAAAGAACGCAAGTGTACCTGACACTACCACTAGCACAGCGTGTGTATTAGAACCTTTCAAAAGTCTATATACCTGACATCCATTGGTATTTTTTCTACCGTTAATTTAGGCCACAGTTCCTCATCTGCATCTGCAGTATAACTTGCGCAAGGAGGGACTTATAGTGTAGGGATAGGATTTTGCTAGGCAGGGCTAGTATTTCTGTTCAAAGGACACAAAAGTCCATTGTTAAATCTGGCTGCAATATATTATTTTTGTGGTGGGTTAAAAATTGCGCAAGGTTGCCTGACCTTAACACCACCTTTTCAGCGTCTGCTGTCTAACATTTGTGTATCCCAAATAACAGAAATCCGGTGTATTTTTTTCTGCAGCTATTGAAGGCGACATTACTAATGTCACCGTGATCAGCGGCAGAAAGAAACTTAATAAATGTCAGGTATATAGGAGAAACATACATTGTCCTGCACACGCTGCGCAGCTGGTGTTAAAATCAGGCAAATTTTGACCATCAAGATTCACAATATTGCAGCCAGATATAACAAAAGTCCTTAAAAGGACTTTGGGGTCTTTTCAACAGACCAACTAGCCCAAACCTAGCAAACGTTATACATTATATGAATATGGGCAGAAAAAAAATACACTGGATGTCAGGTATTTAAGATACAGAAAGGTTATACTGCACATGCAGCACAGATATGTGACATTACCTGCGCTGCGTCTGCTGCATAACGTTTGCTCATTCGGTGAAATTTTTCTGCTCATACACTAAAAAAAATCTGCGCAACTGTACTTTTGACAAACTTGCATATATACCATTTAGTATGCGCAAGGCGAGCAGTAAGGTGCAGGGAAGTGGGCGTGCTGCTGATGGTGCACGGTGGGCACGGTGAAACAGTGTCTGCTGGCAGAGCACAAGAAACAAAGTCATCCAAAACTCCTAGCTTCATGTCTTAGTTTGGAGGGTGGCGCAAGGCAGGTTCTTGTTAGGTCAACATGTCAGGAGGAGGACCAGAGTGAGGTTAATTTTTTAGGTAAAAAAATTAGGGGTGAGGGCCTGCTGGTGAACCTCTTAAAATATTTAAAGGCGAAGCAGCCTAATAAGCAGTTTAATATGATGGAGAAAGAGGACGAGAAGAGGAAGGGGGTTCATGGAAATACAGTGTATTCAATACACCTTAAAAGCCACATTTAAAGTTCCTTTATGTTCAGCCGCTTTCCTCTGGTGGGGTAGCGAAGTCAGGGGCAATCCAGGCCTTGTTCATTTTGATTAGCGTCAGCATTTTCAGTTGACAGGCGGATGCGCTTAGCAGTTATTATGCCCCCAGTGGCACTAAATAACTGCTCCGACATAACGCTGGCGGCAGGGCAGGCCAGCACCTCCAAGGCGTAGAGCACCAGTTCGTGCCACGTGTCCAGCTTAGACACCCAATAATTATAAGGCATAGAGGGATCGCTGAGGACGTTGACATTGTCAGCTAGGTACTCCTTTACCATTTTACAAAACTTTTCCCTCCTAGTTGTGACACTAGGCCGCTTATCAGAACCTTTTCCACATGCAGCGCTGTCCACTTTTATTGTGAGCAGGTAGAGTTCCAGCGCGTGCTCAGGTCGCACAGCAGTCAGTGAGCTGGCAAGTGTTAGCGCTGCTGCAGCGTTGCCAGACCGGCGGAAGCTGTAAGTGACTTTTGGAAATGTGCACCTTCACCAGCAGCTCAGGCAAAAAAAAAAGTGTAGTTTTTGAGAAACCGCTGAACCACTAAGTTGGAGCAGTTGTTTGGCCTGAGGGAGACTCCTGTTCGTCCTTCCTGTTGGAGGAACAGGTAGACTTATTCCTGTCATTAGTTCCAGGGTCCTATAGGGTCAGTTTGGTTTAGGTTCCTGTGTATGAACTCACCTACATTTGAGGCCTGTTCATACTGGTAGTCAATCAGGATTAGAGTCATGGTTTCCTTTAGGAGGTGTCCATCTTCCTTCCTTAGAGTCTAGGCCTAATCTTCTTTCTCTCCTACGCTCTGTGTGGTTTTCCCCCCACACCTGAGCGTGACAGCATGTGTGTGAGCTTGCCGAACTTCAAAGCCGCCACCAAGTTGTGGCCATTATCAGACACAACCATGCCTGGTTATAGGTTGAGTATCCCAGGGTACAACTTGCTCCTAGCCTCCACAGCGTTCACCCAGTGTGCCGTCAGGGAAATGTAGCGTCCCTGGCCAGAAGCACTTGTCCATGTGTCAGTCGTTAAGTGGATCTTCCCAGTAACTGCATTGGTCAGGGCAAGGATTATGTTTCGGGACACATGCTGGTGTAAGGCGGTGAGGGCACACCGGCAAAAATAGTGGTGGCTAGGTACAGAGTAACGAGGGACAGCCGCCGCCATCAGACTGCGAAAAGCCTCAGTGTCCACAAGCGACATTTTCAGCGCCAGCAATTTGTAAAGGTGTGCATTTAGTGCTATGGCCTGTGGGTGGGTGGCTGGGTATTTGCACTTTCGTTCAAAGGCCTGGGGTATGGACATCTGTACGCTGCGCTGGGACATAGAAGTGAATGTGCTTGCTGATGGTGCTTGCAAGGCCCCAGGTGCTGGGCCTGCATCTTGGCTAGCATGTAACAAAGGGAAGAGGAGGTAGTGGTGTGACCCGCAGACACCGATTGTGGATCCAGACGTTTGGCCCACCTATTAGGGTGCTTTGCTGCCATGAAGATCATGCTGGTGGTGGTCAGGTTGCTAGTGTTCATGCCCCTGCTCATTTTGGTACTGCACAGGTTGCAAATGACAATTCTTTTATCGTCCACACTTGTTGGTGTGGCCTGCCTTCTCCCTTTTGCCACCCCACCGCCTCTTACAGCCTGTTGCAGGGCTGCGCATCCCTCCCCCTCTGTACTGCTGTCCTCGCTCAGCTTGCCTCCTTCCCATGTTGGGCCAGTGATTTTATCGTCCACTACTTCCTCTTCCTCTTCGGGAAGGAATTTTTTCCCTTAAAGTGGGGAAAATTGGCTTCTACCTCACAGGGTTTTTTGCCTTCCTCTGGATCAACTTGCAGGATAACAGGCCGAACTGGATGGACAGATGTCTTTTTTTGGACTTATAAACTATGTTACTATGTTACTTCTTCACTCTGGTCCTCATCCTGACAAGTTGACGTTCAGTGCTGCTGACACTCAAAAACATTTGGGGTAAGGGCCTGCTACTACTTGCGCTTTATATACAAGTAAATATATGTTTCCTCTAAAATCAATGTTATATTTGGTTTGGGGGGGTATTATTGTCATTCCATAAAACAGCAACTTTGGAGTCCAAGATGCATCCAGATGTCCTCCCCATGCTGTTCCCTAACCATTTCAGAGGTGTTTCCACCATTTTCTCACGTTTCCCTATCAACCAGACACCCTCCCCTCTGCAGAGCAGGGGGTTCCTGGTCTTCTCCCATTGACTTCCATTATACTCGGGTGCTCTGCCAAGCACTCGAGCACCACTTAGTGTTCGGCCAGAGCACCCGAGCATCGCAGTGCTTGATCATCACTATTTATGACCTCTTAGTAGTTTAGAGATAGGGGTGATATTAGATGACCGGCACAAAGTGAAACTGAAAGTACCAGTCACGCAGCTAGAAAAACAGTTAACCCTTTGTGACAGAACAGCTCAATATTTTTTAAAAAAAGCTAATTGAGAAAATGGTTTTTGGCCAAAAATGAGTAACATGCAATCATAAAAAAATTGCCTCTGAAGGTGTACATAACCTTTAAGGCTGATAAAAGTAGACCAGCGGATTTAGATCTCTTCATCATAAGGACGGAGCTCTAATATTTTCATAATCTGGGAAAATAATAACAGTGCAGTATTGTGTACCTATCTGCAGTATTTAGAGCAAAGAAATTACATAATGGTCACACAATTCCCTGCTGTGACCAAAGCTGTAGTAGTATTTCATTTAAATCCGTGAGCTAGAGCTGCTTGTAGGTAGTGGCTCTCCGCTTTAGCTAATAGACGAGACGTCCTCTCTATGGATATCCAGTCATGCTTCAGCAGTCATGATATATACTACATTCTTCTCATCCTAGATTCCCGTTACCTTGTCTAGCACAAGATGGTTTATAGGATATGTATTACAGGTTGTGAAACTTACAGAATCACTATTCAGCTATAACATCATGGAGCATACCAATACAGAGACTAATAATGTCAAGAAGGTGAAACGAACAAATTGGTGGCACATTCTTCTCCAAAAACTGAATGTACTGGGTTATCATTCATGAAGCGTACCTCCAGTGATCCACTTAAAGGAAATTTCTCAACCAAAATTTTATCTGCCAGCAGGGGCGTAGTTAAAGGCTCATGGGACCTGGTGCAAGAGTTCAGCTTGGACCCCCCCCCCCCCCAGCGCTGGTGCACCTAGCTTTTCTACTGAACCCCCCCCCCCCCATGACAAATTCTCACCCTAACCTTTTTTCTCCTAACATTACGTATATCACTACAGAACATACAGGGTAAGGCTACATTCGCACCACAGTTGTTTTTGCAGCCTCCTATCTGCATATTTTGCGCCTCAGATGCGGACCCATTCACTTAAATGAACACTGTGTGCTGTCCGCATCTGGATGTCCATTCCTATTTTTGTCCATTTGCGCACAAGGATAGGCATTGTTACAGTGGATCTGCAAAAAAAACGGATGCCATACGGAACATCATCCTTTTTTTGCGGATCCCCAATTTGCAGCCTGCAAAACACAATGTTCGTGTGAATGTAGCCTAATACAGCGCCCCATACCTCTTACATCCAGTTTAATACAGTGCCCCATACCTTGTACATCCAGTATAATACAGCGCCCCATACCTCTTACATCCAGTATAATACAGCGCCCCATACCTCTTACATCCAGTATAATACAGTGCCCCATACCTCATACATCCAGTATAATACAGCGCCTCATACCTCGTACATCTAGTATAATACAGTGCCCCATATCTCTTACATCCAGTATAATACAGCGCCCCATACCTCTTACATTCAGTATAATACAGCGCCCCATACCTCTTACATCCAGTATAATACAGTGCCCCATACCTCATACATCCAGTATAATACAGCGCCCCATACCTCTTACATCCAGTATAATACAGCGCCCCATACCTCTTACATTCAGTATAATACAGCGCCCCATACCTCTTACATCCAGTATAATACAGCGCCCCATACCTCTTACATCCAGTATAATGCAGCCCCATACCTCTTACATCCATTATAATACAGCGCTCCATACCTCTTACATCTAGTATAATACAGCCCCATACCTCTTACATCCAGTATAATACAGCGCCCCATACCTCTTACATCCAGTATAATACAGCGCCCCATACCTCTTACATCCAGTATAATACAGCGCCCCATACCTCTTACATCCAGTATAATACAGCGCCCCATACCTCTTACATCCAGTATAATACAGCGCCCCATACCTCGTACATCCAGTATAATACAGCGCTCCATAACCTCTTACATCCAGTATAATACAGCGCCCCATACCTTGTACATCCAGTATAATACAGCGCCTCATACCTTGTACATTCAGTATAATACAGCGCCCCATACCTCTTACATCCAGTATAATACAGCGCCCCATACCTCTTACATCCAGTATAATGCAGCCCCATACCTCTTACATCCATTATAATACAGCGCTCCATACCTCTTACATCTAGTATAATACAGCCCCATACCTCTTACATCCAGTATAATACAGCGCCCCATACCTCGTACATCCAGTATAATACAGCGCTCCATACCTCTTACATCCAGTATAATACAGCGCCCCATACCTTGTACATCCAGTATAATACAGCGCCCCATACCTTGTACATCCAGTATAATACAGCGCTCCATACCTCTTACATCCAGTATAATACAGCACCCCATACCTCTTACATCCAGTATAATACAGAGCCCCATACCTCGTACATCCAGTATAATACAGCGCCCCATACCTCTTACATCCAGTATAATATAGTGCCCCATACCTCTTACATCCAGTATAATACAGCGCCCCATACCTCATACATCCAGTGACGTCTCCTTTGATGTAGATCTTCTCTTTCCTCATCTTCTCCTTTCAGACCAGACGCCATTTTTCATCTCTGCAGTTGGACAGAAAAAAACTTAGTTTATTACTTTTCCATCATCCTCCCGTCTTCTGGACAAATCATCCTACCACCCCCAGTACTGTGCCACTAGTACCACACAGATAGTGCCCTACAATAATTATTGGCACACAGTGCCCTAAAATAACTGTGCCCAGCAAATAGTGCCCCCTAATAGTGTGAACATAACGTCCCCCAGAAATAACTGCGCTGATACTATGCCAGGGTGCCCCCACAGTAATAGTGCCCCCCACAGTAATAGTGCCCCCAAAGTCCCAACTAATAATTCTCTGCCAGAGTGCACTTGTTAGTAATAGTGCCCCCAACAGTACTAATGTCCCCACTGTGCCCCAGAAGTAATAATGCTTCCAATGTGCCAGTAAGAATGCCCCCAAAATTTCACCCCAATAATGTGCCAGTAAGAAGTGCTCCCCACCCATAGATGCCCCCAAAATCATGTGCCAGTAAGAAATGCCCCCAATGCCCCCATGTGCCAGAAAAATGCCCCCAGTGCCCCCTTGTGCCAGTAAGAAATGCCCCAGTGCCCCCATGTGCCGGTAAAATGCCCCCAGTGCCAGTAAAAATGCCCCATGCCATAAAGAAATGCCCCCAAGTGCCAGTAAGAAATGCCCCAGTGCCAGTAAGAAATGCCCCCCAGTGCCCCCATGTGCCAGTAAGAAATGCCCCCAGTGCCCCATGTGCCAGTAACAAATGCCCCCAGTGCCCCCATGTGCCAGTAAAAATGCCCCCAGTGCCAGTAAAATGCCCCCAGTGCCCCATGTGCCAGTAAAATGCCCCCAGTGCCCCATGCGCCAGTAAAAATGCCCCCAGTGCCAGTAAAAATGCCCCCAGTGCCCCCATGTGCCAGTAAAAAATGCCCCCAGTGCCCCCATGTGCCAGTAAAAATGCCCCCAGTGCCAGTAAAAATGCCCCCAGTGCCAGTAAAATGCCCCCAGTGCCCCATGTGCCAGTAAAAATGCCCCCATGTGCCAGTAAAAATGCCCCCAGTGCCCTCATGTGCCAGTACAAATGCCCCAGTGCCCCAATGTGTCAGTAAAAATTCCCCCAGTGCCAGTAAAAATGCCCCCAGTGCCAGTAAAAATGTCCCCAGTGCCCCCATGTTCCAGTAAAATGCCCCCAGTTCCAGTAAAATGCCCCCATGTGCCAGTAAAAATGCCCCCATGTGCCCCCAATAGAGCTCCGGTCCGTGCTACAATAATAAAAAAAAAAACACTAATACTTACCTCCATCAGGCTGGCTGCGATGCGATGCAGGCCTCTTCCAGCCTGTGTCCCGCGCTGTACGGCTCAGGCCTAGTGCCTGCAGCCTATCAGAGGAACGGGCAGGGGAATCGCCTCTCCCTCCCCTGCCCTGCAGTAGAATACAGGCATCTGTATCACAGTCTTGAGGACGGTGATACAGATGACTATGGAGATGAGCGCTTCCACAATGGAAGCGCTCATCTCCCTCTGCCCCTCCGCCGCCCCCATCTGTGCGCAGGGCCGCACCGCACCTGGCTAATTGTCGGTGCGGCCCTGCAAGTGCGACAGCTGCGACCCCTATAGCTACGCCACTGTCTGCCAGTTAAACCAGATGCTAACACATATCCCTTTTTTCTAATCTTTTTATTTTCTGATTACAGATTTATTTATTTTATTTTCTGAACATGATTAAGGGGGGGCCATCTTGTCTGAGCTGTTCTTAACAGCATTTAGAAAGCACTAAGAAAATTGTTTTACAGCATCCACATGGTCCATAGGCACAATAGTCAGAAGGGGACCTCAATGACTTCTATGGGAGAGTTTTCTAGGCTCTGTGACCTGTGCTGAGGGCATTGTACAAGGAAATAATAGATAAGTTTTGACAATCACCTATTGTGAATGGTGGATCCTGTCTTATCTATATACAGAGGTGATACCATTACAGGCAGGATTACAGTGACAGATAAGCAGATAACTGCAGTAAAATGATCTGTATAGACCATGAAGTGGAGCCTATTATTAGGTTTAATTGCCAGCGTGAAAACTGCAGGATTTTAGGGTTTTTGTTTAAATATAGATATTGACATGGAAAAAAAAAACTTCTATGGGAAGGTGTTATGAGCATGCTCTCTCTGACCTGTACAGGTGAGCTGTGACATCACCTATTGTCAATGGTGGATCCAGTTTTCTATGTATAGGTGTTATTGTTTATTGTAATAATGCCTGAGATGATAAAGAGATGACTACTGAGAACTGATACAGAACAGGAAGTGTATTTTGAGGCTCTGTGGTGGAGTGATAACGTCATGGTTTCAGTGAAATTGTCAGCTGTATGATGTAGACTGGCCATGAGATCCTCCATGAGAAGTTTTTATTTTTCACTGGAGGTACTGTATGTTTTAACAACCTAGAAAGTGAATGGGGCCCATGACTATGGCTTGTAGTGTGGCTTTGATGTTTGCTGTACTTCGACTATTGTCACCTCATTTGCCACCATATATCGGAACTTCCTGCTTTATGTAATGACCCATTCTCCTTAATTAGTACAACCTGACAGAAGGCAAGCTATAACTTATATAGTCCCTGCAGGTGGCCTACTGGAGATCGATTTTGACACTGTAGGGAGCCAGCACATCATCTGATCTAAGCGGTCAGCGACATCTTGTGCCTTATAGTCTTCATTTTAAGTTTTCACAAAAAATGTAGGCATTAATTAATTTAGAAGAGTGACCTCTTAGCCAAAAAAATGGTAAATACTAATTAGTTCATGTAATTCACTCAAGCTCATACGTTTCAGATTTGGAAGGACAGTATGCTCTGTTAATATTGCAGACTATTGAGGTTCTTCCAGGCTCTCACATTATCTCTATCTCGTCAGACTGGCAAATTACTAAGACTATAGTGACAATAGAAGTCTTCAAGTCTAGAGTGTGACTCCTACATGAAGATGTCAGTAGGTTTAAGGACCATCTGTCATCAAAATGCTGATTTTTCAGTTTTTTCACAAAATTGAACATTCTGTCCAATATTAGAACGTCATAATCAGTCTTGAACCATGTCGGTAAACTTACACTTACACAAGTTGTTACGGGGCAACATTTTATTAAAGTGCTCAGAGAGGTTTAAAGGACCAATAAACACAGAATCGAATCACAGAAAAATACCTACCATCAATATATAACATCCTCTCCGTATTTTACTAGTTTCTCTCCTGTTATGTCACAAGTGCAGACCACAAAAAATAAAATAGAAAATCTGTGTATTCCTCTACTAGGGCTGCAGCCATGTCCTCTCCCCCTTCCTCTCCCCCTCTAATGCTAGTGCACGTGAGCCTGGAAGTTTAGGAGGAGGAGCTGGAGTTAGGCTGTATACTTTACGTAGACAGTGACCATGGTCATTTTATTGGATGGAATCTCCCAGTTTCCAGCCATAGTACCAATAGCACTAGTAGTAGTACACACAGTAACACACTGTATCTCACTGACTCAAGGTGGTAAGAGAATAAGGTGTTTTTGTTACAGAAGCATTCATACTGATTGCTGACCCCCTACCCCCTACTACCTAATGTAAGCCATTGTACACTCACACATATAGAATCAGGCCAAATGGGACCTTAAAGGAGTATTCCCTTCATGGATAGGATATGCCCCCATTGTCTGATAGGTGCAGGTCCCACCGCTGGGACTCACACCTATATTGAGACCCGCACCTATCAGACAATGGGGGCATATGCCCCCATTGTCTGAGATGGGAATAACCCTTTAATTATAGTTCTACTATGCGCAACGATGTTTCTATATTGCAGTGAATAGCAATTTTGCAGGGCATATTTCCTGGCCAGAGGCAGGGTGTAATAGGAGCTGTAGCATTGCAAGCCTGTGGGCCTACAAAAGACATTCAGATGCCATAGCATCCGTTCGGTACCCAACAAATACATTGTGTCCCATTTTCTTCTGAATAAAGCAACACTCCATATGTGGTCAGAAACTGCTACGCCAGGGCTCAGAAGGGAAGAAGCGGCATCTGGATTTTCTAACATGTATTTTTTATTGCCACTATTTTGAGGTACATTAGACTTTCTAAACGTTATTTATCTAATTTTTTTGGGAGATTGGGCGGACAAAAATAGTAATTCTGGCAGTTTTTATTTTTATTTTATGAGGTTCACCATGTGGTATAGATGATATAATAGCTTTATTCTGCTGGTTGATATGATTATGGTAATATCAAATTTATATAGTTTTTTTTTTCATGTTTTACCACTTATGCGTAATAAAATCATTTCTATTTTGCATCGCTATATACTAACATCCATAACATTTTTATTTTTCTCTAGACGTAGATGTCTGAGGACTTGCCATTTGCACAACAGACTGTAGTTTTCATCGGTGCCATTTTGGGGTACATAAGACTTTTTGATGACTTTATATAATGTTTTTTGGGAGACGAGGTGATAAATCTTTATTTAAAAAATTTTTTTTACTACATTCACCTGATGGGGTAGATCATGTGATATTTTTATAGAACATGTTATGGAGTCAACAGTACCAAATATGTCTATTTTTTTTATAAAACACTTTCTTTTATTCCAGTGTTTTTTTTAATTTCCATTTTGTGTCCCCCATAAGGTCATACAAGACATACAGGATGTTTATAGTCAGTGGGTGGCCAGAACCTGGTAAATATTCCTTAGGGGTGTTACTCTTGTTTTTCTCTATATCCTAGCAGCTGATTGGCCTTCCAGGTAAACATATTTACTGCTTAGCAGCAATAAATGGAATTAGTCAAAGCCCTCTCTCTCCACTCACAGAGAAGCATGATAGACTTATTCTTGCCTAGTAAAACAATTTTTAAAAATAGGACACTTAAAGCAACAATATTTGGGGAGATTTATCTGGAATTGCCTGTGTTCTTCAGCATTACTGTGGCCTGTACAAACCAGGGCTTTACTTTATAAGTTCTGCTTGCTGGCAGCTCCCTGGTACTGTATCTTGCTAATTCTGACCCCTACTGCTGATAATCCTCACTGTTACCACAAGGACAGATCTTCTGGTCTGGTACTGAACTGCACACACATATGTGCACACACTGGAGCAGTATTCTCTCCCACTTTATGTCCATGCTGAACCTCCTTCCCTGGTTGTCCTGATCATGGATCTGGTGTCTGCTAACTCCTCCCTGATTGTACTCACTTTAGCACTTTAGTGATAAATGCCTAATGTGTCTGGTGGTTTAGCATAATGAACGGTTAATGGTAATATCTCCAATGCTCTAGGTCAGGCATCCCCAAACTGTGGCCCTCCAGATGTTGCAAAACTACAACTCCCAGCATGCCCGGACGGCCTACAGCTATCAGCCTACAGCAGGGCATGGTGGGAGTTGTAGTTTTACAACAGCTGGAGGGCCACAGTTTGGGGATGCCTGCTCTAGGTGGTTATGAGTAAATATATGACATCCCTGGAGGTCTAGGCTAGTGTAGTGGGATCCCAAAGCAAAAGAGAGAGCACTGCGTATGTTCTCCATTCAATTCTATAGGACTTCCGCAGAGAGACACGCAGATGTGCTTGGCTATTTCTGGAGCTCCCATCGGAGTCTTGGATATAGCCGCGCCGGCGTTCAGCTATTTTCAGCACTCTCATAGATGCAAATGGAGGGTGGTTGTGCTTGTGTGGTGCGCCCTTGTCAACCATAGTTACCATTAGTGTTGAGCGAATCGGGGGTTCACAAAATGGACTTCGATCCAAATTTCAGAGAAAATTCGATTCGCCGTGAAGCCGAATTCTTCGTGGTAACGAATGAAGTTTCCCTAAAATACCTGAAAAACAATTGATCCAATTATGTGCGAAGAGTCCGCCATCTTGATTGAAGATCCTGCATGAAATCTTGTGCACGGTTATGTATGATGTCACCACACCAGCCAATGTGATGATGTCATCAAGCACCAAGATTTTGCACTGGATTTTCAATCAAAATGGCCGCGGCTGACTCTTTGTGCGCAAATGGATAAGGTGAGTATTTTTTTTTTTTTGACAGCCCTCAATGTTCATCTCAGATGCTGCGAAAAATGATGAACGCAGCATCTGAGGATTCAATGACGGGAGTGGCCCATCACTGCGCCCACTGCTGACAAAGAAATGCGCTTCATGACGAAAACATGTGAAACTCAGCTAAGCAGCTGAATTGAAGTTTTGAGAACTTCGCTCATCTCTAGTTACCATACAGGATTATAGGGAATCTGTCACATCATTATCACCTACAGTATACAACTATCAGCATTGCCCCACACAAAATAGCTAACATAATAAAAACCTCTACCAATACCAAAGTACCTATTAATAAGGCCCCATTGCTGGTGGTGGATCCGCCGGAGGTGTCATGTGGCACAGGCCTCTCCACAGGTTTGGCGCATCCAGTGCCAGTTGTAAATGTAAGACAGGCTCCTCGCTGTCTTACATTTAGACCTTTTTCTACGCCTGAAACAGGCGTAGAAAATGGTAAATGATATGGCCCTGCCCACCCCTCCCTGTCCTCACCACGCCCACGTTTTTAGACCTGGGTGCAACTAACCGCTGCGTCGCAATCTGTGCCTGAAATATGCCTAACTTAGGCGTATTTCAGCTTGATAAATGACCCCCTTTGTGTCTTTATTCCATGTCTAGAAAAAAATGCTTTTATTGTGCTAGAAAACAGCTTCCAAGTGCCCAAAGTAAACCAGACTTAGGGCTCATGCACACGAACGCGTGCCAACCGGGCCCATGCTGTGGAACACAATCTGCACAGGAACCGACTGTAAGGCCGTCATATGCAGATGCAGGACCCATTCACTTGAATGGGGTCCACAATCCACATCCGATGGTCCGCACCAGTGAATGTTTGCGGGCCGCAATACAAGCATTGGCCGTATAATGGTTCCGCAATTTTGTGGAATGGGTGTGGACCATTCATTTTCAATGGGGCCGCAAAAAATGCGGACAGCACACCATCCACAAAAAAATAGAGCATGTCCTATTCTTGTCCACAACCATGTACAAGAACAGGCATTTCTATCATAGTGCCGGCCATGTGTGGTCCGCAAAATGCGGAATTCACATGGTTGGTGTCCGTGTTTTGCGGATCCGCAATTTACAGACCGCAAAACAGTTGCGGACATGTGAATGGACCCTTAAAGGGGTTTTCTGAGATTTTAATACAGATGACAGGATAGGTCATCCGTATCTGATCGGTGGGGATCTAACACCCCGGCTGTTCAAGAAGAAGCAGTGCTCACAGCACAGCGCCGCTGCCTTCTTTCAGCTTTCCCTAGACCAGTGATGGCTAACCTTGGCACTCCAGCTGTGGTAAAACTACAACTCCCAAGATGCCCCCCTTGCTTGACTGCTCTCAGAACTCAACAGAAATAAATGGAGCATGCTGGGAGTCGTAGTTTCACCACAGCTGGAGTGCCGAGGTTAGCCATCACTGCCCTAGACCATTGACGACACGTTCATTGGTCAGGTGACCTAGGCGCAGCTAAGCCCCATTCAAGTAAATGCGCGATACCAAGCACAGCCGCTATACAATGTATGGAGCTGTGCTTGGTGAGCTGCGAGATGCAGCCATTTTTCTTTTTTTTTGTTTTTTTCCCATCATTTTATTACTCCCCGCCTTCCAGAAGCCATAGCATTTTTATTTTTACATCTTGTTTTTGTGGGACAAGCTACAATGCAGTGGGAAGCTGGGAAAAACTTCTCTTCCCTAGCATCTGCCATACATGTACGGCAGATATTGAGAAAGGGTTAAAGAGAATCTATCACCACTCCTGACATGTCTATTTTGTAAATCCTGTGTGGTTCCTCCATTAATCCTAGAAAAGTACCAATACATTGACAACTGGGTGTTGTCAAATGGCTGTGACCCTACAGCCTGATGCTTTCAACACGGATTGGACAGTGTCAGAGTATGTAGGGACACACTCCCAAAACCCAGCCATAAATGTATTCATGTCTAATAGGAATAACAGAGGAATGGCACAACGCAGAATTATAAGTAAAGATGCTCCAGAAATGTTATTTCATGGGAAATGCCAATATTTACTGGAGAACATCTTTAAAGGGGTTGTGTCACTTCAGCAAATAACATTTATCCTAGAGAAAGTGAATACCAGGCACTTACTAATGTATTGTTATTATCCATATTGCCTCCTTTGCTGGCTGGATTCATTTTTCCATCACATTATACACTGCTCGTTTCCATGGTTACGACCACCCTGTAATCCATCAGCGGTGGCCATGCTTGCACACTATAGGAAAAAACTCCAGCCTCTCTGGTGGCCGGGACCATGGGAGCGCACATAGGCTGGTGCTTTTTCCTATAGAGTGCAAGCATGACCACCGCTCATGTATTACAGGGTGGTCGTAACCATGGAAACGAGTACTGTATAATGTGATGGAAAAATGAATCCAGCCAGCAAAGGCGGCAATATGGATAATAATACATTAGTAAGTGGCTTGTATTAACTTTCTCTTCATGATAAATACTATTTGCTGAAATGAGATGCCCCTTAAAATCCTCTGTTCATAGAATTACTCCTGGTCAGCAGTCTAGTACACATAACATATAGAGTATAACTATTTCTTAATACCCAAGTTCCAAGCATGGCTTTCGTTTGGTTTTGAGACTTGGCATCCTGAGCAGGGTTGCCAACCGTCCAGAAATTCCAGGACAGTCCGTAAAAATAGGTGACTTTTTTCCTGTGTCCATGACAAAACTAGACGTGCCTGTGATTATACTGAGTGGTGGTACTTGTGCAGGTTATTTTTCTGGTAATATTATTTCGCAGTTTGCAGTTAATGCTGGTAATGATTTCTTATACGTAAATTGATCTATAGACTTATACTACTTAGGGGTTGTTCACATATCAGTTATTTGATCAGTTATTCCCATCAGTTATTGTGAGCCAAAGCCAGGTGTGGGTCAAACACACCAAACAGGTGCAGATCTTTTCATTATACCTGATCTCTGTTTAGTGTCCACTCCTGGTTTCAGCTGACAATAACTGATCAAATAACTGATATGTGAACAACCCCTTATATGGGTAAATTTATCAAACTGGTGTAAAGTAGAACTGGCTTAGTTGCCCATAGCAACCAACCTTTCATTTTGGACAGCTCCTTTGAAAAATGAAAGGTGGAGTTTGATAAATGACCCCAGTAATCTTTATCATTCGTTACAGTTTCCTAACTTCTCTGTAAAAAAAATGTTGTCGGTCCCTGACCGTCAGATAACTTTTCCAGTAAAAAGAAAAATTCTGGATTCCATATGCAGCATCACTAAGGTCACGGGGGTCTTTCAATGTCAGTGCCTTTAACCGTTAGGTGAGGAGCCGAGCTTTACCTAAGTACGGAACCTAGATTTCCTTTTAGATGTTAGACGTGGTTACCAAGGGAACCATAACACACGCGAATGAAGAAAAATGGAAAAAAGAAAAAAAAAATCTCCCAGGTGTTTTGCTGTCAGTCTGTCGGCGTCACTTTTTAGCGAGGACGTTTGCTTGTGTGACCTCCTGGGTCCTTGGGTGATCGTCACATTCTTTAATGCACGGCTGTCTTTCTGTGTAAGCGTGATAACGAGCATACGGGTAAATCCTGACAGGCCTGAGTTTATCCGTCTGCCACTTCTGGCCTCTGCTAGCATAGACAGGAGGCACTGTGTGCTCACAGACTCTCCCTCTCCCTCTCTCTCTCTCTCTCGCTCCCTCGCTCCCGTCAGTGACTGGCAGTAGTCCTCTTAGTGGAGTTTAATGGCTTGACAAAGAAAGCCGGGGAGGAGAGCCGTGAACTAGCTGGCTGTGGTCAGACCATGACCTAGCTCGCCATGAACTTGGAAGGTCTTGAGATGATAGCTGTACTCATCGTCATTGTTCTCTTTGTCAAATTGTTGGAGCAGTTTGGGCTGATCGAGGCGGGTATAGAAGGTAAGGGAGCCATTTCTTCGGTAACTTTCTCGCTTCTTTGTGCTTTTCTGACTTAGGATAAAGTTTTCTGTAGTTTGTATATGTTGTCTAAAAATATCTTATTTAGCAGAGTTTGGTTTACGGATGCAGCAGCGATGAGTTTGTCAGGTGGCACTGACTATACAGGAGTAGTGCTACTAGAGCGTTATCACCATATATTAGCAGTCAGAGAGTTAAATGAGTCGTTCAGCTCTACTTCATTTATTTCTGCACCTACTTACTTTTTATTGAGCATTGGTACATAGGAAGCTGAAAGTGCAGCTAGACTGTTAAGGGTTAATATAGATAGTAAACTAGAAAGGGATGTTATGGCTTTATACATTATTCATAGATAAAGTATTGTTTCTTATAAAACACCCAGATGAGTTCTTTAATAAACGGCATCCAATCGGACCATAATCTTTTTATTTTTAGATGCAGCAAAGCTGAGTTTGTCATGTGGCTCGTCACACACTGCGCTGGTTGATGACTTTTCTTAATCACACTCCAGTTCGGTTAAATAATGAATTCAGCTCTGCTACATCTGCTTGATTATGATTTGCCGTTGGTGTTACGATTTTAGATAAGAAGGTTCTCGTCTGGAGATTGTGTGGTATAACTGCCGGGGGCAGCGGTGACAGTGTAATCTCGGTGCAAGATAAAAGCCATCCTCTCCTTCATTAGTCGGAGGGACTCGCGGTGCGATCACGTAACATTTTATCAGACCTGTCGCCTCATTACTGCTGCGCTTTGAACAATACCTGTGGAAGTTGTTTCATCGCAGACGCACGTCCCCAGCGCGTTAAGGTGGACGTGTCCTCAGTGTTTGCATTGCACTGCTAATTACTTAGGGAACATTCTCATTTTACACGTTTTGTGGCAGGGAACAGTTATTTTTATCTGTTTTACTTCTTTCACATTGACTGATTTTTTCCTTTTTTTTTAAAGAAACAGCAATCGCTGTGATAAGTTATCTTTAAAGAGGATCTGTCGCCTCTCCTGACTTCTCTGTTTTACTAACTACTTGAATACCCCGTGTGGTACCAAATTTGGAACATCTTTTCTTATCATTATAATTATATATTATTACTGCTAGAAGTTTACGCATAATTATACAACTGGACATTACCAGGTGGGGGTGTGTCCCTGCACAGTCTGATAATGGCAGCACTGACTGGACAGTGGCACACTGTACAGAGACACCTCCCCCAACTGGTAGTAACTACTACTATATTTATATTTTTGGAGTAGGAATAACAGAGGAATGGCAGAACATAGAGCAATAAAAATAAATGACTAATGTAAAAAAAAAATACACATCATATAGTAAATGACAATCTCTTTCTAACAGCCCTGTATCTCACATGGCCACAGAGATCTCCCCATTAATTGTTCCAATTGTTTGATTAGGCTGGTAGCTCAGAGGGTGTGTCCTTTCTCAGGGGAAGATGGAACTGAGCATGTGTGACCAACTCAGCAGGTGGACATGCACCTTACTATACAG
Organism: Rhinella marina; assembly: GCA_900303285.1. NCBI lineage: Eukaryota > Metazoa > Chordata > Amphibia > Anura > Bufonidae > Rhinella > Rhinella marina. The sequence goes on along the minus strand of ONZH01025454.1, from coordinate 914,243 downwards.
ATTAAACATCAGGGGGCACTATTATAATGAAGTATAATGTCACAACTTTAACATTTTTGTAATAAAATAAATTACAAAAGTAACTAGTTTCCCATGCTGAATTATATTAAAACTAGCAGAAGGGTATATTTCATCTATTTAAATTAATGTTTGTGTGTGTCGTTAAGAGATAGTGACAGTATCTGCCATAACAGTGACCTCTACAGCACCCTGCCCCTTAACAGTGAACTCCCCAGCACCCCACCCCTTAACACTTACCCCCCCACAGTGCCCCGCCTCCTTTAAATGAGACCTCCACAGCAGTTAATTCCCTTAATTATGACCTTCACAGCAGCCCGTCCCTTTAACAGTTACCTCCACAACACACTACCTGCCCCCCTAACAAAGACCTCCACAGCGGCCTGCCCCCTACCAAAGACCTCCACAGCAGCCTGCCCCCCTTAACAGTGATCCTCCACAGCAGAAGGGTATATTTCATCTATTTAAATTAATGTTTGTGTGTGTCGTTAAGAGATAGTGACAGTATCTGCCATAACAGTGACCTCTACAGCACCCTGCCCCTTAACAGTGAACTCCCCAGCACCCCACCCCTTAACACTTACCCCCCCACAGTGCCCCGCCTCCTTTAAATGAGACCTCCACAGCAGTCAATTCCCTTAATTATGACCTTCACAGCAGCCCGTCCCTTTAACAGTTACCTCCACAACACACTACCTGCCCCCCTAACAAAGACCTCCACAGCGGCCTGCCCCCTACCAAAGACCTCCACAGCAGCCTGCCCCCCTTAACAGTGATCCTCCACAGCAATCAACCCCTTAACAGTTACCTCCACAGAACCCTGCCCTCTTAACTGTGACCTTCACAGCAACATACCCCTTTAAAAGTTACCCACTCACACTGCCCTGTCCCTTTAACAGTGACCTCTACAACACCACTCTTTTAACAGTCACCTTCACAGCACCCACCCCTTTAACAGTGACTTCCACAGTACCCCGCTGCCTTAAAAGTGACCTCCACAGCGGCCTTCCCCCTTATTAGTGACCTCAACAGTGCCCCTGCCCCCTTAACAGTAACCTCCACAGCACCTGACCCTTTAACAGTGACTTCCACAGTTCCCCGCTGCCTTAACAGTGACCTCCACAGCGCACCACCACTTTAACAGTGACCTGCACAGTAGCTGCCCCTTTATTAGTGACCTCCACAGTACCCCATCTCCTTAACAGTGATTTTCACAATAACTCGCCCCCTTACAGCAATCTTCACAGCGCTCCATTCCCTTAAAAAGTGACCTCCATAACACCCCACCACCTTAACAGTAACCTCTACAGCACCCCGCCCTTTAACACTGACTTCCATAGTGGACCGTCCCCTTAACTGTGACCTCCACAGCACTCAATCGTATTAACTCACACATAAGCTGTCTTATACTAAGAATGTCCTTCGTTGCCTATAGCAACCAATCAGAGTTCATATTAATGACTTGTAGCACAATAGAAGCTGAGCTGTGATTGATTGCAATATGCAACCTGATGAATATTCAGGCTAACTGCCACAACAGCCAACAGACAATGGCTCCTGTAGTTTGGAGGTTAGGTTACTAAGTGTATTTTTGGCAAATAATTTCAAAGCGCGGGGTGAAAATTTCCACTCAAAACATAGTCTGTTATGTTCCCCGAGTCACAGGAGGTGGCTGTGCAAAATTTTGTGATTGTAAATGTGATGGTGTGGATTCCTTTAGTGGACACACATACGTACATACACATATACATACATACATACATACACTCACCTTTATATATTAGTTAACATATAATGATGGCATATACAGGACAAGATATTTATGACTTATCCTCAGGATAGGTCATTAGTATCAGATCTGCTGGGGTTTGGCACCTGGAACCCCCGCTGATCAGCTGTTAGAAGAGGCCTTGAGCACTGCAGCCTCTTCCTAGGCCAGTGACATCACTTTATGTCAGTCACATGACCTAGTTACATTTAAGTCCCATTCAAGTCAATGAGGCTCATCTGCCTTTCCTCTATGAGTAGGAGGTCCTATCAGTGATTGACAGCCTTCCCTCTATGGAGAGGTCCTATCAGTGATGACAGCCTTCTCTCTATGAGCAGGAGGTCCTATCAGTGATTGGCAGCCTTCCCTCTATGAGGAGGTGGTCCTATCAGTGATTTATAACCTTCCCTCTATGAGGAGGTGGTCCTATCAGTGATTGACAGCCTTCCCTCTATGAGGAGGAGGTCCTATCAGTGATTGACAGCCTTCCCTCTATGAAGAGGTCCTATCAGTGATGACAGCCTTCTCTCTATGAGGAGGAGGTCCTATCAGTGATTGACAGCCTTCTCTCTATGAGGAGGAGGTCCTATCAGTGATGACAGCCTTCCCTCTATGAGGAGAAGGTCCTATCAGTGATTGACAGCCTTCCCTCTATGAGGAGGTGGTCCTATCAGTGATTGACAGCCTTCCCTCTATGAGGAGATGGTCCTATCAGTGACTTGCAGCCTTCCCTCTATGAGGAGGAGGTCCTATCAGTGACTTGCAGCCTTCACTCTATGAGGAGGAGGTCCTATCAGTGACTTGCAGCCTTCCCTCTATGAGGAGGAGGTCCTATCAGTGACTTGCAGCCTTCCCTCTATGAGGAGGAGGTCCTATCAGTGACTTGAAGCCTTCCCTCTATGAGGAGGAGGTCCTATCAGTGATGACAGCCTTCCCTCTATAAAGAGACGGTCCTATCAGTGATTGACAGCCTTCCCTCTATGACTGTGCATACAGAGATAGCTGTCAATCACTGATAGGACCGCCTCCTGGACATCAAAGACCAGAATAAGTATAAAATACCATTTTTACTGAATCTTTTTCCATAAAATCTGATATCAAATCTTTACAACTTTTAGCATGTTTGCACCACTCACAATTCTGAAAGTAGGTAGTAAAGTGGGGGCGTGGTTAGCTATGTTAATGTGTTTCACTCCACATTTATGAGTGGGACTTTTAAAAAGTCACAAAGAAAGCCACTACAGTAGGGTTGGTGCAGAGAACTGGAGTAGCATTTCTAGACAAAAGCGTCAAGTTTAAAGATGCGCCAAAATTAACAATATGCGCCGTTTGGTAAATTTAGGGCAAAGTATGGCAAGGCAGACTCAAGGAAAACAGACTTCAAATATTCCCCTCCGGATAAATTCCCCCCAGAGTTCACTTTATTCATGTGGAGAGCACTTCCCCCGCCACTCTAATTAATGAGTGAAAGCCACTATGTGAATACAGGAGAAGACCTCCCCCTTTTGCTGTCAATGAATAGAAACATTGTCATTTATTAAACTGGCTTAGTTGCCACCAATCATATTCCACCTTTCATTTTGGACAACTCCTTTGGAAAATGAAAGGTGGAATCTGATTGGTTGCTATGGGCAACTAAACTAATTCTATATTTCATCAGTTTGATAAATCTCCCCCTTTGTGTTCATTGAATCCTATCCTATGCCAGTTCAGCAGAGGTTCACCCTTGACCATTATTTTGCAGTTTGCGCATAGGCATATTCTACAGGAAATATTTAGAAAAGTTATGTATACTTTCTATTACTTGTCTTACACTGAATGATGTATGTTCATTATTAAAGGGACAATTCCAACAGAAAGAGGTAGTTTTTAAAGGGAACCTGTCAGCATGAAAATGCAGTATAATCTGCAGACAGCATATTGTAGAGCAGGAGGAGCTGAGCAGATTGATGTATAGTTTTATTGAAAAGGATCTAGTAAATCTTGATTATACTCTTTTATGCCCTGGAGTCATGTGGGCGGAGCCACTCAGAGACTGGCAAGTATTTCTGCATGACCAGGTGTACAGGGAAGGCTGTCAGTCACTGAGTAGGACCACCCACAGGACTCTGATGCATAAACAGAGGTATAAATGTATAAATTACACGTTTTACTGGCTCTCCCCACAAAACTATATATCAATCTGCTCAGCTCTTCCTGCTCTATAGTATGTGACAGTCTCTATGTAATAAACTTAGGACTGGTCCTGTATCTCACATGAACCCAGAGATCTCTCCATTCATTGCGCCATTTTCTCTGCTAGATTTATTTCAAGCTGGGAGGGGAGGGCTTTCTTGGTGGGTTGGGGGGGGGACTTTTCTCAGGGGGTGTGTCCTTTTTGCTGCAGCTGGTGACAGTTGAAGGATAGAACTGAGCATCTGTTTCCATCTCAGTAAGCAGGACAGAGAAATTAGAAAAAGAGCAAACAGCAGGTGGCGCTATACAGATAGATATCAGTGAATAACTCAGTAGCTATAATACATTTTTAATTATATACAATTACAAAAGTATTCATATCCAGGTGCTGGTTTGAAAAATGTTGAATATTTTTCATGGGACAACCCATTTAGGCCTTGTTGTTGTATATCAGGGATCAGCAACCTTTGTCACTCCAGCTGCTGTAAAACTACAACTCCCAGCATGCAAACATGCTCAGCTATTCTCAGAACTCTCATAGAATTGAATGGAGCATTCTGGGAGTTGTAGTTTCAGAACATCTGGAGTGCCGGAGGTTGCTGATACCTGTGGTATATTCTACATATTGAAGCCGGTATGACGTGACCAAATATACAACAAAGGAAGTGTTACAATGAATGTATTGTTGTATATCATATATTTTGTGATGAAACAGCTTCGACACACGCATCATATGGCAGCAGTTGCACATCCGATGACCACGTCTAAAATGACTGGATGTTCTATCCGTGTAGGGTTATTCATTCGCCATGCAATTACAGCTCTGGGATGTACGATTGTCATGTCATGTAGTAGAACAAAGTATTAGAAAGTTGCTCAGATTTTTTAATTAGTGAACAAGTCCTTGAACTTGTTATACCTTTTGTCAATTAATTTTGTTATTTTGCAAGATTTGGTCAGATGCCTCCCGCAGGTCAGAAGGAAGTAGGTGCCGAGTGCAGAGACTACGGGAGGTGTTATTGCATAAACTGGCCATAGTAATTGAATAAAGACCATGGGAGCACATTAGTGTTGAGCGACCACCTCTGTGCTCGTATGCTCGGGTGCTCTGGCCGAGCACCCGAGCATAATGTTAGTCAATGGGACTAAGGCTACTTTCACACTAGTGGCAGGCCTGATTCGGCAGGTGAAGGGTGCTGCCGGATCAGGACTGCCGCAGCGACATGTGTGGAGCCAGAACCGTGCTCCGGCCCCACACATGTCACACAGTACATACATACACACAGACACACACACATATAGACAAACAAACACACATACATACTTAAATGCTCCCGTCAGGTCTTCGGAGCGCCGGAGTAGCAGGATGGCTCGCACAGGTGACGATTCCCCACAGCGCCCTCTGCTGGGCGCCTGGTGGAATAGTCATCTGTGCGCGCCGACCTGTCCCTCCGGCGCTCTGAAGACCTGCCGGGGAGCATGTAAGTATGTATGTGTATTTGTATGTATATATATGTGTGTGTATGTTTATGTGTATGTCTATGTCTGTATGTGTGTATGTGTAGCCGGATCCGTCATGAACTCCATTGAAAGTCAATGGAGGGCGGATCCGGTTACCATTGTGGTCACACCAGACGGATCCGCCCCCATTGACTTGCATTGGGGGTCATTCCGGATGCGTCTTGGTGCGGATGCCTGGACCGGAGAGCAAACCGCAGCATGCTGCAGTTTGCTCTCCGGTCCAGGCATCCGCACCAAGACGGATCCGGAATGACTGCTCTGGCTCCACACATGTGTCAGCGGCAGTACGGATCCGTCGGCACCCTTTAGGTGCCGGATCCGTGCTGCCGCTAGTGTGAAAGTAGCCTAAACCAGGCACCCCCCGCTCGCAAAGAGGGGAGGGTGTCTGGTTCACTCTTAAAAGTATGCTAATTAACTGAATTTGTACGCATTAGCGTACAAATCAACATTACAGTGCGAGGAAGAGACTCGAGCATTGTGCTCAAACCCAAGCCAACCCGAGTGTAGGCATGCTCGGCCAAACTCGCTGTTCGCTCAACACTAGAGCACATTAATGTAGAGGTAAGAAAGCCATGGACTTATATCATGACTGGGTCATTCCTTCACATCACAGATAAACTGCAGTCTCTAACAGTCAACCCTGCTGCCATGCTTAACTTTTCTATGTGTGGCAAAAATGAACAATACAGGAATGAAAAAAACACAAACTGATCCAAAAATGTACAGTGATTTCAAAAAGTGTTCATACCTCTTGAGCTTTTACACATTTTTCCCGTTACAGTTATAAACTTTAATTTTATTGGGATAGACCAACACAAAGTAGCAAGTATGTATGAAGTGACAAGAAAATGCGACATGGTTTTCAAAATTTTTGATAAAAATCTGGAAAGTGTGGCATGAATTTGTATTCAGCCCCCCTGAGTCAATATTTTGTAAGAGCACCTTTCGCTACAATTACAGTTGCAAGTCCTTTGGGGTATGTCTCTACCAGCTTTGTACATCTAGAGGCTGAAATGTTTGCACATTGTTCTTGCAAAATAGCTGAAGATCAGTCAGATTGGATGAAGAGCGTCTGTGAACAGCAATTTTCAAGTCTTGCCAAAAAGTTCAACTTTGGTTTCATCTGACCAGAGCACCTTTTTCCACATGTTCGCTGTGTCCCCTACATGGCTTGTGGCAAACTGCAATCAGGACTTCCCATTTCTTGCTTTCAAAATTGACTTTCTTCTTGCTACTCTCCTATAAGGGCCAGATTTGTGGAGGACATGAATAATAGTTGTCCTGTGGACAGATTCTCCCACCTGAACTGTTGATCTCTGCAGCCCCTCCAGAGTGACCATGGACATCTTGGCTGCTTCTCTAATTAGTGCTCTCCTTGCCTGGCCAGCCATCTCTTGGTAGGTTTGCAGTTGTAGTATACGCCTATTTACGGATGATCAATTGAACAGCGCTCTGTGAGATGTTCAGAGCTTGTGATATTTATTTTATATCCTAACCCTGCTTTACTCTTCTCTACAACTTTATCCCTGACCTGTCTGGTGTGTTCCTTGGATTTCATGATGCTATTTGATTACTAAAGTTCTCTAATAAACCTCTGAGGCCTTCACAGAACAGCTGTAGTTATACTGAGAATAAATGACACATGGGTGCACTTGTGGCAATTAGTCACACTGGATTTTATTTAGGGGTATCAGAGTACAGGGGGCTTAATACAAATGCATGCCACACTTTCCAGATTTTTATTTATTAAAACTTTTGAAAAGCATGTATCATTTTCTTTTCACCTCACATATACTTGCTACTTTGTGTTAGTCTATCACATAAAATCCCACTAAAATACATTTAAGTTTCTAGGTGTAAAGGGAAAAACATGAAAACATTCAAAAGGTATAAATACTTTTGCAAGGCAATGTGCATCTGAAAACTCATCAAAATCATGCAGTAGGATAAATGTAGATGTGTGGCAGGCACTGTACCTTCTCCAATGAATAATAGTCAGTAAGTTCACCTTGAATTTCTTGCTCATAACTCTGCTGACAGCAGATAACGATCATTTTAATGATTTAGCCTTCACACACTCCACAAGACGGACAGAATTTGCTTTTCCCATCTTTAATGTATTGAATATTGCAGTACAGTAAAACTATTTTTTTATATTCTTTAGATGCAACAGGTCACAAAGTCTCCAACTGCTCCAACATACCAGGGTTATTGATTATCCAAGCTGGTCTTATGTTGGATGATGCCTGGGCACTACCTTCTCCCGCCATATGGTTGACCGCCACACAGGGAACAAATAACCATACCATAAAAGACCTTATTCTTAGTGTCATGCAGTGTGGTGCCCGAATTATAGGATGGTAAGGATCAAAACTCCACTTCTGGAACCCAGTATCCACCTGACAGACTATCTCACATATAGACAAAGTGGTGATGCATGTTATTAAGTGTTAGACTGATGGAAATAGAAATGCTAGTGAATAAGTTCAAAGTACAAGGCCAAGGTGGCAATGGTTCCACAGCACATGCCCGTTCTACCCTAATGGTGACCTACAGTATATTAATCAAATAACACTACCTTGAAGTATTTTACAGCAAATACCAATGCCACATACTGTTACCAATCTTTATACAATGCAAAAATAATATGCTGTACATGTATTGTGCACTGCCATACGTCAATATTGTAGGCCATCAATACTGATTATTGGGGTCTGAACTCCTGGTCCCCACCAATTATCATACTGAAAGGCACTCCACGTTCCGGCATGTCATGTCCCCCGTGGATCCTCCATATGATACATAGATTCATTCATGTCATGTTCCCTTCAGTGTGATGATCGGTGGGGCACTGAACCCCCACTAGTCAGACATTTATAAACAAAAATTCCAATGAAAATTGATATGTTGTGCAGGCAGCAAAAAGATAAGAGAGAGACAGCAACGTAGAGGAATCTAGGGAAAGGGCAGTCCTATGTAACACCACAGATAACACAATGATAACCTTCTCCCTGGCTGTGACGCTCTCCGCTGCGATTGGACAGCGCTACAGCCAGGGAGAAGGAGACGCCCATTTAGAAACCCTGGTGTCTCCTCCTCCCTGTTCCGATGCTATGCATTAGCATAGCGCGCGCCACAGTTTTACATGGGCACAGCGGGCGAACGGAGCGGCGCCCGCAAAAAATAGTAAGTGCCCTGACCTCCACCGTACATGCCCTACTTTGTACTTAGTTTACAGTGTCAGGACCCATGAAAGGTCCTCTTTAAAGTATTTTCATTTTCTTAATTCCCAGAGAACCTCTTTAAGTGCATTGTGGGTGGGCTCAAACCACTGTGTGCATCCTCGCTCCTTCTGTTTCCTCCATCTTGATTGATGGGGCCTAGATAAGGTATATGTAAAGGGTCACGGTACATACTTATGTAGAATAGGGATGTCGTACTTTCACCAAAATAGCCAAACGTCCTGATGGAGAAATGTTATTTATAGGCAAGTCTTCAAATAGACATTGTCAAGTTCAAGAAAAAGAATATTTTATGCATTGCTTGGAAGGTGCCATTTTTCACTGCTTCACAGTCCTAAAGGATTTTATTGTAAAGCAACAGAAAATGCTGCACGTCATCCTGAAAGCTGCATACCTAGCTGATGATGGACTATATGACATCGCCTTTACTGTTCAAACATAGGAAAAAAGGGTATTTTTTGTATAAAAAGAAGTCTCCTGAGCCAGCCATCATACTTGGTCATAATGAAACCTAGATATGTCAGGTGATAGAAAGGCTTACATATTGTCTTCCCTTTGTCCTAGCAAGTGTCTGAAATTAGGGGGGGGGGGGGGCATTTATCAAGTTTTCATGGTGAACATAACATATCCATAAGTTAACCGCTTCATTACCAGGCCAATTTTTCAGTTTTAGCAATGGGACTATCTAACTACATATAACATTAATTTCTGAGCCAACCTACATGTAGTTGATATTATTTTTCATGGGACGTCTTAGACTTTTCTTTTGTGCCATAAAATGACAAGAAATTATATCTAAAAAAAAAAAAAAAAAGAGAGAATAGAGTATATTTTTCCTTTCTTATCAATATTTTCCTTTACAAGACAAAGTATTTAAAATTTTTTATTTTTTTTAAGAAACTAAAAAGGAAATAAATGCATGTACCTTTATATTTGTATATTTTACACACAAAGTCCACTATGCTATTGCTAAGAGCTCATACATACAGCTGTTGCCCGGAAGTGCCCATATTGCGGCCCGCAAACAGCGGGTCCGCAATAAGCAGGCACCAGCCATGTGTATCCCGCATCACAGATGCAGACCCATTCACCTGAATGGATCTGCAATCCAGAAGATTGTGAGGAACAGAAGCACAGAACCCCACAGAACATTTTTTGGACTGATCGCAGACCCATTCAAGTTGACCGCAAATTGCAGCCCCCAATGCATGAAACAGCTGAACAACAGAAGTGTGCATGAGGCCTAAAACTAATAAATATATAAATATATAGAGATCTTTTTTCAATAACAAAACAAGGGGCAAAATGTGTGTATGTGTGTGTACGTAGTCTGTTATACCATTGCTAAAACTAGTAACTATAGCTATAAAGTTTTATTTTTCTATTTTCTTTATTTCACATTTTATTTAATGTATTACTTTTTAGTTTATGCTTAAAGAAAAAATTTTATTCCATGTCCTGCTAGAAATGTATGTGATATAATCTGTAGTGAATGTCATTTTCTTACCAGTGTCTAAATTTTTGACTTATATCATCCTGAAGTTTCTTATCTGTGTCATGTGACCAGCAATTAGACCCACCAACTCACACATAGACTTATGTGTGGACAGGAAGTCTAATTCTCTATGTATTCCTATGAGACTGAAAGTGAGGCTCCCATAGGAATGAATAGAGCAGTTACTGGCTTTCTGTCCTGGGTCAATTGGAGGTCAGGGAGTTGGTCACATGACCCAGCTACAATAAGAAGAGAGGTTTTTACTCACAGAAACAGTCACTGATAAGAAAATGACAATCACTACAGATTATATCATGCACCTTTCTAACAGGTCAGAGAATAAACATTTTTGTGGTAGTTCTTCTTTAATGCAAACAAGAGAATTAACCCCTTTCTGCCACAGTCAGGGCAGGCTCACCATTAATTTTACAGCCAGCAGGGGACACTCTCACATCAAGGCCTTTTGACTTAACAGTGTGATAGATTGCTGTACATAGCAATGCCATGCAGGAAGACCATTTTGTCTGGTCTCAGGGATACTTACTGTGGCCTCAGCAGTCTAATGACAGCACAGTGACGGAGACCTGCAGCTCCACGGGATGCTGGCAGATCGCAATGTACTGCGATAACTATACAGAAAAGAGCTTACTGCCAAGACGTATATAGTCGTGTGGCAGCAAGCAAAAGGTTAAAATGCTATATAAAATATAGAAATGGGTTAATTTCTGGAAATTTGTTTTCAGTCTGATAGTTTTACAAGAAATGGTCGTCAGATAAAATAAATGCAACGAATTGAAAGTGCCCCAAATGCTCTGAGAATTCGTATAGGACACTGCGGGTCTCCTAGGACTGCATGCAGTCTGCATGCAGTCTTTCAAGCTAAACAGCATTAGGGCTCCGACCATATGTATTTTGCCGTCCGCAAAACACGGATCCGCAAAAAATACGGATGTGGTCCGTGTGCTTTCCGTATTTTGCGGAACCAAACAGCTAGCCCCTAATAGAACTGTCCTATCCTTGTCCGTAATATTTTTTTTGCGGAACAGACATGCTGAAATACAGAAACGGAATGCACACAGAGTATCTTCCGTTTTTTTTTTTTTGCGGACCCATTGAAATGAATGGTTCTGCATACGGTCTGCAAAAAACCGGAAAGGACATGGAAAGAAAATACTTTATGATCATGAGCCCTTAGTAATATCCAAGTGACAATGACCTATATGTCTATGAGTAAACATATGAGAGCGGGTGGTAATAAACAGTCTGCTTAATAACACATTACACTGTCCAAAGAAATGGTCCAAAAATAATCCTTTTTGGTGTCAGATTCCTTCTTCTCCGTCTTGTGACCACCATTTCGGTCAATTCATCTGCAACTAACCAAAAGTGTTTCTTATTTGCTATAGTTCATTTTTTGGAGGAAAATTCATGATGAATTTCATTTGTTTAGAATGAAATTGCTCATCTCTATAAAAGCACATAGATAGAAGGTTGAAAATGTACAAGGGTCCATCATGTTTAACCTTTCCTGGACCCAACCATTTGGTCCAGAGGAAGGCAAAACAAAAGCCCCTGGGTAACTGGGTATCAGTTAGACTGAATCAATTTATCCCAGCTCACAATTCTTTTTAACCTAGTAAAAGCTTATTCCCATCTTCTAAAGTGATGAAATATTGCTGAGAATGAGGAGGTCACAGTACTGCATATTTTTCACAGTTTTCCTCTACGCCAGGGATGCCCAACCTGCGGCCCTCCAGCTGTTGCAAAACTACAACTCCCAGCAAGTGCAGACAGCTTGCAGCTATCAGCCTAAAGTAGGGCATGATGGGAGTTGCAGTTTTACAACAGCTGGAGGGCCGCAGGTTGAGCATCCCTGCTCTATGCGAAAAGGAACTGGACCACATCTCCATTTAAATGACTATGGATGTGCTGCCAGTCTGGAGCATGGACAACATAGACATGGACGCTAAACTGATTCCTTTACTCTTCATTTACATTTATTTGACTTCTGATCATCCTTTTCTACCCCATTTGTATGGGAAGAAACTTCTGTATATTCCAATATGAGGGGAAAATTTATCAAGCCCCGTACGCCAAAATATCAAAAACATCAAAAAGGCACACAAGCTGCTTTTTGCTGTGAAATTTGTGACTTTTTGCCCTTTTATGCTGTGCTGTCCCTGGATAGGAGGAGTGTATAGTGTGATGAAATCCAGCCAGCAAAGGAGGCAATATGGACAATCACAATACATTATTAAGTGTCTTGTATTCACTTTCTCTACATAATAAATGCCACTTACTGAAGGGAGACAACCCCTTTAACCCCTTAGTGACCACCCATACGCCTTTTTACAGCGACCACTAAGGTACCTTAAGCTGGGCCGCTGCTATTTTACGGCAGTAGAGATGAGCAAATCATTCAAAATTTGCTTCACCCAATATTCGCCGTATTTCTGACAAGATTCGTATTTAAATTAACTTATTCGTCGAATCTACGTTAAAAAAAATTGTTGTTTTGCGAACATTCCTGCCCAAATTACGTACGTACAGTCAGCGTGGTTAAAAGTACGCAATACGTAAGCATTAGCGCACAAAACTGTGTACGAATCCTTAGCGTACTATTGACGCGCGAATGCATCATACGCACGAGGCTAGGCCGCTGCATACAGTCTTTAGAGGCAGTCCATATGAACTAGAAAAATAAGGTGCTCACTGCTGCTAGCTATCAATAAGTGAATAATTTACAAAAAACACCGTACAATAAGTGCATAATAGGACACATTGCAGTACCAGAAAAAGAATACACACAATGGGCTAAAGTGCTGAACCATTAAAAACAGTGTAGCTAAAATACAGCAAAGACATAAGTATGCAAACATTTTAGTGCAATCAATTTCACATTTGCAAGCATAAAAGGCTCAGATATACGTTTGAGTCTCTCTTTATGGATCCTAGTTGACATGATAAAACACTGTCTGTCTGGAACACATTCCAAAATTCAATTGTAATCCACATGAGGTAAAACAGGTAATGTGTAATCCACATGGATAATAGAGAATAGCAGCAAATAGAGAACCCTTTTTGCAATGGGGGCTCCCAAATAACCTGAGAAGGGGGTAAAAACTTCGGCACAACAGGGAATTTTCTGCAGAATGGGGGGAGTCCTGACAGCCATGCCCATCTGAGTGAGAGTCAAATGGGGGCAACACAAACTAAACAAAAGCAACTGCCAACTAGCAGCTCACCCATCAGGTGCAGTCCATAGTGTGGCTCCCATAGGTCCTCCTGCAGTGTCCTTGACACTGCCTGTAGTTGGGTTCCTCAGATGAGGGACCTGAAGTCCTCTCTCGAGCTGCTGCTGAAGCTAATCAGAGGACGCTCCTGCCTCTTGAAGGCCATGCTCGCTGCGGTGGTGGAACTCCAGTGCCCTCTTCTTCCTGAAGTTGGACTTGACCGGGTCCGGGTGGTGGTGACGCTGGCAAGCGCTGCAGCCATTTGCGCTTTTCCGGATACTCCTGTCGGGACAGCACGGGTAAGGACTTCCGGCTGCAGCGGTTCCGGAAAGTTTGCATCCAGGGAAGAAGACCCAGCTTCCCCGGCTGCTGCTGGCTTCATCTTCCACGGCAGCTGGTATTGGTGGATTACCGTGGATTGGAAGGTGAACGATAACGTGGTCAGCTGACCCAACTGTAAGGACTGTGGTGGTGGTGGTGCTGGCAGTCCAGGAATCAGAGGCTCCGGCTGTGGCTTTTCCCTGAACTGGAGGACACCATCTGGGAACTCCTGCAGGCAGCGCAAGCGTCCTGGACCTGGCGGTTCATCCGGCCACACTTCTGGTTCCGTTGTAGGCACCAGAGGCTTTGAAAGGAGTGTAACCCCGGTCCCAAATGGGCCTTTCAGGGACGCCATGGGGGTGTACTCCACCTGATCCCCCACATACAGGCTATGATGATGTTGTGGCAGGTACGGCCGTTTCACCGACCTGCGGCCCACAAAATATTCCTTTCCATCCTCGTCATCCTGCAGGAAGCCAGACCCTCTCCCAACGGAAAACCAAAGCACAGTTCCCTTTCAGCGTTCCAATGAAGGATCTCCTGGCCTAGGGTGGTCGAGTACCTGGATGACCCAGTCCTCCACTGCGGTTTTATAGTCCCAGAGGGTCTTTGCATGGGCCGTCACAGATGGTGTTCAATTGGGTTCTGGTGTATGGAACCGTTGGTGTATGGAAGGGGTGTATGGAAGGGGTGGATCTCCTCCTGGGTGGCGAAGTGGACGCTCCACCCGCCTCCGCCGCACTTAGCCACAGCAGACGCTCCAGCCGCACGAGCCACAGCAGACGTTCCAGCCGCACGAGCCACAGCAGACGCTTCAGCTGCCTCACGAGTCGCAGCAACAGCAACCTCAGCAGGTGGTAAGGAACACACAGGCACTGAAGCTAGGTTTCTCTGGCAGACTTGTGACACCCTGATGTCTTGAGCGGGTGGTGGTTCAGGTAAGTCATCCCCAAAATACATCTCGTTCCTATTTGGGCGCAGCTGTTTTTAGCCATGATGCTTGCCTCTTGCTCTGAGGTCAGCGCTCGTCTAAACTGGTTCAGACTTCAGAGGAGGGTGGACTACTGAGGGAGGAGTCTTCACTCCCTATACGTGCAAAATAGTTAGATCCCGGTGGGCCGGGCTGTTTTTTTCCAGTTCTGAGGGGGGCGTATCTTCACTTTCCCCCTCTTGCGTGGGCGTATCGTCATTGTCCCGCCTCACGCAGAATGCGTACGTTTCGTACGTTTCATACGTAACGCAAGTATCGTTAGCGTGTTAAATTTTGCAAAGATTTACGAATAATACGAAGCGAAACCAAAGAAATTCGGATTCGCTTCGTAGCTGAAAATTTCCAAGATTTGATACGAATCTACGAAGCAGCGAATAGATTTGCTCATCTATATATGACAGCCCAGTCTAAGCACTGCAATGGCGCTCTCCACATGTAAAGCGTTGACAGAGGGAGCGGGCTCCCACCGTCTCCCATCGGCATCCCGCAAATGAGATCGCGGGGTGCTGATGCTTGTAAAGGCTGCCAGAGGTCTGATATAGGGCACCAAACCAGCCTTGAGTATTTTCCTACAGGCTGTGCCTCTCTGGCGCAGCCTGCTGGTCAACGTTAGTAAAGCACTGACATTAAAATGCAATGCACTATAGGGATAGTGCATTTATTTTAAAATCCATCAAAATGTTGTCTGTTATAATCCCCTTGTAACACATTTATTACATTTAAAAAATTCCAGTAAAAGAAAAATACTCTTTTTTCCCATTGAAAATATACTTTTCAATGAAAAAATTGCAAAAAAAATCTCCCCATATGTTTGGTATCACCACATTCATAACGACCCACACTACATAAATATGATGTAAATTATCCCCTCCAGTGAACGCTGTAAAAATTCTTAAAAATTACAGAATTGTTAATTTATATTTAGTTGCCAAAGAAAATACTTAATAACCAGTGATCAAAAGGCATCATTTAGTCCAAAATGATACCAATGAAAACTACAAGTCATCTGGCAAAAATCAAGCCCTCACACAACTTCATAGAATGAAAAATAAAAAAGTTATGGGTCTTGGGAAGCGGCTATGCAAAAAAAACCAAAAACCTTTTAAATAAAGTAGTTTTATTGCACAATAGTATCGCTGTAATCGTACTGACCCAGAGAATAAAGATATTATGTTATTTATACCGAAAAATGAACGCCATAAAATTTATAACTAGAGATGAGCAAATCTATTCGCTGCTTCGTAGATTTGTATCGAATCTTAGAAATTTTGGGCTCCGAAGCGAATCCGAATTTTGACGGATTCGCTTCGCATTATTCGTAAATCTTCGCAAAATTTTGCACGCTAACGATACGTACGATATGTATGAAACGTATGAAACATACACATTCTGCGTGAGGCATAAAAATGAGGATACGCCCCTGCTAGAGCGGGAAAGTGAACAAAAGCCCCCCTCAAAACTGGAAAAAAACAGCCCGGCCCACCGGGATCTGACTATTTGCACATATAGGAAATGAAGACTCCTCCCTCAGTACTCCACCCTCCTCTGAAACCATTTAGACCAGCGCTGAACACTGAGCAAGTAGCAAGCATGGCTGAAGAGCTGCGCCCCAACTGGAAGCAGATGGCCTTTGGGGACGAGTTCCCTGAACCACCGCCTGCTCCAGACATCAGGGTGTCACAGTCTGAAATCAAGAGAACCCCATGGGGTTCAGTGCCCTTGTTTTCTTTACCGGCTGCAGAGATTGCTGCGCATTGTGAGGCGGTTCGTCGTGAGGCGGCTGGTGCGTCTGCTGTGGCTGGTGCAGCTGGAGCGTCTGCTGTGGCTTGTGCGGTGGAGGCGGCTGGAGCGTCCACTTCGCCGTCCAGGAGGAGATCCACGACAACACCTTACATAAGGCAGAACCCGATTGTGCCACCATTGGTGACGGCTCATGCGCAGACCCTCTGGGACTATAAAAACGCTGTGGAGGAATGGGTCATCCAGGTATTGGACCATCCTAGGCCGGGAGATCCTGCATTGGAACGCCGAAATGGAATGGTCCTGTGGTTTTCCGTAGAGAGAGGGTCTGGCTTCCTGGCAGACAATGAAGATGGAAAGGAGTATTCTGTGGGCCGCAGGTCGGTGAAACGGCCGTACCTGCCACAACCTCGGCACAACCTGTACGTGGGGGATCAGGTAGAGTACACCCCCATGACGTCCCTGAAAGGCCCCTTTCCGACCGGGGTTTCCCTCCTTTCAATGCCGCTGGTACCTACAACAGAACCTGAAGTGTGGCCAGATGAACCACCAGGTCCAGGACGCTTGCGCTGCCTTCAGGAATCCCCAGATGGCGTCCTCCAGTTCAGGGAAAAGCCACAGCCGGAGCCTCGGATTCCTGGACTGGCAGGACCACCACCACCACAGTCCTTTCAGATGGGTCAGCTGACGACAACATCGTTTACGTTCCAATCCACGGTAATCCACCAATACCAGCTGCCGTGGAAGATAAAGCCAGCATCAGCCATGGAAGCTGGGGCTTCTTCCCTGGATGCAACTTTGCCAGAACCGCTGCAACCGAAAGTCTTTACCCCTGCTGTCTGGACAGGAAGATCCCGAAAAGCGCTCGCCAGCGTCACCACCACCCTGACCTGGTCAAGTGCGAATTCCGGAAGAAGAGGGCACTGGAGTTCTACTACGGCAACAAGCGTGGCCTACAAGAGGCAGTTGTGTCCTCTGATGACATTTAGCAGCAGTTCCAGCGAGGAGGACTTCAGGTCCCTCATTTGAGGAACCATTCTACTGACTGCTTGATGTAATGGACACCTCAGGAGGACTTATGGGAACCACACCATGGACTGCACCTGATGGGTGAGAGCTAGATGGCACTTTTTATGTTTGGTTGTTTGTATTGACCCCGTTTGACTCTCACCCAGATGGACATGGTTGTCAGGACTCTCCCCATTCTGCAGAAAAGTCCCAGTTGCGCCTAAGCGCGCCAATTTTCCTTTTCCCCCCTTCTCAGGTTATTTGGGAGCCCCCTTTGCAAAAAGGTTCTCTATTTGCTTATATTTTCTAATATGTAATGTATTGCCCCCGTTTGACTCTCACCCAGCTGGAGTGGACATGGCTGTCAGTCAGGACTCCCCCATTCTGCAGAAAAGTCCCAGTTGTACCTAAGCGCGCCTATTTTCCTTTTTCCCCCCTTCTCTGGTTATTTGGGGGCCCCTTTGCAAAAAGGGTTCTCTATTTGCTGCTATTTTCTATTATCCATGTGGCTTACACGTTAGCTGTTTGGATTACAATACTACCTCACGTGGATTACAATTGAATTTTGGACTATGTGTTCTAGACGGAGTTTTATCATGCTAAGGAGCCACGAGGAGAGACTCTAACGTATATCTGAGCCTTTTATGCTTGCAAATGTGAAATTGATTGCACTAAAATGTTTGCATACTTATGTGATGAGCACTCTCTTCACCTGTTCACTGTTTTGTATTTTAAAATATATTAAAATATATTAAAATACTGTATTGTATTCAAAAATAAATAAATAAATCCTAATTAAAATGATATAATATTTAATATAGCAATTATCACAATGTAATATATAACAGTCAACCAGCGCTGTTTAAAACAGAAAACACTTAAAAAAATACATAAAAATATATCAAAATATATATAAAAAATATATTGTAAAAATGTGCAAACATGCAGGATGTGCAAATATGCCGGACAAATAAATAGTGTGGTAAACAGAAGGTGCAGTTCTCCAGTTGATATACCTTATAGTGCACCAAATGAGGTATTGGTGTGATATACCTTATATATATACAATGTGTCCTTTTGCACAATATAATAAGCGTCCTGTGCACTGTATGTTTAAAGGGAATCTGTCAGCTCTGAAACACCCTCCAAAGCAGAGTAAGTGGTGTATAGTGTAAGTGACGTCGAGTCCAGTTATGTAATTTTTATCTTCGTACTCACTTGCATTCTGACTCTGTGCTCCCACAAACCTGTAGTAAAATGCACTTAGTGGACTCCAGTGCTCACTCACATAATGGAGAGGACTCAAAGAAGAGTCCTCTCAGTGCATTTTACTGCTGGTTTGTGGGAGCACAGCGTCGGAATGGAAGGGAGTATGAAGATAAAACTTACATAATCGGATTCAGCATCACTTACACTATACAACACTTACTCTAGTTCAGGGGGTGTTTCGGAGATGACAGGTTCCCTTTAAGTTCTGTATAATTGTTATAGTTCTGTATAATTAGTTGCAGATATATTTGGTTTGTATACGTTACCCTCCTGTAGAGGTTGAGGAGGTGATCTTGTTCTCCGTGTACAGATGCTGTCAGCGTGCGCTTCTACTTACCGCGCGGCTGCCTTGCTGTAGGATCGAGACGTGCGGCGTCCCACGTGGGTTCCCGCTTTGCCCCTCTTCCCTTACATATGCCTCAGTGATTAATGTCCCCTTGTAGGTGGTAGATATGTGATGTTTATGGGTGGACAAGCGAGATAGCCATATCTTATATATAGTTTAGTGAATAAGCCCCTTGAGTTAATAAGCCCCTTTAATATGCCTCACTGAATAATGTCCCCTTGTAGGTGGTAGATATGTGATGGTCTTGCGTCCCCTTATGGGTAGACGTGTGTGATAGCCATCTCTTATGTACAGTTTATTGAATAAGCCCCTCATTTGAGTGACACGCGTGTTGTTCCTTATGTGTCTTCATTGACAAGCTCTATTCTTCTTGACTATTTATTATCACTCAATACTAGTGACAGTTTACCCCCTAAAGATTGAGTGTAGGGGTGACTGATCACCAATTACCAGCATAAGTCTCATGACAAGATAGGATGACTTATGACGTGGATCGAGAGGAATAGCGTTATGTGACGGATCCAGGGTATGATCAGGATTGATCCTGGATAACAGTTGAGGGTCATGTATGTTGAATTTCATCCATATTACCACTATGTGAGGTAATGGGCAGGTGGTGATGCTAGACCGCAACAAGCATAGCGCTCCTCCGAGTGTGGTCCCCGGCCATTGTCCCTGGTAGGTTTAGAAATGTCCACTGTATTTACAGTTTTATTGATGCAATACTTACCTGAGTGTATTAAGCAGCCACAGCGGGGCGGGTGAAGTCTCGCGCTGCTGTCTTTGGATTGGCAGGCTGCGGAGGCCGGACTCAGGTAGGGGGTGTGGCATAACTGATTTAAGGGATGGTGCTGTGGGCCGCGATCACGGCCATTACAGCGCCGCATGCTACTGGGCTGCACTCCCATCATCAGTGGTGTGCAGCCATTGCTAGTGTGGATGAGTGTGTATGGGCTCCTGATGAGTGACACGTAAATGTGCAAACAGGAAACGCGTCGAGCGAGGCATACTGTAGGTAGCGAGAGATAGGCAGACTCAGTAATAGGGACATGTTCTCCAGTGACAAAACAATTGTGATACTGAGTTCCTCTATCAGGGGGGTGATTGGGGCTTGAGACGCTATATAATACACTGCTAAAATAGTGTGCTCAGCCGATAACATAACCAGTACCTGATAGTTACCTGAGTCTGGTCTTCCATTTTATTGAGGACACACGCAAGAGGCAACAAAACTGACATGCCTCTGTGTGAACAAGCTTCAACTAGTGGATCCGACACATGTGTGGTGTGATTGATATTATAACGTATACACACCCCCATGTGATTGGGACCATATAGGGTGTTTGCCACGATATATTCTTTTAAAGGTTTTTGAATAAATGTGTTTTTAACGTGATCCAATTCAGGCAGTAAACTATTCCCACTTTGTTGGCTGGTTTTTCCGCGCTCTGTTCAATAGTAGACTCTGTGATGTCTTGAGAGCGAAGTTCCTGAGAACGCTCTCAATGTTATTTATCACTGCTATTTAGGGGCGTTTGTTTTTTCTGCACCTTCTGTTTACCACACTGATATTTATTTGTCCGGCATATTTGCACATCCTGCATGTTTGCACATTTTTACAATATATTTTTTTATATATTTATTGATAAATAATAATAATATGATTATATATTACATTGTGATCATTGCTATATTAAATATTAGATTATTTTAATTAGGATTTATAGGATCTTATTTATTTTGGAATACAATATAGTATTTTAATTTAGTTTAATATATTTTAAAATACAAAACAGCGAACAGGTGAAGAGAGTGCTCATCACATTTCCTTCTCTACTACATTGTTTATATACGGCTAAGGGTAAGCCGGTGATTTGCAGCACCTCTATTCTTCCGTTATTGGTTGGTGAGCCACTATATATATATTTTTTAGTTTGCATACTTATGTCTTTGCTGTATTTTAGCTAAACTGTTTTTACTGGTTCAGCACTCTAGCCCATTGTGTGTATTCTTTTTCAGGTACTGCAATGTGTGTGTCCTATTTTGCACTTATTGTCCAGTGTTTTTAGTAAATTATGCACTCAGCTGGATAGCTAACAGTGAGCATCTCATATAGTCTGCCTCTAAAAACTTTACACCGCGGCCTAGCTGCGTGCATATGACGCATTTGCGCGTTAATAGTACGATAAGGATTCGTACGCACTTTTGTACGCTAATCCTTAAGTATTGCGTACTTTTAACTACGCTGAATGTACGTTCGTAATTTGTGGAAGAATGTTCGCAAAACAACGATTGTTTTTTTTAACATAGATTAGACTGAATACATTCGTTTAAGTACAAATCTTGTCAGAAATTCGGTGAATAATCGGCGAAGCGAATTATGGATGATTCGCTCATCTCTATTTAACGTAAAAACACAGTGGCAGTATTACAGTTTTTCCTATCTCCCTCCTAGAAAGAGTAAAAATTAAAATAATCAGAAATTTATGTGTACCCTAAATTGGCGCCATTAAAAACTACAACTTGTCCCGCAAAAAGCAAGCCCTCATGCAGCTATAAAGATGGAAAAATAAAAAAGTTATAGCTCTTGGAAGGTGACGACGAAAAAAAGAAAGAAAACACTTGGTCAGTAAGGTCCAAAACAGGCTGGCCACCAAGAGGTTAAGTAATCTATTTGTAAAAAGAAAAAAAAACTTACCCCCTTTAGGCCCCTTTCACACGAGCGGGAGACTCGCATGTCTCCCGCAACGCATCTACAGGGCTGGACTCGGCACGGACAGGGATCGCATATAATGCTATGCGATCCCTGTCAGTGCGGAGTCCAGCCCTGTAGATCCGTTGCGGGAGACATGCGAGTCTCCCGCTCGTGTGAAAGGGGCCTTAGAATAGTATGCAAAATGATTAAAATGTAAGTGGAACATAAATTGGATTAACACTTGGAAAGTTGCAACTAAACCTAGAGGTTATAAAATATGTAAGCTGAAAATAGCTGCACATTATAGTGTCGATGCAAATAGCTTTTATATAATGTAATCAGCCATTTAACTGCTTCAGGAATTCATCACAAGACGGGCCCTTCACTTTCCGCTATGCTGTATGTCTTCAAGTACACAGAGAGGTCTGTCAGGACGCATGCTCCGAGTACAGGATGCCTGGGAAGGTGCAAACAAGGGGGTCATTTATCAAACTGGTGTAAAGTAGAACCGGCATAGTTAGTTGCCCATAGCAACCAATCAGATTCCCCCTTTCATTTTCCAAAGGAGCTGTGAAAAAGGGAAGGTGGAATCTGATTGGTTGCTATGGGCAACTAAACCAGTTGTACTTTACATCAGTTTGATAAATCTCCACGATTCTTAAAGACTGCAGTATATTTTATGGCAGCTCTTCAAAAGAGAATTGCAGAGCTATAGGCATCAGGCATTGAAGTTAGTCTCCGATCTGTTAACCCCTTAGATGCCATGGGGAATAGTGACCACAGCATGTAGGGTATTTGATGGACGTGGGGAGTTCCACAATAATAGGACATGTTCTATTTTTTGCAGAACGGAAATACGGATATGCGGAAACGGAATGCACATAGAGTACAATCCATTTTTTTTACGGACCCGTTGAAATTAATGGTTCAACATACAGTCCGCAAAAAAAGGACATGGAAAGAAAATACATTTGTGTGCATGAGCCCATACTACAGCAGCTGGGGCCCCAATAAAGCCTAAAAAAGTCCTGCTTCAGGTATGTCGGGGGACAAAAAAAAACAGAAAAGTTTAGGCATTTCTATTATGCCTGTTCTTTTTTTTTTTTTTTGCATTCCCCTTAAAAAAAATTTTTCGAATTGCACCATGACCCATTCATTTCAATGCGGTCATGCACACATTTGTGTACATTTGCCGACCAGAAAACCTCTCTTTAAAAAAAAAAAGGAAGGTATTTTGCAGACTGAAATACAGACACAGTCATGTGCATGAGTCCTTAAAATGAAATCAATACATTATATGTACAGTGCACCAAAATAATACCAATAAAAACTGCAACTGCAAAAAGAAAACCTTTCTATGGCAGCATTGACGGAAAAATTAAAAAAGTTATGGGTCCCTGAATAAAGCAACATAAAAACGACTTGCTTTCCAAAAAACAAAAATGTTTGTAATGCAAAAGTACTGAAATGTACAAACATTTATATTAATTGGGTATTGTCGTGCATACCAACCCATAGAATAAAGTTTTGCATTCCCCTCAACAATTGCAGTTAATCAATATAATATCCTAAAATGGTACCACTGAGAAAAAACCCCTGCATAAAACTAACCAGCCATATCAACTGAATAATAATAATAATAATAATATTTATTTATATTTTTTATTTATATAAATATTATTATAAGGTGTAGCTCTTAAAAAGCGTAATAAAAATGAAATAAAAAAATAAAAACTATTCCTTGAGCATTAATAGCCAAAAGGCGTGGTATTTAGGGGTTGAGAAGAACCTGTCCCCTCTCCTGACATGTCTGCTTTAATAACTACTGACATTTTCCATTTAATGACAATTCTGCAGCATCTATTCTTATGACTCTATGTTGTGTCATTCCTTTATTATTCCTACTAGACATTTATGAATGAATTGCCAGCAGTCTGCAGTAATAGTCCAGTTGGAGGTGTTTCCATGCACAGAATGGCACTATCCAATCAGCACTGCCTGTGTGAGACAATGCAGGGACACACTTCCAAATGGTAGCACCCAGCTGGACCTTTATTGCAAACTGTCAGCAGTTTATTCATACATTTTTAGTAGGAATAATAGAGGAATATCACAACACATAGTCATAAGAATAGATGTTCTGGAATTGTTATTACATGAAGAATGTAAGTAGTTAGTAAAATAGACATGTCAGGAGTGGTGACAGCTCATCTTTAAAGATAGGCCAGCCTCTTGAGATCGGCTCTTATTTGTTCTGGTGCACTACATGCTCGGCATACTGAGCAGAAGAGACATTGGAAAAACATTGAAGAAACAGAAAGAGCTTTATTTATGAGGGACTGACATGTCAGGCCAGGTTGGCTAGAAAGCAGCGTGGCACAGAACTACATAGAGATGATCAAAGCATCCCGAGCCCAGAAGTCATCATAGCCGCATATGGGGTAGGACACAGCATCGCTATCAAGACAGATGTTTGTCATGAATGTATTGGATTAGATCAAGCTAAAATCAGGAGGAAGCGTAAGTCATCTCAGCCGCATTCATCTATCTGCGGGAAAATGACAGGGAAGATTAAGGAAGCAAGAAATCATGGCACGACAGCTTAAACTAGCAAAGTCCATTACTGTAGAAAACTGCAGCATCCACGTGGTTGAAGAAAATATTAAAACACTTCTTTATTACAAAAACATTAAAAAAAGATGTGCACATCTCAAAAAACAAAACTGTTGATGCGCTTCTGGCCTAAAGAATGACCCTTTATCATATCAAGGTATAGCAAAGTCACAGTGTTTGACATTTATGGGTCATGTTGACCTCACTTGTGACCTTTCAGATCTGTGGGATTCCGTTTCATTTAACGTGTTTCCAGTGAAATGATAGGTCTAGAGCATCTTTCTTTAGAATCCAATGTTGTATTGTTCCTCTGGTATTCCTCCTTGAAATGTATGAATTAGTTGATGATCCTAGTAGTATTAAAGGCCCCTATAGTGCCTCCAGTATAAATAATGCCCTTCTGTAGTGCCCTCAGTAGCTATAAAGGGCCCCATATATATTATGGTAACCTTAGTGCACCCAGTAAAAATATTGCCCCTCTGTGGTGCAGCCAGTATAAATAATGCACCCGACATATATTATGGCTCCTTTAGTGCTCGCAGTATCTAAAATGGCCCTCTATGTACCCCTGGTAATGCCAACAAAAAATACTCACCTCACCACAGGCACTCACAGGAACACTCTGCACTAGAGGCAGCAGGACCTGACGCTCTCAGCGTGATCATGTGTGTCAGGTCCTGCTACCTCTACTGGAAAGAGTGTTCCTGTGAGTGCTTTTGGACAGGTTTTTATTCTTTCTTTAATACTTTTACACAACTTTTTCATAGTGTATCCTTTTAATGACTGTTAGACAGGTAGACTTCTGTCTAAATGGTCATTTAAAATGGGCCCATTGATTTCGATAGGGTCCATCTGGCCATCAAAGCAGCCAAAAATAGGACATGTCCTATTTTTTAAAAGCCGGAATAACCTAAAGACTGCAGTGGTTCTGAAAACAACCGTGTAGTGACCTTTAAAAAACAGCTGTTACATGTGTGAATTTAGCCTCTGTCAGCTGGCTACACATACTACAGAGTTGCAGCTACTGGCTAAAACAGTGGAACCAGACCACGCCTGGCTACTGTCTCAACTTTTTTCTTTTCATACATAGTCTTTGGCTATTACTAAGTGCATAAGGTACAATTAACCCTTGTGGCAGTGAACCACGGATGAGTTACTGCACATGTTCCAGTGCAGATCATATTTGGAAACTATTCCTCTCTAGAAGTATTGCTTACAAGGGAAAGTATGGAATCTTGTGAAGGGACTTTTGTATGTCAGTGTTCGATCAGTGATTTAATCACTGATGAATTTGTAAGATGATTGACCCGTGCCTCTTGATTGACAGGGCCAAACATCTCTGTTCATGCGGCGAAAGTATAGGGACCTCATGCACAGTCTCTAGTAATCTCAGCGCTTACACTGCTACTCGGAACAGCAGTGCAGGGGTGATATTGACAGTACTGAGATGTCCGGCCCAGTGGTGTAACATCAAATAACTGGGCCCCATAGCAACTATTTGAATGGACTTCACCACCCACCCCGGCCCCAGCAACTTCTTTGCAACCCCATCCTCCCGTGCAACTCTCACTCCTGTGGCTAGTCAAGATCACTCTCTCAGACAAGGCCCGGCGGTCGCTCTTTCCTTTTCCTACAGTGTCACTGTATGTTATGTCATTGTATAATACTGTTGAGGGAGCCCTGACAAAAAAGTTTTTCAGTCCTCCTCCTGGGTGGCCCCTTCTGAGTTCAGAACCAAAAGCAGACGCTTCTCTATAGCTCCGGCCCTATTATCGATGTGGGAACTTGACAAAATCCACTAGAAATCCAGAGTGATTCTAAAATAAGCAGGGGTATATATTATGTGGGCAATGTGTTCCCTGTATTGAATTGTTAGGCCTCTTTCACACTTGCGGCAGCACGGATCCGGCGGGTGAAGGGTGCCGCCGGATCCGTGCTGCCGCAGGTACACGTGTGGGGCCAGAACCGCGCTCCGGCCCCACACATGTAAGACACTGTGTTGAGGAGGAGGGGGGGGAGGTTAAACTTACCTTTCCCAGCGACGAGGAGGAAGACGGCACGCACAGTGGTAAGTTTCACCACAGCGCCACCTGCTGGCGGGAGGAGGGAGCTGACAGGGTAATGGGACGGATCCGTCATGAACTCCATTGAAAATCAATGGAGGACGGATACGTTTAGTATTGTGTCACACCAAACGGATCCGTCCCCATTGACTTGCATTGGGGGTCATTCCGGATCCGTCTTGGTGCGGGTGCCCAGACCGGAGAGCAAACCGCAGCATGTTGCGGTTTGCTCTCCGGTCTGGAGACTGAAGAGAACTGAACGGAATGCTTTTAGGAGCATTCCGTTCTCTTCAGTTCAGTTTTGTCCCCATTGACAATGAATGGGGGCAAAACTGAAGCGTTTTATTCCGGTATTGAGCCCCTATGATGGAACTCAATACCGGAAAAATAAAACGCTAGTGTAAAAGTAGCCTTACTCGTCAGGGCAATTCTTATTTATTGGCATTTTTCCCAGCCATCATTGCTGGACCTAAGCTAGCTTCACAGGATGCGGCATTGCTGGATGTTTCTGGAATGCCTGCTGACATCATTGACTATAATGCTGCATCTGTCAGAGCATACTGGATGAAATTCTCAAGATGTCATCGGTGTGCTGTCCGTATCCATTTGTTGTCATGAACATCTCGCAAAAAAGATAGAACATGTCCTATTCTTGTTTGCTTTGCATGCAGCTGGTGTTTTGCAGATCTGTGGTTTGCGGACTGGAATACACATATGGTCTTTGTGCATGAGGTTTTATCTATACATCAGAGAGGGTTTTTTTTTTTTTTTTAACAGGACACTGCGTCAAATTCCTAATTCCTTAAAGCTTTTACTATAATCCGCTTACCAATCAATTGTAACTGAATTGGGCAATAGAAGCGCTTAGCAAATTGAACAATCTTTCCCACACATAACACAATTACATTACGCCCGCCACCGTGTGCAGCCTGCCGGAAAACAAAGTGATTTTGATGACCCCTTCAAACAACAGAGCTAAAAGTATTAGGAAAATATGTGTGGGGGGAAGGAAAAAAATCAGATAAAAGAAAGAACAGGTCAGAAAATCGAATTGCATCCCTCTGGTATGATATGGTAAATGGAGCCTATCAACTGTCATGGTCACATGGCGTTCAGATTGAGGTTAGCTGGAGCATTTTGTAATGGTTTAAAGTGTAACTAAACCTTTGTGCAAAATTTTAATATGTTGCCCCTAATGCCCTAATAAAAGTTTTTCTAATATACTTTATTAATTAATTTTGTATTTTTATTAGACTTTTTCCTCCCTAAAGTGCAACATTCCCTGCCCTGTGTGCTTAAAAGTCAACTGTCAGAGTACACATTTTACAAATGGGTAGCAGAAGCGCTGTGAGTAGCGCATTGGTGCTCCTGTCTGTGCCTCCCAGAGGCTTACTAACTCCTGGCATAGCACATGGGTACCCTGTACCCATGTACTATGCCAGGATTAGCTGAGCAGAGCCGGCTTTTGCTTTGGCCTGCTATGCTAGCAGCTGACATGCAGGACTTTTAGCTTAAAGAAGAACTCCCGACAAAAATTTTATTCCATGTCCTGCTAGAAATGTACATGATATAATCTGTAGTGAATGTCATTTTCTTACCAGTGTCTGAATTTTTGACTTATATCATCCTGAAGTTTCTTATCTGTGTCATGTGACCAGCAATTAGACCCACCAACTCACACATAGACTTATGTGTGGACAGGAAGTCTAATTCTCTATGTATTCCTATGAGACTGAAAGTGAGGCTCCCTTAGGAATGAATAGAGCAGTTACTGGCTTTCTGTCCTGGGTCAGTTGGAGGTCAGGGAGTTGGTCACATGACCCAGCTACAATAAGAAGAGAGGTTTTTACTCACAGAAACAGTCACTGATAAGAAAATGACAATCACTACAGATTATATCATGCACCTTTCTAACAGGTCAGAGAATAAAACATTTTGTGGGAGTTCTTCTTTAACGGAGCAGGCAGAAGCAGGAGCCTGCTCCACTCAGCTAATCCTGGCATAGTACATGTACCCAAACCTCTGGGGGGGCACAGGCAGGAGCGCTCACAGCACTTCTGCGGACCCATTCATAAATTTCACAGTCCGTACTCCATACACGGCAGAGCTGACGGCGGTGTACAGAGAACTGAGAGTTAAGCGCACAATGAATGGTGGCTTTAGGGAGGACAAAGTCTAATAAAAATACAATATTAATTAATAAAATATATTAGAAAAACTTTTATTAGGGCATTAGGGACATGTTATTAAAATTTTACACAAAGATTTAGTTACTAGGAAATGCCATTTTTGGAGTTTTGTTGCGGCATATTTTAGTCTCTATAGTGCAATTGTGTATATGAATTTGTGTGTATAGTGCAATGAATGTCCAGGTGCACAACCTGCAGGTTTGAGATTGGACAGGGTAGCTATACGACCATTATGGAAGGGGCACTACGCTCAGGGGCGCACTACCAATGAGGCCAGGTGAGGCAGCACCAGGTAGGGACAAGAGGGGGGCAGCAGAAGGGCCATGGGCAATGAGTGATTTCATTGTGGCAAAGGGGTTAGGTTAAGAAATTGGCATGTGTGGGGGGGAGGGGGCGCCATCTCAGTTTTCACCTCAGGCAGCAGAAAGGCTAGGTTCACCTCTGCCTACATTGAAATGCTACTCTCTCATAGCAGATAGCTAAAGAGATAATGCTCTGTATTTTAATAATGTTGCCCAGCCGCCTATAACTGTCCATATAAGAATATTTTGTACACATTTTTCTTAAGGACTCAGAATCATGGAGGGTCCGAGCTCCATGCCTCTACAGCTCACAGAATACCTTATCTCTAAAATATACGGATGGGCTCTCAGTGATCGTCATGCTCTTGAAAACTTCACTGAAGTCAATGAAGGGCTCAGCAGCCCGGCTTGTGAGATCTTGTGGATATGAGTTGAAGGAGCGTAACGCTTGGAAGATGCCCTTGGGGTCTTAGATCTCCAACTTCTACCAATCTATCTTTTAATATATCTCTAACATGGTATAGATTCATATTTAGTGAATATAGACTTAAAGCCTCTGAATCTGTTCAAATACTCATGACTTAAAGGGATTGTCTCCCTTCAGCAAATGGCATTTATCATGTACAGAAAGTTAATACAAGGCACTTACTAATGTATTGTGATTGTCCATATTGCCTCCTTTGCTGGCTGGATTCCTTTTTCCATCATATTATACACTGCTCGTTTCCATGGTTATGACCATCCTGTAATCCAGCAGTGGTGGCCGTGCTTGTACACTATAGGAAAAGGCACTGTTTTCCCTGGTGGCCAGGACTGTCGGAGCTCACATAGGCTTCACACATCTGTCCATGTGTTGTGTCTTGTACTGCATCTCGGCTTGACTGACTAGGGCTAAGCTGCAATGACGCACACAACCTGAAAACAAGTGTGGCACTGTTTTTTTTTTTTAGAAGTGATCATGTTTCGAGGATAACTCCTTTAAAGGGAATGTGTTACATATTTTTTTTCTGCCAGTTAAAACCATCAAATCTGTTTTTAATTACTGATTGTAGATTTTTTTTGTTCTATTAGAGAGGCGACCATTTTGTCTGAGTTGTTCTTAACTGCATTTAGAGATATGATTTACAGCAGCCCCATGGGCCATAGACACAATGGTGAACAGGAGCTGAACTCATTGACTTCTATGGTAGAGTTTTCTAGACATTCGAGCGTGAAGAGTCCGATGTGACCATCTTGATTGTAGATCCCATGCAAAATCTTGTGCGCAGTGATTTCTGACATCACCACAACGGCCAGCATGATGACGTCATCACACAAGATTTCACACTGGATCTTTAATCAAGATGGCAGCAGCGGACTCTTCATGAGCAAATGGATAAGGTGAGAAATTTTTATTTTTATTTTTTTCACCGGTCATCTCAAATGCCACGATCAGTGATGAACGCGGCATCTGAGGGGTTCAATAACAGTAGGCGGAACCATCGTTGTTTCCTGTCATTGTACCTGCTACACAGAAATGAATGCAAGTTGTGACAAAGTAATTAATCACAAAACAGATTTCTTTGTGAAATTCAGTGAAGTAGCCAAATTTTTGAGAACTTCGGTCATCTCTAATTTTTTATATAAAAACTTGATTTAAACAATAGTTCATTTTCTGATGACACATTCCCCTTAAAAGGGGCATTTCGGGTGTCACAAGTTATCACCTATCCAAATGTTAGGGGGTAACTATTAAAATGGTGGGTTTCTGACCACTGGGACTCATACCAATCACGAGCACGGGGGCCCTGTAGCGAATGGAATGGCCAGTTGGGCATACGTATTGCTGCTTTATTCATCTCTATGGGACTGCCTGAGATAGCAGAGTACAAGCGCTCATGTCCAACTTGCCAATCTATTCCATTTTAGGTGCCCTGTTGTGGAGTATTGGGTTCTTATTTGCCTGATTGGTGGGGGTCTTTTGGGTTAGTCCCCCACCAATCTATTAGTTATCCCTTATCCTATGGATAGACAAAAATTTGCTTCAACCCTTAACCCCTTCCTGACCAGCGCCGTACTAGTACGGTGCTGGCCGGGACTTTAAAGATGGCGCCCGCTCCTGCACGGGCGTGATGGCTGCGGGTAACCTGCTTTTCCCAATAGCAGACACCCGCGGCTAATGTCTGCGACCGGCAGTAATGCCGATCGCGGACATTTAACCCCTCGGGTGCCGTGGTCAAGCCTGACTAGCCTGTAATAGGGCTCCATAGGAAAGCACTAAAATCATCATAGACTCCAATGCAAGTGCATTGGAGTCTATGATATAAGCAATCAAATGATTGCTAGTTATAGTTCCCCATGGGAACTATAAAAAAGTGTAAAAAAAAGTAAATAAATACAGTTAAAAAAAAAAAAAAAACGTAAAAGTTCAAATCACCCCCCTTTCCTGAAAATAAAAATAAAAGTATTAAAAAAATTTAAAAAATACATATTATGGGTATCTCCGTGTGCGAAAATGCCCATATTATAAAAATATAAAAAATTATTTCCCATACGGAAAACAGTGAAACGGAAAAAAGCGTCAAAATGGCCGATTCGCCATTTTTTGTTGCTTTTTTCTAAAAAAAAATTAAATAAAAAGCGATCAAAAAGTCATACACACCCCATGGTATCAATCAAAAGTTCAGATCGCCCCGCAAAAAATGAGCCCCCATACAGCTCCGTACACATAAATACCAAAAAGTTATAGGGGTCAAGAAATGACAAAAAAAAATTTCCAACTTTATTTTTTTATCACTATCAAAACGCAAGAAAAACTATACATATTAGGTATCGCCGAATTCGTACTGACTAGTAGAATGAAAGTAACTGGTTGGTTTTAATGAACATCGAATGCCGTAAATAAAAAAACCCGTAAAACTGTGGAGGAATTGCGTTTTTTTTTTTCAATTTCACCCGATTTGGAATTTGTTTCCCGCTTCCCACTACACCATATGCAATATTAAATGGTGGCATTGGAAAGTACAACTTGTCCAGCAAAAAACAAGCCCTCATGCAGCTATGTGAACAGAAAAATAAAACAGTTATGGCTGTATCAAGGCAGGGAGCACAAAATGAAAACGCAAAACTGAAAAAAACGCCGGGGTAGAAAGGGTTAAAGGGGTTGTCTCACTTCAGCATATAGCATTTAAATTTATGTTAAGAAAGTTAATACAAGGCACTTACTAATGTATTGTGAATGTCCATATTGCCTCCTTTGCTCTCTGAATTAATGTTTCTATCACATTATACACTGTTCGTTGCCATGGTTACAACCAACCTGAAATACAGCATCGTTGACTGTGCTTGCAGACTATAAGAAAAAGTGCCGGTCTGTTCGGTGGCCAGGACCATGGGAGTGCTCATAGGTTGGTGCTTTTTCCCATGGTGTGCAAGCACGACCACCACTACTGGATTGCAGGGTGATCGTAACCATGGAAACAAGCAGTGTATGATGTGATAGAAAAATGAATCCAGCCAGCAAAGGAGGCAATATGGATAATAACAATATATTAGTAAGCGACTTGTATTAACTTTCTCTACATAATAAATGCTATTTGCTGAAGTGACACAACCCCTTTAAGATAGATTTTAAAGTTTTATTTTAGCTTTCAGAGTTGCTTACTATTATATATCAGAGTAAGCCCAGGGATGATACACTACTTCTTAGATATTCATGGAGCAGTTTCATGAAATATGTATGCAGAAGTTGATTGTATGCTAATAAGTCCTGACGTTATTTGCTTGTCTAGTGACTATATTAAAAACTTGCTATTATTAGCAGAAATCAATGGCGAGGCAATTAAAAGGCTGAGGCCCAAGAGAGAACTGTGATGAGCAATCTCTTTTTCCTCCATAAACAATATGGACGGCGATGCTGATGCTGAGCGTATAGAGCCTAGAATGTGAAAGATTTTACTTCAGCTTGTGTCCTGGTGCTACAGTAAGTAGCCCTCAGCATATAATTAACCTACCTTCATCAGGACATAAGCTGTGAGAGGGGCTGTCTAATAGAATCCATGTACAGGGGCAGAGGGGACATTATAGCACAATGGTACAACCCACCTTACATGCTAGCTAGCGGTCATAGAAGAAGATGATGTTACACCCCTGTGCTCTGCATAAACAGGTACATAGCTATCAGCCTGACAAAATCATAATCAATGTCAGATAGGTGCAGGTCTCTGAGGGGCTTGCTCTCCATTCACTACCATGAGACTTCAGAAAATAGCTGATTGAACAGACTATACTCTGAAGTCCCATAGCGTGGCCACCTACTTCTCCTATCACTCTTGTAGAACACCCAGTAATGGCATTAAATGTAGGGTGGCTGTGCATGAGCACCTGCTCTCCGCTTACTTTGAGGGACCCGTTCTGCAGATAAGAGCAGGTGTCAGAATTGGACCAGCACCTCTCTGAAATTGATGGAATATCCTAGCAATATGCCATCAGTGTCCGAGATGGGAATAACCCTATAAAGGCTATATACACCTTCTGAGGCAATTTTTTAATGACTGCGTTTTACTCATTTTTTGATAAAAATATTTTTTTTCAATTGGCTTTTATTAAAAATATTGAGACATTCTGTCACAAAGGGTTAACTGTTTTTCTAACTGTGTGACTGGTACTTTCACTTTGTGTCCAGTCATCTAATAACCCTTATTGCTAAACTACTAAGAGGTCATAAACACTTAACATTCTTATCAGTAAGATGAAAACTGAGCTATAATGAGTATTTATTATGTCAGAAAGCAGAGATAAGGAGCCCGTCTGCTCCCGGTCTGATGGAAAAGACAGAAAATACAAAGGGTGCTACTAGAGCAGGGGTGGCCAACCTTACAGACACAAAGAGCCAGGAAAAAAACTGTAAGACTACCAGGAGCCACAAGCCATACATTGGCACACGAGTCAATGTATTTTCGACCTTTAAGATGCACCTAGGTTTTAGTGGAAAAAAATAAGAACATTTTTTTCATCTGATCTTATTTTTCATTAGCAGAGAAAAAAGAGAAAAAAGAAAAAACATATTTTTCATCAGACTCATAAATCAGACCCTAAACACAAATCAGACTCCCAGTGTCAGACCCTCAGTGCTCAGATCTCCTCCCATGCTCAGATATGACCCCCCCCATGCTCAGATACGACCTCCCTCATGCTAAGTTCAGGACCCCCCATACTAAGTTTAGGACCCCCCCATGCTCAGATCTGACCCCCTCCATACTCAGATTAGAACCCCCATGCTCAGATTAGACCCCCCATGCTCAGATCAAACCCCCCCATGCTCAGATCAGAACCTCCCATGCCAAGTTATATAATTTAGAAAAATCTCCTACCTCCCCTGATTGGGCACCAGCTACTCTGCAGCCCTAACCCGCTCTCCACTGTGACCTGATGCGCACAACATCAGGTCATAGTTCATGTCTCCACTTACTATGTTCTAACACTGTGCGCATCAGGATGTAGTGAAGAGTGAGCTGGAACTGCACAGTAGTAACGGTGCACGATCAGGAAAGGAGATCTGAGCATGGGGTGGAGAGCGTGGCGGCCTGACTGCTTCCCGGCTCCACCAAAAGAGCCACACTTGAAGAGGCAAAGATCCACATCTCAAGAGCCACGGGTTGGCCGCCCCTGTACTAGAGAATCTCAGCTCTGTAAAGAAAAAAGGACACCACATTTTTAATAAAGACAAATTAAAAAATATTTTTAGCTCAAAATGAGTACAATGCAATAATGATTAAAAAAAATGTCCCCAAAGGTGTACATAGCCTTTAAAGCTAGGGCTACACAATATGTCATGTGACATGAATACTGAAGTATCACATTGTGACATTGCATGTAATGTTTTTTCTATGGAAAAATGATTCATCCGGTGATCTGACTTGACTGAGAGATGAACACTGTTGGATTTTTGGTTGCAAGTAGCATGTGACCATCATAGACCCCACTGCAAGTGTCCTGCCAAGAAATGAAGCAAATAGCTATACAATCTATCGTAATAGAGACCGATCGTTCATGTTGCCACATGGGCAATTATCTGCCCTTATGTAAGGTCCTGCCTACATCACTGATCAACCTTCATTCAGGAATCTGCCCCTGCAAAATTCAAAACTTGCATGCTAGCTGTGTACACCTGCATTCTTGCATATTCTTCGGTCTATGTTACATATTTGTCACTTGGAATGGTTTATGGCCTTTAAGAAGAGGCAAAAAAATTATTAAAAAACACACGTGGGTTTCTATAGTTCTAGGAAAACAATGTGGTTAAGTATATGATAGTTTATTGATTGAATTCTCAACTACTGACCGCAGCCTGCTGGAAATAGCATCCCATAGTCAGCCGATGGATTGGTGGGGCAAGTTCTGGGAATCTGAAGTGTCTGTGGCTCTGCAGGATATTATTAGAGCACGTCTGTGGCTAAAGGGAGTGTTTCCCATAATAACGTTAGGATGAAAATTTCTTGTTAACAAGATTTTTAGTATATTAGTACTAGTATATTAGTATATGAAACTGGCTTTGAATGGAGTGTCCTTTTAAAGGGGGTTGTTTCATCTAAACAGTCTCTTTTTAACCATTTAAGAACTGGCCTCTTTTAGCCAATCAAAAAAAAACTTTTTTTCATTTTTATTTCTTAGTCAACTCCAGTATGATGGCTTGTTTTTTTGTGGGAGGACTTTTAGGGGAACATTTTTTAAGACCAGTGTTTTATATGCTGACGGTTAGCCAAAGTTATGAAGAGGTGCCAACTTCTACATAACTTCTGTGCATCTAGCGCCACTTCTAAATGTTCTATAAGACAGATTCCGAGCTGTCTTATATTTAGATAATTTTCTATGCCTAAAACAGTTATAGAAAATGATGAATAAGGCGGACCTACCGGCCCGTCCCCTTCCCCGCCCACGGCACCCCCCCTTTTTTGGACCCAACGTGAGTGGGATAGAAGTCGCAGATTCTGCCGCACCATAGCATGGGACAGAATCTGGGCCAGATATACGCAGTAAAGTGGTGTCTCTCTGGTCATAAATGACCCCCTTAGTTTTTACTAGCATGATTTTGAACTGCAATTTACACCTTTTTGTGTGGTTTTTACACCATGTGTGAATAATACGTTATTTTCTATGAGTCATTATGATTACAGCATGTATCTGTTATTTTTTACTGTTCAATTAAAAAGTTTTGTTTCTTTTTTGAGAGGTGGGTTACAGATTTTTACTTTTTTTTACCTTAGTTTCACTTTTTTGACTCAGTAGGAGACCAGAAGCTCTAATTGGTTGTCTGTGATCTCTTCGCTAATGCTTTGGAATACTTGGCATTCTACTGCTTTATTGCTTTAGGTCAGAGATCTCAAACTCG
Organism: Rhinella marina; assembly: GCA_900303285.1. Lineage (NCBI taxonomy): Eukaryota > Metazoa > Chordata > Amphibia > Anura > Bufonidae > Rhinella > Rhinella marina. Next base: position 877,885 of record ONZH01025454.1, on the reverse strand, counting down.
TAGCCCTCCAGCTGTTGTAAAACTACAACTTCCATCATGCCAGGAGAGCCTACAGCTATTGGGGCATGCTGGGAGTTGTAGTTTTGCAACAGCTGGAGGGCCACGAGTTTGAGATCCCTGCTTTAGGTGATCTATTAGGTCATTCCTCCAGTACGGCCTACTCTAATAGGCTTTTCATGGCAGACCTTTGTTTGATAGTGTCACATGGGAACTGATGGGTTGATCAAGGGACCCTCTCCCTCTGTCAAACACCTTAGATGTCATTGAGTGATGAGTCTGATCCTGGTATTTGTGGTTGTGTATAAAAGCTGTGCCCCTGCCACTGAGCATAAAGAAACACTTACCTATGATGGAGATATATTATATGCTTTGTTTTCATTTTCAATAAACGTTTGTATTTTTACATATAATCATTCTCTGTGTGGGCATGATTTCTTGTCCCCGTCCAGGGTGACAGGTTTGTAGGTTGTATGTTACAAAAATGTTGTAATGAATGGTCTCTCTCCATGTTATGCAGGACACATTGGGTTTGCCTGAACAGGAGCCACTCTTACAGAGCAGCTCTCCATTCTGGTACATAGAGGTAAACTCCAAACAGCATGAATCCTCTGTATGATATCCATTTGTCCTACTATTGTATATGAACAGGCAGGGGTGGGATTCAAATTTTTAACAACAGGTTCCCTACTCAACAGAGGACACGCGGCGTCACGACACATGGTTACATATACATACACCATATATATGCAACACACATACACATAGATACACCATATATTGGTACAAATACATAAATACACCATATATACACTACACCCACACATACCACCCAACTAAGGAGCTAAACTATCAGTGGTGCGCGAAGCAATGGAAGTGACTCAGTCGGTAACACGGTTCTGCGATTCAGTAATTTTAACAACCGGATCTGGAGAACTGGAGGGAACTGGCTGAATCCATGGGTTTGTCGCAGTGAAATGACATCTATAAAAGGGCTTTCTGAGACTTATATACTGATGACCTATCCTTATGATAAGTCATCAGTATCTGATCGGGGTGGGTCCCAACACCCGGGACCCTTGCTGGTCAGCTGCTCCTGAGATCACCGCTGCCTTCTCTCAGCTCACCAAGAATTATGCAGTACATTGTATAGCGGATGTGCTTGGTATCGCAGCTCAGCCTCATTAACTTCAGTGGGACTGAAATGTGCATGGGTCATTTGACCGATGAACATGATGTCACATGGCCTAGAGTAAGTTGAGAGAAGGTCACAGCACTACTGCCAGTGCCAGTGCCTTCTCAAACAGATGATCAGCAGGGGTCCTGAGTGTCAGACCCTGACCGATCAGATACTGATGACCTATTCAGAGAATAGGTCTTCAGTATATAAGTCTCGGAAAAGCCCTTTAATTAAGAAAATCAATCCACTACCTAACATAGTAACATGGGTTACAAGGCCGAAAAAAGACATCTGTCCATCTGGTTCGGCCTGCCATCCCGCAAGTTAGTCAAAGAATAAATTCTCCCAAACGGAAGGAAGGACTTATCTGTTAGGGTTAGAACAGAAATAAGCAGCACACCATAGGGTGAGTACACCAGGACCATGTATTGTCAGACCCCCATAAATTGGAGGCTCATCTGTGTAGGTTGTGCTTGATTAGATACAACTCTAATGTACACGTATCAGGATCACAAAAGTTGTGTCGGATACAGCCGCAGTCACACGAACTTCAAGGACAGACGCTCAGTCTTCCAAGGAGATAAGCAGAGTTGAGAATGGTGGACCGCCAGACGCAAAAGGACCTCATCAACTGTCATGTGATCAATGGATTCTTTTTAGTGCGAAAAACAATGCGTTTTTGGATATAATTCTCTTTCTTCAGGTTTAAAGAATACATTCTCTTCACTTGTTGACACTCGGGTCTTCCATACTTATATAAAGCACAGATATGGCAAGTGATATTTTCTTTCATTTCAGCTTTCCCGTAAGGTTATCCGGCTGATGGCTTCACTGCAAGTAAATTATTTTTAATGACTGACCATGAAATTTGTAATTTTACAATCTTTGCTCTTCCTTCAAAAACTATTAGTTGAATTTGATTTATTAAAATTGCCATACTTTTCTAACTGTCTCAAAACGTAAATAGAAAATTTCCAGCCACACAATTCAAAAGCAATTAAGTGTAAATTGAAGGCATCCTGGGTCCTTGGATGCATTTTATTTTCTACCATAATGATAGTCTACGTAAGTTATAGCGCCATGTATGTGCCCATAGCTGTTTTAATTCACTGCAGTCGGCATTCTATTATAGACAATTTGGCAACAAATTAAGCAATTTGTCATCTGTCAAGTCACGGCAATGGTGACCGAAAATTCTTAGAATTAACCATCTGTTAGAAGACGTCTTGCATACATATTCACTTCTGTTGTGACATGCGAGAAGGCATCAATGCAAATACCATATGTTACAGACCACAGGGCAAAACACATTTCGTTGATACCTCTTTTATCAAGTTTGCAACTTCATCTTTCATGAGGCTTAATTAGAAAACATGAGATTCTACTATCACAACTAATGCTTCCAGAATTGTTATATAAGACGTACAAGTAATGTCGCTGTAAAAAACTGAGGCTGAGCAAATGCCTAATTGGATTGTGACGTTAATTTAATACATAGACATACTATAAAACAAAAACAATACAATAATTTAAAATAAACTAAGAATAAAGCACAAGGATGCCAACTAGAGCTGCTCCCTGGTATTGCCATATCTCACCGTATTCATGTATAAGGAGTATTCTATCATTAAAGGGGTTCAGCTCTGAACCCGAACATAACCCCTTTTTCTCCCAGACAGCCCATCTGAGATGAGCATTGCAGGGAAAGGACTTTTTCTGCAAATCCGGTGACATACTGGGTCTCACCATGGGAATGCTAGGCAGAGGTTTCTGTCTAGCAGTGGGCCCGGTGACGTCTTTGCACTAATGGGCAGGGTTTAGGGCTGCCCTACCCTGTAAAGTGCTGGTGACCTCACTGGGAACACTGCTAGGCGGAAGTCTCTGCCTGGCATTCCCATGGAGAGACCCGGTACGTCAACCGCTTTTGCAGAAAAAGCCCTTTCCCAGCGAGATTCGGTGCAAGTCAAGGGAGAGCAACGGAGCATGAAATGATCCAATGATCCACTCAGAGGGGCTTCCTAGGTGAAGAAGGGGATATGTCTGGGTTTAGCCCTTACTCTAGACAACCCCTTCAACGGGGGACATGCTGGGAAGAGGCAGAGAGGAGCTGCCTATTAGCTACATTTCCTGGAGACTTGTGTTCTACCCTGGGCCAGGGTTTAAAAGGGTTTGCTAGGATTAAAAAAAGGTGTCTGCTGTCTTTAAGAAATGGCTTGACTCTTGACAATGGCCTGTGTCTAGTATTGCAGCCTATTCCAATTTAAAGGGGTTGTCTGACAGTTTTTAAAATCTTCAGAGGAGCAGCCCAGTTTAAAAAAAAACAAAGAAAAATGCTTCATTCACCAGCTATAATGAAATGAACCAATAGTACAGCAGATGATTAGCTGCCACTGGGGCTTTTTCTTATGGTGTCATTCACAAGTATCCTTCTTGGCCATATTGATTATATGCCAGGCGAACCTCTGCACCTATATTCTGCAAGACAAAAGTCTCATTGTGGAGAGAGTACAAATGATCTCTCTACTCAATGCATGTAACCTACCTCCTCTCTATTTAATATATCCTCATAGCTTGGCCAGGGAGGGCTGACATATGGGCATGTAAGTAGACAACAGGAGCAGTTTAGGTATTAGATTCTTGCATGGGATCACCATTCTTTAGCGTACCTAAAGTTTGCCTAATGGCTGTGAATCTTTGTACAATCATAACTGTGAAGGAACAGTTATGTTTGGGCTTCCCGAAAGTTTATTTCAGCCATTTTCAGTTTCAGCTGCACAGCCAGATGCATTTCACTCAGAAGCATTGGGTGTCTCTCTTATGTTGAATCTGCCAGTATTGTATGAAATGACTTCACTTCCCTTACCTCCCATTATGTTTGTTTTCTGCTCAGAAAGCTGATAAGGAGGAAGAGATCAGGCTTAGGCCTCTTTCACATTAGCGGCAGCACGGATCCGGCAGGTGAAGGGTGCCGCCGGATCCGTGCTGCCGCAGGGACATGTTTGGGGTTGGAACCGCGCTCCGACCCCACACATGTCACCCAGTACATGCACACAGACACACACACACAGACATATACACATAGAAATACACATACATACTTACATGCTCCCGGCAGGTCTCCACAGCGCAGGAGGAGCAGGACTGTGCGCACATAGGACGATTCCTCACAGCGCCCTCTGCTGGGCGCCAGGTGGAGTCGTCCTATGTGTGCGCCGTCCTGCTCCTTCTGCACTGTGGAGACCTGCCGGGAGCATGTAAGTATGTATGTGTATATGTCTGTGTATGTTTATGTCTATGTCTGTATGTGTGTATGTCTGTGTGCAGGTGACGGATCCGTCATGAACTCCATTGAAAGTCAATGGAGGACGGATCCGTTCACCATTGTGTCACACCAAACGGATCCGTCCCCATTGACTTTCATGGGGGGTGATGACGGATCCGTCTTGGTGCCGATGCCTGGACCAGAGAGCAAACCGCAGCATGCTTTTAGGAGCATTTCGTTGTCTTCAGTTCAGTTGTGTCCCCATTGACAATGAATGGGTACAAAACTGAAGCGTTTTATTCCGGTATTGAGCCCCTATGACGGAACTCAATACCAGAATTATAAAACGCAAGTGTGAAAGTAGCCTTACACACACATAGGACATAATCTTTAAAAATAGTGTAGAGACAGTGCTTCTATCAAGCTCATCTATCTCTGATGTGCCCCCATTTGCTGTGAGCCGTCTTCTGAGTCTCTGTTATCATACAGTCATGGCCAAAAGTTTTGAGAATGACACAAATATTATATTTTCACATGATCTGCTGCCCTCTGGTTTTTATGTGTGTTTGTCAGATGTTTTTATCACATACAGAAATATAATTACAATGATATTATGAGTAACAAAAGCTTATATTGACAGTTAGAATGAGTTAATGCAGCAAGTCAATATTTGCAGTGTTGACCCTTCTTCTTCAGGACCTCTGCAATTCTCCCTGGCATGCTCTCAATCAACTTCTGGACCAAATCCTGACTGATAGCAGTCCATTCTTGCACAATCAATGCTTGCATTTTGTCAGAATTTGTAGGTTTTTGTTTGTCCACCCGTCTCTTGATGATTGACCACAAGTTCTCAATGGGATTAAGATCTGGGGAGTTTCCAGGCCATGGACCCAAAATCTCTATGTTTTGTTCCCTGAGCCATTTAGTTATCACCTTTGTTTTATGGCAAGGTGCTCCATCATGCTGGAAAAGGCATTGTTGATCGCCAAACTGCTCTTGGACGGTTGGGAGAAGTTGCTCTCGGAGGACATTCTGGTACCATTCTTTATTCATGGCTGTGTTTTTAGGCAAGACTGTGAGAGAGCCGATTCCCTTGGCTGAGAAGCAACCCCACACATGAACGGTTTCAGGATGCTTTACAGTTGGCATGAGACAAGACTGGTGGTAGCGCTCACCTGGTCTTCTCCGAATAAGCTGTTTTCCAGATGTCCCAAACAATCGAAAAGGGGATTCATCAGAGAAAATGACTTTACCCCAGTCCTCAGCAGTCCACTCCCTGTACCTTTTGCAGAATATCAGTCTGTCCCTGATGTTTTTTCTGGAGAGAAGTGGCTTCTTTGCTGCCGTCCTTGAGACCAGGCCTTGCTCCAACAGTCTCCGCCTCACAGTGCGTGCAGATGCACTCACACCTGCCTGCTGCCATTCCTGAGCAAGCTCTGCACTGCTGGTAGCCCGATCCCACAGCTGAAACACTTTTAAGAGACGGTCCTGGCGCTTGCTGGTCTTTCTTGGGCGCCCTGGAGCCTTTTTGGCAACAATGGAACCTCTCTTCTTGAAGTTCTTGATGATGCGATAGATTGTTGACTGAGGTGAAATCTTTCTAGCTGCGATACTTTTCCCTGTTAGGCCATTTTTGTTCAGTGCAATGATGACTGCACGTGTTTCTTTAGAGATAACCATGGTTAACAGAAGAGAAACAATGATGCCAAGCACCAGCCTCCTTTTAAAGTGTCCAGTGGTGTCATTCTTACTTAATCATGACAGATTGATCTCCAGCCCTGTCCTCATCAACACCCACACCTGTGTTAATGGAGCAATCACTGAAACGATGTTAGCTGGTCCTTTTAAGGCAGGGCTGTAATGATGTTGAAAGGTGTTTTGGGGGCTAAAGTTCATTTTCTAGGCAAATATTGACTTTAGTAATTGCTGTTAAGCTGATCACTCTTTATAACATTCTGGAGTATATGCAAATTGCCATTATAAAAACTGAAGCAGTAGATTTTGTAAAAATTAATATTTGTATCATTCTCAAAACTTTTGGCCATGACTGTAGATGTATCTTGCCTGACAACAGGCAGTGGACTGCAAATTAGATGGAAATGAGCCCCCTAGTGGCCATGACGTTGCAGCTTTTTTTCAGTTGGATGCAGGCATATTTTTTTAATGAAGTGATTTAGAAATCTACTAATTACACCATTCTCTATGAAATGAAATTCTTGCAACTGTTTGGATCAGAAACACAGAGACTGATCTTTTTTACTATATGATGTGTCAACCATGTGTGTTATCGATAATTTTGTCACAGGCTGTGTCACCAACACTTATCCTTTTTTCTTATCTGTTTTTATTCTCTGCCTCATGAGCCATGGACACAATGGAGCTAACCCTACTGGCTTATATGGGAGAGATTTCTAGGCCTGCTCTGTGACCTGTGCAGAGGTCATAAACTCTGATAATCACCTATTGTGAATGGTGGATCCTGTCTTATCTATACACATAGGTGATATCATTACAGGCAGGATTAGAATGAGAAAAAAGCAGATAACTTCAGTAAAGTGATCTGTACAGACCATAAAGGTGGTGCCTACTATTAGGCTTAGTGGCCAGTGCGAAACCGCAGGTTTTTTATATTTTTTGTTTAAATATAGATATTGACATGGAAAATTAAAAATATCAAAATTCTTTATGAATATGTTAAACATAAAAATGTTATCTAAATAACAGGTCATTTTCCATTTAACGTTGCTTCCAGATAGGTACAGATACAGATGATTTTGATAGTATGAACATTTCATCAAAATAATAGGAGAGTAATTTTCAAGGGTTAAACCTAGAATGATAGTGTATAGAACTCTGTACATGCACTGCCTGCTTGTTATTTTGCTTCCTACTGTTGCTTTGTAGCTGTTATAAAAGTAAAAAAAATGTAAAAAAGTAAAAAATAAATAAATATCCATTCTTCTGACAGGTTTCATGAAGCTAAGAGAAATGGTAGAAAATGTTGTATCATTATGTACAGTAATAACATTAATAAATGGTTGTATTATAGCACATAGAATGTTAATAATGCTAACTTGTTTATTAGTCAGATTCAATTAAAATAACATTTAAAAATAATAAAAACAAAATTAAAAGTACACAAAGGGCAATAGGTCCCCTACATGACATATCATTAACTAGGGTTGGACTGACCTGCTAGTGGATTGGAGGATCTTCAAGTTGTCTAGGAGATTACAGGGTCCAGTGGTACACCAAGTATTAAGAAATTAGTAAGATCTAAAAACAAATACCCCCCAGTGATGGTTGCTAAAAGCACTACTGACTATCAGTTAAAGAAGTTATCCCACAAAAAGTATTACTATCTATTCTACACAAATCAGAGAGAGGTAACACTCACATTTAGAGATGAGCGAGCATGCTCAGCCGAGCATGCTCGCTCATCTCTACTCACATTATTAAAAAATATGCAAACCAATTTTCCTTCTATAAGAAGAAGATAACTGAGTGTCTCACCACAGAAAATGCAGCATAGCCTTCCAAAGTCAATGTTTAGCCTTTTAAACAGGCAGTAAAGTATAATTTTGCTAATAAGGCTACTGTCACACTAGCGTTTTTAAATTCCGGTATTGAGTTCCGTCATAGGGGCTCAATACCAGAAAAAAACGCTTCCGTTTTATCCCCATTCATTGTGAATGGGGACAAAACTGAACTGAAGACAACGGAATGCTCTTAAAAAAATGCTCCTGAAAGCATTCCGTTCCGTCTTCAGACCGGAGAGCAAACCGCAGCATGCTGCGGTTTTCTCTCCGGTCCATGCATCCTCACCAAGACGGATCTGGAATGACCCCCAATGCAAGTCAATGGGGACGGATCCGTTTGGTGTGACACAATGGTAAACGGATCGGCCCATGACTTTCAATGGAGTTCAGGATGGATCCGTCACCTACACACTTACATACATACATACACACACATACACACAAACACATACATACTTACATACTCCAGGCAGGCAGGCTGGACGTCTTCATGCGCAGTAGGCGCGCAGCTATGACGATTCCCTACAGCGACCAGCAGAGGGCGTTGTGGGGAATCGTCATAGCTGCGCACCTCCTGCGCGTGAAGACGTGCGGCCTGCCTGCCTGGAGTATGTAAGTATGTATGTGTTTGTGTGTATGTGTGTGTATGTATGTATGTCTGGTACTGTGTGACATGTGTGGGGCCGGAACGCGGTTCCGGCCCCACACATGTACCTGCGACAGCCCGGATCCGGCGGCACCCTTCACCTGCCGGATCCTGGCTGCCTCTAGTGTGAAAGTAGCCTAAGTCAGCACCTCATCTGCAATTAGTTCTTTCCAGGTAATTACCCTGTATCAGAGTAGATAAATCTAGCTTAGCTAACTGAGAGGCCTTTGTCTGGGTCTGCGTACTCTGTCTCATTATGGAGACCACCTAGTATTGTAGGCTAGGCAACACTGGTCTGGGTTTCTGTGAAAAAAACGATATGCAAATTAGCAGATCTTACTTCTGTTGATATCAGAGATGCTTAGCTTTCTTTTCCTTTTTGAAGGAAAGCTAATTTGCATATATCTGGGTTTCAAATTAGCTTTCCTTCCAAAAGGAAAAGAAATCTAAGCCTCTCTAATGCCAGAAGAAGTAAGCTATGCTAACTCGCATATATTTTTTTTTCCCAGAAACCCAGAGCAGTTTTCCATATTCAGCTTTCTTGTCTTTTCACAAAGAAATGTGGTTTGCATTTTCTCTTTTAATGCAAGTGTTGCATTGGTCTCTAAATCTGAATTGTTAGAATATGATTTTTTATATATAATTCAGATATAGTCAGTATATAGCTATATCTTTGTCTCTAGACGGGGGAGGGTGGGAGTTAACAAGAGCTGATTGCAATGTACCGCTGGGAGATGTAACTGCTTAATGGTCCTATGTGATAAGCTGCTGTCACCCACAGAAAGGAAGGACAGAAGTTCTCCAGATAAAGTGAGTAAAAAGAGAAAAAAGGTGAAAATGATACTGAAGAACAGCGTTTTCTGCAGTGATATCATTAGAACAATGGTATGCATTAATCCAGATATTTTTTCTATTTTATTAAATTTGTAGGATAATCCCTAACTGAAGCACTGCTCCCATTAAAGTGAACGAGGATTGGGCGATAGACCATCAATATCAAAATCCTCTAATACTCCTTTAAAGCAACTATCCAGTGTGACAGTCAGTTTTGATAGGATGTCAGGGTTGAATTGTTATTTTCAGCCATGCTATTCTTTTTTCTTAAAGTTTCAGGCTACGATTTCCCAAGAATGGCAATATGGGGGGAAGCAGTAGTCCATGACTACTGTAAAAGATGTAAGTGCAGTCAATGTGAATGGTGCAGGAGGTCACCTGTCCATCCGCTCCATTTCGATATGAACAGAGATTAATCAGGTAATTACATTACATAGAAAGACGTGGGGTGGACAGGCCAAAATATGAGTGCAACCAAAAGTCTAAATATGTGTTCCAGTATGGAATGCATGCCACAAGATGAATTGTAGATACAAGATGGCGATGCTTTCCAAGCTGGAACGCATCACAATTTTACTTTTTGAAATTGCTAACCTTAGTTATTCCCTACTTATAGCCAATTAAGTGGTGGTTAGCATCCCTATGCCAGTTAGGACCTTCTGCTTACCTGGGAGCCCCTCCTATAACCCTCCTACCCTTTTGTGCATTTTTACATACTTTTGGGACATTTTATTTTTCACTTCTAGTTCAGAAGTTATACTTTTTGTCATTTAGTGTTTGAAAAAGGTCCATGTGGACCGAAACGTCACATGTACACACAAAAGTTGCCTTGCATATGAAAACCAAATAAAAACAAGCACAATACTTGAAAGAAATCTTAAAGGGGTTATCCGAGTTATATTTATTGAGGCACGTGCCTCCTCTTCAAACAGCTGATCTGCGGGGGTGCTGGGGGTTGGACCCCCACCAATCTGATATTGATGACCTATCCTGAGGATAGATCATCAATAAATATAACTCGGATAACCCCTTTAAGGAGTGCCTAAGTTTATTTTCTCTAATTTATGTTACAGGGTTGGGACCCCATGACTAGAGCACCCAAACAACAGGAAATGAGTGCCACATCCTTCTAAGAAAGCTATACAGATAGATATCATTTAATAACTCAGTAGCTATAACAAATTTCTAATTACTGTATTTTTTGCCCTATAAGACGTACTGGCTCATAAGACGCACCTAGGTTTTAGAGGAGGATAAGAATAAGAAAAAAAATTTCATTAGACCTCAGGTCAGACCAGCAATCAGACCCCCAATGATAATCAGACCTCAGCTCACAGCACCAATCAGACACCCACTCCAATAAGACTCCAATAACACTTTAGATCAGACCCCAATGCGAATGACCCCCATTCAGACCTCAGATCACCCCCCATGCCTCATAGCATCAGCCCCCATGTCTCATGTCATCAGCCCCCATGCCTCATGTCGTCAGCCCCCATGCCTCATGTCGTCAGCCCCCATGCCTCATGTCGTCAGCCCCCATGCCTCATATCACATAAAATAAAAAATCCACTTACCTCTCCTGCTCCGAACACCACCGCTCCTCACCTCCAGCGCTCTTCTTTTTCCTGCTGTGCTGTGACCCGACGGGCTACAGAGCACTCTCACGCTGTGTGCAACCACAGCACAGCCGATGGCAGAAGAGCAGGAATCGATGAGTACAGTGCCCCGGGAGTGCTGCATTTACCGTTTCCTGGTCCTCTGGAACTAATAAGCGAAAAAGTGAGTCTTATGTGGGGAAAAATACAGTACATGCAGTTACAAAAGTTTGCCTATCCAGGTGCTGGTTTGAAAACTGTAGAATATATTTTTAATTTACAAGGGGCGGAGAAGGTCCTAGGACCCTATACCCTCAGCAATGATTTATGTACCTTATGCGAGAGGGACATAATGACAGTCATACCACAATTATGTCTATATATTACACCAGAGTAAGGTATTCTCAGAAGGAGCATGGTCTTAATTTCTGAATAAAATTCTTCTGTGTGCTCTTGATATTATTGACATGTTACGTACCACTCATCAATATTACCCCTACCACTAATGAGATACAAAAGAGAATTGCGAAACTGCAGTCTGCTACAACCCGCTACCTCCACCACCTTCATGTCACAGAGTTAATTAAATGTGACATGTGTTTATCCTTTGACATCACATTAAATAAATGTGATCGCTCTTCATATAAAGCTATAGTCATATTTATCTGCCTGCAAAATGGAGGAATGATCTGACATTTCAATGTCCCATAATACTTTCCCTCCCAGCTGATCTGAAATCTAAATGCCATATGATTTGTTAAGTGTCTTAAAGGAAGCAGTGCTCATTTTTCTTGCATTTTTTTCTCTTTTTTATGGCATAGAGTGGAGGATATGCTTAATGAAGGTGTTCGTCTAGAGCAGGGATGCTCAAACTGCAGCCCTCCAGCTGTTGTAAAACTACAACTCCCACCATGCCCTGCTGTAGGCTGATAGCGGTAGGCTTCCCAGGCATGCTGGAAGTTGTAGTTCTGCAACAGCTGAGGGGCCACAGGTTGGGCATCCCTGGTCTAGAGTGTAAGTTGGTCTGATATCACACTGATGGACTATCTAGTTAGGCTGGACGGTGTTCTGGAGAGGGTTGTTTTATTTTTGTATTTTTTTTTATTTTCTTGTTATTTTTCGTTTCTTCTTTTTTTTTTTTCATTTTGTTTTAGGATTAGTGTTAATAGATTCAAATTTGCCCAGCTTTGGACAAATCTGAATCTGTTTGGTGCTTTCAGTAAATATTATAGGGGTCATTAACCAACAGATATATGCCACTTTTGCCAGGTCTAAAAAAGGGGGCTTGGCATGAGCAGTTATGTAGAGGCCAGCATGAACCCCCGCCAGCGCAGGGGCTTATTAAGACCTGAGTCTCAAATGCCAGTCTTAATAAATGTGCCCCTATAAGTTCCCAGTCGCTCTAACTTCATTCTACTGTATTGGATCTTCCACGACCAAATGAAGATGGCCGCCAGTTGCATTAGATGATGTGAGTCTCCTGCATACGCCATTAGTGTAAGTAATGACACATGATGAACTATATTACAGAATGAATACAAACTCAGATGCGTTCATTGTGACACATTCCATAACAAATCCAGGTTCAGGTAGTTTTAGTAATACAGTTCGGCATGTGCCACTACTTACAGTAATGGCACCTGTGCGAGACACAAATAGTCTTACGTTACTGGCGAACATATTCATTTGGCCGCAGTGGAGCCAATACAGTATAATGAAGGAAGGGCGATCAGGAACTCATATTACTGAATGCTCCAAAAAAGATTTCGATTTGTCCAAAGCAGGACGAACTTTATGTGGTAATGACTTTCACTTTATGCTGTAATTTCTTTGGAAAATTTTTACTTATCCAAGCCTTTCAGAAATTATTTTTAGTGACACATTGTACTTCATGTCATTGGTACATTTGAGTCAATATAAATCACCTTTATTTATATAAAGAAAATACTACATTTACAGAAAATTTGGGAAAAGTCACAATTTTCAAAATGTGAATTTCTCTACTTTTAAGGCAGATGTCTTCACAAAATAGTTATCACTTTACATTTCCCAGATGTCTACTTTATGTTTGCATCATTTTGTAAATGCTATTTGCTAAATGCTAACTGATTTTACAAACTTTGTTAACCCTTTAACTGTTCCACAAGAATTAAAAGAAAATGGATATGAAATTTCTAAACTTTTTGGGCAATTTTCCATTTTAATACATTTTTTTCTGTAACACAGCAAGAGTTAACAGCCAAACAAAACTCAATATCTATTACCTTGATTCTGCAGTTTACAGAAACGTGAATATGTGGTGGTAAACCACTGTGTGGGCTCACAGCAGTGCTCAGAAAGAAAGGAGCGCCATATGGTTTTTGAAGGGCAGATTTTGCTAAGCTGGTTTTTAGGTACCATGTCACATTTGAGGACCCCCTTATACACCCCTACAGTAGAAACTCCCCAAAAGTAACCACCCATATTGGAAACCACAGGATAAGGTGACAGGGATGGATCTTGGCTGACAACAGGCAGTGGACTGCAATTTAGGTGGACGTGAGACCCCTAGTGGCCATGACTTTTTACAGCTTTTTTCCAGGTGGATTCAGGCAGATTTTTTAGAATGAAGTGATTTAGAAATTTCCTAGTTACACCATTCTTTAGTAAATGAAATGATGTGAAAGTACAGTGACTCTGTAATAAGTTCCTGATAAAACCCCATATTTAAAGCAACCTGGAAGGTCTGACGTCAGTCTATTACCTGTGTTTGCATACTAAATAGAATTGGTTCGTCAGTTCAAATACAGTGTATAATTTTTTTTTTCTGTTTCCAAATATAAACTCGGGGACAATGTTGAACTGCTTTGGAATATTTTAAGACGTTTCAAATAAAGACAACCCTTTACTTGATATCAGTCATCCATCCCATGGTATTACGAGAAATTTGGATGAACGTCAAACAACCAATAATACTTTTATGTAGGATAAAATAAAATCCCTGTAGAAGATATGTGCACAAAGAAGTTTTTTGGAGGATGGGTGGTCTGGGCTTTATGGCATCGATACTTGATACTAAGCAAAAATAACCAGGTATTGCTACTACTCAGTTAGAGGATGGAAGGATAGTGCAGGATAATTCTATTATCTAATATTATTAGATAATACTCCCTATATATGCCTCTAGGGTGAAATACACAAATTACTGAGTTGCTCAGTTTCTGATTTTATCGAGGGACTAAAAGCTGGAATTGGATGTCCCAGTTACAATAGAGGCGTTAAGGCAAGCGCTGGGGCAAATGTCGAGGGGTAAAGACCCTAGGTTAGGCTACTTTCACACTAGCGTTTTAAAATTCTGGTATTGAGTTCCGTCATAGGGGCTCAATACCGGAATAAAACGCTTCAGTTTTGTCCCCATTCATTGTCAATGGGGACAAAACTGAACTGAAGACAACGGAATGCTCCTGAAAGCATTCTGTTCCGTCTTCAGACCGGAGAATATACACATAAACATAAACAGACATATACACATACAAATACACATACATACTTACATGCTCCCCGGCAGGTCTTCAGAGCGGCGTAGGGACAGGTCGGCGCACACAGATGACGATTCCACCAGGCGCCCAGCAGAGGGCGCTGTGGGGAATCGTCACCTGTGCGAGCCGTCCTGCTCCTCCGGTGCTCCGAAGACCTGCCGGGAGCATGTAAGTATGTATGTGTGTTTGTTTGTCAATATGTGTGTGTGTGTGTGTATGTATGTACTGTGTGACATGTGTGGGGCCGGAGCACGGTTCCAGCTCCACACATGTCGCTGCGGCAGTCCTGATCCGGCAGCACCCTTCACCTGCCGGATCAGGCCTGCTGCTAATGTGAAAGTAGCCTTAGATGGGATCCATATGGAAATACACACCTAGAAAAAATTGTTGTTACTCTTCCATTAAAGAGAGAAAACCCCACCATGGTCACTGAAATAACTTTAAACTAACAAAAGTAATAATAAATAAAAATGTACTGAATATTAACTAATCAAAATCAGACATTGCTTTTGAATTGTGATTCAATGCAATCATTTATAAAATAAACTAATAAAACTGGTCTGGTCAAAAATTATGGTAACCTTAACTTAATATTTTGATTGCACAACCTTTTGAGGCAATCAATTCAATCAAAGTTCTGTAACTTTTAATGAGACTTCTGCATCTGTGCACAGTTATTTTGGACAACTCCTCATGAGCAAATTGCTACATATGTCTCAGGTTTGAAGGGTGCCTTCTCCAGACCGCATGTTTCAGCTCCTTCCACAGATGTTTAATAGGATTTAGATCGGGGGTCATGGAAGGCCTAGAATATCCTGTTGGATGAACCATCCACCTGAGACCAAGCTTTCTGACGCTGGGTAGCACATTTCACTGCATAAAGCTTCGACAGTCTTGAGATTTCATTGTATGAAGATTCAAGATTCCCTGTTCTAGATATAGCCAAGCAGTCCCCAAACATAATCGAGTTTCACAGTAGGCACAATGTTCTTTTCTTTGTATACTTCATTTTTGTATCTGTGAACATACAGTTGATTTGATTTCTAAAAATGCTCCAGTTTTGTCTCAACTGTCCAAAGGACATTCTCCCAGAAGCTTTGTGTCTTGTCAATATGCATTTTGGCAAATTTCAGTCTCATTTTTCTTTTTTTTTATGATTTGCTTTCAACAGTGGTTTCCTCCTTGGTTGTCTTCCATTCAGTCCAGTTTGGCTATGACAGCAATGGATGGTGCAATATAACACTGATGTACCTTGACCTTGGAGTTCACCTCTAATCTCTTTGGAAGTTGTTTTTGGCTCTTTGGTTACCAGTTGTATTATCGTTTTTTTCAATTTGTCATCAATTTTCCTCTTAGAGTTACGTCGAAGGAGGTTGGCTACAGACCCGTATGACCTTAAAATTCAGAATAATGTGTGCAACTGTAGTAACAGGAACATTAAGCTGTTTGGAGATGGTCTTATAGTCCTTATAACATGTTTATCTATAATTTTCTTTCTAATCTCCTGAGACAACTCTATCCTTTGCTTTCTTTGGTCCATGTTCAGTGTGGTATACACAGTGAAACCAAACAGCACAGTGACTACTTTTCACCCTTTAAATAGGCAGACAGACTCATTACAAGTTTGAAGACACCTGTGATGCTGATTACAGAAAACACATATGTTTAACATGTCCCTATGGTCAAATTATTTTCACTCTTTTCTAGAGGTACCACATTTTTGTCCAGGCCAGTCTCATTAGTTTGCTTTTTAAAATCATTCTGTTGAATCTCAGTTCAAAAGCAGTGTATGATTTTCATGTGTTGATTTTCAGTAAATTTTTATTTATTATTTTTGTCAGTTTCAAGTTATTTCAGTGACCCTAGTGAGTTTTTCTTTCTTTAACAGAAGGACATCAACGATTTTGTCCACATGTGTATATAGGGAGTTTCAGGAGATAGTCCGTCCTGTATGTTATGAATGTTTAAGGCAGCTCTAGAAAACGGTTATTTACCTGACTCTATGAGACAGGCTGTACTTTGATTGTTGGACTCATACACAACAACTTAATTATTAGATGTTGATATTAAGGTTCTTGCAAAGGTTCTGGCAGGGAGGTTGAAAAAGGTGATAAATTGCTTGATACATAATGAGTAATGTTTACGCCTGGCAAGTCAGTTATTATTAATTTGAGAGTTCTCTTTCTTAATCTCCAGGTATACCCTCCAATATTGGATAGTGCATGGTAATTTTTTTAGATGCTTTAAAAGCTTTTGACTCCAATGAGTGGAAATATCTGTGGGAGGTCTTGAAGAGGTTGTGGTTATAATTTTGGGGATTTGGTAACTTTGTTGTACTCTAATCCTCTGGCTTGAATCATGGTTAGTGGGGAGCTTTCAAGCTTGTTTGAATTGTCGATGTTCAGCCTAACAATGGAACCATTGGCAGTGATGATTAGGAATGACATTCTTATCGTGGGATTTAGATATGTTGTTGGGGAGAATAAGTTTCTTTGTATGCTGACGGTATTGTACTTTTTGTTAGTAATGATCCTGTAGCTCTTCCAGTAAGGGCTCATGCACATTTTGCGGTCCGAAAAAAATACGGATGACTTCCGTGTGCATTCCGTATTTTGCAGAACAGAACAGCTAACCCCTGATAGAACTGTCCTATCCTTGTCTGTAATGCGGACAATAATAGGACATGTTCTATGTCTTGCAGAACAGACATACGGAAACGGAATGCACACGTGTATTGTTAAGGGAATTCAAAATATTTGCGAATAAATAAGCTTACGCAGGCTATGTGAATAATTATATTTACTAATTGATTAATTATATGATAAAACAAATAAATCACATACAGAATAAAAAGTAAATAAACATCACAAGCCAATGGGGTGGAGACCCTGTTGATCATGCTATAACCCATGGCTGTCTAACCCTGTTATAATACATGACCGACACCCCAGGGTGTACAAAAGAAATAGGGCAAAGTCATACTCACATCCTATCTCGATGGAGGCCTGATCGAGTCTCCTGAACAAGGTGGGTAGCAGACCTTTAACCTGTTAGCTCCTCCTCCAATGTGCATTACTCATGTCTCTGAGATCACTCAGGAATGTGGTCTGATCAGCATAATTGGGGAAAACCTTCTCCCTGACTGTGACGCTCCCCACTGTGATTGGACAGCGCTACAGCCAGGGAGAAGGAGACGCCCATTGAGAATCCCTGGTGTCTCCTCCTCCCTGTACCGATGCTATGCAATTTGCATAGCGCGCGCCGGATCTTCACAGGGGCGCAGCGGGCCAACGGAGCTGCGCCCTGAAAAAATTGTAAGTGCCCCCAACTCCCCGGCCCATGCCCTGTAAAAACTACTAGTTAGTTAGCAGTATAAGGACACATGAAAGGTCCTCTTTAACGGATAATAAATAATGTGGCACTGTCACTTTAAATATAATACTAACGTGCACACCAATTGTACTGAAGTATACGTAACAACCTGAGTCCTAAAAGCAACAACAATGAAGTACAACCATAGCTAGTAGCTAATAACATATAAAACTATTGGTGGCCTGTACCTAATACCTAATAAAAGCCTAGGCAGTAACACACATAACTGTAATGATCTTACCCCTGTCACTGGAGCCTCAAACCTTGATGAACATTTTGGTTTTATTGGTTATTAGTCACGGATATATTTAAAGCGACAGTGCCACATTATGTATTATCCATTAAGCAGGGCTGTAATTATAATTCTTAGGTCTCTTTTACATGAGCGGATTCAGTCCGAGAAATCCGCAGCGTGTAGGAGAGCCAAGCCCCATTCTGGACAGCAGAGGCACGGAGCATTAACATGATTCATAATGCTCCGTGCCTCTCTGTAATCTTTTTACTACAAAATGACAGTGAGATAAAGTTGTCACTGTGATTTTGTAGTACAAAGATCACAGAGAGGCACGGAGCATTATGAATCATGTTAATGCTCCGTGCCTCTTCTGTCCAGAACGGGGCTTGGCTCTCCTACACGCTGCAGATTTCTCTATAATACGTTAAAAAAAAATAGGAAAGCGGGGGCTATGCTTAAAAATAAAGCCATGGTGAAAGGATGACTAAATGTTCTTTAGCTGGTAATAATGGCTGCAATAACTTGGCTACTTCTGGATCTAACTACAAGAGTAATAAGGTGATAGACCATAGGAAGAAAACAGCCACAGAACATTAAGACATCTCATTGCATGTCTGTTTGTTTAAAGATCCACTTTAAGTACTAATTTGAAGCTTGCTGCTTACATGGTGAAACGAAACAGGGTCGTTTACAACATGAAACTGGCATACACAGAGTATGCAAATACATATGGTAATTAGTCTGACAAATATTGCACAGAATGGTGGGTAAAATCTTCGAGGCCTGGCGTATTACTGTGTATAGTTGTCAGAGTTATCACAGGTTCCAGCATGTTCTTTCATATTTAAGGAGATTTGATAGACACTATTTAAGTCCCACATTGAAGCGATAGCAGATGGTGAGCTTCTCCAAAGTGGGATGTTGTTTCAATTAAGTATGTTAATTAAAAACAGTTTGCATATGGTTTTAGCATTTCTATTTCCATCCAGGAAGACAATAATAGAAAAGTAATAGTTGATGTTATTTTTACTTCGGCAAGACAGACCATTTTATAAATGGATATGCAAAATGGATATGCATTCTTGCTCAGTGCTGTTGTCTCTTGAAGTAAGACTTTATAGACTAAGCCAATGCTCAGAAGTAATCAGCCTGAACTAGTCATTTATGTCCAATTCAAATATATGAGTGTATATCTATGTATGTATTAGAGATGAGCGAATCATTCAAATTTTTATTTGCCGAATATTTGACAAGATTCGTATTCGCACGAACATATTCGGTCAAATCTACGTAAAAAAACAATTGTAGTTTTGCGAACATTCCTGTGTAAATTACGTACGTACAGTCAGTGTATGTAAAAGTACGCAACATGTAAGCATTAGCGTACAAAAGTGCGTACGAATCCTTAACGTACAAATGACGCGCGAATGCGTCATACGCACGAGGCTAGGCCGCGGCCTACAGTCTTTAGAGGAAGACTATATTAACTAGAAAAATAAGGTGCTCACTGCTGTTAGCTTTCAATAAGTTAATAATTCACTAAAAACACTGTACAATGTGCATTAATAAGACACATTGCAGTAACAGAAAAAGAATACACACAATGGGCCAAAGTGCTGTACCATTAAAAACAGTGTAGCTAAAATACAGCAAACACATAAGTATGCAAACATTTTAGTGCGATCAATTTCACATTTGCAAGCATAAAAGGCTCAGATATACGTTTGAGTCTCTCCTTATGGATCCTAGTTGGCTTGGCAATGATAAAACAGTCTGTCTGGAACAAATATTCCAAAATTCAATTGTAATCCACGTGAGGTAAAATTATAATCCAAACAGGTATGTCATGTGTAATCCACACGGATAATAAATAGCAGCAATTACAGAACCCGTTTTGCAAAAGTGGTTTCCAAATAACCTGAGAAAGGGGTAAAAAGTAAAATAGGCACACTTTGGCGCAACAGGGAATTTTCTGAAGAATGGGGGAGTCCTGACAGCCATGCCCATCTGGGTGAGAGTCAAATGGGGGCAACACAAACTAAACAAAAACTACAGCCAACTAGCATCTCACCCGTCAGGTGCAGTCCATGTTGTGGCTCCCATAGGTCCTCATGACTCCTCCAGCAGTGTCCTGGACAGCAGCCAACCAGTAGTTGATTCCTCAGATGAGGGACTTGAAATCCTCCTCACTCGAGCTGCTGCTAAAAGTCATAAGAGGACGCTCCTGCCTCTTGTAGGCCACGCTCGCTGCCGTAGTAGAACTCCAGTGCCCTCTTCTTCCGGAATCCGGACTTGCCCGGGTCCGGGTGGTGGTCACGCTGGCGAGTGTTGCAGACACTTCAGCTTTTCCGGATCCTCCTGCCGGGACAGCTGTGGTAAGAAGAACTTCTGGCTGCAGCGGTTCCGGAAAGGTTGCATGATCCAGGGAAGACGACCCAGCTTCCCCGGCTGCTGCTGGCTTCACCTTCCATGGCAGTTGGTAATATTGGTTGATGACCGTTGAATGAAAGGTGAAGAATGACGTGGTCAGCTGACCCAGCTATAAGGACTGTCGTGGTGGTGGTGCTGGCAGTCCTGGAATCAGAGGCTCCGGCTGAGACTGAGGCTTTTCACAGAACCAGAGGACACCATCTTGGAATTCCTGCAGGCAGCGCAAGCATCCTGGACCTGGTGGTTCATCCGGCCACACTTCTGCGTTACTTGTAGGCACCAGGGGCTTGGAAAGGAGGGTAACCCCGGTTGCAAATGGTCCTTTCATGGACTCCATGGGAGTGTACTCCACCTGATCCCCCACGTACAAGCTGTGACGAGCTTGCAGCAGGTACGGCCGCTTTATCGACCAGTGGCCCATGAAATACTCCTTCCCAGAGTGGGTTTCTCCGGCACAGTTTCACCTGTGATGCCCTGATGTCTGTAGCGGGAGGTGGTTTTGGAAACTCGTCCCCAAAACACATCTCATTCCAGTTGGGCCACAGCAGGTCACGCTTCTTTTTTAGAGCCATGCTTGCTTCCTTGCTTGCTTCCAGGTCAGCACTGGTCTAAACTGGTTCAGACTGCTTGACTCAGGGGAGGGTGGAGTACTGAGAGAGGAGTCTTCACTCCCTATACGTGCAAATAGTTAGATCCCCGGTGGGCTGGTTTTTTCCAGTTCGGAGGGGGGCGTATCTTTACTTTCCCGCTCTTGCGAATTTGTCCCGCTCAAGCATAATGCGTACGTTTCGTACAGTTCATACGTATTGTACGTATAGTTATCGTGTAAAATTTTGTGTACGTTTACGAATAATACGAAGCGAATCCAAAGAAATTCGGATTCGCTTCACAGCTGAAAAATCCCAAGATTTGATACGAATCGACGAATCACTTTGCTCATCTCTAGTATGTATGTATATATGAATTTTGTATATACTGTACAAAGTGCAGCTCAATAAACTAGAATATCATCAAAAAGTTGTTTTTTTCAGTAATTCAATTCAAAAAGTGAAACACATTTATTATATAGAGTCATTACAAACAGAGTGAACTTTTTTAAGTGTTTATTTCTGTTAATGTTGATGATTATGGCTTACAGCCAAGGAAAACCCAAAATTCATTATCTCAGAAAATTAGATAATTATATTAGACCAACTGTAAAAAAAAAATTTAAACACAGAAATGTTGGCCAAATGAAAAGTATGTACAGTAAATGCACTCAATAATTGGTTAGTGCTCCTTTTGCATGAATGACTGCATCAAAGCGGCGGGGCATGGAGGCGATCAGCCTGTGGCACTGCAGAGGTGTTATGGAAGGCCAGGTTGCTTTGATAGCAGCCTTCAGCTTGTCTGTATTGTTGGGTCTGGTGTCTCTCATCTTCCTCTTTACAATATCCCATAGATTCTCTATGAGGTTAAGGTCGGGCAAGTTTGCTGGCCAATCAAGCACAGTGATACTGTGGTTATTAAACCAGGTATTGGTACTTTTGGCAGTGTGGACAGGTGCCAAGTCCTGCTGGAAAATAAAAATTCCATCTCCTAAAAGCTTGTTGGCAGAGGGAAGCATGAAGATCTCTAAAATTTCCTGGTAGATGGCTGCACTGACTTTGGTCCTGATAAAACACAGTGGACCTACACCAGCAGATGACATGGCTCCCCATACCATCACTGATTTTGGAAATTTCACACTAGACCTCAAGCAGCTTGGATTGAGTGCCTCTCCACTCTTTCTACAGACTCTGGGACCTTGATTTCCAAATGAAATGCAAAATTTACTTTCATCTGAGAACAACACCTTTGACCCTCCTTGTGGAGTGTGTCAATGACAGCCGTCTGGACATCTGTCAAGTCAGCAGTCTTCCCCATGATTGTGTCGCCTACTGAACCAGACTAAGGGACCTTTTAAAGGCTTAGAAAGCCTTTGCAGGTGTTTTGGGTTAATTATTCTAATTTTTCTGAGATAATGACTTTTGGGTTTTCCTTGGCTGTAAGCCATAATCATCAACATTAACAGAAATAAACACTTGAAAAAGTTCACTCTGTTTGTAATGACTCTATATAATATATGTGTTTCTCTTTTTGAACTGAATTACTGAAAAAAACAACTTTTTGATGATATTCTAATTTATTGAGATGCACTTATATATTGATGCTGTACTTCTGTTATCCATGGATAGACCAACTCATGCAAGTGCAGTCAGGCAGAGTATAGAATGCAAAGCATAAAACCCCAGATTTCTGACAAACGTATGGAAGAAATTTTAGGCTAGATTAACATGTGGTAGAGCCTCCAGCAGGCTTCTGCAGTAAAGAACAGCCTGTCGGAGTCCTCTGGATCTACCATTGCTAAATACTGCCACCTGCCTGCCAGACCCCATTGACTGTAATGGGGTCAGGAAGAGATCCGGCCACTATCTGGAAAATATGCCTAGAATCCAGCTGATTCCCAGGATTCTCTGTTGGAACATCCAACACCATATGTGAAACTAGCCTTAGGAAAAAAATGCCTTTAGCCTCACCCACTTTATCTAACTTCTATGTTGGTAAAAGTGTCACATTCCCTGAAGAACACGTTCTGTAGTGCCGGCAGTGTGTGTGGGGAAACACTACATCTCTTAGAGTAGTGTTTAGGCCTAAATCCGTTATCACTCATAGAGAATTCTGTGCGCTACCCTTCGTATTGGTGTATCAATCATGTATATATGCTGGTTTGAATATAATCAACAAAAACACCCCCTAAAATGATTTGAAACATGTGGAGACAGAAATAAAGGGAAACAGATTTCCTCTAAATTTGTTATCACTCACCGATAATTTTGTGCATTACCCTGTGTTGTTGTATTAATCACATCTATATTCTGGTTTAATTAAATTGAACAATCCCCTAAAAAGTACATTCCAACTGTGTGGATATAGAATAAATGGAAATCCACGTTAAAACTCACAGTTTAATTGCTGCCCTAGCCTGTGTATTGTTGTATTAATCACATATATATGCTGGTTTCATTAAATTGAGCAATCCCCCAAAATATTAAATGCCAACCGTGTAGATATAGAATAAATGAAACGAATGACAGAGCGATTGAGGCCTGACTCTCAAATTCAAGTTAACACTCACAGATAAATTGCTGCCCTAATCACGTGTACACTGAAGAGCAAAAGAGTAACAATGTTTTTAACTTTTCACTTTCAGGCTCCATATCTCACCATCCACTACAACTTTGAATGTGAGACTGCCATAATTTTATAGACAATCACCTTGGCTATCTCATACATAAATTGGACTTACAACTATTTAGCATATAATTAGCTATGCAGATTCATGTCATGTAACTGCATTGTTTTTGTTTTGCTCCTAAAATTCTGAATTTTAATTTTTATTATTTTATTAGTATTTTGTAAATCCACCTTTGTTTTTCAACACTGCCTGAATCCTTCTGGGCATGCTCTTGATCTTAGACTTAACCCCTGGATAGTTCAGTGGATCTGCAGTTGGCTGAAGGACAGATACCAGAGGGTTGTTGTTAATGGAGTGTATTCTGAGCAGAGGCTGGTTACAAGTGGGGCGCCACAAGGATCTGTTCTGGGTCCTGTTTTGTTTAACATGTTTGTAAGTGACATAAGGGACGGCTTGGTAGGGAAGGTTTGCTTATATGCTGATGACACAAAAGTGTGTAATAGGGTTGATGTTCCAGGAGGTGTCTGTAATATGGAGAATGATTTATCTTTATTAGATAAGTGGTCAAAACTAGATGGACCAGGTGGTCTTTTTCTGCCGTCAATCTTCTATGTTTCTATGTTTCTATGATCAGATTCAAGCATGTCTCAGCCAAAATCTGTTCCCAGATCTATTCTACACGTTCCCAATGTTGGTGCATACTGGTTGATTCATTTGGGTACGCATACAGCTTTTTTTTTAACTCTATCCACAAGTGTTAGATTGGGTTGAGGTATGGGGACTGTGGGGGCCAGCACCTCTACTCAATTGTCATTGAACCATTTCTTCACCAATCTCGACATATGCTTTGGGTTGTTGACCTGCTGGAACATTATGTTGTCCTTTTCATACCCATAGTACTCCAGTGTACGAAGTAACCCGTCTTGTAGGACACTCGCATATAGTTCAGCATTAGGACCACCATTGATCCTGATCAATTATCCAATGCCTTTGGCTGTGAAACAACCCTATATTGTCAGGCTTCCTCCACCAAACTTGACAGTTCCTTCAATTTCTCAATCCGTTAGCCCCCTTTTCCCTTGTTTCTTCCAGTCCCAATTGCACCCATCAGAGCCCAGTCTATTGACTTTTGTCTCTCTATTCGACACACACAATTCTTCTTCTTTGTAATTCTAGACTTTTCCTTCACTGTCCCTGGCAGCTTGGGCAAGCTTGATTGATTTCTGACAGTCCCTGATTAAATCAGTCTCCGGACTCCCTAAGATCATTTTTCTGGCACCCCCAACCACTCTCATTCACAACCTAGCACATGATGACATTCTGCTTGTTCTGCTAGGGCATGTCCCTGCCTGCCGCAGCACTGATTGGCTCATCCAGTTTATCTGTCAACCTGGGAGCCAATCAGGGCAAGCTTACCCCCCACTTCCTCTCACGGTTATGTGAGAACCCTTCTTCTTCCTCCCTAGTGCTTTTTCCCCACTGACATGTGCACTAAAATGACACTAAATGACACTACACATCGCTATAGTGGATTCGTCCGAAAAGAACCATGAAAAGATTCAGGTTCCTCTCCTGTCTGTAAAATAGAAAAGTTCATCCTTATCTGGTCTACAATCATGCTGTTTATTAGTGGTTCTCCTGGGAAATGTCAGGGGGAAGCTTGTGATGTTTTTGAGGAATGCAAAGGCAAGATTAAGAGGACACATAGGGATTGTCTATTGGTTCCAAAAGTTCTCATGAGACTACATGACTAATGTGTTTATAAGAGATAAGCAATTTTTTTACAATTAATTTCAGCAGAAGAAATTTGTTTCGGGTGCGAATCGATTCTACCCAAATTAAAACTGATTTTCCAGGCAATAAAAACAATCTCGCCACCCCCTGATTTTTAATTCTGGTCAGATTTTGATTCTAATGAATCTATCTGCTCATCTGTAGTCCCTATGGGAACCATTAAGCTGGAGCCTCATTGCAAATTAGTAGCAAAAAGTATTGATTTTTGCAACCAGTTTTGAGTATATGACTTTTCCTGTTGGGGATAGCACTGCCAAGAACCCCCTATTATACCACTACAGCAGCAATGCCACATAAATCAATAGTACAAGAGCCAATAATAAACTTTGCAATATGTCTATAAGAGAGAAATGTCTAGTTCTCTTGTTATCGGCTGTTTACCTCATCCCTCCCCTTGCTAAATGCTTTTTATTTTAAAATGTACTTTAAATCTCTCCAGGTGCAGCTCACAGAGGAATCAGACTATACATGTTATTAAAGATCTATGGAAAAGAGAGGGAGGGGTTGGGCAGGAGCCAAGTGATGCAGGACTCCAGGAGAGACACTAAAGAGATATACAGCTAAATGGGAAATTTATATCTCAGCCCAAGTGCTTTATTCACAACCATACAGGTCAGTACTTCTCTGCAATGTCCTCCATTACACTGGGGATGCTTCTGCATCAGTAAGAGAAGGTTAGGAAGCAGATTCTCCTCTCCTTTCTGTGCGCAGTGGATGGGAGCAAGGCTCTGCCTACCAGATATAAGAAAACTGCTAGACATTAAGCATGCAGAGTAGAAAACCGATAAAAGAAATGCCAGATACAAGTCATATAGTGGCCAGAAATTGAGCCATTTTACATCTATACACACTGTATTACTGATTAATGCAAAGTTTGTTCAGTACGTATTAATCTACAGAAACGTCTCACTCTCTAGACAAAGAGTTAATGCTTCACTGTTTAATTATAGTTTTAATTATTTTTGCTGCTAATCTCAGATGCACTGGTTGGATAAGAAAATGAAGATTATTTTTAGCTCTCTGTTATGCAAATAACATATTTATATTCTGAGCAGTCAAGTAGCAATCCATCTTCCCCACCCAGACCTTCAGGTGACAGCTGTACATGACCTTGGAGCCAGCAATTTTTGTATATTAGAAATCATTAACCGGAGAAGATGAATTCAGGTCTGTGCTTGGACCGTGTGCGGCTCACTCTTGCATCTAGAAGAGGTGATGAAGGTCAATCAAATTCCACATTTCCAAATTTCCTAAAATTCATCAAACAGATGTTCATTTATCAAAGTCCTGAAAACACAGCGGCTTCATGTGCGCATTGGTTGTCATTCTCATGCTAAATATAGGCACGCTATCAAGCACATTTCATAGATTGTCAAATATGGCATCGGTTCTGATCTATTTTGATATATAATTTTACACAATATTTTGGCAGGGGAATCAACAGACAGAAGGTGCAGAGAAGAATTAACATGGACATGTTTTTTCATTAGTACCAGCAGCTGAGAAACACAACTGAGACTAATACTATGATATGCCACAGTGTATGAGACCTCATAGGGAAAACATAATGTAGAACTTTCCCTTGGTTTCATTGGCTACTAACAAAAACATACAGTACACTTCTCTACAATAAAATTGCAACACCAAGAAGGACAAACTGTAAGGTTATGCAAATTGAGGAAGTGGCAAGTGATGCTAAGATCTGCAAATGATCAAATTTTCAGCAACTAGCTCCAATCTGTGACATGGGGGGGGGCAGAAAAAGTACAATGAAAGCAAAGTTTTTTAAGCACATGAAAACCTCAGAAATTGGATCAATTGATGTTTAATGATTGTACAATGTCTACTGTTCGTCAATATGCCAGTTATCTCCAATTATTGCAGATTAAGAAGGACAGAATACTTGAAGTGATTGCTGATCATTCCAGCAAATCGTTACATGCATAGGCAGAGATAGGCAGAGATATCAGCACAGTGTCCTGGTGTGTGTCCTGGTGGTTGGGAGAACTGTCCTGAACTGAAATGAGAGCCGCAGGGGAACAGAGGCAAACTCTGCATGGATTAGTGATCCATTCTGTATTGCAAGTGAAATTGGATTTCATTTCCCAAGCCAGCAGTGTCTACACAAACCATCAGAAGGCATCTGCACGACACTGGGCTACGAGCCAGATATCCAACTACAGGTATTCTATTGACCTCACACCACCACTCTTAAAGCCTATCATGGTGCACAGCTAGATGGAAACGGAGGCTGGAATAGAGGTCTGTCTTCTTCAGCGATGAGTACCACTTTTGTATCAGATGCAATGATAGCTGCACAATATAGAAGACCTGGAAAACCTCTTTAACTGTAAGAAGAGCTCCATTAAAGAGGTTCTCCGGGAATTAAGAAAATGAAAATACCAAAATATTACTTTATTATAAATACTTTCCAAAATTTTGTCTGGGGAGCAATCATTAGGGAAAATAAAATGGCCGCTGTCCTATTAGTACACACAAAACCTGTCCTAATCACACAGGAGGACCCAGCCACATCCCCACCTGTTCTCTGTACATCATGTCTCCTCATGGGCTCTGTTCCTTCAGAGATTCATCTGCAGATCATATTAAACAGTATTCAGGACCATAATCCCAGACAAGCAGAGTGGAGAGGAGGATTAGACAGCTCTTCAGCTCAGTGTTGTGAAGTAACTTGTCCTACTGTGTGATTAGGACAGGTTTTGTATGTACTAATAGGACTGCAGCCATTTTATTTCTCCTAATGATTGCTCCCCCACAGAAAATGAGCCATTATAACTAATGAAAGGTATTTAGGAATATATTTAAAATAAAGTAATATTAAAGTATTTTCATTTTCTTAGTTCCTGAAGAACCCCTTTAAGGACAGCAAGGGATTCTGTAATATTTTATTTATATAAACATTACTTGAAACACATTGGCTTTATTTTTCATTTACAGATAATTAAATAATGTTTGGGTGACTTTTTCCTTTTTTTCTGAGTGTCATGTTTAGAGGGGTATTCCGGTTACAGTAAATATAACTTATGTTTTAGACTAATTCATCATCAATAATTACCTAATATAATGTCAGTTTCACATATTTACCGTTCAGTAGTTATAAAAGTAGTTTTCTTCCTCTGCTACTCACTGTGTTTCCTTATGTTACCATGGCATCGACCTGTAGTTCTGAGCCTTTGTTAGGTCGAACATGCTCAGTGTGTTGCTATCTATTCTCTAGCTAAATGTTAGTGTGCTGCTGATTACTGAGTAGAGGGGCCGTGACTGGACTGTATATCAGGCAGCCAATCGGTAAACATCAACACTTACAGCAGGAAAGCTAGGAATTGTGGGGATTGTAGTTTTGTGAGGGAAGATCAGGAGCCATGATACTGTCAGTGTGCTGAAGGCTCACACAGGAGCTAGACAACTGGATTCCAAGGTAAATTGAAATTCTGGTTATATGTAGAGGTGTGGGTTCTGGTTGGGTCACAGCTTGCAGCCTTAATGCAGTTTTTGAAAAATTAAGTTACTTTACTGGAATACCCCTTTAATTTTGAAGAAAATATCCACTGGAAACATTGCTGAAACAATATTAATGAAATTTAGGTGTAGCTTTTTGGCAATGTAAAGTGTAAATTATTTCCTTGTTTAGAATTCATTAATGCGCCTTGTTTCTGAGGCAATTTTGCCAAAATCATTAACTTTTCCATTCCTCTGCCATGCCTACCCATCCGTATACATGAGTTTATGAATTTTATTCACTGCCAATACTAACTCCTGCAGCACATTATCAGAATACAGATGATAGTCGATGTGCCATCTTAGTGGTTTTCTTTTAAATTTAACAAAAGTAACATTTCAACCAAAGCTGATGCTTATATATAGTGATAGAAATGAGCTGGAACTTCCAAAAGGTTGTATTAAAGAAATAAAACTTGTTAATGGATACACAGCAAATTGATTTAAATTGATAGTCTTGTTACAACAACCCCTATCCATATGTCTTATTTGGCGGAAAATAAAAATTAAAGCCAGACTTTACACAGTGGAAGCAGTCCGTCCATGTATTGAATGTAGACCATTGACTTTTCAGTGTCTCACTGTTACTGCAGTGTCAGTGCAAATGTGATTTCTCTGCCCTTCCTATATGTAGGCTGCTAAAAGGCCAAAAATGTGATTTATTGTATATCAATGCATTGTGTATGTATCTTGCTCTAAGACTTAAAAGGCCTTAGCAACTAGAGATGAGCGAGCATGCTCGAGTGCCGTTTTCGCGTATTTGCATACGCATTTTAAAATTGGTACACTAATACATACGCATATTTTAATCTGTACACAAATGCGTACGCATAATGTACAAATTGTTAAAATGCGTACGCATTAGTGTACAGATTAAAATATGCGTATGCATTAGCATACCAATTTTAAAATGCGTACGCAAATACGCGAAAATGGCACTCGAGCATGCTCGCTCATCTCTATTAGCAACCATTTCCTAGGTGGCCCTGTTTACACCCTTCCCGTATGTAGTGGTTACATCATAAGTATTAGTGTTGACCAAAGCGAAGCATTCGAAGCGGAATTCATCAGAAGTTTAGGAAAACTCTGATTTGCAACTAAGCCAAATTTTCTTGCGCTCCGTGGTAATGAGCTAGGTTTTCCTAAAATGGAGGCTGCACGTGTTACAAAGCAAAACTAAGTGTAGAGGAGACAAGCCAGATCACCCATAATGCCGTGCAGCTGGGCCAACCCACAGATAGCCATTCCCTGTAATGGCCTAGCCCTATAAAACTTTCATCCTGTGCGGTCTCTGCCATTGTCCTGTGAGCTGAGCATAGGGAGAGATGTGGCAAGTGCTCATGTGCTAGGGACAGTGTTGCTGAAAATGATTATTAGAAGAATATTTGAGAAGAGAGAGTGCAGGGAGACTACAGGAGAGTGCAGGGAGACTTATTCTGCATCAGTTTTATTTATTCCTACATTTTCTTTTTCCTACATCAGCCATAAACTAAGATATGTAATTCAGTACAAGATGGAATGTGAGATTCTTGGCAAATACATTTTGTACAAAATTATTTGTGTCTGTCTGCCAGCGACAAGGCAATCTCCTTAGGACAGGAACCAGTAAGGCACCAGAGGAGGAGAAGAATATTACATTTATAATGTAGCATTAGCATTAGTACGTTTTCTATAATGAGTATGGTACTATTGTAGTTACTTTATTATTTGTGTTTGCAGAGTGCTGTTGCATTGTGTTTGTTTTAGCTTTTGTGCTTTCAGCCATGGTGACGTGCACCTGTGCACTGGGATGTGCTGACTGACCCCATTTTATTCTTTGCAGTCTGCATTGGAGGTGTGACTCCATTGTTCTTACACTCCCGATTAACTTGTCTGCCTCATAGCCTTATTTTAGTTAGTGCAAGTATAAAGCTGTAGCCTGCTCTCCCTGCATTTATTGAAGGCCATTTTGCACCAGGAGAGGAAAAATACAGAGTTGGCTCAGCATGCATGTGGAACCTGCATTCCTTGAATTTGATGGAGTAATGAAGAGGCGTTGGCCTCTACATAACTTCGGTGTATCCAGCGCCAGTCTAAATGTAAGTCAACCTTTTTTCTGGCTTACATTTAGACCATTTTCTACACCTAAAACAGGCATGGAAAATGATGAATAAGAAGGGCCTACTGGCGCACCCCCCCCCCCCTTCTCTGCTAATGCCGCTCCCACCTGGTGTGAGTGGGGAAAAGTTTCAGATGTGGCTCAAATAATAGTGGAAACCTGTAGGAACATTAACTGTGATTATGGCAGCTTATGAAAAAGGTGAAGAACTTAGTCTGAAGTTAGAGTCTGGCTCGTGGTTGCATAGGGAAAATGAGAAGTGTTGCACCTATATTTCAGGCTACTTTGGCTAAAGTCAGCTAGAGAAGTGAAGTGTAAGGAAAATAGCTTTAAAGAGACTTCTTGACCTATTACCTGTTACTGCAGCCATGTGAGATGTGAGAAATATGGAAATTGTATCTTGTGTAAGAACTGCCAGTCCATGTATACTGAGAACTGTCACTAATGTACCTGAACGTTATTCCTCAGTAAAGAATCATTCTGCTGTTAACTTGGCTTCATTATTTCCTGCACCGCTACACTGCACTGATATGCTGTTAAGGGACCCTGCCTTGCACCTCACAGTAACCCTCAACACTAGAGATGAGCAAATCATTCAAAATTGTATTCGCTGAACATTCGTCGAACTTTTCATAAGATTCGTATATACAAAATATACGTTATTATGTGGCGTTTAGCGAACATTTGCGCACTAATAACGAACGTTCAGTTTTAAATTCTTTGAACACGTATGCATGAGCGTACAAATTGCGTACAAATCCTCAGTGTACTATTGTCTAGCCATTACGTAATACGCAGGCACGCACGACGAGAGGACGCGGCTTGCACTCCTCAGAGGCAGAGCGAATTTTTGAAAATGGCATCCAGGTGATCCTCAGCATTCCCTGGCTACTTATGGATACTGTATCAGCAGATGACAGCAGATCATCCGGGTGAGACTGAGATGAGCGTGCCATCCACTCCACTACCTCATCCACTTTCTCCTCCACTACAGTATTGCGCATTGGTGGGTTAGTCTGGTGGAACAGTGGCCAACTATTACAAATTACAGAAGTAGAAGCTCCGGCTACAGGTCCTTTGACACTGCTGTCCTGTGCCACCTTCTCCCTTTTTTTAGAGCTCGAGGTCTGGCTGGAAATGGACCTCTTTTGTTTATCCATTCCAGACATTTTTCACTTCACTCTGTGGCCTGCAGCTGGTCTTTGTCCCTGTCCCTGTCCCTCTCCCTGTCTCTCTCTCTCCCTGCCTGATTAATTACTAGCCCTGCACTTGCCCTGCTGTATCCCTGATGTGTAATATGTAGTGATGATCGAGCACCCCGATGTTCAGGTGCTTGGGTACTCTGGCCGAACACTAGGTGGTGCTCGAGTGCTCAGCCGAGCACCCGAGTATAATGGAAGTCAATGGGAGAACAACAGGCACCCCCTGCTCTGCAGAGAGGAGGGTGTTTGGTTCATAGGGAAACGTGAGAAAATGGTTGAAACACCACAGAAATGGTTAGGGAATGGTTCGCCCATCTCTACTCAACACCAAGGGTACACCAAACAACACTAGGCAGGACAACCCCAAAGTGAAAGAGTTCCCCGAAGAGAAGAAAGTTGCATTCTTCCCATCACTTTATGATCTAGGGAGCATTTGATCTGTGAGTACTACAACACCCATCCTCCACACACTGCCCCTGCAGCCCACTGCAAATTGAATGGCTAAACACGTAATACTACAAATGAGCACATTTCTTCAAAATTGTTTTGTGTTTGATTCACTGAATTTAAAAAAAAAAATGATTTGTTCAAATCTAATTCGTTTAAGACAAAAGTGTTCCAATTGGCCAGAAAGTTTGTGTATAAGACTTATGCCACTGTGAGGTCTTCTAACACTCACAGTGGCACACAGTTTTTCTATTTTGTCTTTCTCTTTTTTTCCAAACTTTAGCTCTTTCTCTCCAACCATCCTTTTGAGCTCTTTAAGGCAATGACAACAGCAGTAAATATTGTCACAATGACAATGTGACAATGATATATATTGCCATGGGGAAATGCATGGTTGACAGTGTTAACAAACAGAATGTTTAAAAACACACTGTTCTGTCATATTTGTTATAGTTTTTCATTTTAGAAGAATTTCATAAACTGTCCCTTATGTTATGGAAAAAGGCTTGTTTGGAACAATCATTCAAAAATTATACCTTAACAGGGACAAATGCCTGCCTCTGTTTATACATGCAAAAATGTTAATGTCAGAAGAAACAGTGGCTTGTTCTGCACAACTGTTAACAAATTATACCTTACAGGGGCAGATGTCCACCCATAATTATAACAAATACAAGTGTTAATTTTCTAAAGAAACAGTGGCTTGTTGTGAACAAGCCTTGAAAAATACCCCTTATTTTTGGTAGCATCAGCAATACAGTGTGGGTGTGGAAAGGGTAAGGTCTAAGGTGTGTAGGGATAACAGTGGCCTGTTTCAGCAATAGTCGCAACAGCAGTAGCAGCAGAGCAAGAAACAGACAAGGCAGTAGATGTGTGTGCGGCTGTTCAAGGGTAATAGCAGTAGTAGTGGTAGCTAGGTAGGGTTAATGGTAGTGGAAAGGCATGTATTATACCAGCCCATAACCGCTGCTCAAGAACAAGCTATTCATGGAGTTGTGCACCTTGCCATACAGTGACAATTGCAGCATTGCTACAATACACAGCTGAAATGGCGGTTTTGTTTTTTTTTTTTGAAATAATGGTGACTAGTAGAGATGAGCAAAGTTTTGATTTGTTTGGCAACAGAATTTTTGTGAAAATCATATCAAATCTGATTTGTTTAGACTTGATTTGTTCATCTCTTCTACAAATGTCTAACCATTTGTCTCCTACAATACTATTTATTATTTGCACTACTATTGCCATTGTTCATCTTTGTGTCCAACGACCCAAAGGTGACAACTGGCATGAGATTGGTGGTATCCATCTTGAGTCTATAAAGAGAGCATAACAGCCCCTAATAGGGTATTACAGAATCATATGTAAGACTCTATCTATTCCATTTGAAAAATAACAAACATTGTCAAATATAAACATTTTTCCCAATTGCAGACATTCTTTGGCATTCTATCGCTTCCATTTGGCTGTGTGATAGAAGCCAAGTATGAGCAGAAGATTATACACTCGTGGACAAAATTGTTAGTACTCTTCCATTAACAAATGGTCACTGAAATCAGTTGAAACTGACAAAAGTAATAATAAAAAAAGATTCCTAAAAATCAGACATTGCTTTTGAATTGTGGTTCAACAGAATAATTTTAAAAACACAAACTAATGCTATAAACAAACATGTTAAAGGTAAAGGCTATAAGACCATCTCCAAACAGCTTGGTGTACCTATTACTACTGGACTGTAGCCAAGGTCCCTAGACGTGGTTGCAAGAGAAAAATTGGTGACAAATTGAAGAGACATCTAATATAAATGGTAACCAAAGAGCCCAGAACAACTTCCAAAGAGATTAGAGGTGTACTACTGTGAAACGGAAGAGTACCAACAATTTTGTCTACGTGTGTACATGAACCACCAATGAAAATATTCCAATAGAAAGAATATCATACACTGCTTTCATATGACTTTTACCCTAATCAAACATCTTGCCAGGAGCAAGGAGAAGTGGCTTCTGGAAAATGTAATCTGCCAATATAAAATAGTGGTTACATGATGAGAGGACCTCTGAGCTCTTTCACTGAACACCTGAATACCAAATGTGGAAACAGACCCAAAATGACACAAGCAAATCACAAAGTAAAGTTAAAGTATGGAAGTATGTTTTAAGAACTTATGAAGTTACAAGGCTTTTCAGAAAGTGGTCACCTTATAACCCAAACCCTTTAATACACGGAGGAACAGTAATCTGATCCTATTGCTTTCACAAGATAACAGACATCATCAAGGGTGGACTGCAAGCTTAAAGTAGTCCTGGAAGAAAAACTTAAAATAGGCCCAATGTTGTAGGTGGGTCCATATTGATAGAAGGTGGGGCAAGACAAGTAGATGGCACCAATACAAGTTGGCAGGGTCAGTTATAGCATTGTGCAGCACAAAATACCTCCCCAGAAGCTGTGCCTCAACAGCTGCCACATTCTGTCCTCCTCCTCCAATTGTCTCTAATCTGGATATGGATCAGGGGGGCTTAGGAAGGCGAGATGTTGGCCATAACACCAGGCCAGCACTACCTTTAGCATGCTGCCTGGACTTCCTCTAATAATGACCCCTATATTTTCCACAGTACCTGGCCTGTGGCAGTGAGTAGTAAAATTCCCTGTATGGTCTATGGCCAGTCTGCCCCTGGACGTCATTATCTAACCCCCTCTCTGGAACTAAGATGCCCTTTTAGCTGTGTACAGTGCCTACAAGTAGTATTCAACCCCCTGCAGATTTAGCTGGTTTGATAAGATGCAAATAAGTTAGAGCCTTCAAACTTCAAACAAGAGCAGGATTTATTAACAGATGCATAAATCTTACAAACCAAAAAGTTATGTTGCTCCGTTAAATTTTAATAAATTTTAAACATAAAAGTGTGGGTCAATTATTATTCAACCCCTAGGTTTAATATTTTGTGGAATAACCCTTGTTTGTAATTACAGCTAATAATCGTCTTTTATAAGACCTGATCAGGCCGGCACAGGTCTCTGGAGTTATCTTGGCCCACTCCTCCATGCAGATCTTCTCCAAGTTATCTAGGTTCTTTGGGTGTCTCATGTGGACTTTAATCTTGAGCTCCTTCCACAAGTTTTCAATTGGGTTAAGGTCAGGAGACTGACTAGGCCACTGCAACACCTTGATTTTTTTCCCTCTTGAACCAGGCCTTGGTTTTCTTGGCTGTGTGCTTTGGGTCGTTGTCTTGTTGGAAGATGAAATGACGACCCATCTTAAGATCCTTGATGGAGGAGCGGAGGTTCTTGGCCAAAATCTCCAGGTAGGCCGTGCTATCCATCTTCCCATGGATGCGGACCAGATGGCCAGGCCCCTTGGCTGAGAAGCAGCCCCACAGCATGATGCTGCCACCACCATGCTTGACTGTAGGGATGGT
Organism: Rhinella marina; assembly: GCA_900303285.1. Lineage (NCBI taxonomy): Eukaryota > Metazoa > Chordata > Amphibia > Anura > Bufonidae > Rhinella > Rhinella marina. The sequence goes on along the minus strand of ONZH01025454.1, from coordinate 841,584 downwards.
ATTCTTGGGGTCGTATGCAGTGCCATCCAGTCTCCAAACATCACGTGTGTGGTTGGCACCAAAGATCTTGATCTTGGTCTCATCAGACCAGAGAACCTTGAACCAGTCTGTCTCAGAGTCCTCCAAGTAATCATGAGCAAACTGTAAACGAGCCTTGACATGACGCTTTGAAAGTAAAGGTACCTTACGGGCTCGTCTGGAACGGAGACCATTGCGGTGGAGTACGTTACTTATGGTATTGACTGAAACCAATGTCCCCACTGCCATGAGATCTTCCCGGAGCTCCTTCCTTGTTGTCCTCGGGTTAGCCTTGACTCTTCGGGCAAGCCTGGCCTCGGCACGGGAGGAAACTTTCAAAGGCTGTCCAGGCCGTGGAAGGCTAACAGTAGTTCCATAAGCCTTCCACTTCCGGATGATGCTCCCAACAGTGGAGACAGGTAGACCCAACTCCTTGGAAAGGGTTTTGAACCCCTTGCCAGCCTTGTGACCCTCCACGATCTTGTCTCTGATGGCCTTGGAATGCTCCTTTGTCTTTCCCATGTTGACCATGTATGAGTGCTGTTCACAAATTTGGGGAGGGTCTTAAATAGTCAGAAAAGGCTGGAAAAACAGATAATTAATCCAAACATGTGAAGCTCATTGTTCTTTGTGCCTGAACTACTTCTTAATACTTTAGGGGAACCAAACAGAATTCTGGTGGTTTGAGGGGTTGAATAATAATTGACTCACACTTTTATGTTTAAAATTTAGTAAAATTTAACGGAGCAACATAACTTTTTGGTTTGTAAGATTTATGCATCTGTTAATAAATCCTGCTCTTGTTTGAAGTTTGAAGGCTCTAACTTATTTGCATCTTATCAAACCAGCTAAATCTGCAGGGGGTTGAATACTACTTGTAGGCACTGTATACCGAGTAGTTATTTGCGTTCTGATCATTATGCAATCATCCGTGAAGTCCATCTGTAGGATTTCCTAATATACCATGCTCCTACTAGAAGAAGTTGTTCTATTACAACTTAGCAGTGTGGCAGATTTTTAAGTTTATTGAAGCCAGTTTTCTAATGTGAATATATTTAAAGCAGGTTGAATGTCATATTTGTAGAGCACATGTGCCTCTTTTTCCAGAAAAATGTTTCTAAAAAGCAGGCGGGAACATCAGAGTTGCGGTGAGTTAATTCATGTATTGTGATTTTCTGAGACTTTTCTACGTCGATAAGTTGCAGAACATAAGGTCTGACCTGTAGTTGGTTTTAACACACGCCAGATTTATCAATGGGGAGTACATTGCATAGGTGAGAGAGACTGGCGAACAATTTGTATGGTGTGCCAGTATTAATAAATCTCCATTAGAGCCTTTCCGGATCTAGAGAAGAGGAAATAACAAATCTAATAGTTGCTTTTGGAACTTCAGCTATAGTTTATCGATGGAGTGCAGGCATGAACTTTATATTCTTACTGAATCTCTGCGCCAGCAGTGGCTCACTGCCAAAGGGTTAATACTGTCATTCGCTGTTAAAAGTTAATATTCAGGTTCACCACTTTAAAACGCTTACTCTGATGAAATGTAGAAGATCAAGCAGTGCAATGGCAGACAATTTTGTCACTGCAAGTTGAGGAGGGAGTGTGCACTGTGCATCCCAAAAGGTTATATATGGGCAGGAAGTAGTTAAACTGGAAGCCTTTAGTTTAGTTGCCAGAGACAGACTGACTGGCCTATAGAGTTCCTAGAAAGCAGAGTTAGAGACAAGACCTGCTTTGGTGCACTCTGCAAAGTAGGCCCTAAAGAGAATTGTTATCCAGAAAAACACCTTTCCAGAAATCAACTTTATGAAATTGTATCTTCTTAGAAAAGGACGTACTGAATATTTACAGAAGGTTGAGAACCATTTCAACAGATGTGCTTAGACAGACAGTAAGGTAAACACACATTTATAGCAACGGATTTTACTGCATGTGAAAAGTGTTCATTGCCTCTGGCACCTGCCACACTTCTAAGATGGACTGGCCATCTGGATCTAAGACTCTACCCTGCAACTGGGAACTACAGTAAGCATATTGTGAATGATTGCATGCTTGTGGTTAATTTGGAAAAAATGCTCAGCGAATCTAGCGAGAGACTCAGGAAGGATTACTACCATCATTGCCATCTCTTATATACAGTCTTTGGGAAAAGTCTACTCTGTGCAATACTTGAGAACCGTGCCTGCTGACATTTATACTATGACCCCCGTCATCTATTCAGTAGAGAGAGATTTTATTTATTATAACCAAATGGATCTGCCATTGATTACACCATCCATCTGCCGGCCCCTTACACTTGCTCTCCTACCTTGCACCAATGTACTCATCCATGGGACATCAAGGGCACACCAGTCACCACTAGGCAGGAACTCCCCCAAAAGTTCTCCCCATTGGGAAGAAAGTGTGCCCATTCCACTAACTGAATACATTGCCCAGGGAGATCTAGAGAGAGGGATTAGCTACTGTGAGGATTATCACAACCCTCACTGCCATCACCCTTATCCTCCTCTTCAGCTCTAGCATCTTCCACGCCTCCCCCTGCGGGCCCCCAATGCGCTGCAGGGTATATTCAGACATTTACCATGTCAAAAACTACATATATAAAAAGCTATTTTTGAATGGTTTCAATGCAGTTGCAGTTTTAACAGATAACATTTGTGAATTTGTTTCACCCGTACAAGATCAGCTTCATAAGAAACAGTGGTCAAAATACATGTTTCCTATGCAGTTTTAATCATACCTCAACTGCAATGTCTGAATACACTCTTAGGGTACTACCACACGGCTGTGATGTGGTTGGGACCTAGCTGCCTAGAAGCTGAGTACAGAGGGATCATATTGACTAATTAGAACCAAATTTTTTATTCTGTGTCTATTGTTAATGGTGGTGCAGTTTAGCGGGTTACAACGCTGCCATTAAAGGGGTATTATAACATTGATGATACATTGCTAGGATAGTATTCAAGGAATCCCAGCAGGCGTATTTCTTTAAGCTTGGTGTATGCTTTATACACCTGCTGGAATTCCTTGAATACTGATTGTGGGGAGCCACCCCTTCCCATGCAGGGCAACCGACAGATCGAGTGCTGTCCTACTATTGCTGCATTGCGAGGATAGGTCATCAATGTCAGATAGGTGAAGGTTACTCCAGAAGAGGGCCTGCAAAGTGAAGGAGTGCACATAGCTGTTTTTGAAATGTATGGAGAGCACACTGTGCAATTGAGGCCATCGCTCCATTCACCACTATGGGACTGACATAGAGACGAGCTGGCAATCATCTATTTTCAGATCTTCCACAGTGTTAAATGGAGGTTGGTTCTATTCAGTTCGAGAACCTCTTTCTGGTGATAGGAGCAGGTCTTAAAGGTGGCACTTGCACCTATTTGACAATGTCTGAGATGGGAATACCCCTTTGACAAAGAATACCAAATTACATTAGCTTCCATTTAGTAAATATGATTCCTCTGTTGCTTGTACAACCACGCGGTACTTGACTGCAAGGCGTTCCAAGTCCTGACGACAGTACAAGAAGGCCATGTGACTGTACCCTTATGCAACCAGCACATTCGAGATCTACAAATATTACACATTTACCTACTTTCTGGATCAGATGGTTCCAGAGAAGCACAATAAGTACATTTATTTTAAAAGTGTAGAACAACATTATAAAAATACTTATAATACTGATACTTTCAGGAAACATCTATATTTATGGTAATAGTTTACAAAAAAATCTCATGATTACATCTGCATGGCATATTTTTATGTTTCACTTTTTTCCCTGTGATAATTATTAAATACCCTGCCATAATCTAAAAGTAAATTATCTTCCCAGCTATACCATGCATATAGTTAAGCAGCCGTATATTATTGGGTAATTGCTTTAGATTATCATTGCTCCATCTGGTTTACATTATTCTGGGAACCATCACCTTTTTCAGATGTGGATATGACTTTACTGTAATTCACTCTCCTTACTGATAGGTGGAGATGAACGCCTTGCAATTCAATTACGTCCTCACTCTGCCTTCAGGAAGACAATATTTCCTCACTGATGTACAGCCAGGTCCAGCACAGAAGTAAATCTGTAAAATTCTCTCCAGTTGCTGATGAACTCCTTTGACAGTGTGCAACACTAACAGGGCACTAGAATATGCAAAGTTCTTGTGCACACTGGCTTCATTTTTGGAACATTCATGAAGGACATCTCATCATAAGTCTCTTGAAATTCTCCAGTACTATCCATCCCCATACCCCATCCAATCAAGTTTCCCTTCCTTTATACTATGTAGAATAGTACACTTTGATATGCCTTTCTAATTTCTGAGGAGCAAGAACCCACATGAAACCAAAGACAGGGTGAGCCATAAAAAAACAGCCCCTTGCTTCCCTTGTGTATGCGTAACTGGCCTCATTCATCAAAACTGTCTTTGTTGCCCATCGCAATTAATCAGAGCTCAGCTTTTATTTTACCAGAGTAGTGTAAGAAATATATGAGGTCCATCACTTCTTCCCTGCTAGTTGAGTTGTACTCTCTGTAGAGGGCATTAGTATTGTGTGTGTGCCAACATGCCGTATTCGATTTAAAGGGGTTATCCGACTATTCCTATCTGGATAGGTCATCAGTATCTGATTGGTAGGGGTCTGACACCTGATGGATCAGAAGGATCAGAAGAAAGGAAAATGCAATGGTGATATGAATGTGGCCTAAATGATATTCTTATCAGTTTCATAGGAATTTTGCTATAGTGAGTGTTTCTGAGCTGTCAGGAGTTCAGAGATAAGGGCTACAGATCGGGCCGTCAGAGCAGCTCCCTGACAGATACAGCATGAGGCAGAGAGCAATAGTCTGTATATGTAGTACACGTGAAAGCTGTAGAGGAACAACTGTCCTTTAAAATGATCTACTGAAAAAAATTATTTTTAGCCCAAAATGAGTAAAATGTTACAAATAAAAAATGTCCCAAAGTTTTCTGTTGGTTAGAAGCAAAATGTACACAAATTAAATCCCTTGTTTTCAAAAAAAAATTCCAGGCTATCTACGTATTAAGCATCTGGTGCAGAGGAAGACTCAGAGAGGTCTAGACCTCTTGGGCATTTATGTTTATTGGCCCCTACCATCTATACCGTAGCTATAAAAAAGTTAACTTCAGCTGCTTCAACACATTGCATCTAACCAGATGTATCTCTTGCATTTTTATGTCTTTTCAGAGGCCCCTCACTTAAATTTTACTGGATGTTGAATTTGTCAGGGGCTATAGGTTGTCTATGAGCCTCCTGGGTACTGCCCTTGGTCAGTCAACCCCTGGAATGGGTGATAGTCTGAAGACTGTGCAAGAAGGTGAGAGGGCTAAACCCCAGTATAAGTATGAGCAGGTAGAGAAAACGTCAATAGTGCTAATTAGAGAGAAATTTAATCTCAAACGGGGTCAGTCCATCATGTAGGAGTGGTCCTTGAGAAGACTTCAGTGGAGTGCTGCCAGGCAGATGCAATGGCTAGACATTACAGGTGCTAATCATCATACTGTATTACAGCATAGAGAAGCGAAGCATATTTCTATTACCAAAGCAATGGGTAATTTCAGACTGATTGAATGAACATAATGAATCCCAGCTTATTTAACGTGACAGGCTTTTGTATAATGTTTCAGTGCACACCTGGCTTTAATTGGTGCCATTATGTGTTTAATCCAGTTAAGAGGCGCACCGGAGCTCTGACGAGAAGCTCTTCTGAGCATGAAATGACGATCAGTATCTATATGTGGTGAGTGCTGTATCCACTGATTTTAGAACATACACTAGATCAAAGGTTCCTGACATATGTTAAATGGGGGGTGGGGTGGGGAGGTGTTCTACTTGAAATTCAAACATGGCTGAATGCTGGTAAGTCAAAAGTTAATGCGATTAGCAAAGCTTGTTAATTGTTTCACTTTCAGAAATATTTCCTTTGTAATTCAGCCGTTGCAGCCACTTCTGTCACTAGAGATGAGCAAAGTTTTGGAAAATTTGATTCGGCTACAAAAAAATATGATTTGTGACGAATTAGCAAAAATTTGTTTCGTGAGAAGTAGCGGGTGCAATGACAGGGAGCTACAATTCGGACTGATTGTAGCATCGCTCATCGTCATACATGATCATGGCATCCGAGAGTAAAATCAGTGTAAAGTGAACAGAAAAAAAAATTAAATTATACTTACCGCCTCCATTTGCTTGCGACCGGCTGGCTGCCACCATCTTACTTGAAGATCTGGCGCGAAATCTTGTGCAGCCCGAGATGACATCATCACGCCGGCCAGCGTGGTAACGTCATACTTCACCATGCACAGGATTTCAGCAGAGATCTTCAATGAAGATGACGGCAGCCGGCCCGTTGCAAGCAAATAGAGGAGGTAAGTATGATTTTTTTTTTTACATTATTTTTCAGGTTAAACCGATTCGCTACCACTAAGCACAAGGAAATTCAGCTTCGCAGCAAATTGAATTTATTATGAAATTCAAATCGAATTCCACTTTGTTGGATTAGATTCGCTCAACTCTAGTCATATTTTCAGGATATCTTGGTACTTAGCTGTTATTGACTGAGCAAACTGGCAAAATAAAAGTTGTTTCCAAGAATTGACAACCAATATGGCTGCCCTTCCTGTTGTTGCAGCGAGCCCATGAAGAGCTGGAGAGGAGGATGGAGTGGTACAGTAGTGGTTCTAGCTGTCAAAGTCAATCACGGTGGCTGTCCTCACACTGTTGCTCCCTAGGGCCATACAGTGAAAGGAGGGGGCATCCTTTCTTCCCTCGGGGCACACGCTGATTCAGGAACTCTTGATGTTAGCTGTATGGATGGGTGCAAGGCTGAGCGTGTAGAGTGCAATGGCCGACATATGGTGTAGGAGTCAGAAAATCAGGCGAGTGGTAGAAGAACAAACGTCTGTCTTTACTGTAGTGCAAAATAGGCAAATCGGACATAAAAGTCAAACTTTGGTAAACTCTCTAACTCCTAATTTAATAGAATGTTTTTTTTTCATTGTCTGTCAACAGTCTGTTTTAATTAGGCTGTGTTCACATGTGCTTCATAGACAACAGCAGCCTATTTAAGCGTAGAAGCTCTGGACACCTCTGCACTTTTTTTATGGTTAATTTGCATTTTAAGTTCAAAATTAAGCAGCTAAAATAGTCTTCATTAAAAATTTCCTGCCAGAGTGTGTGAAGTCCTTTAGCTAGTTGCAGGTGCTGCTGAATCTGACATAAATATGTCAGAACACTGCTCCTGTTTCTGAAAGCTCTCTCTGCTCTGCCCCTCCCTTACCTTAGTGATAGAGATAACGGCAGGAAGTTATATGCATCAGAATAGGGGAAAGATTCTGAAGAGGACAACTCACATGGGTTATAGACAGGGAGGAGAGCACATGCATGGCAGTTTATAGGGGAAGACAGCAGCATTCTGGACACACAGACCTCAAATCCAGCATGTATTACTGAGAGGAACATGTCCTTGTTAGAAATACTGTATTTGAAACTTGGACCAGGTTGCAAAATGAATATGAGAAGATCTCATATAAGGTGTAGGCAAGAGCCCACCATAAGAATGACTCCACCCCAGTCAGGCACCCTAGCGCTGCTGATGGTCCAAGACTGCAGTGCCATGAGGAGGTGCTTACAGCAGGAAGTACAATATTAAATAGATTACCACTAATCTGCTGCACTCTGCTGGGAGAGGCAGAACAGAAGAAACATGCCAATACCCTTCTGATGACGAGTGGAGACAGTAGCCAACTTAGTAGGAGAGTGCTGCATGAGCCAGATGATGTACATTCGTCCCCCCCCCCTTATTGAGTGTGAGTGCTAGGCAACAGTTGATCTAAGAGAAGAACCTGTAGGAGGAGAAGGAGACTTCAGAAATTGTACAGTAATGCCAAGTGTGGTGTGCATTCCTCTGCAGGGAGTGAGAAAGAAAGAGAGTCCAAGTTATTAGTGGGTCGCCAGGAAGGTTGCAGACACTCAAGGTGGCGGCAAAGGACATGGAATAAGGAGTCTACCTCCCGTAAGTGTGTTGGTAATTCAGACCCAAAGCAGATTTGGCATGTAGCAGGGGTGGCCTCATGTGGTACTAAAAGCCCACAAAGTATGAGAGAAGGCCAAGTTTTCTTCTACGCAAGCTTGTGAAGGTGAACTGAAGTGACTGCAGCCAATGGCTGCAAGTGCAATGGCTGCAGTGGCAACCATTGACGATTAATGTGGGAGTAAAGGGCGTCTTCTTCTCTCCCCACTAAAGTACCAAGTGAAAAGCTAAGGCCATTTAGGAAAAGAGGCAGCTGAGACTAGAGTTAGGCCAGGTTCACATCAGTGTTTATTTTTCGTTCTTTAGACCCGTCAGAAGAACAGAAAAATAAAGAAAAAAATCGGATCTTATATTTTAAGCATCCGTTATGCTTATTTATGCCTATTTTGCATCCATTTTAGCCATTTCATTCTGATATCCGTTATTTTTGATAAAACAAAAGCTCTGAATGCAGATAATGTGGACCTGACCTTATTGCATCACCATCAGCCTCTGGGAAATGGCTACGGATGAGCGAATCGACTTTGAATGAAACATCCGAAGTTGATTCGCATAAAACTTCATTAGATTACTGTATGGAGCTCCCGCTTGGCTCAGATGAGCCGAGGTTATTACTTTATGAAGTCTCGCAAGACTTTGCATAATAACTTCATAAATTAATTTGTACTGTAAAATACCACTTCCCAAGGAGAAGTGCATCATGGGTTTAGTTGGATTCAGGAAGTGCTACATACAGGATGGAAACAAACCAGAGGGATTGGTTTACATGGTGAAAACGTGTCAGGAGAGTTCAAATTAAAAAAAAAAAAAAAAAAAAAAAACACCAGTTAGATGTACATGAGGAAAGCAACTCCATGAGCATATTGGTTAAACCACACTAATTCTGTAAAAACTCTTTAAGAACTTGACAGACTAAAAAAAAAAATTCAAGATTTCTGCAGTATTTACTGCTGCTTTGTTTTAAGTTAAAAGAGAATTGATGTTCAATACTGTATATCGACAACTGCTTTCAGAGATGTAGAAGTTTTTCCAAATCATATACCTCTCACAAAAGTGCTCGCTTGCCATGCTGCCACTCTCACAGCTTGATTTTTGGGGGCCTTTGGCTAACAAAAATAAATCTTTCATGTAAGCTGAAGGAGCATTACAGATCTAACTTCTAAAGCCTCATAATTGGCAAAACTTCAAAAGAGTTCATTGACTTTTTTTTAAAAAAATTAACTCTTCACATAAGAACATTTATATTCAGAATTATTTAAAATGTTGGTAGCATGAGGATCTCCGTTTCCTTTTTGTCATTAAAGAAGAGAAAATCTCAGTGTTCATATCTTCACTTAAAAATAAGAACGATGATATTAATTACATAGACAATTCCCCCAACCAGAGGGACATCCCAGTAATGGAAGGGGTTTTCTGACAACTGGCTTTCAATGTGTATTAGATATACTATAAAATTTAGACTATTGAGGGTCTGACCGCGAGAACTGTAACGAATCCCACAAATGGTGTCCATACCCCCCTTTCTGTTGAAGAAGCTGCCATGCATCTGCAGTCATTTTACTTTACAGTCTAGGTAGGGGTAGGTGATATACCCTAAAATTAAGTTGGAAGATTCTCAAGTTTATTGTTGATTTTTTCTTTTTTCTAAAAAAGCTAAAAGAGAACTAAGACACATTTTTTTGGAACTGCATTAGAGATGAGCGAAACTTTGAAGATTTGGTTCAGGTTTGTTAAATTTTTTGAAAAAGTTGGTATGGGCACAAATCAAGAGTAAGAGAGCCCAGTATAATGTATGTTTTCAACAATATATGTGTTGCCCAAGGGGTACTCTTTCTCATTATGGAGAGCCCTCAGTATGCACAGTATTGCAGTGCAGGGAATGCCCCCCTGGGTTTCTGGGAAAGATAGTCAAAGTAGCTTTCTTAAAGAAGAACTCCCACAAAAATTTTTATTCTCTGACCTGTTAGAAAGGTGCATGATATAATCTGTAGTGAATGTCATTTTCTTATCAGAGGCTAAAATTGAGAGTTCCCACTCTCTTCTTATTGTAGATGGGTCATGTGACCAACTCCCTGACCTCCAACTGACCCAAGACAGCAAGCCAGTCACTTCTCTATCTATTCCTATGAGACTGAAAGTGAGGCTCCCATAGGAATGCATAGAAAATTAGACTTTCTGTCCACACATAAGGTGCTGTGTGAGTTGGTGGGTCTAATTCCTAGTCACATGACACAGATAAGAAACTTCAGGATGATATAACTCAAAAATTCAGCTACTGGTAAGAAAATGACATTCACTACAGATTACATCATGTACATTTGTAGCAGGACATGGAATAAATTTTTTTGTGGGAGTTCTTTGAGTTGTACTTTCTAATGGAAAATGTAATATTGTATACAATGCAGTGGGAAGATGGAAAAAGAATCCTAGTGGAGTGGAATTTGAAAAAACGGCGCTTCCCATGCTGTAAAAATGATCTCTGCCTTTGATTCTCTGGTCAGTATGATTGCAGCAATACCACATTTATATAGTTTTTCCTGTGTTTTAATACTTAAAAACATAAAAACTTTGGGAAGATATTATTTTTTTCTTTTCATCTCCCTTTTCTGACCCCCATAACTTTGCTATAGTTATGTCTATAGAGCAAAAAGTGCAGAACAAAAATACGTCGTGTGCATGAGGCCATACTGATCGTAATACTGTTGTGTGAAGGTAGCCTAAAACAGAGGGGTTGTTTTGCCCTTCTTACATAGTACAAAACCTGGAGTGCTGGGATGAAATTGTAGCAGTGAACCCCATTCCTTACATGCCACACTCCAAGGGGTCCAAGAAGATGAAATAAGGGGTATTTCTTTTTGGTATATAAGATAGTCGGAACACTCTTAGTCGGGCTTTTGGTCCCAGGAGAGCTGGTCTATTGTTAGGGAGAGGAAACTCCCCACAGGTAGGTGCAGGTAAAATTATACTACGTTGTCAGATCCACACCAGACAACTCCCCATATGTCAACTTTCTGGATCCCTGGGAGTGTGGCATGTAGTATATTTGTGCCATCTGTAGTCACCGCTGATTATGAAGGTTTTCAGATGAGTTTCAGTGCTGTAATCTTCTGATACAATAAGCAGTGTGGTGAATGAATGCTCATTGTTAGCCAGTAGAGAGCAGCAGTGATATATCTGCAATCATACTGGAGCAAACATATGCTGCGCATTACTGCAGTCCTTGTCACGAGTGATACCGTCTTGTGTATTCAGTGGAATATGTATATATTTTATTTTTCTGTTATTTCTTCACGTGGCATTCTAGAGGCATGAACTTAAATCTCCTGGGTCCCCATCAAAATGTGTGTGTGTGTATATATATATATATACACATATATAATACTGGTGTGTTCTTAGGTGGTTGCAGACCTCTATTGCAACTTCTGTACATTCTTTTATTACGCTGTGGCAGTCACATTGAATAAGAAGGCATTAAAAGGGTTTTGTCACTCCAGCAATTGGCATTTATTATGTAGAGAAAGTTAATAAAAGGCACTCTACATAATACTAATGTATTATGATTGTCCATATTGCCTACTTTGCTGGTTTGATATATTTTTCCATCACAGTACACACTGCTCATTTCCATGGTTACAAACACCCTGTAATCCATCAGCGGTGGCCATGCTTGCACACTTTTTCCTATAGCGTGCAAGCACGACCACAGCTGCTGGATTGCAGTCTCACGCAACTGTCCCCCTTCAGTTTGTCCTAAATACAGCATCCAGGCTCATCTATCTGTCCTCCCGCTACACCAATGTCTCTAGCCTGTGCCAGTCACTTCACACTCTCTCAAAGCTCTCCATGGTGCTGCACCTCCTTACATATCCTCGTTTCAGGGGCGTAGCTATAGTGGAATCGGGGAAATAGCTGCTAGGGGGCAGAGTTGCCAACCGTGTAGAAATTTCTGAACAGTCCGTAAAAATAGGCAATTTTTTTCTGTGTCTGTGAAAGAAAATAGATGTTTCCGGGATTTTTTTAAGCTGGAGATTCTTGACTAGATTATTTTGGTAGTAATTATCATTTTACAGCTCCCGGTAAATTCTGGTAATGAGTTCCTATCACTATATTGACCTGTATTACTTATAATCTTTATCATTCATTGTGGCTTTCCAATTTGTCCGTAAAAAATGTTGGCGGTTTGTGATTTTAGGATACGTTGTCTATTACAAAGAAAAACTCTGGTTGGCAACCCTACTACAAGACCCAAACTCAGAAGGGGCACACCCAGAAGGAGGGGTGAAAGATTTTATTGTCAGGGTGCCCTTAACAGTATTATAGAATTACATTATACTGTATACAGTGACATGACGTACAGTACAGTACATACGTGTAGGAAATGGATGGAGCAGCTACCGGGGCTGGTCCGAGACAGTCATCTTGATTATGCCACTGCCTCCCTCATCCAGGGGTGGACTGGCCATAGACCCTAAAGGGAAATTTCCAGGTGGGCTGATGCCCAGAGTGCCACCTAAACCATCTTCTTGGCCAAAAACCAGGTACAAAAATATCCGATGCTCTCTTAATTAATTTAGGCAGTATTTTATGCTGCACTGTGATATCTGGGGCCACTTTTAGTTTTTTTTTTCCAGGGCCACTTTAAGTTCCCAGTCCGCCCCTGCTCTCATCTCTGTCTACCACCCTAGTCGTGCTCTTCATTCTGCCAATGATCTAAGACTAACGTCCTCCAGAATTCGAACTTCTCACTCCCATCTTCAAGACCTCTCTTGAGCTGCACCTGTTCTCTGGAATACACTGTCCCAGAATATTAGGTTAATTTCCAACTTTCATAGCTTTAAACATACCTTAAAAATACATCTTTGGCAGTCTTATCACCTTCCCTCTTCTCTCTGACCCTCATTCTTCAGAACTGAACGCCATCTTCTGATCCCCACGCTGAATGCACTAGCTCATCCAGCTCCATCTCTACTGTTCTATCTAGTAAAAGATGGTTGAACCACATTATAAAAAAAAACTATTTTACCTTTGGTGTCACCCCATCTCCTTATAGATTGTAAGCTCTTGTGAGCAGGGCCTTGACTTCTTGTATTTCAATTGTATATTAGCCTGTAATTCTGTGATGTCTACTGTGATTGCTACGTGAATTGTTAAATACGGTGGGGCTATATAAATAATGATTATAATTATTGAACGAGGTGAAGGGTGCATAGTCATGATATCAGCGTGCTAATAAGAAGAACTGCATGGGTCATGAGCTCTATAAATAATACATTTGTACTAAGGGAACAGCAAATAGCCTGCAGTTTACACTTCATTAACTATCGCTGGTCCTGGGGGAAAGCTCTTACCTCCTGCCTTATGTCACTGACTATTTCTATACATTTCAGCTCTGCTCTTTCTGAGTCGGTGGAAACGCACACAGTAACTGGTAAATACTGACGTGTGAGGAGATATACATGCATCCAGACTGGAACACCATTCATGAATCCATTTATCTATGCAGCAGCAACATTACAGCTCTCAGTAATAACCTCTTTTAACCCTTTCAGTACCGGGCCACTTTTCACCTCAAATCCCAGGCCATTTTTTGCAAATCTGACATGTGTCACTTTATGTGGTAATAACTTTGGAACGCTTTTACTTATCCAAGCCATTCTAAGATTGTTTTCTCATCACATATTGTGCTTCACGATATTAGTAAATTTTTGGCAAAATATTTCATTTTTATTCATAAAAAAATACCAAATTTAGCAAAAATTTTGAAAAATTTGCACATTTCAAAATTTCAATTTCTCTGCTTTCAAAATACATAGTAATACCTTCAAAAATAGTTATTATTTTACATTCCCCATATGTATACTTTATGTTGGCATCATTTTATAAATGTCATTTTACTTTTTTGGGACGTTAGAAGGCTTAGAAGTTTAGAAGCCATTTTTCAAATTTTCAACAAAATTTCCAAAACCATTTTTTTAGCACCAATTCAGATATAAAGTGATTTTGAGTGGCTTACGTAATGAAAACCACCCATAAATGACCCCATTTTAGAAACTACACCCCTCAAATTATAAAAAAAACTGCTGTTACAAACTTTGTTAACTCTTGAGGTGTTCCACAAGAATTAATGGAAAATGGAGGTGAAATTTCAAAATTTCACTTTTTTGGTAGATTATTCATGTTAATAATTTTTTTCTTGCAAAACAGCAAGGGTTAACAGCAAACTAAACCTCAATATACATTACTCTGATTCTGCAGTTTACAGAAATAACCCATATGTGGTGGCAAACGTCTCTATGTGTTTGTGGCAGTGGTCAGAAGGAAAGGAGCGCCATACGGATTTTGGAGGCAGATTTTTCTAGAATGGTTTTTAGGCACCATTTTGTAATTGAGAGACCCTGACGTACCCCTACAGTGGAAACCCTCAAAAAATGACCCCATTTTGGAAACTACGCCCTTCAAAGAATATATTAAGGGGGTACTGGCCACTTTGACCCCCTAAGCGTTTTACGGAATTTGGAAACACTTGGCTGTGAAAATGAAAAGTTTCATTTCTTCCAATAAAATGTTGCTTTAGCCCCAAATTTTTCATTTTCACAAGGGGTAACAGGAGAAAATCATCCCATAATTTGTTACCCATTTTCTCCTGAATACGGCAACACCCCATATGTGGTGGTAAACTGCTGTGGGGGCACATGGCAGGACTCAGAACAGAAGGAGCGCCATATGGATTTTACAACACAGATTTTGATGGATTGGTTTGCGGGAGCCATTGATTTTTATTTTTTTGAGTTATTGTCTTATGTGGGGGCTAATTTTTGCGGGACAAGATGACGGTTTGATTGGTACCATTTTGGAGTACATACGCCTTTTTGATTACATAGTAACATAGTTTGTAAGGCCGAAAAAAGACATCTGTCCATCCAGTTCAGCCTGTTTTCCTACAAGTTGATCCAGGGGAAGGCAAAAAACCCTGTGAGGTAGAAGCCAATTTTCCTCACTTTAGGGGGAAAAATTCCTTCCCGACTCCAGTCAGGCAATCAGAATAACTCCCTGGATCAACGACCCCTCTCTAGTACCTATAACCTGTAATATTATTACCCTCCAGAAATACATCCAGGCCCTTCTTGAACTCTCTTAGTGAACTTACCATCACCACCTCCTCAGGCAGAGAGTTCCATAGTCTCACTGCTCTTACCGTAAAGAATCCTCTTCTATGTTTATGTACAAACCTTCTTTCCTCCAGACGCAGAGGATGTCCCCTCGTCATGGTCACTGTCCTCGGGATAAATAGATGATGGGAGAGATCTCTGTACTGACCTCTGATATATTTATACATAGTTATTAGATCTCCCCTCAGTCGTCTTTTTTCTAAAGTGAATAACCCTAATTTTGATAATCTTTCTGGGTACTGTAGTCCACCCATTCCAGTTATTACTTTAGTTGCCCTCCTCTGAACCCTCTCCAGCTCTGCTATGTCTGCCTTGTACACAGGAGCCCAGAACTGTACACAGTACTCCATATGTGGTCTGACTAGTGATTTGTAAAGTGGCAGGACTATGTTCTCATCACGGGCATCTATGCCTCTTTTGATGCAACCCATTATCTTATTGGCCTTGGCAGCAGCTGTCTGACACTGGTTTCTGCAGCTTAGTTTGCTGTTCACTAAAATTCCTAGGTCCTTTTCCATGTCAGAGTTACCCAATGCTTTACCATTTAGTATGTACTGGTGACTTGCATTATTCCTTCCCATATGCATAACCTTACATTTGTCAGTGTTAAACCTCATCTGCCACTTTTCTGCCCAAGCCTCCAGTCTATCCAGATCCTGCTGTAGCAGTGCACTGTCCTCTTCTGTGTTAATTACTTTACACAGTTTAGTGTCATCTGCAAAAATTGATATTTTACTGTGCAAGCTTTCTACAAGATCATTAATAAATATATTGAAGAGAATAGGACCCAATACAGACCCCTGTGGTACCCCACTAGTGACAGTGACCCAATCTGAGTATGTACCGTTAATAACCACCCTCTGTTTTCTATCACTAAGATTGTGTGGTATTACACTTTTTGTGAGGCAAGGTGAAAAAAAATGGCTGTTATGGCATAGTTTTTAAAAAAATTTTTTTACAGAATTCGGCTGGGGGGCCATATCATGTAATATTTTTATAGAGCAGGTTGTTACGGACACGGTGATACCCAATATGTGTAACTTTTTTATTTTTGGAAAGTTTTACACATTAGATTTATTTTTAACAGAATAAAATCTTTTTTTTGTGTTGCCATATTCAGAGAGCCATATTTTTTTTATTTTTCAGGCGATTGTCTCAGGTAGGGTATCATTTTTGCGGGACAAGATGACGGTTTGATTGGTACCATTTTGGGATAAATACGCCTTTTTGATCGCCTGCTATTACACTTTTTGTAAGGGAAGGTGACCAAAAAATGTCTGTTTTGGCATGTTTTTTTTTTGCAGCATTCGCCTGGGGGGGCTATCTCATGTAATATTTTTATAGAGCAGGTTGTTACGGACGCGGTGGTACCCAATATGTGTAACTTTTTTATTTTTGGAAAGTTTTACACATTAGATTTATTTTTGAACAGAATAAAATCTTTTTTTTGTGTTGCCATTTTCAGAGAGCCAAAAATTTTTTTTATTTTTCGGGCGATTGTCTCAGGTAGGGTATCAGTTTTGCGGGACAAGATGACGGTTTTATTGGTACCATTTTGGGATAAATACACCTTTTTTATCGCCTGCTATTACACTTTTTGTAAGAGAAGGTGACCAAAAAATGTCTGTTTTGGCACGTTTTTTTTTTTTTTTTTTTACTGCGTTCACCTGGCGGGGTGGATGACGATATTTTTATAGAGCCGGTCGATACGGACGCGGCAATACCTAATATGTTTATCTTTCTTTTTTTACCTTTTTTTTACAATTTTTTGGAAAATGGCTTCTTTTTTTACTTGAAATTTTTATTATTGTTTTTTTTTAGGAAACTTTATTTTTTAACTTTTTCTTTCCACTTTATTTAACTTTTGGGGGTCTGATCCCCTTTACAATGCATCACAATACTTTTGTATTGTAATGCATTGGCTGTAAGTGTATTACTCAGTGTAATACACTTACAGCCTGCTTCCTGTGCGATCCAGGAGGCTGGATCGCACAGGCACGCAGGGATAGCAGCCATGATGCCCAAGGGCTTGTTCACACATCAGTTATTTCATCAGTTATTTCCATCAGTTGTTGTGAGCCAAAACCAGGAGTGGAGGCTCCACAGACATAAGGTATAATGAAAAGATCTAGACCTATTCTGTGTTTTTGACTCGCACCTGGTTTTGGCTTACAATAACTGATGGAAATAACTGATCAAAAATCTGAAGTGTGAACAAGGCCTAAGGAGGGCATCGGGCTGCTATCCGAGCCATTGGGTCCCCGTCACAGCAGCGCGGGGACCCGATGGCTCCCCCGCTCGCCATCCTGAATTCATTTACTCCCGCACACCACATGTGCCGCGGTCCCGCACCTATATCCAGAACGGAGCCCCCGAACTGAATGAGGGCGCACTGCACATGCGCAGCCGCCCTCCATTAATTTCTATGGGGCAGCCGAAAATAGCCGAGCGCTGGCTTGGCTATTTCCGTCGGCTCCATAGAAATGAATGGGAGCGGTGGCCGCACTTGCGCGCTGCGCTCCCATTCATTTCTATGAGCGCAGCGGGGAGCTGTGTCTGGTGGTGGCCGGACCCCCGGAAACCCGGGGTCCTCCAGGCGCAGCGCTCCCCGCTCCGTTCTGGATATAGGTGCGGGTCCCAGCGGTGGAAACTGTCATCAACTTTACGCTGCCCATACTAACAGCAGCATAAAGTAGAGACAGGTGAGTTGATTTCAGCGGTCTGTCATTTATAAGTTAAAAGAAAGTGGTTGCCGAGAACCAACATCACAATCATTGCAGACTAGGCCTGGAAAAGAGTCAAGGCCACCTGAGCAGAGTCCTGGTTATTCATGAATTCCTGCTCTCCCTGCCCACCTGCTGATGGCTGACAGTCTTCTACCTACTTTTCTTCCTTTCTTTCTAGGAGAGAACTGCCAATCATCAGTAGATGGGCAGGGAGAGCAGGAGATTATGAATAACCATGACTCTTCTCAGGTAGATTTGACCCTTCCTAAGGCCTGTGCTGCAATGATTAAGATGCTGGTTCTCGGCAACCACTTACTGCTGAAATCAGCATTTCTGTCACTATTTTATGCTGTCCTCAGTGAGGTCAGTATAAAGTTGATGACAGGTTCCCTTTAAACTAGACAGATTAAAGGTGTGTCAGATTTATCATCCTGCATCAACCACTGTGATAAATCTGTCATCTTTAGACTGCCTAGTCTTATGGGGTAATTTATTGTTTTCAATTTTTAAAGTCAGTTTTTTGCTAGTTTGTATTGCCGTACGTTGTGCTAAATTTATCAAACGTCAAATGATGTTTGATAGATTCGGCTTACGTTTATACCTTACACTTTTGCCAGTTTATTTACGCTAGTGATCCCCAACCTTTTTTGCTCTGACATGCATAAAAACAACACAATAAAATGCACAGTATATAATATAATTAATAAATTTACAATGTACTAGCAGTATAACCCAGCTTCACATGGGTCCATTTTGTTGTTTGTGTGTGGCTTGTGTGTGCACTTGGAAGCTGAAGACATCTGTGTTGGTCCCATGTTCATATGTACCCACATTGCTGAGAAAAATGATGTTTTTGTATATGCAAAAACAGCCTCTTGGAGCAATGGGGGCGTTGTCATTACACCTAGAGGCTCTGTTCTTTCTACAACTGCTTCACCCTCTGCACTTTGATTGACAAGGTCAGGCAGTGTTAACGTGATCACACCTGCCTGGTCCTGTCAAAAGTGCAGAGGAGGTGGCAGTTGCAGAGAGCAGAGCCTCTAGGTGTAACCGCAACGCCCCCATTGCTCCTAGAGGCTCATTTACATATATTGAAACTTCATTTTTCAAAGCAATGTGGGGACATATGAACATGGGACCAACACAGATGTCTTCAACTGCTAAGTGCACATGTAACAGGTCAGTCAGTGTCATAGGTACAAATCTGCTAACAGATGCCTTTTAACAGTGTTGCATAAAAGAGATCAACACCAAGAGAATTTTGAAAGGAAAAGACAGCATTTCAGAAACCAGAAGAAGTGTATGGCAGAGACGACGATTTCTAACATCTTATCACATAGAAATATCTAAATCCTCAACTCTATTAAAAATCCTCAAGTAGGAAACTGGAAAGAGTGATTAGATCAAACTCATATTAACCTCCCTGACCCTGCAACAAATATTCACCGGGCATCTCCTGTCTTCATCTACCACCTGGCATCACATATAGGTACAACATGTTCACTGCTATAATACAGAAAAAAAAAAAAAGAGAGAGAATGAGAGCGAGCAGTGTACTGGTGTGAGAAGTACAAGGTATAATGGTGCAGTGTGTACATATATATGTGGTCACTTATATATAATGGTTATTGTGTAAGGTACATAAGGTAATAGTGGTTGTAACTGTCTGCAGTACTATATATATATATATATATATATATATATATATATATATATACAGGGGCGTAGCAATAGGGGAAGCAGCTGCTTTGGGGCCCAGACCCACAAGGGGCCCCCTCAGGAGGGAGACTAAAATATTTTATTGTCAGGCCCCCCTCAACAGTATTATACAATGACATTATATACAGTGACACTATAGAAAGTGAATGGAGCTGCTGTCAGGCCTTGTCTGGGAGAGCTCAATCTTGACTAGCCACAAGAGTGAGGGTTGCATGTGAGTTCGGGGTTGCGAGGAAGTTTCTGGGGGGGCCCCATTCAAAAATTTGCTGTGGGACCCAGTTAGTTGTAGTTACGCCACTATATATATATACAGGGGAGCACCCAGGAATTTTTTCTAGGGGGGGTCCGAAAAGGAAAAAGGGTGTGGCGTCTTGTGGGTGGGGCTATTTTTCTCCACGCCCACATACATTAAAGACATAATAGTAGAGTAAAGTATAGTAGCGGCGAAAAATTGGCCCCGCCCATTATTAAAAGCCCCTCCCATATCTAATAGACCACTCCCAACAAACACTACAGCTGAAATGATATGGTTGAGGCCCAGTTCTATACATCATATGGAGAGGGGAGGACGTGTCCTGGCTGCACTGCCTGCTTCACATTATACAATATACAACAGCAGGCTACACACAGCCAGGAAGATCCTCCACTCTCCTCCCTCCCCAGATCCTGCTCCAGGCCTGAGCATCCCCCCCCCCACCATCTGCCACCTGCCTGTGCCCTGCTGACCCCCTTTGGTCATCCTCACCCAGCTCTGAATCCTCCTTCTGTAAATGGCAGAGGGAGGAGCCGGAGCATCTCCTCTCCTACACAGCGCCCCATACCTCTTACATCCAGTGATGTCACCTTTGTTGTAGACGTTCTCTTTCCTCATCTTCTCCATTCGGACCAGACCGCCATGAAGATTTTTCAGCCATCTCTTGTCTCTGCAGAGATACAAACAGACATTAGTTTCCCACATTTCCATCATCTTTACATCTTCTGAACACCTCATCCTGCCACCCCCAATACTGTGCCCGCTGTGCTCCCCCAATACTATACTGCAGAAACTGTCCCCTGAAAAATACTACTACCACACAGATAGTTCCCCCTTTATTAATTATTGGCACACAGTGTTCTAAAAAATAACTGCGCCTAGACTAATGATATTATGCCAGGGTGCCCCCCAAAAGTAACAGTGCTCCCCAAAATCCCACCAATAGAAATAATTATCTGCTAGACCACACTTAGTAGTAATAATGTCCCCATAGTGCCCATACTAGACATCATGTTCCCCATAGACCCCCAGTAGTAGAAAAGCTCACAATAATACCACAGCTTAGTGCCCGCAGTTGAGCTAATATCCCAATAATGTATACCAGTATAAAATACCCCTATATAGTGCCCCAGTAAATGCCCTCATAGTGCTCCTCTCCCCCATAGTGTTCCCCATAATATGCCAGTAAAAAATGCCCCTTCTTACTGCCCCATCACATGCCCCTATAGTGCTCCTCTCCCCCATAATGTGCCAGTAAAAATTGCCCACTTAGTGCCAGATGCCATAGTGCCCCCTATAAAGTACCAGTATAAAATGCCCCTTTAGAGCCACCAGATGACCCCATAGTGCCTGCAAATGATGCCCCTATAGTGCTGCTCTGCCCTATAGTACCTCCCATAATGTGACAGAAAAAAATTACCCCTTAGTGCCAGATGCCATAGTGCCCCCCCATAATGTGGCAGTAAAAAAGTGACTCTTTAGAGCCACCAGATGCCCCCAAATGAGGCCCCTATAGTGCCACCACATGCCCCATAGTGCCAATCTCCTCTATTGTGCCCCCTATAATGTGCCAGTAAACAAAATGCCCCTTTAGAGCCACCAGATGCCCCCATAGTGCCCCCAAATTATGCCAATATAGTGCCAAATGCCAGTAAGGAAATGGCAGTACAGGGCAGGGAGGCACGGTACAGGACAGGGGGGCACGGTACAGGGCAGGAGGCAAGGTACAGGGCAGGAGGCAAGGTACAGGGCAGAAAGCATGGTACAGGGCAGGAGGCATGGTACAGGGCAGGAGGCATGGTACAGGGCAGGGCGGCACGGTACAGGGCAGGGAGGTACGGTACAGGGCAGGGCGGTACGGTACAGGGCAGGAGGCATGGTACAGGGCAGGTCGGTACGGTACAGGGCAGGGAGGCACGGTACAGGGCAGGGAGGCATGGTACAGGGCAGGAGGCATGGTACAGGGCAGGAGGCAAGGTACTGGGCAGGAAGCATGGTACAGGGCAGGGCAGTACGGTACAGGGCAGGAGGCACGGTACAGGGCAGGAGGCAAGGTACTGGGCAGAAAGCATGGTACAGGGCAGGAGGCACGGTACAGGGCAGGGCGGCACGGTACAGTGCAGGGTTGTCACGATACCAGAATTTTGAGTTCGATACCGATACGATACCTCGCCAAAATAAAGAAGAACCTGAGGTCTGATGGGGGCACGAGACGCCAACCTGAGGTCTGATGGGGGCACGAGACGCCAATCCCTGTACTGTGACATCACTGTGTTTATTATTCCTGTACGGTGACATCACTGTGTTTATTATCCCTGTACTGTGACATCACTGTGTTTATTATTCCTGTACGGTGACATCACTGTGTTTTTTATCCCTGTACGGTGACATCACTGTGTTTATTATTCCTGTACTGTGACATCACTGTGTGTATTATCTCTGTACTGTGACATCACAGTGTTTATTATCCCTGTACTGTGACATCACTGTGTTTATTATTCCTGTACGGTGACATCACTGTGTTTTTTATCCCTGTACGGTGACATCACTGTGTTTATTATTCCTGTACTGTGACATCACTGTGTGTATTATCTCTGTACTGTGACATCACTGTGTTTATTATCCCTGTACTGTGACATCACTGTGTTTATTATCCCTGTACGGTGACATCGCTGTGTTTATTATCTCTGTACGGTGACATCACTGTGTGTATTATCCCTGGACTTTGACATCATTGTGTTTATTATCTCTGTACGGTGACATCTCTGTGTTTATTATCCCTGTACAGTGACATCGCTGTGTGTATTATCCCTGTACTGTGACATCACTGTGTTTATTATCCCTGTACTGTGACATCACTGTGTTTATTATCCCTGTACAGTGACATCGCTGTGTTTATTATCTCTGTACTGTGACATCACTGTGTTTATTATCCCTGTACAGTGACATCGCTGTGTTTATTATCCCTGTACTGTGACATCGCTGTGTTTATTATCCCTGTACTGTGACATCACTGTGTTTATTATCCCTGTACAGTGACATCACTGTGTTTATTATGCCTGTACAGTGACATCGCTGTGTGTATTATCCCACTGCAGGAGGAGGTAAGTGGTCTGTGTTTGTGTGTTTGTTTTCTATTTTTCAGGGTCGTGAATGCAGAGGACTACGTCGGATTCGGTGGACTACGTCGGACCAGCTTTTTTTTTTTTTCCTAAAATGGTCAAACAGGGGTCTGGGGGAGTGTTTATTTCAATAAAATGTTTTATACTTGTGTGTGTGTATTTTTTTTTACAATACTACAGTTTTAGTAATCACAGCTATCTATAGACGGCCCTGATTACTAATACTGGGCTTAGTGCTTGCCGGTATGGCAGGCCAGCACTAACCCCAACATCTATTACCTCGGCACCCACCGCCACCAGGGGTGCCGGGAAGAGCCGGGTACCCGCAGGACCGAACCTTCTAAATTGAGGGTCTGGCTCTGGGGCGGCTGCAGGCTGGTACCATTAGGCTGGGAAGGGCCAATAACCCTGTCCCTTCCCACCCTGGTAGTGCCAGGCTGCAGCTGCTGGTTGTATTTGGCTGGTGAAGGAAAAAAGGGGGGGACCCCATGCCATTTTTTTTAAATAATGAAATTTTTGAAAAAAAAAATGGCATGGGATCCCCCCCTTTTTTCCTTCACCAGCCAGATACAACCAGCAGCTGCGGCCTGGCACTACCAGGGTGGGAAGGGACAGGGTTATTGGCCCTTCCCAGCCTAATGGTACCAGCCTGCAGCCGCCCCAGAGCCAGACCCTCAATTTAGAAGGTCCGGTCCTGCGGGTACCCGGCTCTTCCCGGCACCCCTGGTGGCGGTGGGTGCCGAGGTAATATATGTTGGGGTTAGTGCTGGCCTGCCATACCGGCAAGCACTAAGCCCAGTATTAGTAATCAGGGCCGTCTGTAGATAGCCGTAATTACTAAAACTGTAGTATTGTAAAAAAAAATACACACACACAAGTATAAAACATTTTATTGAAATAAACACTCCCCAGACCCCTGTTTGACCATTTTATAAAAAAAAAAAAAAAAAAAGCTGGTCCGACGTAGTCCACCGAATCCGACGTAGTCCTCTGCATTCACGACCCTGAAAAATAGAAAACAAACACACAAACACAGACCACTTACCTCCTCCTGCACTGGGATAATACACACAGCGATGTCACTGTACAGGGATAATAAACACAGTGATGTCACCGTACAGGGCTAATAAACACAGTGATGTCACTGTACAGGGATAATAAATCTCAGATCAACACATTGTGCCCCCATCAGACCTCAGATCAGCATCTTGCGCCCCCATCAGACCTCAGATCAACACAATGTGCCCCCATCAGAGCTCAGGTCAGCGTCTTGTGCCCCCATCAGACCTCAGATCAGCGTCTTGTGTCCCCATCAGACCTCAGATCAGCGTCTTGTGTCCCCATCAGACCTCAGATCAGCGTCTTGTGCCCCCATCAGACCTCAGATCAGCGTCTTGTGCCCCCATCAGACCTCAGATCAACACAATGTGCCCCCATCAAAGCTCAGGTCAGCGTCTTGTGGCTCTATCCGACCTCAGGTCAGCGTCTTGTGCCCCCATCAGACCTCAGGTCAGCGTCTTGTTCCCCCATCAGACCTCAGGTCAGCGTCTTGTGCCCCCATCAGACCAGCGTCTTGTGCCCCATCAGACCTCAGATTAACACAATGTGCCCCCATGTGCCCCCATCAGACCTCAGGTCAGCGTCTTGTGGCCCCCCCTCAGATCAACACAAAGTGCCCCCCATCAGACCTCAGGTCAGTGTCTTGTGCCCCCCTCAGACCTAAGATCAGCCCACCCAGCCACTTTAAAAAATCATACTTACCTGTTCTGGCCGCCGCTGTCCTCAGGTTCCCCGCTCCACTCTCTTGCCTGCCGGCGCTCACTATGACCTGACGCTGCGTCAGGTCATAGCGTCAGGTCATAGTGCGCGCCAGGGAAGAAGGTGGAGCGCGGAACCAGTGAGGACAGCGGCGGCCAGAACAGGTAAGTAT
Organism: Rhinella marina; assembly: GCA_900303285.1. Lineage (NCBI taxonomy): Eukaryota > Metazoa > Chordata > Amphibia > Anura > Bufonidae > Rhinella > Rhinella marina. The sequence goes on along the minus strand of ONZH01025454.1, from coordinate 816,591 downwards.
GATTTTTTTTTTAAGTGGCTGGGACCTGGGTGGGCTGATCCGAGGGGGGCGCGGGGCCCCTGGCAGCGCGGCAGATATTAGAACATGGCAACCGCATCAAAGTGATGCGCACGCCATGTTCTAAGTATCGGACGGCAAGAAAACTCGGTATCGAGCTTCGGTACCACACTAGGTACCGAAACCGTACCGAGTTTTCGATATATCGTGCAACCCTAGTACAGGCCACGGTACAGGAGGCATGGTAAAAGACAAGAGCACAGTACAGGGCAGGGCGGCACGGTACAGGGCAGGGGGGGCACAATACAGGGCCGGGGCGACACGGTACAGAGCAGCACGGTACAGGGCAGGTGGGGCACAATACAGGGCAGGGGGGGCACAATACAGGGCAGGGAGGCACGGTACAGGGCAGGGAGGACGGTACAGGGCAGGGAGGCACAATACAGGGCAGGGAGGCACAATACAGGGCAGGGAGGCACAATACAGGGCAGGGGGGGCACAATACAGGGCAGGGGGGCACAATACAGGGCAGGGGGGGCACAATACAGGGCAGGGGGGGCACAATACAGGGCAGGGGGCACAATACAAGGCGGGGGGGCACAATACAAGGCAGGGGGGCACAGACTCACCATTTTCTCTTGCTGCAGCAGGAGGTCGGCTGGCCGGATGGCTGTTCCGGCGGGAGCGAGGTTCGGCTGGATGGCTGTTCTGCCCGGTGGAAGGACTGGCCGGGCAGCCAGTCACATGGGGCTCTGGAGCGGGGGCTTGAAATGATTGGTGGAGAAGCAGCTTCCGCCCTCTGCTTCTCCACCAATCAGATACGACATTACAGCAGCGCAGAGGAGAGGTAGGAGAAAAACCTCTCTCCCCTCTCCTCTTTAGCGCTGCTGCCGCCCGCAAAACGAACCAGGGCCGCGCCGCCTGTGGCGATTGCGGTGCGGCCCTGAGGTATTAAAAAAAAAAAAAAAAATTTCTTTATGGTTCTAGGGGGGGTCCAGACCCGCTGGACCCCCCCTGTAGGTGCGCCCCTGTATATATATATATATATATATATATATAAAAGGAATCGCTCTCTCTCAGGGGGACGCCATCACAGACTTCTTCCAACACACGAGGGTTTAAGTCCATCACCACTTTATTTTCACACTTTTTGCTCCAGCATGAAACAAAACCATCAAAATAACACCTGCCTGGCTAGGCTCTGACTAACATAGTACAGATAACTCACCTAAATACAAACGCTGTTCACACTCAGCTTTTAGGTGCGGCTTCTGCAGCCGTTCAGTCCATCAGCCTCCTGGCTGTAACTTAAACTTGTGTCCTTTGGGGGGAAATGGTCCAGAAGTCCTCCTGACTCTGACCGTGTGACCCTCTTCTCCTAGGGTCACTGGGCCCCCCAAACTTTTAGGCTACACTGAGCCTTGTGGCCCCTCAGCCCTCCTGGCTGAGACCACACAGAGCCACAGCAGGCTCTAACCTCTCAGGCCTCCTCAGCCTTTCTCTCTCTCCTTGCACAACACACTACAGGTTGACTTATCCCTGCATAATCAATCCACCTGGCCTCACCTGCAATCTCCTCAGGCCAGAGGAAAACTATGCCCTGAAATGGGGTGGATTGGGAAAGTCCCAACCTACCTTCCTAATCCAAACAAAATCCAGCCCAGATATTATTACCAAAATAGCTCCAGCAACTATGTTTGCTGAAGCCAGCACCATCTACCTGGACTTTATTTATCTTACCCAGTTGAGGAACCTGAGTGAGATATACACCCCTTCCAGCGCTACAGACCACATCATCACAATATATATATATATATATATATATATATATATATGTATTGATTAGGCCCCTCCCACTCCACCACCGACGGGGATTGAAAAAATGAAGGTAAAGATCAACTTCTGTCAGCTGCAGGGGTGGAGGGAGGGTGATTTTCTCCCTGCAGCTCACACTACACAGTGCTGCTGTCTGAGAGTGTGCTGTTCCAAAGGACTTCCCTGTGTCCGTCCAGGCCGTCTGAAACCGGACCTCTGGCCACCCTAGTGGCAGGCTGCTGTGGATGTCAGAGTGAAAGGGGGCGGGCACTATGGAGGTCACTGTTAAGGGAGGAGGGGACTGTTGAGGCCACTATTAAAGGAGGAGCAGGGTACTGTGAGGTCACTGTTAAGGCAGCGGGGTACTGTGAGGTCACTGTGAAAGGGGCAATCGTTGTGGAGGTCTCTGTTAAGGGGGCCGGGAATGGTGAAGGTCACCTATCATCAGTATTAAAGTGTGGGTTCTGTAGAGGTCACTGTTAAGGGGGCAGGCCCCTGTGGAGGTCACTGTCAAGGAGGTAAGGTGCTGTGAAACTCACTGTTAAAGGGGCAGGCTACTGTGAAGGTCAAAGTTAAGTGGGTGGGCTTCTATGGAGGTCTCATTTTAAGAAGACGGGGCACTGTGGGATGGGGGTCAGTGCTAAGAGGTGGGGGGCTGTAGAGGTCACTGTTAAGGGGGCGGGGTGCTGTACAGGTTACTGTCGATATCTTTCAATGACACACACAAACATTAAATGAAATAGAGTAAATATACCCAGGCGAAGCCGGGTCCTTCTGCTAGTATCTAATAAAAAAAAAAAACAATAAAGTAAAAAATAGTAAAGGTAGGTGGTGATATGTTTGAGCTACAGCGAGATACACTTTAATATCCTTCAACCTATACCTTCTGTACCATTCTGAAAAAGTAGCTCCTTTCCATATACCTTCCAGGCAGACTGGAACAGCAGGGCGGCTTTCATCCTCTCTTCCCTGTGATAACAACCCACTGCAGACAGATACAAAACCATTACTCATGTGCTTGTAACGTTATAACAACATTACACATGGAACATGCCAAGGGCAAATGTCCTGTCTTGTTTCATGTAATCTCCATTTTATGGTCGAGTTCGCTCAGCCTGGGCTTGTAACTCGATAGAGGGCTAGCGCTTATTACTCACCATAACTAAATTAAGTGACAGCAAATATATTGTTGTTTGCTGCTTCTCATTGAACAGAGCAGGTAGATCACAGCCAAAAACACTGAAGACTTTATGTTTCATTTTTTTATTTATTTCTGGTCTGCAGGAATATCTCCAGTAAAATACAAAAGTGAAACAAGACTCTCCTTATAGGATGCAACCTGTCTTATCATATCTCCTACTGTAGATTCAATATTGATTTTCTGCAGGTATAGCCATCTTGCATTAGATGTTGGTCTACTCTTTTTACAGCATTTTAGATATTTGCTTTATAGCACCTGTAGTCTGAAACTGGCTTCTATAACGTGCCTTTAGGTGGGTTACTCGTAGGATGTATTCATATTTTTATTGTTTATTACGAAGCCTGGTCAGATATGTATGGTAGGTATGATTGGGACATCCCTCCTGGGTAATTTATAGTGTGGACCATATGGGAGCTCCTGTTTAGTATTATTATTTTGTTTGAATTCTTTTTGTATCCCACCTGTGGTTATATGACATGTGGTACATCTTATTGCAGTGTATGTGATTTCTTTGGGCCTATTAATCGGTATCACAATTATGGTTACTTTAACCATTGTCTGATGTTCTCTGCTTTTATTATGTTTTTCTAATCATGATTGTTTGATCTTATTTTTAATAAAGTTATATTTTGAATATATTGCTTGTGGGTATTTTTTGCTCTGGGAAAAATTTTGTAGGTGTTATTAATATATTGAGATGACTTTATTATTGTTTGATGCTTGTTTGTTTTTGGCTCCTATAACAGCATGTTGTAGGAATACTTTAGGAGGTGAGCTGTAAGCATCACTATTGCTACTGGTGGAACCTATGTTCCCAGGTCTTCACCCTTTAACCCCCATACAGGAATCTGGGCTTCGTTGCATGGATACAAGAGTAAGATAAACAGTTTGAGGTCAGGGAGGTAAGGTTAGGTGAAGTAGGGAAGATTCAAATTCAGAAGGCAGACAGAAGTTGGTACTCAGGGAATGGTTCCTTAAATACCTGTGGCCTTCCATCTAGCACTCTAGCCCCCCTCCAATCTATCCTCAACTCTGCTGCCCGACTAATCCACCTCTCACCCGGTTACTCCTCTGCCTCTCCCCTTTGCCAATCCCTTCACTGGCTCCCCATTCCCCAGAGAATTCAGTTTAAAATACTAACAAATACATACAAGGCCGTCCACAACCTGTCCCCTCCCTACATCTCACAACTACTCTCCCGATACATCCCCACACGTAATCTCCGATCCTCACAAGACCTCCTTCTCTCCTCCACTCTTATCAACTCTTCACACAATCGCCTCCAGGATTTCTCCCGCGCAGCCCCAATACTCTGGAACTCTGTACCCCAACATATCAGACTCTCACCTACAGTGGAATCCTTCAAAAGAAATCTGAAAACCCACCTCTTCAGACAAGCCTACAACCTGTGACCCTGCTGCTGCTACACTGCCATGACCAGCTTTACCCTCACCTACTGTGTCCTCACATACCGCATAGATTGTAAGCCTTCACGGGCAGGGCCCTCTCTCCTTCTGTACCAGTCTGTAACTTGTTTGTCCTAGAGCAATTGTCTAGACTATGTATGTAAACCCCTTTCAACATGTACAGCGCTGTGGAATGAATGGCGCTTTAATAATTAATAATAATAATAATAATAAATACCTTAAGGTGGCCTGCTGTAGGCTGGGGAGAAAGAGGCTGCACGCAAGCTGGCCCTTTAAGTGCGAGAGGGAGCACCTGCATATGCCCTATGGACAGTGAGAGGCAATGCCAGCAATAAGCAGGCCTCAGCTTGCAGATAAGCTCTAGTCTGGAGGCCAGGATGGGAGACAGGGAGAAGGAGACACTGGCAAAACCAGTTAATACTTGCAAAAGACAGCTGAAGACCGTGAGGTTAACACACCAGCACTTGCACCATAGTGTCGTAATCAATTGAATAGGCTGCAGACCAATAGCTTAATAATAGATAAAATGTAATGTTTAATACATCAATTAAAATATAATCACCCTTAGAATAATAAAATAATAAATAGAAAAAATGTTTAAGGTGCTCGGCGGCACCCGTAAGGTAAGACCACTTTGTCCTACCACACCAACAGGATGTTCTGGATGATCAACTGATACCTGTGGATGGAACATGGACTGGCCAGGACGTAGTTGAATCCAAGATAGGTGGAAATTATGGACGGAGTCGTGGAAAACTATCCCTGGTTATGCCCTAGGAAGGGTGCTACCACTGGCCCTAAATGCCTAACCACGGAGCACCCACCCTGACAAGGGCGACCCTGTCCGGAACCTGACCCTGAATAGATAAGCCCTATAAAGCCCTAGCATGCTAACTCCCTACATGCATGTTTCGTTCAATACTATTGAGGCCAGGTGAGGGCGGGTGCTCCGTGGTTAGGCATCCAGACAGCCAAATCTCTGGGACAGCAGAGCTGGCGAGAAAGGCGGTGGCCATGCCCACCAGTTGGGGAGGAGCAGTGGAGGCCATGGACTGCTGACATAACAAATTTGTACATACCCACTGCACTTAAAGGGGTTTTCCAGGATTTTACTACTGATGACCTATCCTCAGGATAGGCCATCAGTATCTGGTCATTGGGGGTCCGACACCCGACACCCCAGCTGATGAGCTATTTGAGAAGGTACTGGCGCTCCTGTGAGTGCCGCTACCTTCCTGCAGCTTACCAAGCACAGCACCGAACATTGTATAGTGGCTGTGCTTGGTATTGTGCTGCTCCTAGGCCACGTGACCGATGAATATGACGTCACTGGCCTAGGAAAAGCTAAAAGAAGGCCTCGGCGCTCATGGGAGCGTCAGCTACTTCTCAAACAGCTGAGCGGCGGGGGTCCCAGATGTCAGACCCCCACTGATCAGATACTGATGACCTATCCTTCGAGTTGACACCACATTATCATCATATATACTAAGAATAAAAATGTATTCAACATGAAGATGTTGCTCCAAAGGAATTATGACTAAATACGACTATGATTAAATATTAAAGCGAATCTTTAAAGATTTGCTTCGGCGAATATTCGCTGAATTTTTAAAAAGATTTGCTTTGGATACAAATTTATTCGGTCCAAGTTGCGTTAAAAAATATTCGTTATTCTGGTCATGTTCTGCGAACATTCCCGCACAAATAACGAACATACAGTCTAAGCTACTTAACTGAATACGTACACATTAGCGTACACATTATCAGATGCATACGCAGCGTTAGCGTACAAAGAGTTAAGAACATTTAAGAAGATTCATATGAAGCGAATCTGAAAACATTCGGATTCGCTTCTGAGTAGGAAATAACGAAGGTTCGTACGAATATACAAAGCAGCGAATAGATTCGCTCATCTCTACTAGTTACGCTGGTTAGCGAGGATCTTGCAGTGTAAATGCACCTCAGATGAACAAGCAAAACGCTCGTTCATCGGGTAATTGTATCTTTTGTGCAGCATTTCCTGTTGACAGATCCTGCTGTGTGAACACGATCTGCTTCCGGGAAACAACGAGACAATATGGGGAAGAGCGATGGCATTAGCGATCAATCCTCCCCATACTGTGGAGGAGCTGGAGGAGATCGCTGCATGTAAATGCACCGTTCTCAACTATCGATCAGCAGATTGTCGGGAAGGAACGCTGAACGGTGCATTTACATGCAGCGATCTCCTCCAGAGTCCCATGTAAAGGGACCGTTATGCAAATATCCCTATCTAAAGTCTATCTACCACAACATATTCTCTTTAAATAGGTTTCTTCCTTTGTAACTTTCTAGTATAATATAATCCCCAATAGATGAGGGTTTTGTCTCTCTCTCTCACGATAAAACAAGTATGTACTAAAGATAAGGCTAGTTAATGGTTCACCATAAAACAAAAAGGATTTTTATTTTCTTTTTTTTGCAATATAATGAGGAAAGTTAGAATTTCTTCTGTCATTTCAGTTGACAATTGAAGTGCAACTGCTAATTTAATAGGCATGGATCTTGAAATAATTCAGAGGCCACATAAAGCAACGTTGGATCCTATTAAATAAACTGGCAGCGGCAATGAAAAATACAAATTAACAGACTAAAAATGTCAAACACCCACCATCAAATATTTAACAAGGCAGAGGGCATCTAATTCCCACGGCGGAACTCTTACAATGTGACCAAGTGAAGGTGGGCAACAGAAAAGAGTTCGGAATTTACAAGGCTAATAGCTGGGGGCAGGGAATGAAAGGCAGCATTAATAACTTACAAAGTTAGTTTGGAAACTCTTTTATAAAGTTTTATTGTGTCCGTGTACAGTATGAAAAGTTTCATTAAACCTATTTTAAAAGATTTACACAAAAACAGTCCAGGGTCTATGTCTCAGAGCGGACAATAAAACTGCCAGGCTTACTTGTTAAAAATCCAGTATTTTACCCTTATTTTAATGCAGTTATGTCTCTGGCTGCAAGCTGTATTGATTTCAATAGAATTCCAAGTTAGAAGAAACGTTAGTTGTTTCCTCCCTTGCTGGTGTAAACACCGAACTTTTCAGTACTTTGCTTCTTTCACTATTAAAAATAGAATTGATGATAACCTTAAATCCTGAACTTTAAGATAATGAATCATACACATCATGTAGTAGTATTCTGCAGTCTGGACGCATTCTAAGAATGCATTTTCATTGTCGGTCAATCCAGTTTCCAGGGACTTTTTGGTACAGAAGTTCCAGACCTTTATCATAAAGCTGGGCATGCACATTAAATTATGCCATACCGACCTGCCAATTTCAGCAGGACCATCTCATATGAAGACCTACTGCTACTTCGGGCAGTAAAATGTTAATTAATGTTAATCCTTTCTGATAGTGGGGGATGTCTGGCAGAGAGTACTTCGTAAATCTCCTTCTCCTCTCTATTCCACTCCAATTTCTCAGATTAAAGTGGTTTACCAGGTTCTGAGCTGAACCTGGACATACCCAGAATTTTCAACCAGGCAGCCCCTGTTATGAGCATTGGAGCATTTCATGCTCTGATGCCCTCCTTTGCCCTGCACTGAATCACGCAGGGAAATAGCATTTTATGGAGTTCTGGTGCACTCCATAGGGCTGCCAGGTGGAAGCTTCCACCCAACAGTGAGCCCAGTGATGTCACCAGCTCTGGGGTGGGCTTTAGTGCTGCTCTAGTCTGTAAAACGGCTAGGGCAGCGATAAAGCCTGCCCATCAGAACTGGTGACGTCACCGAACACAGAAGCCTCCGCCTAGCAGTGTGTTATTATAAACAAAAAAAAAAAAAAGCCCTTGTCCTGCACAATCCAGTGCAGGGCAAGGGAGAGCATTAGAGCATGAAATGCTCCGATGCTCATAACAGGGGACTGCCTGGGTGAAATTCTGGGTATGTCCGGGTTCAGCTCTGAACCCGGACAACCCCTTTAACAATTCTTTTGATGGCAGACATCAAAGGAAGTAAAACAGGGATCAAATAAATACAATCAGCCTTAGGGTCCATTCACACGTCCATTTATTTGATTAAATTTGCGTTCAAAAATAATCTTTGTTTTGCGAACATTCCTACACAAATTACGAACATACAGTTAGCTGTGTTAAAAGTACGTAATACGGAAGCATTAACGTACAAAGTACGTACGAATCATTAGTTTGCTATTGACTCACGATTGCGTCATATGCATGAGGCTAGGCCGCGGCATACAGTCTTTAGAGGCAATCCATATGAGCTAAGTAAGGTGCTAGCTATATGGCTAAGTGCATAATTCACTAAAAAACACTGTACAATAAGTGCATTAATAGGACACATTGCAGTACCTGAAAAAGAACACACACAATGGGCTAAAGTGCTTGAACGTTGCTGAACCCGTAAAAACATTATTGCTAAAATACAGCAAGGACATAATTATGTAAACATTTTAGTGCAATTTCACATTTGCAAGCATAAATATATGTTTGAGTCTCTCGTGGATGCTTGGCATGATAAAACACTAGAACACAGTCCAAAATTCAATTGTAATCCATGTGAGGTAATTTTGTAATCCAAACAGGTAACATGTAATCCACATGGATAATATAAAATAGCAGCAAATAGAGAACCCTTTTTGCAAAGAGGGCTCCCAAATAACCTGAGAAGGGAGAAAAAGGAAAATAGGCATGCTTAGGCGCAACTGGGAATTTTCTACAGAATGGGGGGGCAGTCCTGGCAAGCCATGTCCATCTGGGTGAGAGTCAAACGGGGACAATACAAACTAAACAAAAAAAGTGCCACCTAGCTCTCACCCGTCAGGTGCAGTCCATGGTGTGGCTCCCATAGGTCCTCCTGATGAGTCCTTTCAATCAGCTAGTAGTAGAGTTCCTCAGATGAGGGACCTGAAGTTCTCCTCGCTTGAGCTACTGCTAAAAGACATCAGAGGACACTCCTGCCTCCTGTAGGCCAAGCTCGATGCCGTGGTGGAACTCCACCGCCCAGTCCAGAGATCAGAGGCTTTGGCTGTGGCTGTGGCTTTTCGCTGAAGTGGAGGGTGCCATCTGGTGACTCCTGAAGGCAGCGCACCGGTACTTCGCCTGGTGATTCCTCCGGACAAACTTCAGGTGGTGATGCAGGTACCAGGTCCTTTGATAATAACGTTACCCCGCTAGCAAAGGGGCCTTTCAGGGATGCCATGGGGGTGTACTCCACCTGATCCCCCACATACAGGTTGTGACGGGCTTGGGGCAAGTACGGCTGGTTCACTGACCTGCGGCCCACAAAGTACTCCTTGCCATCTTCGTCATCCGCCAGGAAGCCAGAGCCTCGCTCCATCGAAAACCACAGAACGGTTCCCTTTTGCCACTCCAGTGTAGGGTCTCCTGGCCTTGGATGGTCCAGTACTTGGATGACTCAGTCCTGCACCGCATTCTTGTAGTCCAATAGGGTCTGGGCTTGGGCCGTCACTGACGCTGGCACAATTGGATTTTGCAGAATGGAAGGTGTTGTTTTCCTCCTGGGCAGCGAAGTGGACGATCCAGCCACCTCCGCCGCAGCAGCCGCACCAGTTGGCAAGGCGAATATGGAGTCAGGAGCCGGTGAGACTTTCTTGCACAGTTGTTCTGCTCTGATTTCTGGAGCGGGCAGTGGTTGAGGGTACTCGTCCCCAAAGACCATCTCTCCCCACTTGGGTCGCAGTTCTTTCACCATGCTGTTTGCTGTGATCTGACTCTGGCTGGATCTTGTTCTGGCTTGAACTGGAGAGGAGGGTGGAGTAATGAGGGACGAGTCTTTACTCCCTATACTTGCAAACAGAAAGGTTCCGGTGGACCGAGCTGGTTTTTCCCACTTCTGAGAGGGCGTATCCTCACTTTCCCGCTCTTGAGGGGGCATATTGTCATTTTCCTGCTTCTGGGGGCCGGGGCAAAAAGAATGCGTATGTTGCGCACGTAACGATAGCGTTCAAAATGTAAAGAACATTTACGAATAATATGAAGCGAATCTTACAAAATCCGGATTCACTTCGGAGTAGAAAAAAATGGAAGATTCAATCCGAATCTACTAAGCGGCGAATAGATTCGCTCATCTCTAACGTCCATAAGTGTTTTGCAGTCCTCAAATTGCGAATATGCAAAACATGGATATCGCCCACGTGCTTTCCACATTTTGCGCAGTTACGGTCAAGAATAGGACATGCTATATATTTTTTTTGTGGAGCTGCAGAACGGAACTGTCCGCATCTTTTGCAGCCCCATTGAAATTAATGGGTCCGCACCCGTTCCTCAAAGAGATGTGGTGTGAATGGACCCTTTGTGTGGTGATGAGGCCTGTGGGCCTCCCTGGCTGGTGAGCAAGGTCACAACTACCACTACTGAGACCTCTATAGTTATGCCACTGTTCTTTCTGCAGAATGGTGGGCAGGTTGCTTGGGTCTTGTGACATTTCCAGCACCTGTGCATCCACAAGGCTCACATTTGGCAGTGCAGTATATGCGTGGTTCTAATCTTGCTGCCTGTGTCGGGTTCTTTCCGGGTTGCATGTAAGAAGTAGTTGGGTGGAGGGATGTACTGCAGTAGGGGTGGATGATGAAACATCAAGGCTTACAAGGGGATACAGGAAACCTAAAATGTATTTCCAATAACTTTATTCACATGTAAATCACTCAAGACAGATGGCGGGGGGCCTGTGAACCGCCTGGACAATAGGGCCCAGCTGCAACAACTGTGACTCCTGTAGTTACACCACTGGTTTCAGCATACCTAATCCTTTTTTTGAAGGGGGTAGATAAGTTGGCAGAGAGAGATAGCTGTCACCTCAAATGTATGGTCGAATTTATGCACAAAGAAAGCAAACTTAAATGAATGTAGCATCATGAGGCAATAATAATTGCATATGCAGAGGTACACACAATTAGCACAGGTCACACGTTGTACTATTACGCTGTGCATTGTTGCCTTGCACATCCCATGCTGGGGCTAATGCAGGTTTTGACTGCATTACGGTTTCCTAGCTGTAATTCTGATTACTTCAATGGTGCTCTTTAATGATGCTCTCCAGGCATCTTGGGGTTATTTCCATTATCTGGACTATTAGCAACGATGAGTTGAGATGTTGAAACAGTTAACCCCTAGGGTATTGTGCCTCCTCACTAATTGTTGACATTTTGACCTTTAATAATAGGTACCTCTCTATATGCAATTATAATTGTAGCAACATGCAAAAGTCATAATTAAAGGGGTCGTGCCATGAACTACTTTTCACTTGAAAGTTTATTTTCATTAATGACTATAGCTACCATTCCTCCTTGGAGGTCCTGCCTAAACTGAGAACACCGTGGCACTGGGTAGGTGGGCACAGATGTGCTTTGATCAAAATATATGGGCTAAGAGTCAATCATTAGATTGAGGGCTTAGTCTATATCAGGGATCTCAAACTCGTAGCCCTCCAGCTGTTGTAAAACTACAGCTTCCATCATGCCAGGAGAGCCTACAGCTATTGGGGCATGCTGGGAGTTGTAGTTTTGCAACAGCTGGAGGGCCACGAGTTTGAGATCCCTGGTCGGTCTATATGTTATGTTTGCATCTATTTTTATAGTGCATTATTTTCTGTGACTTTATAAATGTAGCCTTGTACATCAGCACATTTTACTATCATATAGTGCATGATGTTTTTGAATCTTTTTTCCGTGACTTTTTTTTAAGGCAGGGTTTTTACCCTACCTTCCCCATTGATCTATACACAGTGCACAGAGATCAGGAAGCGGCTATGTGACCACTGGGGGCCGGGAGTCTGCGGAGCTGGCTGGGTATATTAAAACACAGATTAGCTCTGCAGTGAAGTTGAAAAAACAAAAACAAATGTCCCCAAAGGTCTTGTATAACCTTTTTGGGGCACAAAGTGCAAAATTAAATTAAAAGTAAATAAATACAATATAATAAAATAAAACCACCACCATAGCTTCTAGCCTTGTCTTTAATGACCATAACCCATACTTCCCAAATATCAAAATAACCTTATGGAAAGGGGGATACAATAAAAAAAATTAGCACGTTGTGCTATTAACAAAGAAATGTAAACAATCGTGAAAAACAAACTTTTCAACCCCCTTTTTTAGATTTTTTTGGTTATTAAAAAATAGAAACAAAAAAATACTAAAATAAAAATGACATAAAAATATAGCTCAATATATGACCAAAAATGGCCAATGATCTGGAATGAGAATTCTTATGAACGCTAGCTCAGCTGATTACCGGTCTTTGTAAAAGGGATTTTACAATAAAAATAAAGTTTTGGACTACATCCATATGTCATTAAATGGTTTGGGAACCTGCACTTGCACCAATACTACAGTATACTGTCTTACACATCAGACATGGATAATTAAACATTATATTACTGGTTCTGTAATTTCCTTATGTATCTGCACTGCAGTGCCATTTCTCATTCCCTCCAGATGCAGTGAGTCCTGTGGCCAAGCAGGCGGGTGCACACACAGACCGAGAGACTGCCTGACCACTCCGAATGAAGGGAAGAGGGGGGCAGATTTAAAATGACCACACACTGGCCTGATCACTGGTTAAATGGATATTCCAGTTGTAGAAAGTTATCCCCGTCCTCTGGATAGAGGATAACATTTTATAGCTGGAAAAGCCCTTTAAGTATTTGCCCTAGTTAGGTTTGTGCTATTTGTTTTTGAACCTGTATTTCACTGTTGTGTCTAGAGATAAGAAAATCTTTCTAGATTCGCTTTGGCGAATATTTGACAAATTTTTAAAAAGATTCGCCTCGGATAACATTTGATTCGGTTCAAGTTGCGTTAAAAAAAAATTTTTTTCTTCGAACAATCCCACGAATACGTACGTATGAGTGCACAAAGTGCGTACGAAGCTTTAGTTTATTACTGTCTAGGCTCACAAAAATAACGAACATACAGTAAAAGTACTCTACTTAAGTTAATACCATTTACGCATTAGCATACAAATTATTAGATGGGTAAGGCTACTTTCACACTAGCGTTTTAAAATTCCGGTATTGAGTTCCGTCATAGGGGCTCAATACCGGAATAAAACGCTTCAGTTTTGTCCCCATTCATTGTCAATGGGGACAAAACTGAACTGAAGACAACGGAATGCTCCTGAAAGCATTCCGTTCTGTCTTCAGACCGGAGAACAAACCGCAGCATGCTGCGGTTTGCTCTCCGGTCCAGGCATCCGCACCAAGACGGATCCGGAATGACCCCCAATGCAAGTCAATGGGGGTGGATCCGTCTGGTGTGACCATAATGGTAACCGGATCCGCCCTGCATTGACTTTCAATGGAGTCCATTACGGATCCGGGTACACATAGACACATACAGACATAAACATACACACACATAAAGACATACAAACACACATACATACTTACATGCTCCCCGGCAGGTCTTCGGAGCGTCAGGACGGCTCACACAGGTCACGATTCCCCACAACGCCCTCTGCTGGGCGCCTGGTGGAATCGTCAGATGACGATTCCACCAGGCGCCCAGCAGAGGGCGCTGTGGGGAATCGTGACCTGTGTGAGCCGTCCTGACGCTCCGAAGACCTGCCGGGGAGCATGTAAGTATGTATGTGTGTTTGTATGTCTATATGTGTGTGTATGTTTATGTTTATGTGTATGTATGTACTGTGTGACATGTGTGGGGCCGGAGCGCGGGTCTGGCTCCACACATGTCACTGCGGCAGGCCTGATCCGGCAGCACCCTTCACCTGCCGGATCAGGCCTGCCGCCAGTGTGAAAGTAGCCTAACATTAGTACGTAGTATTAGCGTACAAAGATTTAAGAAGAATCTTCCGAAGCGAATCTGAAAAGATTCGGATTCGCTTCGGTATAGAAAAAAAACGAAGATTTATATGGAATCTACAAAGCGGCGAATAGATTCGTTCATCTCTAGTTGTGTCCAAACGGTTCTCTTGGACTCCTTGTTGTACCCCAGTCAATGCCAGAATTTGGTGACCTCACATCCTCAAAAATTGGTATGAAAAGCTATCAAAGTTACTAATAAAAATTATATGAATAAAAACTACAGCTTATTCCACAAAAAATATAAATCCTCATACAACTGATTCAACTAAATAATAATACAAATCTTAGAGTAAAATGGTCTTAGAGTATGATGATGCAAAAAATATTTTAAATCGAAAAGTAAAAGAAAAAACAACAACAATTTTGTACATCATAATTGTATCAACCCACAGAATAAAGTTATCATGTTATCTATCCCACATGGTGAACTCCATAAAAAATAAAACCCATTGACAGAACTGCAATTATTTGTTCACCTTGCCGCCCAAATAATGGAATAAAAAGGGATGAAAATGTCAAATTTACCCTCAAAATGGCACAAACGGAAACTACAGCTGGTCTCACAAAAAGCAAGCACTCATAATGGGCCGTCAACAGCACAATGAAAAAAAAGGGTTCCTAAAATATTTTTTTAAGAAATTGATTTTTTTGTATAACCCCTTTAGTGACCAGACTGTTTTGGGCCTTACTGACCAAGCATTTTTCTTCCTTTTTTCATTGTCGCATTCCAAGAGCTATAACTTTTTTTTTATTTTTCGGTTTATATAGCTGTATGAGGGCTTGTTTTTTGCAGGAAAAGTTGTAGTTTTTAATGGCATCATTTTAGGGTACACATAACTTTCTGATTAACTTTTATTCACTCTTTCTGGGAGGGAGATGGTAAAAACATCAATTCTGCCAATGCGTTTTTACGTTATAAATTTTACGGCGTTCATTTTTCGGTATAAATAACATAATATCTTTATTCTCTGGGTCAGTATAATTACAGTGATACTGAAAACATAGGTTTTTTTTATGTTTTACTATTTTTTTGCAATAAAACCCCTTTTTTTAAAAAAATGTTTTTGCATTGCCGCTTCCCAAGGCCCATAATTTTTTTATTTTTCTTTCTATGGAGTTGTGTGAGGGCTTGATTTTTGTGGGACGACTTGTATTTTCTACTGGTCAGTTTGGAGTAAATGACACTTTTTAATCGCTTGTTATTATGTTTTTTTCGGTGGAAACTAAGAATAAATTAGCAATTCTGTCATTTATTTTTTTAAAAGTAGGGTATAATTTACGGTGAGTAGAGTATAATTTACATAATATTTATGTAGTCCGGGTCGTTATTGACGCGGCAATACCAAACATATGGAGGAGATTTTTTTCCCAATTTTTTTCTTTCATTGAAAAGCATATTTTCAATGGGAAAAATGTTTTTTTTTTTAATGGAATTTTTTATTTAATAAATGTTTTGTGTTTTTTTTCTCTTTTTTTTACCACTTAATAGTCCCACAAGGGGACTATAACAATCATCTTTTTGATTGCTTTTAAATTGCAATGCACTATCCCTATAGTGCATTACATTTTAATGGCAATGCTATTCTAACATTGACCAGCCTGCCTTAGGCCCCAGCCAGCCTTCCCACACATCAGCAACCTGCGATCACATTTGCGGGGTGCCAATGGGAGACACAGAGGGAGTTCGCTCCCTCTGTCACCGATTAACATGTGGCGGGAAATTTGCTAATTATTCCAAATTTTCTGTAAACTTCAAATTTTTTCATGAATAAACCCAAAAAATGTTCACCAAAATTTACCACTACCATGATGTACAATCACTTGGATGAGTAACATTAATACCACATAAAGTGACATACTAGATTTGAAAAGTTGTGACATCTAGGATTTAAAGTGACTGTGCCACAAGATAGGTGATAACTCGCTGATTGTTAGGGGTCCGATAGCTGATATGCACAAATCCAAAGATAAAATCGATTTTAGAGGAAAAATTGTTAGGAAACATTCTTTCCTGTATATTTACTTGTATATAAAGTGCAAGTGCTGCCAAAAATTACAAGGAAGAGGCACTCCAATACAACCTGTATATCAAATAAAGGAGGGCATCATACACACCCTTGGAAAATTATGATTGATGGCCTGCTGCTGACACTAAAAAACATTAGGGGCGAGGGCCTGCTGCTGATCTGACCATGTAAAACATTAGGGGTGAGGGCCTGCTGGTGACCCTCTAAAACATTAGGGGCGATGCCTGCTGCTGATCTGACCATCTAAAACATTAGGGGTGAGGGCCTGCTGGTGACCCTCTAAAACATTAGGGGCGATGCCTGCTGCCAATTTGACCCTCTAAACATTAGGGACAAGGGCCTGCTGTTGATCTGACCATCTAAAACATTAGAGGTGAGCGTTTGCTGCTGACGTTATACAACAAATGTGGCGCAGGTAATGTCGCTTTCACCAGCGGCAGAAAAAATTTTGCCGAATGTCACAGGTATTTAGGATGCGCAAATGTTATACAACAAATAAAAAAAGAGAAATTTCAGTCAGCACATCCCAGAGTGCAGGTGCTGGTTGCTACGGCTAAATAGATGTCAAAGGAAAATACATACAATGCAACCGCACACCGCTAACCAAAGGCCTTTGAAGCACCAGAAATGGCAAAAGGCAGAGTGGATACAGCATGCATGTGGAACAAACACCCCCTGATTATTTGGAAGCCAAGTCTGGCACATAACAGGTAGGAGATAGTGTTAGGTTCCCATTCTGCAGAGATCACCTTGACGATTCGGTGAATGGGCTCAGATAATTTTGTACAAAATATATTTGTCAAGAATCTCTAATTTATTAAACAAGCATAGCATGAGCTTTAGAGTACTCTATATCACTATGGCATTTTGTGCTTTATCTGGTTAGCGGTGTGCGGTTGTATTGTATGTATTTTCCGTTATACAACAAATGTAGCAGAGGTTGTGTCACTGTCACCAGCGGCCAAACAATTGTGCACAGGTTGCGCTAATAATATAAATAGGAGCCAGATAAAACAATAGTCCTTAAAAGGACTATTTTAGCAGCCAACAAACTTGCAGAGAGGAAGGAGACTCGAGCATCTCGCTCGAGCACACGCGGTGTTCGCGATGTGCCGAGCATCGCGATGCTTGAGCGAATATAGTGCTCGGGCGAGCATGCTCTCCCAACACTAATTGGGATTGTTCATATTTCTTCCATTGCTGGCTGGATAAATTTTTCCATCACATTATACACCGTATCCAGGGGTTATGACTAGAGTTGATCGAACGTGCTTGTAACGAGCACTGTAGTGCTCAGATCCCCTGCGCTCGCATGCCCGCAGGCATCCGGGTCCGTCCTCACCTGACTGTAAGTCAATGGGGGTGGATCCGTTTGGTATGACACACGAGTGTGTCATACCAAACGGATCCGTCCCCACTGACTTACAGTCGGGTGAGGAGGACGGATCCGTTTGGTGTCACACACTAGTGTGTGATACCAAATGGATCCGTGCCCATTGACTTACAGGCAGGTGAGGATGGACCCGGATGGCTGCGCAGCGGAGTGCAGGGGATCCGAGCAGTACAGTCTCGTTACGAGCACGTTCGATCAACTCTAGTTATGACCACCCTGCAATCCAGCAGTGGTGGCCATGCTGATTACAGGATGATCATAACCCCTAGAAACGAGCAGTGTATAATGTGATGGAAAAAGGAGTCAAGCCAGCAAAGAAGCAATATGGACAATCACAGTACATTAGTAGGTGCCTTATATTAACTTTGTGTACATGATAAATAGAGGTGAGCGAATCATGCAAAATTTTATTCGCTGAACATTCGCCGAACTTTTCCTAAGATTCGTATATTGAACGAATAGAGCGAACATTCGCGCACTAATAACGAACGTTCAGGTAAAAAGGTACGCAACCTCTTTGAACACGTACGCATAAGCGTACAAATTGCGTACGAAAATGAAGGGCTTTGCTGGAGAGGAATGGAGGAGCAGGAGGAACGCTCTGAGTCTGACCCCTGGCTTCATATGGATACTGTATCAGCAGATGACAGCAAATCCATTCCACTACCTCATCCACTCTCTCCTCCACTACAATTTTGTGCCTTGGTGGGTTAGCCTGGTGGAACAATGCCAAGTATTGCGAATACTACTAGTAGATGCTCCGGCTACAGGTCCTTTGGCACTTCTGCCCTGTGCCACCTTCTCCTTTTTTTTAGAGCTCGAGGTCTGGCTGGAACTGGACCCCTTTTGCTTATCCATTCCAGACATTTTTCAATTCACTCTGTGACCCTGCAGTTGGTCTTTTTCCCTGTATCTCCCTGTCTCTCTCTCCCTGCCTGATTAATTACTAGCCCTGAACTGGCCCTGCAGTATCCCTGATATCTGTAATATGGATTCCCAGAGCAATTACACCCCAATTTTCACCAAACAGGTCTCAGAGTCTCAGAACTTCACACACAGTGCTTCTGCTTGTCTCAGCAGTCGCAGCAGAAGTGATGCGTCACTGGCTTACCGAGCCTGAGCCAATCAGAGCAAGCCCTGCCCACTAGGTCAGGTGATCACTCTCTTCCCGAGCTTTTGCGCATGATAAACAAACTAACAGTAAAATTTCGCTAATGAATTGAATTCGTATGCACCAGCGTATAGAGTAACTTATATGTAGCAATAGCATATAATTTATAGGACAACTAGCAAATGCGTACAAAGCCGAAGCGAATCACCTAATATTCGGATTCGCTTCGCAGCTAAAAATTTCCAAGATTCGATACGAATCGACGAACCGATTCACTCATCTCTAATGATAAATGCTATTTACTGAAGTGAGGCAACCCCCTTTAACAACTAGCTCTAAATCAACTTCAATTCCGATAATAAGACAAATTACAATAATTACCGATTTGGCTCTATTTAACCAATTCCCATGTTGGTCTGCAAATATCCTACTTCCATTGAAGCTGTGACTCTATCTCTGCGACTGCGGGAGTGGGCTATCTACACTTAATTTGAATGGGTGTTCTGTGGACTTTCCTCCAATTCACTGAAACTGCCTTACTCCTGCTCTGTACTACAGAATTCCTCTTCACAAGGCCTACACTAGCGCATTCATCATCCTCCTTCGTCAGAGCCCCAAAGCACTCCAATTAACAATAGCCCTGCGTCAGAGGTGCACCTAGCCTTTCTACTGCCTGAGGCGAAAACCGAAATGGTGCCCCCCCGAAGCCAATTTCTTACTTAACTGAACCCCTTTGCCACAATGAAAGCACTTATTGCCCATGGCCCTTCCGCTGCCCCCCTCTTGCCCCTACCTAGTGCTGCCTGAGCCTCACCTGGACTCATTGGTTGTGCACCCCTGCCCTGCGTACTCCACAGCTCAGATGAAGGAGATGCTCATAGGAAGTTGCAGTGGATTGCCCACACAAATTAGGTGGAGAGGCCAGTGCAACAGTTTCAGAGAGTTGGAAGATACAGTCAGTGGAAGTAGGGGGTTTGCAGCCTACACACGTGGCCAACAATGGAATTGGCTAAACACAGCCAAAACAGCAATTATTGTACTTAATAGAATGTCATATTATTTCAATTGTAGTTTTTAGAAAAATACTATTACATTCTGGACAACCCCTTTAAGGCCAAAACTGGTTAATAAAGCCAAGAAACTTAATTTATCAGCATGCACTGTGATTTAATTATCATTAAACTTGAACGTTTTAATCATGCATTGAAAGAAGTTTAAACATGGAAAATACTTGCAGGTTATTGTAGTGTTAGTCATAAAAAAAAAGCTTAAAATACACACATTTTGTGAGTTCTGGTCACTGAAACCATGACAACTCGAGTTAACTTAATATACCAGTAAGAACCTAACTAATCATATTAGAGGTAAAATGATGCAGGTCAGGAAGATGGTCACCTAAAGGAACAAATCTGTTGTCAGAAATGTAATTATGAGAAACTTTGCCATAGAGCACATCACTTTTTGTACAGGAACAAGCACTGGAATAGATTTCCTGCTGCGATACAGAGCGTGCTGGGACTAGTTCAACCCCTTTCAGGGAAAATCTAATTATAATACAAGTTTTATACTTGATCCACTAAAATAGTTGTCTCCAACCTGTGGCTCTCCAGCTGTTGTGAAACTACAGCTCCTAGCGTGCCGTTATAGCCAGAGAGCTACAGCTTGGAGAACACTGCATTAAAACAAACTACAGTACACGAGGCATACTAGTAATACAGACTCACCTAACAAAAAACTGATCACTTTCATGAATGGGGCAAAAAATGTAACCTTATTACCCATAGTGACCAGGGTACAGCTTGTCGCTATGTACTCTTCAAAGAAGTAACCAATCATAAGAAAATGTATATTTTTACATTAAAGATATAGGCTCAAACACAACAAAAAGGCTCAAAAAGAAATTACTAAATGCCTCGCTAGACCCATTAAAAAGGGTTTCTGTCACCAGAAATACCCAAATTAAACTGGCTGACATTAGCGATGTGCTAATGTCAGCTGAACCTAACTACCCTACTCTTTTCTACATGTCCCCATTACTCAATAAATGTAACTTTTATAATATGTTAATTTGCCTCTAGTGGGGGTGGGGGGGTGGGGGGTCATTGCCCTGCTCCTAGAGGCTCCGTTCTCCCACCTCATTCACCCCCCTCCAAATCTTGATTGACAGGTCCAGGCAGCATTTTCATCCTCGTGCTGGTACTGAGTACATGGTAAATCTCGCGCCTCCTGGCTCCTGAGGCTTCCAGGCTTCTGCCTCCATGGCCAGCAGAGCTTAGGGTGCTCTTGCTGACATGGGCACATCAGGCATTGACGTGTCCATGCACTCCTTTTTTCTCAGTCTCTACTGAATCCATGCACAAGGTTTGCCCACACTTCTATATTTCCTCTCCAGGGAAGTGCTAGCCTACGTGAAGGCACCAGTGGCATAACCCTCACATTAACCTGTGATTTTAGTGTAGGCTTTTACTGTGCAAACCCTTTCCACTGTCACCAATGTGCCTTCATGTCCAGCGCATTACACAGACCTGAAAGGACGTTTCACCAGCCACACCATGTGTTTTGCTTCCAATGGCCATTGACATCCTGCCTAAGGTATATAACCTGGAAAGTATCAGTACTCTGACAACAGAACTCAGCAAATGACGCAGTTTCTTTTAGTAAGAGTCAGGGCTATTTTCAACCCTTGTACAATCAATGTATTTTGAAGCATGTGGAAAAACCGACCATTAGAGATGAGCGGAGTTTAGAAAATTTCGATTCGGCTTCTTCACCAAATTTCACAAATAAATTTTCTTTGTGATTAGCAGGCGCAAAGATGGGGGGGACGGCGATTACGCCACCCCCTCATTGATCCCGTCAGATGCCGCATTCATCGCTGATCGTGGCATCTGAGATGCTTTTGGGGGTTAATACCTTATCCATTTGAGCGTGAAGGGGCCACCACGGTCATCTTGATTGAAGAACCCACGTGAAATCTCGCATTGGCGTGTGGTGACATCATAGGCCACCAGGCACAAGCTTTTGCACAGGATCTTCAATCAAGATATCCACAGCGGATTCTTTGCACTCAGGTGGATGAGGTGAGTATGATTATTTAAAATTTTTTTACTGCCATTTCAGGGAAAATTGATTCTTTACTAAGAGATAAAAAACAAAATGAGAGCAAAGGTGTGCCAGCGGTACCGGACGTGATCAAATCCTTTTAGTTAAATGAAGTACATGGCTGCTTGAGAAAGGTTCCAGTGAGAGGACCGAAACGTTGCTGCTCTGGTGAAATAAATCACTTTTTCTTTAAGGACATTTGGTAGTGCTGCGGATTTACTTCATTTTTTTTTACGAAGAGGCAACAGGAAATTCGGCTTTGTGGCAAATCAAATTTTCCCTGAAATCGAAGTCCACTTCGGATAGTTCGAATTTGCTCAAAGCTACCGACCATCTTAGAGGCATTACAAACGTAATACTGATCTGTGTGAAAATATGGGGAAAATGTTGAGAACAGCACTTCTCCAGCAATACCGCTGGTCAGTCTTCAGCATGACTAAACAGATCACTTGGAACACAATCTTCTGTATATAGACGCTAAATAATGAAATTGCAATGAAAAAGACAGAACATGAGCTCTTAATTCCCTTGATATTTGTACTGTATAGCATTCATTTTGATAGAAGATAGATCAATACACAGTCTATTTTAGTACCTGTTTTTTTCTACTTGTATAAGCAAATATGACATTTAAAACTCTTGTTGTTTAGAGGGTGATGTAATCGCATAGGCCCCTGAGTCATGGAAATGTTCCATCCTTAATGCGGCAAAATCCCACTGAAATCTTCTGGTAATTTATGTCTGCTTATGGATACTTCTATTTACTACCCAGAACTTAAGAAAATAAACTCTTCTTTCATGTGAATATAGAGTACTAACATATTCCTTAGGGTTGTACAAAGATTTGCATCAGTCCCAGTCCCAAGTGGGACTTACAGTCTACATTCACCTACCGGGGGACAATTTCATAGGAAGTCATTAACCTATCAGTACAGTTGTGGAAGGAAACTAAAGCAAACTGGATAACCAACCTGAGGCTCTCCAGCTGTTGTTAAACTACAACTCCCAGCATGCCCAGACTGCCTAGAGCTATCGCCCTACAGCAGGGCATGGTGAGAGTTGTAGTTTTACAACAGCTGGAGAGCCACAGGTTGTGCATGCCTGACCTAGAAGAACTTCCAAGGGCGTATTAACTTCAAGCAAATTTGGTCAGATTTGAACCCAAGGAAACCTCTAAAGCTAAATTTTTTAAAATATCTTATCAGGTGAAAGTTGCATCTTCCTCACCCTCCAGAGGTCTTTAGTCCCTCATTCCTTGACTATAGGGTTCTGTATAAAAGTTCTACAGAAGGAGGAGAGGAACACTGAAGCATTATCTTTTTATCGTTTTTTGTGAGACTTGTGCAATGAGAGGGGAGAGGAGGGGGATGTAACTGCAGACTTTTTGCCTCAGCCATTCTTGTGGCTTCATGCTGTGTGAGAAACAAGACTATATTTTCTACAGCTACAGCCTGGGATAATTTACTTTATTATTATTTTTTTAACAGTATATTAGTTCATAAAAATTCAAAAGGCTCATTAAAATGTACAGGATGGGGAAAAAAACTCTCTTTCTTACTACTACTGAAAGTCCCTGTATATATACTGGTATATTTACAGCAGTGGTCCCCAACCTTTTGTATTGTATGAGCCACAATCAGCGTCGGGTGATAGTTGGGAGCAACAAGCAATTCAAATGTAGAGGATAGAAATTTTGAATGTGGAGGAACAAAAAAAACGTGAAATTGCAAACATCTGCTGATAAATATTTTAGTATTGTACCTTCCAAATTGGCACTGTTTGGTGGTAAATCTAGGATTGCAAAAATAAACACTATGCAGCAGCACTCTGCAAACACAAATAATAAAGTACATACAATAGTGCCATACTCACTATAGAAAATGTACTAATGCTAATGCTATGTTATAAATGTGAGATTCTTGGAAAATACATTTTGTACAAAATTATTTGTGTCTGTCCACCACCGGCAAGGCGATCTCTTTAGGACAGGAACCTACACTAGATACTACCTCCGCTGGTGCCACACTGGCCTCCATTAAATTCAGGGAAGCAGGCTCCACATGCATGCTGAGCCCACTCTCTATTTTACCTCTCCTGGTGCCAAATAGCCTCCAATGAATGTAGGGAGAGAAGGCTACAGCTTAATACTTGAACTAATTAAAATCAGCCTCTGGAACACACAGGTTAGTTAGAAGTGCACGACCAGTGGAGTCAGCTACACCTCACACATGCAATCGGGGGTTGGTCAGCACATCTCAGCGGGCAGGTGCTTTCAGCCATGGCGATGTGCAACTGCACAGTGGTATGTGCTGACTAAACCCTACTTTTTTCTTTGAAATCTAGGATTGGTCTGCACTTGCACTGCACAGCGTCAATTGCTAGTACATACAGTCATAAATCAGGACTCCCATAGTAAGCTACACTGCACATGCCCCTTCATCATGAATCCATGCCCCTTTCTCACGAAGCCACACTCCCATGTTGGGCAAGATGTAAAAAACTTAGAAAAGTGTGCAAATCAGTTGTTTAAAGGGAGTATGTGACCTAATTGTCACTAATATAACTAAGAGCACTGCCCCACAAAAGACTGCATACACATCCCAGACATACCTGTGTGCACCGTGTGTCTGTATTACATGTCCAGAAAAAGCACTTTTATTCTGCTGGAAAACAGCTCCCAAGTGCCCAGCTGAAAGTGAAAGTAAAAACAGCTTTCACTCCTGACTTGATTTCTAACAGCTATATCTTCTGATATAGTGGATATAATGCTATGATTCTGGGATCGTTTGAAAGGTTGGAATGCCAGCTTTCAAACAAGGCCAGGTTCATATTTCTAGTGGCTAATCATAAGATATGAACAATCCTAAGATATAACACAGGTATATCTGGGATGTGTCTGCAATCTTCTGTGGGGCAGTGCTCTTAGTTATATTGGTAAAAACAGGTGACAGACTCCCTTTAATGTGTTGTGAAGCATGGACTTTGCATTTTGCACCAAAAAACTGCCACCCTTCCAATAGTTAATCTGCCCTACAGTATTTCCCTTGTGTAAATGTAGAATGACCAAGTATCGAGGACATCTTGACACAGGATTTTCTCTGCTCTGTTATAATATTTTATCCTCCCAGTATATTAAAAGTCAAGTCCCCCTGATTTAGCACACAGAATCATCGTTCCGGTGCTCAGAACTGATACTTCGAATACATAAAGTACCATTGATTTTGCAGAATGCCGCTGTTTAAGATTATATCAGCTTTGCAGATCACAAGTATATTTCTATTATGTCAAGAATAATTCAGCAATAAATAGATTGAGCTTTTCTAAATATAGAGCTCCATGCGCTGAATGGAGAAGACATGGTGGGTTTATGGTGTGTGTGTGTGGGGGGGGGGGGGGTGTAAAGAATTGTGACATTCACCACATCCCAGCAGCTGAGATAAGGCTTAGAAGATTAAAAGGAAATAAATAGGAAGAAGGGTGCAAAATGTTAGAACAAATGAATCCCTTTCAATAAGACCTCAGAGTCTGAGGGAAAGAAGCAGCAATTACTTTTATTTGAAATGTGGATAACTTGATAACGGCAGAATAATGCTTCCTTTTATGCTGCTGTCAATGCAAGGAAACAGGAGAAAAGCCGGAAAACATCCAAAACTCCAAGAACAAGATAAACCCGGTGATTTATTCATTAGATATACTCCGTACACTAGATATTTTATCTATAAAACAAAAATAACCAATATACTACCTGTGACAGGAAAATAGAGCGAACATTTTTTCGGTATTTCCATTTGTATAACCAGTGGTGTACCTACTTTACGGGATATTGGATGTTTCGATTTTTTATCATTTTGAAGGTCAGAATTGTAATGGGAATGACATTGATTATAGCGTAACAAAGGCACCTGTCAAGGGATGGGAATGGGAAACATTAGGCAACAAGTGAACAATTCTTAAACTCTGTAGATTGTAAGCCCTCCGGGCAGGGCCCTCTCTCCTGTAGCAGTCTGTAACTCGTCTAGTTCATGCTTAGTGCAGTTGTCTGTATTATGTGTGTATACACCTTTTCATATGGCGCTTTAATAATAAATAATAACTTTGGGGGCATTTTTTATGTTTCCATTTTACTCATTTTGAGTTTAAAATAATAATCTTTATTAGAAATGTTCAGCCATTTCAGAGATACAAGAGTTAAAAAATCAGTCTGTTTGAAGCTGTGACTTACTCTTACCTCTGATCTTCTGACCTCATGAACATTTATTGAAGCCATATTCTTATGATGTCAGGAAATCAGAGATAAGAGCTACACATGAGCCATCAAAGGACAGGATAAAAAGAAAATGATTTTTTTTTTTTTAACCCTTGTATCTGTGAAATGGCTAAACACCTTAATAAAGACCAATGAAAATGATTTTTAGCCCAAAATGAGTAAAATGCAATCATTAAAAATGCCCCAAAAGTGTACATAGACTTTAATATGTTAGAAGAAGAAAATATGGGTAAGGGTAAGGATATAAGTGACTTTGTGAAGAACCAAATTGTGATGGTTCGAGAACTAATGTAGGTCAGATAATCTCCTAATCAGCAAGTCTTGTGGGGGTTTCTGGTATACAGCAGTTAGTACCTAACAAATGTGGTCCAAGGCAAGGTAGTTGGAGAACTGGCATCATGGTTATGGGCATCCATGGGCATAACAAGTCTAATCTAAGGAGACAACAACTGACAGGCCTAATAAGGGAGTCTGCAGTCGTCAGAGCAAGCCATAGGTTAAAGGCCACTTCGGGGGCTCCTACTGGGATTTCTACTGATCACTAATATATCACACCTTGCTGACTGCAGGGGTTCCTACTCGGATTTCCACTGATCCCTAATATATCACACTGTGCTGACTGCGGTGGTCTACTACTAGGATTTCCACTGATCACTAATATATCACTCCTTCTTCGTGCAGGGGCTCCTAATGGGATTTCCGCTGGTCACAGAATGGAGGCAGTGCTGGTATAATGCAATGAACATTTTAGACTTTTTTGCGCTTGACACGGTGCATAAACTGCAACTCAGCTTCATTCTCTCAAACAGGATTATGTTGTCGCATTAGGAGTTGTCAACTCCTTTCCAGAAAATGTCTCTAATGAAACTTCATCTCCAGTGTTCTCTGAAGTTTGTTGGTATCTCTCGGGTTTGTGCTTTTCAGGTTTCGAAACTTTAGATCTTTTGTACAGTTTTGCATGGCTGGATTTGTTTCCTTTGATTAAAAAAACTTTTCAAAGTCCTCAAACAATAACCCGGCTCCAAAAGACAGCCAATGGGGACTGAGGGAAGGTCTGTTTTGTGCGATGAAGAGATGAAGTTATTGATTGGTGACATTCCTCCATCTGCTATCATGGTACAGACAAGTCCCTGTATGACATGAGAAGCATTGTTCGGTATGTTATTAACCTCCCATTTTCTTCTGCTCCTGAGCTGCTGGCTATTATATCTAAGAGACAATCCACAAATCCTCCTGACACACAGATTCTTCTGAATTTACATTAAGCCGCTTATCGTAATCTCTCGCCTGCCACAGGTATCTGTCAATGGAGTAATTATTGATTTCTTGTAAAAAAAGGAAATACATTCTGCTTTCTTTCTTGAAGTTCTTGTTCCCTCTATAATCTTCACAGGAGAACAGTGTGTTCTCTGTGGTGTCTGAATAATTTGGTTCCTGGGGTCAAAGCATATTTATGTCTCAGGTTTCTATACTTTCTTCATTAACATTCAGTAAGTCCTTTCTAATAAGAAAAAGAACAAGCAGTCCAAGGTGTGTTTGATATGACAGATTATAGACTTTGTGTCAGCAATGATTATGGTGCATTGAGTTACAGAATGTATGTATCTACATCAAGTCTGGAGTTGGACCAAAGAGCAATTGATGTTACTTCTGCCTTGTAGCATGCATAATCTGTTGCATCTGCAAAGGTAAAGAGTCTCTTCTCTGGAACCAGTCAATGTAAGTATCTTGGAATTTTTGAAAAGTTTGATGTCAAGGATAAGCAAAGATATAACTCAAAGCCTCCAACATGAAAAGACTGTTTCAAAAATGGTAGTGTCACTTCAGCAAATGGCATTTATCGTGTAGAGAAAGTTGTGATGAAAAAATATGGATAATAACAATACATTAGTAAGTGGTTTGTATCAACCTTCTCTACATGATAAATGCTATTTACTGAAGTGACACAACCCCCTTAAAGTCTTGGCATGTTGGTAGAACATCGGTCTCCAAATGTGGCTTTGTAGTCGAAGATGTCTGAGCACACTGAAAGATGTTTCGCATAAACTAAAAAGCCACTGGGTGGACACTTAGAGACCCCTGTGCTAGACAATGCAATAACTTACTGATCTGTGGGAGCTTGACCACTGACCTCCAGATAGAAATTCAAGAGCTGGTAGTAAAGTGCAGTGAACACCTCATTTGTTCCTTACATGACACTGTGCAACATAGCTCAATTCACTTGAACAGAATTGTGCCGCAGTTCTCTACACAGCATGTGGTCAATGGAAGGACTGTGCAGATAAGGTACTCAGGGCCACCATCAGTATGTAATGGTGTATCCTAGTACCGCTAGAAAAAAAGTCCCGCACTTCAGAGGATCCACAATGTCTCTGCATTACACAGAAAGACCATTGATTTTAATGGGTAGCATTTAGTGCTTAATTTCCCCAGTGGTGGCGCTGCAAGAAAATTGAGGACTTGCTTTCAGCCTCCCCAGCTGTGGGACACCATGTGATCAATTTATTTTTAGGGAAACTTTTACCAAAAAACAAATTCACCAAAGCGGACAGCCCTTCATTAAAGGGGTTGTACCACGAAAAATATTCTACAGTTTTGAAACCAGCTCCTGGATCTGAATACTTTTGTAATTGCATATAATTAAATATTTTGTATAGCCACTGAGTTATTCAACATAATGTATCTGTATAGCGCCACCTGTGGTTTGTTTTTTCCTTATCAAAGTGATATCACTTTATCACTTTATCCTGTTCACTGAGATGGCCGCACATGCTCAGTTTCATTCTTCAGCTGACTCCTGAGCTGTGATAGGGAGAGCATGGAAATGCCCTCTTAGCTGCAGCTGAAAAGACACTCCCCTTGAGCTGTCAGCTTCATATAAATCTAGCAGAGCAATGAGTGTGGAGATCTCTGGATCCATGTGAGGTACAGGGCTGGTTCTAGCTTTGTTAGAAAGAGGTTGTCATGTACTATATGATGTCTGATTTTCATTTTTTACATTATTCATGGGATAACCCCTTTACGGTTTTAGGGATGTCTGCATGAAATGAGTGTTCTGTTATTTCCACACCCCCTCTACGACCCATTGTTATAGTCAATATAGTCAATCAGGATGGAAGGAATATGTATGCTGTACTATAACCTGTCTTTACGTACACAAGCTGTGGGCACCAAAACGTACAAGCTCTCTAAAATGACATTACAAATGTATGTCAAGAGCAGCACAGTGGTTAGCATTATTATCTTCCATTCTGGGTTTGACGAACAACATCTGCATGGAGTTTGTGTGTTCCCCTCATGTTTTCATGGGTTTCCTCTGGCACTCTGATTTCCTACCATACTCCAAAAATATGTTGAGAGCTTAACTGGCTTCCTATGAAATGTACCCTACTGGGTGCTGGGGCTTTCCTGGTCCACTATTCTCAACATACTCAAGTGCTCAAAATGCACTAGAATTTTAGAGCAATCTGCACCACAAAGCTAATATACAGTTCATGTTTTGTACCATATTTAGGAACTGTTTTAGCCACTTTTATACACTTTTTGCCAAAATGTTGGATTTTTTTTTAGACAAACTAAAAAAGCCAACAAATAGGTAGTATAAACTTAGAACAGAAAATCTAAGGATGTGGCAGACTTAGGTTCCAGCAACAGCCACTGTGATAAATCTGGAGTCTATCTGTCTAAGGGTAATGTATCG
This sequence comes from Rhinella marina, assembly GCA_900303285.1. Lineage (NCBI taxonomy): Eukaryota > Metazoa > Chordata > Amphibia > Anura > Bufonidae > Rhinella > Rhinella marina. The sequence goes on along the minus strand of ONZH01025454.1, from coordinate 786,705 downwards.
AAATGAGCTGCGACAGATGGAGTGGTTTTGCCTGTTTTCTCTTTAGAATAGACATATAAGCCACATTTTAGACTAAAAGGCCCTTTACACGGGCTGATAATTGTACAGATTATTGCTAACAAGCGTCCATAGTAACGCTCGTAAGCAGTGATCAGGCGGTGTAAATGTGCTACCGATTACCTGATGAACAAGTGAAACACTCGTTAATCGAGTAATCCAAATGCAAAAATGATCATTTACCGACAGCAGATCCTGCTGTGCAAACACAATCTCCTGCCGGCAAACAACAATTAAAGGGATTCTGTCACCACCATTTTGCATATTAAGTTATTTATACCACTGGATTTCTCTTATCATAAGGATCCCCAAATGGTTATTGTTATAGGGCCCAGATGAAGATTTGTGGTGTAAAAATCCTTTTTTATCTACTGTCAATCACTTACATTAAGGGGCCCAAGGGGAGTTGACCATGGTTGCTGGAGCCCGGGCTCGGCGATTCCGTTGGAGCCCCGGACCGCCCACCTAATTAATATTCACTTCACTGAGTGAAGCTCCGACGCGGCAATTGATGTACTGCGCCTGCGCAGCCCCGGACGGCACACCTAATTAATATTCACTTCACTGAGTCAGTGAAGCTCCGGCGGCGGCTGTAATCCCGCGCAGGCGCAGTGCCGCGTCGGAGCTTCACTGACTCAGTGAAGTGAATATTAATTAGGTGTGCAGTCCGGGGCTGCGCAGGCGCAGTACATCAATTGCCGCGTCGGAGCTTCACTCAGTGAAGTGAATATTAATTAGGTGGGCGGTCCGGGGCTCCAACGGAATCGCCGAGCCCGGGCTCCAGCAACCATGGTCAACTCCCCTTGGGCCCCTTAATGTAAGTGATTGACAGTAGATAAAAAAGGATTTTTACACCACAAATCTTCATCTAGGCCCTATAACAATAACCATTTGGGGATCCTTATGATAAGAGAAATCCAGTGGTATAAATAACTTAATATGCAAAATGGTGGTGACAGAATCCCTTTAAGTATGGGGAAGAGCGATGGCATTAGTGATCTCTCCTCGCCATACTGTGGAGGAGATTGCTGTTTGTAAATGCAGCGGTCTCCTCTACCAGCGATCAGCAGATTGTCGGGAAGGAACGCTTCCTTCCCGGCTATGTGCTGTAATATCATACCATGTAAAGGGACCTTTATTTGCACTATTTTTTGTGTCACGACCAGAAGTTTACAATTTATAAGGCCAGGTGTTTTGTGGCCAATTTTAATCACATTTATCATTGTGTAGAGGAATGAGAGAAATGTATTCATATGAATTGATGTGTTCATATGAACAAATTTCACACTTGTGATAGAGCGTCCCCACAGCTCTGGGTGCTCCCTCTGCCACTTGATATCTGCTTTCGGGTGCCATGTTTTGACACTGGGCACATTACAAAATCAGAGCACCTCTAATCTCTGTGTGACCTCATCATAGCACCCTATTGAATTGACAAATTTGAAGAGAGTTAGCCAGATGTGTGTCTCCAGATGTTACGGGTGACGCTAGGGTGGCTCGTCACCGCCTCCTATTGGCTGCTGCCCGACGTTTTCATCTGTGCACGTGGAGAAGCAGCGATGACCATGGGGGCTTCAGAAGCGACACAGATGCCTGGAAGCGAGGTAAGTACATTGTGTGTGTGAGGAATCCGGGCATATGGGGGGGGGGGCATTTCAGGGGTCGGATAACTCCTTTAATGGGGCAAAAATGACATAATTCCATACACTGCATGTGAATTACTATTTATGTGTCTGTAGTACATGTGGGATGAACACTGGTGTCCGTCAATGTCCTGTACTCAACAATCTGCGGATTTTACAGTGACGCGCTACATACTTTTATATCTATCAGCGTAATTCTTGACTACTGGCTCCCTGAAAGTGTCAATAAGTGAATAGAGATGTGAAGGGTTATGGTTTATGCATCTCTCTAAAATGCTGACTGGTGATATTTCTGGTATAAATGTGTTTTTGAGCAACTTGAGGGATCAATCCTGTAATATCAGTGAAGCCATTCATGGCAGCTGTACGTCATTTTGATGGATGTAGAAGTGATTGATTCATTTTTTTTCCCTGAAAAATGTGAGAAATTGTTCCTCAAGCTTACCAGCGCCCAATCAGCTGTACAGCACAATTACATTACATACGTATGAGCACATGATGCATAAAAATCAGAAGCATCCATAGAAAATAACCAAAAATCTAGGCAGAAGGAACTTAAGCATGGGGCCTCATGAGGCACATACAATTTTGCACAGTAATAAAATTGTTTATGTTGTAAAAAAAAAAATATGATAATAAATATGATAATCACATAGGGACGTGACAGCAAGTGTGTATCTTTCATTTTTCTATACTTATCACCAGCGAGATCCCTATCCAGCTGTTTGCATGGACACATAGCTGTGGTTCACCTGTAGTTCTTCTGTTGATCTGAGCCTCCATTTCCAAATGATGATACTTTTTCTTAATATGCAAATTATGCCTTAATGATGACAGATTCCTATTTAACATGTTTGCAAGTGAAAAAAAGCATTTTTTATTTCATTTTTTTTAAACCCTTTATTTTTTTACTTTCTTACATTTTGTTTTTGCAGTAGAAGACTTGAACATGCAGTCCTCTGATTGTCCATGTAATACACTGCAATACTTCTTTGTATTGCAGTGTATTATGTCAATTACTGTAAAACATGGCACACTGCCAGTTGAACTGGAGCCGAGCTGCAGTAAGCTGGCACAGTCACCACACAGAGGTTAGCACTGTCTTCTTCTGGCTCCATCCACTGTGTTATTTCTGGTGCCGGCAGCTGCTGAGAACAGCTCATGGATGGGGGTGTCAGGTGACGGACCCCTACTGGGCAGATATTGATGAGCTATCCTAAGGATAGAGGTCCTTTTACATAGTTACATAGTTAATACGGGTGAACTATTAAGTCCATTAAGTTTAACCAAGGGATAGGTGGGGACGCGAATCCCAGAAGGAAGTGATACTCAGATTTCTACACATTTTCATAAGCTTTAATGTCATTTACTTTTAAGAATTCATCTAAATCCTTTTTAAAACTGTCCACTGTTCCTGCTGTGACCACGTCCTGAGGAAGTCTATTCCACAGATTCACAGTTCTTACAGTAAAGAATTCTTGACGCTTCTGGAGACTGAACTTTTTCTTCTCCAGTCGGAGGCAGTGCCCCTTGTTCTTTGGGGGCCTTTACATAGAACAGTTTTTCACCGTATTTTTTTGTATGGCCCATTTATATATTTGTATAGGTTATTCATTTCCCCTCTTAGACGTCTCTTCTCAAGACTAAATAAATTCAATTAATTTCTTTTAATCTTTCTTCATAACTAAGACCCTCCAGGCCCCTTATCAGTTTAGTTGCTCTCCTCTGTACTTTTTCCAGCTGCAGTGCGTTCTTTCTATGGACTGGTGCCCAGAACTGAAATGATGAGGCTGCATCAACGTTTTGTAAAGTGGTAATATTACATCCCTGTCCCACTAGTCCATACCTTGTTTAATGCAGGACAATTTCCTGGAAGCCTTAGAAGCATCTGATTGACATTGTATGCTGTTATTTAATCTACCATCTACAAGGACACCCAAATCCTTCTCTATAAGTGACTCCTCCAGTGTTACATCCCCAGGACATATGATGCACAGAGGTTATTACCACCAAGATCCATAACTTTACATTTATCCACATTGAACCTCATTTGCCAAGGAACAATGAACAGACAGATTATTAGGGATAAGTGTTTGTATAAACACTCATTCCCAAATTGGCATGTGTAAAAGGTGCCAGCAATTATCTGATTACCGAGCAAACACTCATTCATCAGGAGATCATAATCATGATAATTGTTCTGCTGGCATTGAAAATCATAATTCCTGTTCAGTGGATCGTACTGTTTAAACAATGATCTACTGCGCAGCGGCAATGAATTTGTATGGGGACAAGTGATCAGTTTGCTTTGTGTATTTGAACCAAATTTATGAAATGGTACACCTTAATAATATATGTGGCATGAATGTGGTCAGCGACGGACTGGTCATAGACTCTCCCGGTGGGCTGAAGCCCAAGGAGGGCACCTGAGCCCTAACTATGGCCGCCAGCCAGGTACATAATGATCTGATGCTCTCAGCGCTAATGCTGGGGGCCTCACTCTATCCTCAGGACGATAATACAGTTGAATTGTGTCGCAGTAATTTCTGTACTATGGTATTGCAGGCCCTGCCTACTTGTGTTCCCCCATCTTTTCTACATTTATACCTGCCTACAACATGAGGCCATTTTTAGTTTTTTCCAGGGCCAATTTAAGTTCTCAGTCCGTCCCTGAATGTGGTTTATACCTATATGTGTAAAAGTAGACCAGGGGGTCGCCTGGCATGGAGTTGCGGCTTTTGTGCGACTTTTGGCAAAATCGCCCATGTGCTGTAATCAAGGTCTAATCTCTATTATCTCATAAACATAGACCACTTTGAAAAGTGGCGAGTGTCACCAAATGTTGCAGAATTTGACCAAATGTCTTAGAAAATGCTGCAATCGGCATGACTTGCAACATTTTTAAGCTGCAAAACTGATGTATCTGATTTGATAAATGCCCCCCTATGTTTTGGTCTACTGACTTATTCCTAATATTCAGGAAACCTGTGCTTACATTAAAGGGATCCCGCAGGCAGCAGAGCAGGAGGAGCTGAGCAGATTGCTATATAGGTTTATAGGAAGATATTCTGTATTACTTGTCAAATATTGATCTGGACTCCTATTGAGTTTAGGAGTCCAGAGGGTGGATCTACTCAGTGACTAACAGCTATCTATGCATACAGTCTCCTAAATGGACTGCCAACTGGACTCCTAAGCCCCTATAAAATCAACTAGCACTCTGTCACGGCCCTTTAATATCAGATGAAATACAGCATATACTGTAAATATAACATTGTCTATTAAATTCATATTATGCAAGGATAAACATACAGTAGAAAAACCTATTAAATAAAGTAGAGAAGTCAATATTAATATTCAAGGTGATTAAAAAAGTGTCTCAAGAATACGTGGTGTAATTGTATTAGCGGTATGAATCCAGAGAACGTATTACAGTAATAAAATTCATAGCACAATGTTAATGAAAGCTCTGTATGGAAATAAATAGTTTCCAAGCTGTCTCCCAGATTATAAAAGCAATAAAGCTGTAACAATCAGGATACCAAGATTATCTTTTAATTATCAGTATTACTCAAGGATCATATAGCCTCCAGCTTATGGATAGGGCATATTACCTCATTCATAATTTATCTGTTTTCTGAACCACCTCACCAAAGAAGATGTGGTTGTGGAGTGTCAGCTATAGAAACATTCTGAAGATTAAAGGGGTCGGCAACTTTCTAGTTACTGTGGACCAATGTGTTTGTAAGCAGGGGCGTAACTACCATAGCGGCAGACCATACGACTGCTAGGGGGCCCAGGGCAAGAGGGGGCCCACTCTTAGTTGGGATTATCTCCTCTTCTACTGGAGGTGAAAACTTGGTCAGGACTCTACACTCTAAAGGAACAACTTTTAGCAAATGAGGCAGTGGAAAAATGGCCCAAAGGTCATTGAAACCCTTCTGTCCTGTGTGGGGGGCCTGGTTTGATACTTGTAAAAGGGCCCTTACTTCTCTATGTACACCACTGTGTGTAAGATTACATGGCACTTACTAATAAAGCCTCTGTTGATTTTCTGTGCCATTTTCTATATTTCCTAAGATATGCCTGTTATTTGTCAAGTTTTTTGTGCTGTCCACACAGAGGTCTTGTCCGTAAAATGGCTGCTGATGTAGGGTCATGTGACCATAGCCATCTTATAAACACATTGGTCACAAGTAGCCAGAGAGTGACCAATTCCTTTAAAAATTAGGCTAAAAAAATGTCAACGTAAACTGCATGAAAAAAAAAGCGATGGGCAAAAAAGGCAGTTCTTATTTTAAAGAGTGTTCATAACTGTGGCCGAGGGACAGGTTATTGCAGAAAACATTTGTTTTACGTATTTCCTGTTGTGGCACTGTCTTAGTTGCTAGCAGTCCAAAATTTGTTTGAATTATGATGTTCTTTTAGAGGCAATACTGGAAAATGTAGCCAGTCAGGGCCAAAATGGGGGCTAATTCAGCCTCTACTCATAAGATGTGGGTTTGGTGCGTGTCCATGGAATTGGCTTAAAGGGATCGTCTAAGTTATTTTTTATTGATGACCTATGGACAGAACTTCCTATTATATATCCCTTATTAAAGGTAAGTCCCCTCTTTTGAGTTTACCATCGCTTGGGTTTGTCCAAGTTTTTACCAATGAAAAGGGCAAGGTTCGGATGGCACTACAAGCTTCACGAAATCATCACAACATAGAAGTGGCGGCAAAGAAGCTTCTCAATTGGGCAGTGGTGGTGCTCTATCCACAAACACAGTCCACATAGAGATCCACATAGAAAAGAAAAAGGATGACACTCACCCAAATCGTCCAACTATCCTTTATTCTTGTCAAACTTACATCAATAAAAATGGCAGGGGTGTGGGACGCCACACAAGTACCACAGAGTGGCGACCGCCGTTTCACGTAGTACACGCTTCTTCTGACAACGTGACGCCAGTGCGTCATTCTTAAAGGGGTATTCCCATCTCACAAATGTAGTTTGTATAGTTAGATATAGCCATACCAATATTATTACTAATAGAATGTATTTATATAAAATGTACCTTTTAGAAGATTTGCCTATTTGTATATCCATTGTCCCACACACTTCAGTCAGGCCGTTGCCCCTAGTTACGTCCACTGCGGCCATGTAGTAGTGGTGGCTGGCTTGCTCTTGTTCAAACCCGATCCGCATGCTCATGCAATGTACATTCACAATACTGCGGTTACCTCACAGCAGGTTTGAAAAGGAGCAAGCCAGCCACCACTACTACACGGCCGCGGTGGCCGTAACCAGGGGCAACGGCCTGACTGATGTGTGTGGGACAATTCCACAGGATTGGCGCATAGCAAATGTGGTGTCAATATTCAAAAAGGGTCCAAAAACAGAGCCCGGAAACTATAGGCCGGTAAGTTTAACTTCTGTTGTGGGTAAACTGTTTGAAGGTTTTCTGAGAGATGCTATCTTGGAGTACCTCAATGAAAATAAGCAAATAACTCCATATCAGCATGGCTTCATGAGGGATCAGTCATGTCAAACCAATTTAATCAGTTTCTATGAGGAGGTAAGTTCTAGACTTGACCGCGGCGACTCAATGGATGTCGTATATTTGGACTTCTCCAAAGCGTTTGACACGGTACCACATAAAAGGTTAGTATACAAAATGAGAATGCTTGGCCTGGGAGAAAATGTCTGTATGTGGGTAAGTAACTGGCTCAGTGATAGAAAACAGAGGGTGGTTATTAACGGTACATACTCAGATTGGGTCACTGTCACTAGTGGGGTACCACAGGGGTCTGTATTGGGTCCTATTCTCTTCAATATATTTATTAATGATCTTGTAGAAGGCTTGCACAGTAAAATATCAATTTTTGCAGATGACACTAAACTGTGTAAAGTAATTAACACAGAGGAGGACAGTACACTGCTACAGCAGGATCTGGATAGACTGGAGGCTTGGGCAGAAAAGTGGCAGATGAGGTTTAACACTGACAAATGTAAGGTTATGCATATGGGAAGGAATAATGCAAGTCACCAGTACATACTAAATGGTAAAATATTGGGTAACTCTGACATGGAAAAGGACCTAGGAATTTTAGTGAACAGCAAACTAAGCTGCAGAAACCAGTGTCAGACAGCTGCTGCCAAGGCCAATAAGATAATGGGTTGCATCAAAAGAGGCATAGATGCCCGTAATGAGAACATAGTCCTGCCACTTTACAAATCACTAGTCAGACCACATATGGAGTACTGTGTACAGTTCTGGGCTCCTGTGAACAAGGCAGACATAGCAGAGCTGGAGAGGGTTCAGAGGAGGGCAACTAAAGTCATAACTGGAATGGGTGGACTCCAGTACCCAGAAAGATTATCAAAATTAGGGTTATTCACTTTAGAAAAAAGACGACTGAGGGGAGATCTAATAACTATGTATAAATATATCAGAGGTCAGTACAGAGATCTCTCCCATGATCTATTTATCCCGAGGACTGTGACTGTGACGAGGGGACATCCTCTGCGTCTGGAGGAAAGAAGGTTTGTACACAAACATAGAAGAGGATTCTTTACGGTAAGAGCAGTGAGACTATGGAACTCTCTGCCTCAGGAGGTGGTGATGGTAAGTTCACTAAAAGAGTTCAAGAGAGGCCTGGATGTATTTCTGGAGGGTAATAATATTACAGGTTATAGTTACTAGAGATGGGTCGTTGATCCAGGGAGTTATTCTGATTGCCTGATTGGAGTCGGGAAGGCATTTTTTCCCCTAAAGTGAGGAAAATTGGCTTCTACCTCACAGGGTTTTTTTGCCTTCCCCTGGATCTCCTTGTAGGAAAACAGGCTGAACTGGATGGACAGATGTCTTTTTTCGGCCTTACAAACTATGTTACTATGTTACAATGGATATACAAATAGACAAATCTTCTAAACGGTACATTTTATATAAATACATTCTATTAGATATAGCCATACCAATATTATTACTAACTATACAAACTACATTTGTGAGATGGGAATACCCCTTTAAGCGTCAACATGATCCTTGGCTGTCATGCGCACAAGCAGCCAGGTGTCATGTCTTCTTTTTATATATACATTTAAAAACAAAACAAACAAAAGAAAATATGGTAACATAATCACCAGGTACTTACCGAAATATACTTAAATCATTCTTATCATTCAGGCCTAAAGGGCCTAATGCATTTGCCTTAAAGGGGTTGTCTGAGTTATGAAAAAAAAATGTATAGTACTGTAAATCTGATGGGCAGCAATATATAACTAAGTTAGGCAAGTTTTAGGGGGAAAAAAATCTATATTTCCACATTTCCCTGGTTCTCTTCTGGTCTTTGTTTACCTGCAGGAATAACAATCTCTGCCCCTCCCCCCTGCTCTGCAAAGGCAGTGAATACAAGAGCTGGCCTGAGTGACATGTCTGCTGGAATACTCTGCAGCATGTTGTATGTGTAAGACTACAAGTCCCAGCTGTACAATGACACTGCTGATACACACAGGATCTCCCCCCTACCTGTACTTGTACAATACAATACTTTGCATCTCCTCCAGATCAGCTCCAGTATCAGCTTTGTCTGTAGGGTGAGGAGTGCAGATCCTGTGTCTCTTTACATCTGCAGCTGCTGTTTTAAAGCCTTCAGTGTGTTCTGGCTGAAGGGGTTAATGTTTTATCTGAAAGAATCCAGGGAGAGAGCAGATAGTTATCCTTAAACCTAACACTTCTGTCTAGAAAAGCTGATCCAGTTTTCCTACTCCACTCTCCTACTTGAGTGAGATTGCAACTTTAAAAAAAAAAGTCTCAGTGATAAATCTGGACTGAAACCCATTAACTTAGCTAATTTCAAAACTGGAGTGAGTGGAGTAAAAATGCAAAGTCACAAAATATTGGCACAAGAGGGCAGTTGTACTTTGTTTTTCATATTGCTTGGGAGTGTTTGCCATGTTCTGGGAAACTTAGCAGGGGGAGAGCATATTAGGTTTTGCTAAGGGGCCTTATGAGATCTGTGTACACACTTGCCTCAACGTACATTGGTAAGTTTATGACTGCCCTATGTTTCACTTTTTTAAAGGGAGTCTGTCACCTCATTTTCACCTATATAGCTAATAGCAGTGCCCCACAGACGATTGCAGACATATCCCAGACATACCTCTGTGCACTGTGTGTGTGTATTCCTCGTTCAGAAAAAGCACTGTTTTTTATTCTGCAGGAAAACAGCTCCCAAGTGCCCGGCCCTGCTGCTGCTGCAAACCAGACTGGAGGGGGGAGGGCAGCTTTAGCTGCTCATATCTTGGGATTAGTAGCAGATAGAACAATGGTTCTGACCTTCTTTGAAAGCTGACATTCCAAGCTTTAAAATGATACCACAGCATTATATCCAGTATATCAGAAGATATAGCTGTTAGAAATCGAGTCAGGAGAGAAAGCTGTTTTTAGTTTCACTTTCAGCCGGGCACTTGGGAGCTGTTTTCCAGCAGAATAAAAGTGCTTTTTCTTGACATGTAATACAGACACAAAGTGCACACAGGTATGTCTGGGATGTGACATGTAATACAGACACACAGTGCACACAGGTATGTCTGAGATGTGACATATAATACAGACACACAGTGCACACAGGTATGTCTGGGATGTGACATGTAATACAGACACAGAGTGCACACAGGTATGTCTGGGATGTGACATGTAATACAGACACACAGTGCACACAGGTATGTCTGAGATGTGACATATAATACAGACACACAGTGCACACAGGTATGTCTGGGATGTGACATGTAATACAGACACAGAGTGCACACAGGTATGTCTGGGATGTGACATGTAATACAGACACACAGTGCACACAGGTATGTCTGGGATGTGACATGTAATACAGACACATAGTGCACACAGGTATGTCTGGGATGTGACATGTAATACAGACACACAGTGCACACAGGTATGTCTGGGATGTGACATGTAATACAGACACACAGTGCACACAGGTATGTCTGGGATGTGTCTGCAATCTTCTGTGGGGCACTGCTGTTAGTTATATTGGTGAAAATGAGGTGACAGACTCCCTTTAAGTAATCAGAATGCTTATTGGCTAACATAATGTCTTGTTGTCATTAAAGTTGGGTTCCTTCCTATTCTTTTTTCCTATCATTCTGCACCATTGTGTTAGCCCTAAGTTATTCAAATGATAAGCACCAACAAAGTGCCTGACAGATAATAAAAATGTTGAATCTTAGGCCATGCTCCTTTAACAAAAATATGCCCTTTTCCAGTTAAGGGACGCCCCTTTTTCTGACTAGGTTCTGAAACACCTCTAAACCTAGATGCGCCAAATTATGCCACGTTTTTGGTACACTCATGCCAAATTCTAGGTGAATGCACATTAGTAAATGTGGGCCAATATATCTATGGGAGCAGAGGCTCTTACATGATTTATGAGAAGAGATTGCATCATGACAGTTTATCCATCTTTCCCAGATCTGCTGAAATCTAAAATCTTTATTTGTACTGTACTTTAGTAGATGCCATCTAAAATTTTGCCGCCACTTCCAAAGTTATAAAGATGGTCAATGGGAGACAAACATTTTTCCAGGTCAATAAACAAAAGGCATGAGATGATCTAGTACAGCAACACCCACAACATCAAAAATTGTGTATTTGTTCCCAGTACACTCTCAACATAGGCCGCAACCATATCAAAAGGAAAAAAAGAACCAGAGGACTCTTTACACTTCAGGCAGAAATACAGGATGTAAGGTTCCAATGGGGCTTTTTAGTATGCTGTGGTGGTGAGCTTTATTCACACCATTCATAAGAACCATCACACAGTCCATAAATATAGTTGTTATGAAGTCACATTGTAGTAGGAGATTGAGCCATAATATAGACACAAGAATGAGTCCTAAAGCAAAAAAAGACAGCATGTACATGTGTCATTGGCATGCTGGTTGAGTACAACATGATAGTTAGTATGCGATACAGCAGGTGGTGAACACATTTAGCTCTAGTTCATTTTCAGATTTATTGTTAATTGATGGAAGATTTTTTCACTCATTGTCACTCACACTACAGATATTTATACATTGCCACATCACTGAACAGTAAACGCTAAGCATGAAAAGGTGTTGTAGGTAGACATGATATACTACAACTATCTGTGATACGTGACATTACAAGGTAGCGCGCCTCTGACTAAAATACACTAGCAGACAATCGAAAGAGATTACCTGGAAAATTAACTGAGCTGAGATTGGCAAAGTGGTGCTTGGCCAATGATCACACAATCAAAGTGGTGCACCCTTTATTTTGGGTTCTGCACTACGGTACATGTTGAGGCAGGGCCATATTAATACATGGCAGAATCTCCTCTTGGTAATAGTCATACAGATGCTGGATATCCTCCTTCGGTATGTCATTCCAAGCTGTTTCTACTTGGACCCATAGTACAGCTAAGGTGGTTGTTGGCTGCTATGCATGGGAGATTTGGCGGCCCATCCAGTCCTAGATATATCTATGGGAGAGAACTGGTACTTGAGTTGTCCAGGGGGGCTGCTGGATACCCTGAAGAGCATGTTGTGTTGTGTGGGCAGAATGTGGGCAGGCATTATCTTGCTGGAACACACACTCCTAGCTGAGTTAGGCAGTAGAACTGGTTCCATGACGTCCTGAACATACCAAAGGCTGGTCAATGCTCCATCATGCATACCAGATGGGAACAGACATGGAAGCTAATGGCACCGCACACCATGACACTTGATGCTGGTCCTGTGTGTCTCCACGCTATGTATTATGGTAGTAGACACGTTCCAGCCCTCCTGCAAACTCTGATACAGCCATCATTAGTACAAAGACAGAATCTACTTTCATCACTGGCACTTTTGCTTTCCAGTCATGCCTCCAATGGGAGGTCAGTGGCAAATGAGCTAGTGGAGCGCATGAATGCAGTCCTGCTTCAAGTAGACATTTTCATATGGTCCAGGTGGTCACTGCAGGGTCTTCTGCAGAACCAATCTGCGGAGCATGAGTATGTAAAGTAATGATTTTGGAACTTTGATCACTACATGTAACACCCACTAGCATTTCCATATAAAGCTAAATAAACTATTTCTAGATTTTTTTTTATTATTTTCCGTATTTATCTTTGATTTCTCAGACATTTAAGACATGTAGGACCATTGATGTATTTTACTGATATTGGAGGGTTCTGTCAAGTTTTTTGCCATTGAGCAATGAGTAAACATGTATGCATGGTCGAATCCAGACAGTTGTTGAGTTGGAATTGGATATGCTATAGACAGACCACTGCAACATATTAGTTGTTAGATACCTATATGGGAAAACCCAAGCACACTGTATCCAAAAACCTACATTATGTTCTTTTTTAATTCTAACTAGAGATGAGCGAATCTATTCGCCGCTTCGTAGAGTCAATACGAATCTTGGGAATTTTTTACACCAAAGCGAATCCGAATATTTTCAGATTCGCTTCGGAAAATTTGTCTAAAATCTTTGTACGCTAACGCTACGTACGCATAATATGATTTGTACGCTAGTGCATATATATTCGATTAAGTAGCGTACTTTTACTGTATATTCATTCTTTGTGCGGGCCTAGACAATAATACGTTAAAGCTTCGTACGCTCTTTGTTCACTCAGGCGTAAGTATTCGCAGGAATGTTCGCAGAACACAACAGAATAATGAACGATTCGTACGCAGCTTCGACCGAATAGCTTAGTATTAAGTACAAATCTTTTAAAAAATTCGATGAACAGTCGGCGAAACGAATTTTGCATGATTCGCTCATCTCTAATTCTGATAAAGATATGTTTTGGTATACTACTGTGTAGATTTATGGATACAGTGTGCTTGGGTTTTCCCATATAGGTGTTATGCATTTTCTGCAACTGTGATTTACTTTTGGGTGGTAATTCGGGCCCTCATTAGTTGTTAGGTAGTTTGCAAGTGTTAAAGGTTTCCTTAGTTATTCATAACTTCACCCTGCTTATCATATGCTGTCAGGTCCAGATGTGCATCATATACAGTACATTTTTAGTTTATTCCACAAGATCTGAAACACTTGGTTGGACAAGTCCTTAAAGAGGTTGGCCAAAGAACAGCATTCATCACCTATCCATAGGATAGTTCATTAAAGATAGTTCGGGCAGGACTTAGTGGTTTATTGTAATTGTAAGCATTAAAGTCTTGAGTCCGTTGCTTGCATCACTTAAAGGCTATATGTTTCACTTAGCGATCCTTAGCTTCATTCTGGGCAAAATGTACTTTGAATGCACCAAACCCAAGCCACTCCATGCACCCTTGCTCCTTCTGCTTCCTCTACCAGCCCCTACCTCTCCCTCCTGATTGACAGCGCCAGACGAGATGACTATGCAGGAAACTAGCCCCACCAATCAGGAAGGAGAGGGAGAGGCTGGCAAAGGAAGCAAGAGAAGTAAAGGTGCACTGAGTGGCTTAGTCCCACCCCTGGTGCACTTAACTGTTCATTTGCATATGGATTAAAAGTCCTTTTTCGCCATAATGAAGCACTGGATCATTAAGTGAAAGGTACCATTACATTTAGCTGAGGTATTGTGTTTCGTTTATCAGTGAATTTCCTGGTGACACCCTAGATGCTTCTGTTAAAGGAGTAAACCATCCAAAAGGTTGGATATGGATATGAAGATTAGCTAGGGTCCTTTAGACCCCTTCAATTTGAAGATTGTGGAGGCCCTAGCAATTGGAACCCTATCAATCACTAAGTGATTCCTCCCTCTGACAAGATCCTTAGGTGCCAGTCTCCCTAGTTACATCTAATGGGTTACATGGTTAGTATTAGAGGTTTTTCTGGCCCTGGCCATTACAGCACTTGCCGCTGAGCACCTGCTGTTGATCACACAGCTTCTCTGGTCATCTAGTGGATAAGTTCAGCTCTGGGGTCTTGGCTTCCATATAAATCAGGGGATGAGACAAAACCTCTTTTTCCTTCCATATAAAACCAGTAGTCATTTACGAAACTCATAAGGGGGAATTTATCACACCCTGAACTCCAGAATTCTGTCTTCAAAAAGTTGCAAATCAGAGCTTCATGACTTTTTGAGGTCAATTGCACAAAACTTTGTGACTTTTTTGTATACCACTCACTCCAGTATTGAAAAGTGTGTGGGAAAGTGGTGTAGTTAGCTATGTTGATGACTTTCACTCCAGAAGATTTATCATTGGGATTTTTTTTTTTAAATAAGTTGCAAAAAAGTCCCAAAGTCACTCCAGTGGGAGGTGGTATAGAAAACTGGAGTAGCATTTCTAGACAAAAGTGTTATTTTTATAGATGCTCCAAACATTACATGCAACGTTTGATAGATTTGGTGTAAAGTACATCAATGTAGGCTCAAAGAAAACTGACTTCAAATATTACCCTGATGAGTTCCCCCCTATAGATTTCTACAGGTGCTAAGTAACCACTCCAAAACAGGTCGGAGCTCCACCAAACAAGTAGTAATTACTGGGATACCTCTTTAAATCCATAGTCACACAAACACGCTCATTGATGTATGATTATATAAAAATTGGCCTTTACATAAATTTGGATCATATCACAAGACGCGCTTTAGATAGTGTCTAATGAGGAGGTAGACTATAATGGGGAAGCCCATGTTTACCTGATCAGCTTGGTGTCTACACCATGAATTATTAAAAGTAAACTTATTATGAAAGTAATGCTACAAAAGGGTCATTGTTCATTTCATCTCCGTGCAAAGTTCACAGTCCTTTCATCTCTTTATTTAGGTTAGACTTAATGGCCATTCTTTTTAGGTCTGAGAGTAACTGACAATGTACTCTACAGGATGCTATACACATGAATGCAGGCTACTCACAGAGGAGATTAGGCTTTTCATCAACAATCTTTAAAGGGTCTAACAAAAAAGTAAATCACTAATGGTCCCTTTACTTGCACTAATAATCTGACCAATTATTGGGGATGAGCGTTGGTAGAAACACTTGTACCCAATAATTGCGCATAAAAGATCCTGTCAATCACAACATGATTTTCTGCACAGAAACAATTATTTTAGGTGCCGACAAAAAGACACAATCAGTGTTTTCTTGTTCATTGGGTGATCATTTCTTTCGGCCAGCAACTAGCATCATCGTTTCGGAGCGGCAGATCATGTTGTGTAAACAGGGATCTTGTCCCCATCTTCTATGTGGACAAGCAATCGGTGTACTGATGCTGTTCCTCATCCCCCAGAGGTGACTGCTGCATGTAAATGCAGACCTCATCCCCTCTGACGAGCTGGCAATTATCAGAAACATTTGGTTTGTTCCCGATAGTTGCCTAATACTTCGGTCTGTGTAAAACGACCTTGGCTTAAACTGGACAGGAAAAAATAATGATAAGGGCTCATACACATGGCCGTTGCCCGGCTGTGCCCGTATTGTGGGTCTACAATACACAGGCACTGGCTGTGTGCACCCCACAATTCGGAAGGTCGGTGCGGAATGGAGGCACGGAACTCTTTGTGCCTCCGAATCGCAAAAAAATAGTACATGTACTATTATTTTGCAGTGTGGATGGATCATGAACCCATTCAAGTTGAATGGGTCTGGATCCGTCGGGGCAGCCACAATGATGTTGCTCATGCATTAGGGACCGAAAATTGAGCCCCCAGTGCACAGAACGGACGAACAACGGCCATGTACATGAGCCCTAACAATTCTTAAAGTCACATTGAGTGAAAAAGGCCATACACATTAGATAGCTGATAGCCGAGGGGTCTCCCAACCATTCCGTACACAAGCAAGCTCATCTTAGTTGTGAGCATACATGTGTTCTAAATGGGGAGAATTACCCGATGAACAAGCAATGCTCATTCATTAGTCAATCGTGATCTTTCAGAGTGCTGAAAGATCACGATTTTCCGGTGGCAGATGGTGGTGTCTAATGACGATCTGCTGCCGGTAGGGAGGAGTGAACTTCTGTTTTCAAGTACGGCGTACAAGGTTCTTGTTATCTAAGAATTCTATTATGGATTCCGCTACCATGGACCATAAGTTTTATGGTCAATTGAAGTAACGGAATTCTTAGATAACCAGAACTCGAACCTTGTACGCCAAACTTAAACAGAAGTTTGCTCATCCCTACTGACAGCAGATCATCATTAGACACCACCATTTGCCACCGGCAAATCGTGATCTTTCAGCATGCTGCCGACAGCAGATGGTGCTGTCTAATTATGATCTGCTGCCGGCAAATAACCTGACAGCATGAGGAGGAGCAATGGCATAATGATCGCTCCTCCCCATACTGTGGAGGCAACGGCTGCATGTAAATCGGTCTCGGTCTCCTCAGCTAGCAAGCAGGCGATTGTCAGGAAGAAACGCTTCTGTCCTGACAATCGCCTGCAGAATTGGCTGGTGTAATACAGGCTTTACAGTCACAACATGCAAGCATTTTAATATAATCAATCCAGATTTATGGAAATTGGGTGCTCTGCATACAGCAGGCTTGATTTTGTGATATGTGGTAATTATCTGCTCTGTAGCCTGTACCTCTGCAGTCTCACTACTTTCCCATTATATCTACAGGGTTCATTAATCTTTCAGAATCCTTTCGAGATCTGAGCCTTGGTTCCAGGAGTCACTGGTTTTCAATTAGTCATGGAAGAGCTCTGGTCTCTTATCAATAAATTGCATGTCTACATACAGTAGGCACGCCCAGGGTTGAGGAGCGTCCTGTAACATTATGTACTATGGTTCCTTTCTTACATAACAGCTCTCACACTTGTCAGGCTCGTAATTAGTTAATTTCATATTTAATTTCACTCTATAGATCTCTGCTGTGGTCTCCTCTTCTTCGATGCATACATCAAAATATATAGAAAAATGCAGACTAGCCACAAAGGACCTAGCATGTTTTTTCTAGGACTTCTGCCAAACAAAGGCCACTGCAGTCCTGAGTTAAGAAACTATAGTTGGATATAGATTAACCCACACATGAACGTATTTTCTTTCCGTGTCCATTGTAGTTTTTATTTAATATTGCATATAATGTAGTGGGGAGCTGGAAACAAATTCCAAATGAGGTAGAATTGGCGAAAAAAAAAGCAATTCTGGCACAGATTTAAGGGGAGGGGGGGTTACGGCATTTCCTGTGTGAGAAAATTGACCTGTTAAAGTCATCCTCCAGGTCAGTATAATTACAATGATACCATACTTATATAGTTTTTCTTGTGTTTTAATACTGAAAAAAATAAAAAGCTTGAAAAAAATATTTTTCTCTTCATAGCTATGTTCTGACACCGATACCTTTTTTGTAGTTACAGTATGTGTACCGAGCTGTGTGAAGGCTCATTTTTTGCAGGACGATCTGTATTTTTCAGCTATACCATTTAAAAGTGTGTGTCTTTTTGATCATTTTTTATTGAATTTTTTGAGGAAGTAAAGTGACAAAAAATGGCTTATTATTAGCCATTTAGATTTTTTTTTCTTTATGTCATTTGCTGTATGGGATAAATATTGTTGTATGTTAATAGTACGGGCATTTTCAGACACAACGATAATTTAAAATTTTTTTGTTTGTTTATTTTTATTTTATTTTGGGGAAAGGGGGGTGACTATCCTAGGTGACTATAACTGGTAATTATTAGATTGACAATTGTATTCTATGATGGGTATATATATATATATATATATATATATAACAATGGAGAACGAGGCAGCACTCAGATGTGGTGAAGATAGTGGACCTTTATTCCAGACAACGCGACGTTTCGACCGACTCAATGTGGCCTTTCTCAAGCATGAAACAACCAGTGTGAACAAACACTTAAATAGGCAAAGTGGGAGGGTTCATTACAACATGTGACCAATTATGCAAATTCTTAGTGACATCATATATGCAGTGAATCAAATAGTGATACAATATTCATATTGTTAATATACACAATCAAATAAACAAACGTGAATACATAAGTAGACATTTAATAAACGTGCATGAAAACATGTGCTATACGTGACTACTGTGCAACACTCCAGTTAAAAGTTAGCAACCATAGTTGCTTTCTCCCTAAGTTACAGGATATCATCCGCTGGGGGGGCTAATGGCTGTAATCACTATAGAAGTGGTATCTTGATCTGTACACTGCATGTGTGTTGTGTATGTCGTTATCTAACGCAAACCAACAACGCATGCTAAGTACGCAAAATGCATAAACTCACAATGCGTACACTGTACAGTCAGCATACACCTGATGAGTTCATGCAAATGTGTGTGTATGTAATTGTAAATATGCATAGAGGGTGACCATGGTTAGGGCAGATGACCTAATCAGAGTTATAATTGGCACCCTATAAGATGTGGTGATGGAAGTACACAATACCTTTAGTACATTTTATTCATATTGTGGCCACAGTGCATCTGGGTACCACTCTCTAGATATAGGATAAACCTGATAAGAGGCTGTAACAGGTACTGGCTGGGACCACGCCATGCAAATTGCATATATGGGGAGGACCCCAGGACCGTCAGGCTACCGGGGCACACTAGACCGCCAAACGACGGACCCGGGTACCACCAGAAGTGTAAGAGACCATCCACGGCGTGTTGCCGTCACGGATCACTCCCTACAACATAGCCCGCCCTCCAGTACCCCAACCTACTACTAAGTAGAACATGCGAGTGTACCCACTGATAAAGTCTAAAGGACTCGGTATTGTCATCTCCATCTCCAAATAAGCGTATTCATTATCAGTGCATACATGGGTCTGTCCACTAGCCAATGCACCCAGATTGTGTGGTTCAGAAGGAAGCAGTGTAAGATCAGGGCAATGAAATAAACAGAAAAACAGCTAAGCCTCTCCCCCTGCTGATGATCTTCCAGTAACCGCTCCATTTTGAAAATCTGCAATGAGAAAAATATAATGAGAAAAAATGCTATCATAGTAACATGACACTGGATGTCACTCATATACAACATCAGGGAGTAACAGCACCACAAGGTATATTAAATAAAGATTACTCAAAGAAAAATACCCAGATTAAAGTCAGCATTGTCAGTCATCTGGGTATTTTTCTTTGAGTAATCTTTATTTAATATACCTTGTGGTGCTGTTACTCCCTGATGTTGTATATGAGTGACATCCAGTGTCATGTTACTATGATAGCATTTTTTCTCATTATATTTTTCTCATTGCAGATTTTCAAAATGGAGCGGTTACTGGAAGATCATCAGCAGGGGGAGAGGCTTAGCTGTTTTTCTGTTTATTTCATTGCCCTGATCTTACACTGCTTCCTTCTGAACCACACAATCTGGGTGCATTGGCTAGTGGACAGACCCATGTACACACTGATAATGAATACGCTTGTTTGGAGATGGAGATGACAATACCGAGTCCTTTAGACTTTATCAGTGGGTACACTCGCATGTTCTACTTAGTAGTAGGTTGGGGTACTGGAGGGCAGGCTATGTTGTAGGGAGTGATCCGTGACGGTAACACGCAGTGGATGGTCTCTTACACTTCTGGTGGTACCCGGGTCCGTCGTTTGGCGGTCTAGTGTGCCCCGGTAGCCTGACGGTCCTGGGGTCCTCCCCATATATGCAATTTGCATGGCGTGGTCCCAGCCAGTACCCGTTACAGCCTCTTATCAGGTTTATCCTATATCTAGAGAGTGGTACCCAGATGCACTGTGGCCACAATATGAATAAAATGTACTAATGGTATTGTGTACTTCCATCACCACATCTTATAGGGTGCCAATGATAACTCTGATTAGGTCATCTGCCCTAACCATGGTCACACACATTTGCATGAACTCACCAGGTGTATGCTGACTGTACAGTGTATGCATTGTGAGTTTATGCATTTTGCGTACTTAGTATGCATTGGTGGTTTGCATTCAATAATGACATACACAACACATGTGCCATGTACAGATCAAGACACCGCTTCTAAAGTGATTACAGCCATTAGCCCCCCCAGCGGATGATATCCTGTAACTTAGGGAGAAAGCAACTATGGTTGCTAACTTTTAACTGGAGTGTTGCACAGTAGTCACGTATAGCACATGTTTTCATGCACGTTTATTAAATGTCTACCTATGTATGCACGTTTGTTTATTTGATTGTGTATATTAACAATATGAATATTGTATCACTATTTGATTCACTGCATATATGATGTCACTAAGAATTTGCATAATTGGTCACATGTTGTAATGAACCCTCCCACTTTGCCTATTTAAGTGTTTGTTCACACTGGTTGTTTTATGCTTGAGAAAGGCCACATTGAGTCGGTCGAAACGTCGCGTTGTCTGGAATAAAGGTCCACTATCTTCACCACATCTGAGTGCTGCCTCGTTTTCCATTGTTCTATGCATCAGGCTTAATATCCTTAGCCGTGAGGGATTGCACCACCACCCCCATTCAAGACTTGTGCTGCTGCTCTTTTGTCGTATATATATATATATATATATATATATATATATATATATATATACTTATCACAGAGCAGGCCATTATATTCCAATGCAGTGTTCCAATGCTGCCACCCGCTGGCCTGTATTGGAATATTCCAGTGATAGCTATCGGAGCCTGCTTTATAACAGATTCCCCAGTCCTCAGGATAGGTCATCAATATCGGATCCATGGTAGCCCGATTCCCGGCACCACCACTGATTAGATGTTTGAAGGGGCTTGTGTGAGTGCCACGTCTTCTTCAAGTGAATGTGAGAGGACCAAAGTAAGGCATACTTTATATGTGCTATTGTGATGTGGTGTATCTGTGGTGTGATTTCAGGTAAGGCCCTATATACATTAAATACTGCCTGTAGAGCTCAGAGACAGGATTATGTGGAGGCACAGATCTGGAGAATGGTACAAAAACAAGAGCAAACTGTCCTACATAATTGTTAAATAGAAGAAGTTTGGAACAACCAGGACTCCTCCTAGAGCTGGTTGCTCCACCAAACTAAGTAATAGGGGAAAAAGGGCCTTGGTTAGAGAGGTGACCAAGAACCTAATAGTCATTATGGCTGAGATCCAAAGATCCTGTGTGCAGATGAGATACAGTATGCTTTCAGAGTGTCAACCATCGCTGCAGCTCTCCACCAACCTTGGCTTTATGGCTGAGCAGCAGTCATCATCTGCCCAATCCCATGCAGTGAAGCATGGTGGTGGCAGCATCATGCTGTAAGGGTGTCTTTCAGCGACTGTGACAGGGAGCCTGGTCAAGGTTGGGGGAAAGCTGAATGGAGTAAAGTAGAGATATTCTTAAAAAAAAAACAACTGATCCATAGTGCTCTGGACCACAGACTGAGCCGACGGTTCACCTTCCCACAAGACAATGACCTTAAACACACAGCCAAGACAACAAAGGAGTGGCTTAGGGGAAACTCTGTGAATTTCCTTGAGTGGCCCATCTAGATCCCTGACTTAAACCCAAATGAACATCTCTGAAGAGTCCTGAAAATGGCTGTCCACCGAAAGTCCCCATCCAACCTGACAGAGATTGAAAGGATCTGCATAGAAGAATGGAAGAAGCTCCCCAAGTCCAGATGTGGAAACCTTGTTGCGTCATACCAAAGAAGGAGGCCTAGGAGGAACTAATGGAGGATGGGAGTGGCAGTGGTTCTGGCAATATTAGTTGTACAAATGGTTCACAGTGGCAATACACCTATACTCCCTAGGGCCATGTTGTGACAGGAGGGAACACCCTTTTCTTCCCTCAGGGTGCACACTGATATTAGCCTGGTGGTAGTTGGGGTGCCCTTGGTGTTAAGTGTTTTGTTTCAGGTGCAAGGCAGTAGGTGCATTGGCTAGGTATGGTGGAGTCACTGAAGAGGCCAGCTGATATAAATAAATAAGTCTCTCTTTACTAAAGTGCAGAATAGGAGTAGTAGTATATCCACCAGTATCTAGACACAATTCCAAGTAAATCATAGTGCAGTTCCTTCTCAATAGCACTGTATAGATAGCAACAATGATGAGAGTTGGGGCAGTTCTTCTCTTGGTCTTTCGAAAGTTTCTCTGCAGAACCTTATGCAATTGAGGGTCTTAGTAGAGGTTTCTGTAATTCCCAGGCAGAGGGGTACAGAATTAAGTTACGGTTGGCCAAACCATCTCAAAGTGTGGAAGGGTGTGTAAGCAATATTCCATCTCACCTCTTGCTCTCTGACTCCAATGCTTGGCCTGGCAGATTCTGGACCTTCTACTCTTCCTTTTTCTTTCTGGAGCTCTTTTGGATTAAAGAGGACCTTTCACCACTCCTGACATGCCTGTTTTAATAGCTTCATGCATTCCCCATGTTACAACAATTCTGAAGCATCTATTCGTATGGCTCTATGTTGTGCCATTCCTTTATTATTTGCACTAGAAGTTATGAATGAATTGCTATTTGTCTTCAGTAAAGGAACAGAGGGGAGGTAACAAGTTGGGTGTGTGTACCTGCACAGTCTGAACATGGCAGCACTGATTGGCTAGAGTCAGTCTGTGCAGGTACACACCCCCAACTGGTCACCTCCCCTCTGTTCCCTTACTGAAGGCAAATAGCAATTCATTCACAACTTCTAGTGCAAATAATAAAGCAATGGCACAACACAGAGATATAAGAATAGATGCTCCAGAATTGTTAGTACGTGGGGAATGCATGAAGCTATTAAAATAGGCATGTCAGGAGTGGTGAAAGGTCCTCTTTAAGTAACTTTAGCTGTAGAAGTCTAAGAGATGGAGGCCTATCACTGAGTAGTAAGCACAAGTAGCTCCTCTTCCTTCCTCAGCTAAAAACGCAATCTCTACTGACTGACTAACTGGGAGGTGGATGCAAGTCCATCTCCTCTAAAGAGGTTGTGTCAAGTAACCCTGACTTATCCATACAATGCTGTTGGGTGCACAAATACAGTAAATCAGAAGACTTTTACTCAAGAATACATTATAACAGTTAAGTTTTTATAGAATGATGAGAAAAAAAACATGATTTTTATTTTTTATTTTAGCACAATGCCATAAAATAACAAAATGTGAAAAAAGTGAAATGGTCTAAAGACTTTCCGAATGCATTGTAGGTACAAATTGGACAATCCTATAATACTTTATTCTTAAAGGGTTTCTCCAAATTTTAAACAAATTTTGGCTCCACTCCCCACCAGACCTGTGGACGAAAACATACTTACCTGCTCTCTACCACTTGGTTTAGGCTCCTCTGGTCCACCAGTGTGCTTAACGCAGTCTGGACCCCCCTCTTCAAACTTCCAGCCAGGGGCATAACTACCATAGCAGAAGACCATGCGACTGCTATGGAGCCCAGGACAAAAGGGGGCCCAGTTGGGATCATCTCTTCTACTGGGGGTGAAAACTTGGTCAGGACTCTACCCTCTAAAGGAACAAGTTTTAGCAAATGAAGTAGTGGAAACATGGCTCAAGGGTCATTGAAAAAGCTTTAGGCAGAAACCCTTCTGTCCTGTATGAGGGGCCTGGTATGATCCTTGCTATGGGGCCCTTACTTCTCTATGTACACCACTGCTTCAGATACGGCACAGATAAGGGTCATGTGTGCCACTGCAGCCAATCATCTTCATCTGTGACGTGTCCTACAAGTGGCACGTGCAGTGGCAACGGAGGAGTTGTGGAGTTTCTATCCACAGGTCTGACGGGAAGGTGGGGGGAGACACTTGCTAAAAAACTGGCGAACCTGTTTCAATTTATCACCGCAGCTCTCGGAAGTCACGTCACAAATTCAGCTCTCCTACAACTGTCTATATGAATATTGAATATTTTCTAGAAACAAAGCCATATAATCCTGGTTGATGTCAAATTCTGACACTTGCTTCTGGTAAAGAACTGCAGGATTATCTGAAATCTCTACAAAATGAGCAGAGAAAATTAGTTATCCTCTGATTTTAAGAGTTAGAAGACTGTTTTGTGCTAGTATTTGGTCTTGCTTGCCTTCCTGACAATTATCAGTACGTCTTCACACTCTTGATAATCCAGCAGCTTTCATCTCCTGTTAATACTGAATGAAATGTCATCATCGTCCTGCATTGTGCTCAATGCCAGTCAGGAGCAGGAAGCGTTAATTGTGCCATTAGCAGCGGAATAGGCAATGAGGCATTGAAATTAGCTGCGTAACGTGCTCATCCTAAAAAGTTTCCAGGCGATCTTCCTGTGATAGGAATGGGGATGAGTGGTGGAGCAGAAGATCCAGCAGCACCTCTTCATAGCAGAATAAGCTGCAAGTAATGATGTCAAAGCACAGAGCTGCTGGTGGTCCACCTCAGCCTCTCAAGGAGGCTCACTCCTAACACAAGCACACACTGGGAAGCATGAAATGCGGAGCTACTCCACATTTTGATTCAGTCAGAGGCAGGGAAAAGGCTGCGTCCTCTCTCATCATCCATGAATGCCTCTCTCCATTCTGACCCCATCAGCTGTAAAGTTTGAACCAGGAATGATTTGTCAATTCCAAGGATGATATCGGCAGAGTGGGAGTCAGAGGGGCTACAGACGGTGGGGATTGTAATGATCATCTGCGCATCTCTAAAGCTTCTACATTTGTTGGGGCTCATTGACTTCTCAGAAGGTAAAGTCCTGAACACTTCTTCTTCTTCTTCTTCATCTTCTGTTTTTTAGATATCAACCTTTTGCAAGTTTTACAATATTGCTATGGCTGATAATTACCTGCGTCGGTGACACATGCCAGGCGGGTACTGTGTCAAGGAAAAAATGATTGAGACATGTATGACACTGCAAATCTCTCGCATGTTGACTTTTGTTAATTAGCTTCGCTTTATCTAGTTCAGATTTTTGCATATTTGTATCATTTATCCTATGCACAGTTCTAGGTAGCCAGATGTAGCAGAGCTGGTGGGTTTACAGGCAGTCTTTGTAGAACTTGACACTTCTATGTAGACATACGTTTACATGTGTCTCTCAGTCAATACTGCAGATTAATGTACTCGTATATCCAGTTAACGTGATGCAGTCAAAGAGCTCAATTAATAGCAATCGGTAGGTGCTGAATTTGTCATGCATCATGGAATAATTGAGTAATTCTGCCTGCCTTCCTATGAAAAAAAAAGCCAAGTAACTCATCGTGATATTGCAGTAAGTGCCAAATGACAAACCCAAGTTCATGGACAAAGTTAGCTCTGCTACATCTGCACGTAGATACAGTCTTGTACATCTAAGTAAGTTTTTCTTGCTGCACGTCTGTACTGATGACAGGAGATCTACCCCATAAAACAGCTCCTTAATGCAGCATTCAGCATGCCGAACGCCTTGTAATTTCAGGATAACTATGCTGCGATTTCTCGGCTTGATAAAGGAGGGTTTTATTACTTTCTCCAGGAATAGAGGATGTGCCAGAGCAGTCACTCTACCTTAGGATGTGATACCAGTCTTATATTAGAGATCATATTAAGATGTTCATTGCAGAGCCTGGTTCTTTGAGGGTTGCAGTGGTTGAAGTAGAAGTAGTAAATATTCTGTCTTCTAGTAGAAAAAGAACACGACGACGCCTTGTGTAAATTAGGGCTAAACATTTACTGATGTTACTCTAATATATGGACACCTACGTTTATACGGGAGGTTGTTACAGGCACGTTTAGAAAACCTTACAACTGCATTGCTGGTAATGATTGTGATCACCTAAAACCTTTTATACAATGGCTCCCTAGAGACGGTAAACTGATCATAACTTTCTAAAAAACTTCTCAACCTGCTTTATATGCCCAAATTGCTGGGCTTTTAAGGAGTGATAACTGAGGAACATCCTGGCTGAAAAGTCATGCATTTTTTTTACAAGCCTTCTTTTGGGTTCAAACCCTGGCACAATATAAAAACATGTAGTACCTCAGACCTGGGACTACTACAATTCAGTGAATAGTTATTATTTTATATTGTAATGTCAAGTGTTGTATATTGTATTATATGGCTGTAACTACCAGAAGAAATGGATGGATATGTTTAACAAGAAACAGGGTTAACCACACAGTTCCTCCCCTCTTGGTGTGAGTGGGCTGGTCTTGCTTCCTGCCAGGAGGGGGAGTTCCTGTGTAATCACAAATAGGAGAGGAAGCACAAGCCTGAGCTCCTGCTCCAAAGGAGGATTGTCCACAGAGATCACTTATTCTTTTGCCTCATGCAACGTCTTGAGAAGTTTGAGAGCAGAAAAACTGCTATAACCAGTATCTTCAGACATTGCTGCAAGGTGAGGGACTACAGTTAAGACACCCATCACCCAGAACATTACTAGGCTAGTATGAGATAACTACTAAATTGACGCCATCCAACCGGACTCCATAGTCCTTGCTGGTGCTAGAGAAGTTTTACACTTGAAATCTGCTGTTATTGAATATATTTGAAATTCTATTTTGCAATCAGTAAAAAGACTTTATTACGTTTAATTCTGGCCTCATTCTGACTACCTTTCCACTGCACCGATCCCCAGGGAGCAATGGCCTGAGGTAGGACACCATGACACAACACTTTATCAGGGCCACTACCACTCCTATCCTCTGCATCAGCTACTCCAGGGTTTGCTGCAAATGCACACTGCCACTAATAGTTAATAAAATGATACATCTTTCTTAGTACAAAATAGTTAAAATATATGCATAATAGGCAGACACACAAACCACATATTAGATGCCATGCTGTGGTCTAATCAGTATATAATGGGGCAAGTGAAAAAGCACTGGGTATTCAGCAATCGGATACAATTCTATAAGTATAAAGAAACAATGAAAAATACACCAAATAATTAAAGGGGTTGGCCACCCTAAGTATCAAAAATCCAAAGTTCCCCCAGACAATAGCCAACACTATGAAGTATTTCTCAGGTGACATGTACTGGCTGTACGTCATTTATCTAACCTGTTCACCATGACACACTTCCCTGGAGGAGCTCCCTCAGACCGGCTGTGTGGGAGGAGCAGCTGCAAAGTGAAAGTAACAATCCCAGCATGCACTGCAGCAAGCATGTCTAGAGGAGCAGTCACATGACCTCCCCGCCCACCTGTGTTCCCATAGAGACAAGAGCCCCTTAGATAATATCAATGTTATCAGTGAATAACTGCTGTACATACATAGCAATAGAAAGAATGCCCCAGTCCCAACAGTAAAGGAGAGGGGGGGTTACCCTTTTCATAAATTTATTGTGGGGCCCAGTCATTTCTAGTTGTGCCACTGGATGTAAGCCAAAAACAGAATGAGGGGGGAGTTATCATTTCCCTTGTTCCTAAAAAGTGGCCTTAAAAAGTTGCAAACTATGGGACAGATTTATCAAAATTGGTATAAAGGAAAACTGGCTTGGTTGCCCATAACAACCAATCAGATTCCACCTTTCATTTTTCAAAGCTCCTTTGGAAAATGAGAGGTGGAATTTGATTGTTTGCTATGGGCAACTAAGCCAGTTTTCCTTTACAGCAGTTTTAATAAATTTCCCTCTATGTGTTTGCAAATTTTTAACTGCGCTTTTTTTTTTTTTTTTTTTAAAGGGCGTGACAATGGCAGAGACAGGGCATGACCAGTCACCCCAACAAATTTATGTTCATTTTCACCAGTTTTATGACTCAAATGAAGCCAGAAATCTATGGCAGTTCTGACCTGTCATGGATTTCTGTTTAGGTGCACGGACTGCACAAATCGATCTGCTAACATACAGAGGAGCCTCCTGTCTATCATCATACGACCTGCTCCCAGCTGACAGCCCATCAATCATCTATGAATATATGACTACCCTTCATCTGGGAAAAAAGGGAAAATGAGTGTAGTCAAATAGCTATATATAACGTACAGGGGGGGTCACACATCACTATATATAATGTACAGGGGGTCACACATCACTACATATAATGTACAGGGGGTCACACATCACTATATATAATGTACAGGGGGGTCACACAACACTATATAATGTACAGGGGGTCACACATCTGTATATACAGTATAAAGGAGGTCACTGTACAGGGGTTCACATATCTCTGTATGCAGTGGTGGGGGGGTCACACATCAGTATATACAGTGTGTGGTGGTGGGGTCAACTATTACTGTATAAGGGGGTCACACATCACTATATACAGTATAAAGTGGTGATCATATATCACTGTATTGGGGCATCATATATCACTGTATACAGTGTGCAGGAAGGAGAGGGCACATAATTACAGATGACATCAGTGACTGCTGCTATCACTGACCTCAGCCATACTGACAGCTCAGAAGGGGTTAAAGCTCCTGACCTGTTGGTCTGGCTGGAATAAACATGTCTGTGATAAGACCACATTGCAGAGTGGTCATAGACAGGACAGACACTATGATTGCTCACACTTTGTTGTCCACAGCACCATCCTGGCTCTGCTACATCACTGCAGTCAGTGAGATTTATCTCAGCTTCTCCTCAGTCTCTCTTCCTCTTGCAAAGTTTCTTTATTTCAGCTTCTAACAGGTTTCTCTGCTAAGCCCCTTCAGCCCTGTATAGTCAGGATTGCAGTCACAGCAGAAGGACACTTCTCTGACACAAGCAGGGTGCCTTTAGGACCCAGGAGCAGCACACTCCTTCCATGGACTAGTGCACATGCAGGCATGGACTAGACAAGCAGTTATGAGTGCAGGACAGGAGGGGGTGTGGCTTCCAATAACAAGTTAACCAGGCAAATTTGCTGCAGAAGATATATGAGGGAGTTTATTGTCTCCCTGCTTTCTTTACAGTTTTAATAAGTGCTAACAAAGTGGCCAAACCAGTGGCGTAGCTACCGGGGGGGCGGGGGGGGCGACGGCTCCGGGCCCAGTGACTCAAGGGGCCCCTAAAAATAAAAAATCTTACTTACCTGTTCTGCGCTGCGGCTGCCCTCCGGTCCGCGCTCTGCTCTCTTCCCTGACGGCGCACACTATGACCTGACGCTGCACGCAGCGTCAGGTCATAGTGTGCGCGGGCCAGGGAAGAGAGCGGAGCGCGGATCGGAGGACAGCCGCAGCGCAGAACAGGTAAGAAAGGTTTTTTATTTTTATCTTATGTGGCTGGGTGGGCTGATCTGAGGTCTGATGGGGGCACAATACGCTGATCTGAGGTCTGATGGGGGGCACAATATGCAGATCTGAGGTTTGATGGGGCACAATACGCTGATCTGAGGTCTGATGGGGGCACATTAAGCTAATCTGAGGTCTGATGGGGGCACAATACGATGATCTGAGGTCTGATGGGGGCACAATATGCAGATCTGAGGTTTGATGGGGCACAATACGCTGATCTGAGGTCTGATGGGGGCACAATACGCTGATCTGAGGTCTGATGGGGGCACAATACGCTGATCTGAGGTCTGATGGGGGCACAATATGCAGATCTGAGGTTTGATGGGGCACAATACGCTGATCTGAGTTCTGATGGGGGCACATTAAGCTGATCTGAGGTCTGATGGGGGCACGATACGCTGATCTGAGGTCTGTTGGGGGCACAATACGCTGATCTGAGGTCTGATGGGGCACAATACGCTGATCTGAGGTCTGATGGGGGGCACAATAGGCTGATCTGAGGTTTGATGGGGCACAATACGCTGATCTGAGGTCTGATGGGGGCACATTAAGCTGATCTGAGGTCTGATGGGGGCACGATACGCTGATCTGAGGTCTGATGGGGGCACAATACGCTGATCTGCGGTCTGATGGGGGCACAATACGCTGATCTGAGGTCTGATGGGGGGCACAATAGGCTGATCTGAGGTTTGATGGGGCACAATAGGCTGATCTGAGGTCTGATGGGGGGCACAAAACGCTGATCTGAGGTCTGATGGGGGGCACAATAGGCTGATCTGAGGTCTGATGGGGGCACAATACGCTGATCTGAGGTCTGATGGGGGGCACAATAGGCTGATCTGAGGTCTGATGGGGGCACAATACGATGATCTGAGGTCTGATGGGGCACAATACGCTGATCTGAGGTCTGATGGGGGGCACAATAGGCTGATCTGAGGTTTGATGGGGCACAATAGGCTGATCTGAGGTCTGATGGGGGGCACAATACGCTGATCTGAGGTCTGATGGGGGCACAATACGCTGATCTGAGGTCTGATGGGGCACAATACGCTGATCTGAGGTCTGATGGGGGGCACAATAGGCTGATCTGAGGTCTGATGGGGGCACATTAAGCTGATCTGAGGTCTGATGGGGCACAATACGCTGATCTGAGGTCTGATGGGGGGCACAATAGGCTGATCTGAGGTTTGATGGGGCACAATAGGCTGATCTGAGGTCTGATGGGGGCACAATACGCTGATCTGAGGTCTGATGGGGGCACAATACGCTGATCTGAGGTCTGATGGGGCACAATACGCTGATCTGAGGTCTGATGGGGCACAATACGCTGATCTGAGGTCTGATGGGGGCACATTAAGCTGATCTGAGGTCTGATGGGGGCACATTAAGCTGATCTGAGGTCTGATGGGGGCACATTAAGCTGATCTGAGGTCTGATGGGGGCACATTAAGCTGATCTCAGGTCTGATGGGGGCAGGGGAGTGATGTAAAAACCGGGGACACGTTTCCTTTAACATAGGAGTCCCCTTGTTTTTTACTCCTATTAATCCTATATTTTACTGCATTATGTGGTAGAGTATTTAGACTAGGGTATGTAGAAAGTCTATTGTACTGTACTTAGCAGCATAGACGATCTTGCAGTTTATACAGTCATCTTTCTAATACAATATTATAACCACAACTAGTAGTATGTGCCTGTGAAGTTGGAAACGTGCGTTTGGGAAGCCAATAAGTGGGGGGCCCACTCAAGTATGTTTCGCCCCCCCTGTGCTGAACCTCTAGCTACGCCTCTGGGCCAAACCCTTTAATAAATGGAAAATAAAAGACCCAAAGTATGGCACTCAAACAGACCACAACAGGTGTTTCACATGGCTTCCTCAGGAGGATCGCATTTTGCGTGTTGGGGTCTGTTTGAGTGCCATACTTTGGGTCTGTATTACCATTTATTAAAAAGTTTATCCCAGGATTACATCATTAGACATCATAAAGTACATGACAATCTCTTTCTAACAAAACTAAAATAAGCCCTGTACCTCACGTGGGTCCAGAGATCTCCTCATTCATTACTCAGATTGTTCTGCTAGACTTATTTCAAGCTGGTGGCAGTTGGAGGATGGAACTGAGCATGTGTGGCCATCTCAGTGAGCAGTACAGAGAAATTAGAAAAAGAACAAACAGCAGGTGGCGCTATACAGATAAATTTTATTGAATATCTCAGTGACGATACCAAATTTTTAATTACATGCAATTACAAAAGAATTCAGATCCAGGTGCTGGTTCGAAAACTGTAGAATATTTTTTGTGGGACAACACCTTTAACTATTTTGGCTTAGATGAAATGTGACATGACTTAGCAGGAATGGAGGCGTGGCCCAGAATGCCAATTTTCAGTATGAATGCTCATTAATCACTAGATCAGAATCACTAAGGTAATCAAATCGAGCTGTGGCTCCGTAAATACTGGGAAGGGAATGAAGCCAACAGCAGATGTCCTGATTAGATCCCCTTGACAACTAATTAGAAACTCCCCTTGTTCCACTGAATGCAGGGCACATCATGGGGAGGCAGGTGTAGTCAGTTGGCACCCCCTCCACTGGCTGGTCTGTTTGCCACCATTTGGGAATGGGGGGAGTGTCCCTTTAAATAAAAATCTGTGATGTGCAACTAAACACTGACGCAGTTTCTTTTAGTCTTGTGTCCTTTTACTATGCTGCTTGGTGAACCGTGCAGGAATAGAAGCTCTTCTACTATAGAGGCATGGTAGGATGTCAGCTGGGAAAGGTTCCTGAGGTATTGAAGTCATCCTTTTTAGGAGGGTCGACCCACTATATACCACCTGGTAGGCTGAGTCAATAGAGGTCCCTATAATGCAGTAGGGCTGAGTAGGCGCCACTGCAGTTCTGCCTAGGGCTCTTCTCACACCTAATCCCCTGTAGAACTAACAACCTTGCAGTATATCCTGCATTGTTACTACCATTTCAAAGTGGCCATATAATATCTAGTATTATGTATTGTACATTTTAAGATGTAGTAATAAAAGTTAATCTTTAGTTTTTTCCTATCTTTGCACTGTGCCAGTGGTTCACATATATTTCCTTCCAAAGGTTGTGTCTGGGAGCAGAGAGAGAGCTAATAAGCGAGCCCTCTTTACAGTTGCTGTGTGTAAGCTGGCCCCACCTCTTTCTCTTGCAACAAGGGACTGCTGTGTGACCTCTTGTCCAGTAGATGGCGCCAGAACCCAGGTGAGGAGATGTTACTGGCAAAGGAAGAAGTCAGAGAAGTAGGAGGAGGCAGGCCTGGGGAGACGGAAGAGGAGGGGAATTAGGGCAGAAGGAGGTTTGAACAAGGAAAGCGTATGTTGTGCATAAGGCTACATTCACACGACCATATGTGTTTTGCGGACCTGCAAAACATGGATACTGGCCGTGTGTTCTCCATTTTGTGGACTGTACATGACAAGCGCTATTAAAGAAAAAGCCTATTCTTCTCCACAATTGCAGACAAGAATAGGATGTGCTCTATATTTTTTGCGGGTCCGTGGAATGAAAGCACGGATGCAGCTTTTGCAGCCCCATTGAAATGAATGGGTCTGCACCCGTTCCGCAAATGGATGCGGACCCAGAATTACAGTCCTGTGAATGCACCCTCAGGCTTCATGCACACAAACGTATTTTGTTTCATCTGTTCCCTTTTTTTCACATAGGATGCGGACCCATTCATTTCAATGGGTCCACAAAAAAGGAAGACAGCACACTGTGTGCTGTCTGCATCCGTATGTCCGTACCGTAGTCCCGCAAAAAAGATAGAACATGTCCTATTCTTGTCCCTTTTGCGGACAAGGAAAGGCATTGTTAAAATCGATCCTCAAAACACATACAGTGGTGTAAATGTCGCCTTACTCTGGACAAAGAAGGAGGCCTCTGAGGGCTGCAAAGTAAAGAGAGCAAAGGATTCGCTGAGAGTTCCAGTGCAAAAGACTTGAGAGAGACAGCTGGTGGGTGAGGTCTTAGTACATTCGTGGACGGAGAGGTGCGCCAACGAAGAGAGATCACACTGCCAAAAATGACTAACGCAGCATCACGGACTGTAAATTGACTCCTTATTTCTGTTATTATCACTGGGTGTTTGGCTATTTGTTCCCAACTCAAATCTTCAGTAAAGTTCTGCTAAAGCCCAGTGGAGTCGTGTTTGTCGCCAGTACACAATATTACACCCTAGTGCAGAAGCAGTTCAGTTATGTGTAGACTGTGAGCATTAAATGGGTATTCCCATCTCACAAATGTAGTTTGTATAGTTAGATATAGCCATACCAATATTATTACTAATAGAATGTATTTATATAAAATGTACCGTTTAGAAGATTTACCTATTTGTATATCCATTGTCCCGCACACATCAGTCAGGCCGTTGCCCCTAGTTACGACCACCGTGGCCATGTAGTAGTGGTGGTCAGCTTGCTGTTGTTCAAACCCACTCTGAGGTAACTGCTGTATTGTGTACGCACGTTGCATGAACATGTGGAGACACATCTTAGGGTTGTAGCATTTTTGTCTGAGCTTCCAAAACGCAGAGAAATGGATCCTGTTCCAAGATGAATTCATCTCTATGGAGCAGGATCCGTTTATAAAGTCTGCATTTTAGATGGACCCTGACCATTGTGTTTTGGACTGGTAGCGTCTAAAAAGCAGATGTGAAAGTACCCTAACATGTGTCTCCTCATGCCCATGTAATGTGCGTTCACAATACAGCAGTTACCTCAGAGCGGGTTTGAACAACAGCAAGCCGACCACCACTACTACATGGCCGCGGTGGTCGTAACCAGGGGCAACGGCCTGACTGATGTGTGTGGGACAATGGATATACAAATAGGCAAATCTTCTAAACTGTACATTTTAAATAAGTACATTCTAATAGTAATAATATTGGTAAGGCTATATCTAACTATACAAACTAGGGTGACCAGATTTGGGTTTCTGAAAAGGACGACACCTTTTATTTTTTTTATTTATTTATTTTTTTTTTGGGGGGGGGGGGTTCGGGGCAACCCCCCATTCCCAAACCCCCCCCACCCCCCCAAAAAAAAAAAAAAAAAAAAAAAGGTGTCCTTCTTTTCAGAAATAAGATAATAAAGGGAAGTTTGGGTCCATTACACTATACCCCAGGGAGTGGGGACCCGAACTTCCCTTTATTATTTTCCATTATAACATGGTTATAACAGAAAATAATTGTTAAAATGGCCCTTAGGGGTTAAAAATAATTTAAAAAAACTCACCTTTTCCACTTGTTCGCGGCGCAGCCGGTCCGGTGTCTTCTTTCTTCTTTCCCCTTGCAGGACCTGCAAAGGGACCTTTGGTGATGTCACCGAGTGGTGACCGCGGTGACGTCACCAAAGGTCCTTTTGCAGGTCCTGCAAGGCCGGGAAAGAAGAAAGAAGACACCGGACCGGCTGTGCCGAGAACAAGTGGAAAAGGTGAGTTTGTTTTTATTATTTTTAACCCTAAAGGCCATTTTAAAAGTTAAAATGACTTTGTTGGACTGCCTCAAACTGTTTGAGTCAAACATAAATTATGTTTGACTCAAACAGTTTGAGGCAGTCCAACAAAATCCCAGACGATTTTCAAATTCCCCCCGGACATTTTTTTAATGCCCAAAAGTAGGACATGTCCGGGGAAAAGAGGGCGTCTGGTCACCCTAATACAAACTACATTTGTGAGATGGGAATACCCCTTTAAGGAGCAGAGCTGAAATGGGAAACTACGAGCAGCCAGCAGAGCAATGACATGTGTGCCAGCCTCTGAGAAGGAACTGCGGGACCTGACAGAAAGTTCAGTGGCCATACGAAGAGACTTCAGAGAAGATGGTGCCAATACTTTGTAGACTGGTCATCTGTTTAAAAGATAGAGATGGCGTGTAATTGCCCCCTTAGCCAAACTCTAGACCTGGCCTAATATTCACATTTGGCTCTGCTGAATATGACTGCACATCTGTAAGTATGGTAGTGTCATATAGCATCATTAGCCCCACATACAGTTTAGAACAGACAGAAGTGTAAAGGCAGTTGTGCCCCTGGATTCACTCTGGCCTACTTATGGTATTTTCTGGTGTTTTGCGCAAATTAAAGGGATTTTCAGTTGTTACTATGGTTTTTAACAGATATGCTCATGTAATTGCTTACCTCATATATATCCTCCCCATTCTTTTTTTTTTTTTTATCATTTTGGACTCTCCTGACCCGTTTTCACCATGTAAACCAATCCTTCTGGTTTGTCTCCAAACTCTATGTAGCACTTCCTGTTCCTGCATCCAACCAAACCCATGATGCACTTCTCCTCTCTCTACCACAGCTTCGGCACCGCCCCTAACAACGCCTAGCTGATTTATAGCTCCTCCCACCAGCTAGTTACATAGACACTCCCCTATCACTGCCCCTAACACCACCCAGCTAGTGTATAGCTCCTCCAACCCAGCTAGTTACATAGACACTCCCCTATCACCGGCCCTAACAACACCCAGCTAGTTTATAGCTCCTCCCACCCAGCTAGTTACATAGACACTCCCCTATCACTGCCCCTAACAACATCCAGCTAGTTTGTAGCTCCCCTCCCCAGCTAGTTACATATACACTCCCCTATCACTGCCCCTAACAACTCCCAACTAGTTTATAGCTCCTCCCACACAGCTAGTTACATAGACACTCCCCTATCTCTGTCCCTAACAACACCCAGCTAATTTATAGCTCCTCCCACCCAGCTAGTTACATAGACACTCCTCTATCACTGCCCCCAACACCAACCAGCTAGTTTATAGCTCCTCCCACCAGCTAGTTAAATAGACACTCCCCTATCACTGCCCCATACAACATCCAGCTAGTTTATCGCTCCTCCCACCAGCTAGTTACAAAGACACTCCCCCCCCCAATGAACATAACATCACAGGAAATAAGAAAAAGCAGCATGGACAGCCCAGAATGGAAAATAGGAGCAATAAAGGGAACATAAATACTGTACATTACATCTACCTTCATACATTATAATTTAAAGGGATGTAAATGGAAACCAGAAAATCCCTTTAAGCTTATTCACTGTATGATAAAACGTCTGTAGGTGTGTAATATACTATATGTATCAAAGCTGATTGGTTTTCAAAATCTCTGCTTGCAGTTACTGAGCTGTCATTGTCAGTGCCTTCCAGATATCCGATGTAGATACTACATAGACTGTAACCCTGGTGCACAGACAGTAGCAGGCAAGCTGTGCGTTGCCATACAGTGCTGTGCCCACAGATTCACGGCTTGTTGGGCAAGAACTCCGTGGGGAGTGAGCGCAGTGATTGTGGGGAAATCGCATGGCGGTAGTCATTATGTAACTTTATCCCATTAGGAAAGAGAGTGTGCACAGTAATTCACAGATTGTGCCAGACTCACCGCCCAACCAAAAGTTCCTGTGGAGCCATAGCCTCAGGCTGGGACTATACGGCCATCTCTATCTCTTGCTATATCTGTCTCTCTTTCCATCTCTTTGTCTTTCTCTCTCTCTCTACCTCTCCCACCTCTATCTCTGTCACTTACTCTCCCCTTTCCATACTCTCTCTCACTCTCTCTTTGTCTTTGTCACACCCCCTCGACCTCCCTCTCTCAACTTCTACCTCTGCCCCTCCCTCTCTCTCATCTCCATCTCTCTCTTTCTCCATCTCTCCCCCTGCCCTCTTTCCTTTCCCCTCACTCTCTCTTACTCTCATCTCTCTTCCACCATCCTTCTTCTTCCCCTCTTTCTCTGTCTCTATATCTATCTCTCTCTCCCTGCCTTCCTCCCTCCCCCCTCCCTCCCTCTCTCATCTCTATCTCTTACTATCTCTGTCTCACTGTCTACCTCTCTCCTCCCTCTCTCTCATCTCCATCTCTCTCTTTGTCTATCTCTCCCCCTGCCCTCTTCCCTCTACCTCCCCCTCATCTTTATTCCTCTACCCTCCTTCCCCCTCTTTCTCTTTCCCTATATCTATCTCTCTCCCTGCCTCCCTCCCTCTCTCTCATCTCTATGTCTACCTATCTCCCTCACTTCCTCTTTATCTTTCTGTCCCTCATATCTCTATCTATCCCCTTCCATCCCCTCTCACTCTCTGTCTCAATTTTCTTTATCCCCTGTGACTCACCCAAATCAAATCACACAAAACTCTGATGAATAGAATCAGAACTTTTTGAAAAAAATTAGGTTAAATCTCTGAATAATTGTATAATTCACATTTTTTTTATGTGCAACAAACAAGTAAAAACCACAGGCAGCAAAAAAAGAAGGTCTCCGGGCAAATCTTATACAACTTGTTTTCCCAGTCACAGAATTTTCCATTCACACCAGGTGATAATAGCGTCCCAATAATGAAAGATTATTCTACGTGATAAGCGGTAATATCAAAGCTTGGCGCAGATAAGAATATTTGCAGCTATTTATACACAGGTTCACACCGGCCCTGCATTATTAAAGAGCTCCGCCATTGTTTTCTGACATTTATATGCGCGCCCCTGGGGTCTCAGGTGTTATTGTTTTTCTAGCAAACAGCCCTTTCCTTTGTGTAGTAAGACTGCAGTGAAAATGCATTAAAGGCACGGGGACACCACTCTGTGATCAGAATCAAGGAAATCAGCCCCATTGGCACCTGCTGGGTCAAAGTCTGATCTGGCACTTGTTGATGGGCCCACCTGACACAGGAGCACTGCCTCACTGAACCACCGACTAGTCCATGCTGTATCATGCCCATGGAGATTTGTGAATTGTGGGGTCCCACAAGGAAGATTGCCTGTCTCTACCGAAAGGGACATCACTGGCCTTGATGGTCTGGGCATCAGGTCATTTTCATTTTTACAAAAACGTAGTTGAAGGCTTTCTGGATATTTCCTGGATATACAGTAATTTCTTGAAGTCACTTCATGTATTCTACTTCCTGTTGGCTTACTTTGAGACAGATTTTTACGCCAGAATTGTGGCACATCTTAGGCCCTGCCCCTTTTCCATGAAACCCTGCCCCATTTGAGCTAAGCCAGATGCCTTCATCAAGCATTTTGAAACAAAAGTCTAGAATATCTAAATGCACTAAATTGCACCAAACTTTTGGCACAGACATATTAGCATACCTCCCAACGTTTGAAAAACACAAAGAAAGACAATATACAGTACTGTATGTGCACATGTGTCCCCTTCACAGTAGTAATTCCCACATTGTGCCCCCTTCATAGCAGTAATTTTCTCATTGTGCCCTCTTCATTGTAGTTATGCCCAGATATGTGTCCCCTCACAGTAGTTATGACCAGATATGTGCCCCCTCACAGTAGTTATGACCAGATATGTGCCCCCTCACAGAATCTATGGCCAGATATGTAACGCCTCCTCACAGAAGTTATGACCAGATATGTCCCCTCTCACAGTAGTTATGGCCAGATATGTACCCCCTCACAGGAGTTATGGCCAGATATGTGCCTCCTCACAGAATCTATGGCCAGATATGTGCCTCCTCACAGAAGTTATGACCAGATATGTCCCCTCTCACAGTAGTTATGGCCAGATATGTCCCCCCTCACAGGAGTTATGGCCAGATATGTGCCTCCTCACAGAATCTATGGCGAGATATGTGCCTCCTCACAGAAGTTATGACCAGATATGTCCCCTCTCACAGAAGTTATGGCCAGATATGTGCCTCCTCACAGTAGTTATGGCCAGATATGTGCCTCCTCACAGAAGTTATGGCCAGATATGTGCCCCCTCACAGAATCTATGGCCAGATATGTGCCTCCTCACAGAAGTTATGACCAGATATGTCCCCTCTCACAGTAGTTTTGGCCAGATATGTACCCCCTCACAGGAGTTATGCCCAAATATGTGCCCCTCACAGTACTTATGCCTAGATATGTGCCCCCTTCACAGTAGTTATGCCTAAGTATGTGCCCCCCTCACAGTAGTTATGTCCAGATATGAGGCACATATGAGGGAATTATACTATTTGGAGGCACATAATGGGGCATTATACTGCATGGTGGCACATAAGGGGGCATTATACTGTGCAGGGGACATAATGGGGAAATATAATAAGTATTGGAGGCATGTAAGGGGGAATTTTACTGGCACATGAGGGGACACTACACTGTGTGAGGGGTATTTAAGAGGGCAGTATACTGTGTGGGGGCATATAAGAGAGCATGTACAGTGTGGGAGTATATGAGGAGGCATTATACGGTGTGGGCAGGGGTGCGGGGGTATATCAGGAGGCATTATACTATGTTTGGGCATATAAGATGGCATTATACTGTGTGAGGGCATATAGAAGGGCATCATACTGTTTGGGGGCATATAAGAGGGCATTATACTGTGTGGAGGACACATAAAAGAGCATTATACTGTATGGGGGTATATAAGAGGGCCTTATATTGTGTGAAGGGCATTTAAGAGGGCATTATATTGTGTGAGGGGCATTTAAGAGGGCATTATACTGTGTGGAGGCATATACAAGGGCATTATACTGTGCGGGGCATATATGAGGGCATTATACTGTGTGGGGGCATATAAGAGGGCATTATACTGTGCGGGGCATATAAGAGGGCATTATACTGTGTGGAGGCATATACAAGGGCATTATACTGTGCGGGGCATATATGAGGGTATTATACTGTGTGGGGGCATATGAGAGGGCATTATACTGTGTGGGCATATAAGAGGGCATTATACTGTGTGGGGTATACAATATAATGTAAAAATGTGTAAAACATAGTATAAAGTAAAAAACATTTTATAGCTGGAAAAGGATTCTTTTTTTTTTGTTAAACAAAAAACACCCTGTGTTAAGTCACGCCCCCGAAACCACACCCCTTTTTTACCCGTGTAAACATGGCGAGTTTTTTTTGTTGGGAATGGGGACAACTCTACTGTAGTTCAATATATCTATATTTAATTTTAATTTTTTTTAACTTGGGCCTGAAGGTAAGTGGTTGCAGGGTCCCTCGAGTCCCACGCTCCTTCCTATGGATTGGCAGTAATCCAGTTAAATAAATAGGACTGTGAACAATTCACATGGGGCCGGTGTAATTAGCCTGTTCTTCATGCCTGGCAACTGCATAATATATCATAATATCTGTAAACCGCCCCAAATATATGGTTTGTTTCCAAGGCCATTGCCTGCCAGTACTGAGGCACAGCCAATCACTTCTAGATCCCCTGGTGGTGAACATGCCGCAGATGGTGAGCGTATGGGCGTCAGCTCCAAAGATGGAAAGGACATTTTCAGGATACCCTTTAGTAAGAAGTCCTGCATGTCATAGGGAAAATCAATGCCACCATCGGGGGGGATCCTCAGGTTCTATTGAGAACGACAAAATTATTGACCGGGGCTTAGGGCATATCATAAAAAATCAGTGTGTGTCCTAAATGAGGATTTCAGTTACATTCATAATTACAGGGTGAAGTCAATCAGTCTGAATATTACTACAACTGAGCATAAAATATAGTACTAAAAGTGGTACTTTGCGAATAACTAACCGCCTCATCTGAGGCCATACATTTTAATGCTGTACAGCATTAATCTGAAGTTTTGAGCAAAGCAACTTCAGATGTAGCATCCGAAACCTGCTTTGCTCATCACTAATTAAAACCATACCACCCCCTCCCACCCTATCTATGCAACAAAAAATACTAATTGGTTCTAAAAGGGCTTGTCTCACTTCAGTAAGTTGCATTTATCATGTAGAGAAAGTTAATACAAGACACTTACTAATGTATTGTGATTGTCCATATTGCTTCCTTTGCTGGCTGGATTCATTTTTCCATCACATTATACACTGCTCATTTCCATGGTTACGATCACCCTGCAATCAGCGGTGGCCGCGCTTGCACACCATAGGAAAAAGTGCTGGCCTCTCTGGTAGCTGGAACAGTGGGAGTGTACACAGGCAGGTGCTTTTTCCTATAGTGTGCAAGCACGACCACCGATGCTGGATTGAAGGGTGGTCATAACCATGGAAAGTAGCAGTGTATAATGTGCCGAAAAATGAATCAGACCAGCAAAGGAGGCAATATGGACAATCACAATACATTAGTAAGTGCATTGTATTAACTTTCTCTACATAATAAATGCTATTTACTGAAGTGAGACAACCCCTTTAAGTGCACCAACGTCAGGCTCTAGCAACCCAAGTGGAGGGCAGTCACAGTAACCTGACTGTATTCTGTGAGGTGTTGTCTTATTGGCACAACCCCTTTAATGAGACTTTGTCTAAACTCTTTCAAGTTCCACATGTTTCTTATATTCTAGCACCCAAAACTGTACCCTGTGGAGGAATAGACAACCATCATGTTAAAATTTTGGTTTTGTTTTGGATCATCCAAATTCCTGGAGTGCATGACTAAAATATGTTGGACCTTGCGGCAGCTGCCTGACACTACAGTGGTATTCAGGCTGCTGTCTACAAGTATGTCCTACTTCTTTGCAGAGCTCCTTAACACCATCTTATTAATGTAGAAGTAGCACCAGTGTCTCTTACTGATAACACTATGTACAGTAGTTGCAGCATTGTAGGCCGGGTATTTGGATTTTACAAGAAGTTTTGAAGGGCAAATAAATCTCCCAACTAACAAGCAAACAAGGCAGCACAATGCAAGCACATCCCAACGGTGCTGATGAAGCAAAGCCGCACAATTAATGACCAATAAAGTTTTGGTTTACAATCAGCGCAGAGCTCTGCGGAGAGGGAATTATTCTACATGTGGATGTATGCAGCTCCAGCTCCCTGTCCCCACAATCTATCACTCTTATTCATAGTGTCCATGGATCTCAGACATCCTTTACCTGAGCTTCAGCGCTTGCCTTGACTCTGTGTCCCTGTAAATCTTCATGTGGTTTTCCTATATTTATTATCCACACGATTATGTTGTGTATGTCTCTGTTTGCTTCTGTTTACCTATTACCATCAGGAGCTGGTTTCCAGCATGGACCAGTGCCGTAGCTACCAGGGAAGCAGGGGAAGTAGCTGCTTCGGGGCCCGAGCTCAGAAGGGGCCCGGGAGCAGTCACTGTACTTTGTCAAATCGGGCCCCTGTCAGAGCAGCTGACTTTCCCCGCCTCTCCCCAGCATCAGGACGGTCCGATGTGGGCGGAGCAATCATAGCCCCGCCCCTTTCCTACACGCGATACTTTTAGCCGGATCCTTCCATGCGGAGCATGCTGGACAACAGTAGGATTTCCACAACCTCCCAGTGACGTGTGTGTCAGGGGAACTGGGGTTATAATCAGCTTTCCCAGACTGTCCTCATGTCTCTGCACATGTGAACTGCAGTACAGTAGGAAACCTGGGTGACATTACATCATGAGATGTCATCCAGCTTCCCTGCTATCCTGCTATCCTGCATGGCACACGTGCAGAGGCATTAGAGTATAGGGGAGAGCCACAGCAGGAAAGCTGGGTGTCTATATATGTGTATTGTATATGTGTGCGTCCATGTATGTGGTGACTGTGTGTATTTATGCATCCATGTATGTGGAGAGTGCGTGTATGAGTGCGTCCATGTATGTGGTGACTGTGTGTATTTATGCATCCATGTATGTGGAGAGTGGGTGTATGAGTGTGCCCATGTATGTGGTGACTGTGTATGAGTGCGTCCATGTATGCAGAGAGTGCGTGTATGAGTGTATCTATGTATATGGTGAGCGCATGTATGTGGAGAGTGCGTGTATAAGTGCGTCTATGTATATGGAGAGTGTGTGTATGAGTGTATCTATGTATATGGTGAGCACATGTATGTGGAGAGTGCTTGTATAAGTGCGTCTATGTATATGGTGAGCGCATGTATGTGGAGAGTGCGTGTATAAGTGCGTCTATGTATATGGTGAGCGCATGTATATGGAGAGTGTGTGTATGAGTGTATCTATGTATATGGTGAGCGCATGTATATGGAGAGTGTGTGTATGAGTGCAGCTATGTATGTGCGTATGTGTGTGGGGACCCATACAAAAATTTGCTGTGGGGCCCAGTCAGTTCTAGCTACGCCTCTGGCATGGACGGAGCTTCCCATTATATATCCCTTATTAAGGGTTAGTCCCACCTTTTGAGTTTACCATCCCCTAGGTATTTTTTGGGGACTTTATAGGATATCTGAAGGAGTGAGTCTATGGGTAGATTCCTTAAAGGAGTTGTCCATGTGATTTTTATTGATGACCTACTGTATTCTCAGGATAAGTCATAGATAGCAGATGGGCGGGGGTCCGACACTACACTAATTGGTCATTCCACATACTGCAACATCAACATTGTATCTTCTAGCTGAGCATGAACCCATGAGGACTACGCTGAAGTATCCCACTATGGCAGGGATGCTCAACCTGCAGCTTGAATGGTATGAATGTATTCATCGCTGACCCCATTTTTTCTCCACTAAGGTTCCTTGTGCCACAATCTGTGACTTCTCCCCTACTTATGCCAGGTTTAAAAAAAAATGGGCATGGCATGGGCAGGGAAGCCATCTCATTTGTTATTTTCTAGGCCTGGTTTAGCTGTCTAACACTAAGGGTGCATTCACACGAACGTATTTTTCCTCCGCGTCCGATCCGCAACTTTTGCGGACCGGGCGCGGATCCATTCATTTCAATGGGGCCGCAAAAGATGCGGACAGCACACTGTGTGCTGTCCGCATCCGTTGTTCCGTTCCGCGGCGATGCAAAAAATATAGAGCATGTCCTATTCTTGTCCGCGAGCACGGACAAGAATAGGCTTTCTCTATATAGCGCTGGCCATGTGCGGTCCGCAAATAGCGGAACGCACACGGCCGGTATCCGTGTTTTGCGGATCCGCAATTTGCGGACCGCAAAACACTTACGTTCGTGTGAATGCACCCTTAGAAGCACAGTGGAT
Source organism: Rhinella marina (assembly GCA_900303285.1). Classification (NCBI taxonomy): domain Eukaryota; kingdom Metazoa; phylum Chordata; class Amphibia; order Anura; family Bufonidae; genus Rhinella; species Rhinella marina. The sequence continues at coordinate 742,109 of ONZH01025454.1, read as the reverse complement.
ATGCCAAAGTTATGTAGAGGCTGGCGGATCCAACACTGGTCTTAATAAATGTGCCCCCTAGACATTGTGAGTATATCATCTTAGATTATTTCACCCTATATCAATATATACTTTGAATATTTTTTTTTTTTAAACTTCTTTATTGATCAAAAGTATAAACATAAAATTAACACTATTCATGTTTATAATGTTCACACGTATATGATAATATTGTAAGCAATATCAAAACAAAACATACAGTAATAACTAAACATTTTGTAAACATTACACTCTTGCATGTAAAGATTGCAGTAGGCATGGTATTCATCTCCCCAGCAGGGGAGTAATAGGAAGTTTGCATACACAAATGACAGAGGTGTGACCCTAATATACTGTTTTAGGATGCATTATTCTGAGCAGATAGTAGGGAGTGTCTGAGTCTTGGGACTGAATACATAGTTAGTGGTGATTCACATCATAGGCTCCAGACTCCAGACTCAAATTTTTCTGGTTTATTTCTGTGCTTATAAGTTACTGCAATATTTGGTAACATTTGGTTTATTTGCAATTTCCACATGCTAAGTGTCGGTGTATTGGGACTATACCATCTCAATGCAATACATTTGCGCGCCATAAATAAAACCTCTTTCAAAAATATGGTCTTATAATGATCCCAACTATCCTCCTCCAGAAGACATGGCTCTGGACTGTGCGCTATTGGAACAGCAAGGACGATAAAAAGTTGGTTACTTCTTTCCAGAATGAGGCGATAGGATTACAGGACCATATCATGTGCCAAAAGTCTGAACTCAACTTGCCACATCGTGGACAAGCTGTTGATGTAGCCCTGCCCATTCTGTACAATCTTATGGGCGCTAAATACGTTTGGTTAATGATGTATAGTTGGGTTAGTTTATTGTTTATAGCTGGAGAAACATATAAATGTGATTCTAATAAATCTGAGATGGATTCTTCAGTAAGTGTCGGGATTTGTCTTTTCCATTTATCTATAACAGCTAAAGTCCTGGTATTCCACAGTGGGTGTCCTAGGAGGTTTATGGCCAACCTTGTGATCCTTGTTACTGCTGCTCTGTCCGTCCTGGAATTCTCATCCTACATACAGTCATGGCCAAAAATTTTGAGAATGACACAAATATTATATTTTCACATGATCTGCTGCCCTCTGGTTTTTATGTGTGTTTGTCAGATGTTTTTATCACATACAGAAATATAATTGCAATCATATTATGAGTAACAAAAGCTTATATTGACAGTTAGAATGAGTTAATGCAGCAAGTCAATATTTGCAGTGTTGACCCTTCTTCTTCAGGACCTCTGCAATTCTCCCTGGCATGCTCTCAATCAACTTCTGGACCAAATCCTGACTGATAGCAGTCCATTCTTGCACAATCAATGCTTGCATTTTGTCAGAATTTGTAGGTTTTTGTTTGTCCACCCGTCTCTTGATGATTGACCACAAGTTCTCAATGGGATTAAGATCTGGGAAGTTTCCAGGACATGGACCCAAAATCTCTATGTTTTGTTCCCTGAGCCATTTAGTTATCACCTTTGCTTTATGGCAAGGTGCTCCATCATGCTGGAAAAGGCATTGTTGATCGCCAAACTGCTCTTGGACGGTTGGGAGAAGTTGCTCTCGGAGGACATTCTGGTACCATTCTTTATTCATGACTGTGTTTTTAGGCAAGACTGTGAGAGAGCCGATTCCCTTGGCTGAGAAGCAACCCCACACATGAATGGTTTCAGGATGCTTTACAGTTGGCATGAGACAAGACTGGTGGTAGCGCTCACCTCGTCTTCTCCGAATAAGCTGTTTTCCAGATGTCCCAAACAATCGAAAAGGGGATTCATCAGAGAAAATGACTTTACCCCAGTCCTCAGCAGTCCACTCCCTGTACCTTTTGCAGAATATCAGTCTGTCCCTGATGTTTTTTTTGGAGAGAAGTGGCTTCTTTGCTGCCCTCCTTGAGACCAGGCCTTGCTCCAAGAGTCTCCGCCTCACAGTGCGTGCAGATGCACTCACACCTGCCTGCTGCCATTCCTGAGCAAGCTCTGCACTGCTGGTAGCCCGATCCCTCAGCTGAAACACTTTTAAGAGACGGTCCTGGCGCTTGCTGGTCTTTCTTGGGCGCCCTGGAGCCTTTTTGGCAACAATGGAACCTCTCTCCTTGAAGTTCTTGATGATGCGATAGATTGTTGACTGAGGTGCAATCTTTCTAGCTGCGATACTCTTCCCTGTTAGGCCATTTTAGTGCAGTGCAATGATGACTGCACGTGTTTCTTTAGAGATAACCATGGTTAACAGAAGAGAAACAATGATGCCAAGCACCAGCCTCCTTTTAAAGTGTCCAGTGGTGTCATTCTTACTTAATCATGACAGATTGATCTCCAGCCCTGTCCTCATCAACAACCACACCTATGTTAATGGAGCAATCACTGAAACAATGTTAGCTGGTCCTTTAAAGGCAGGGCTACAATGATGTTGAAATGTGTTTTGGGGGATAAAGTTCATTTTCTAGGCAAATATTGACTTTGCAAGTAATTGCTGTTAAGCTGATCACTCTTTATAACATTCTGGAGTATATGCAAATTGCCATTATAAAAACTGAAGCAGTAGACTTTGTAAAAATTAATATTTGTATCATTCTCAAAACTTTTGGCCATGACTGTACATATTAATGACTCTGGCAATGAGAGCTAGGAATCTCAATATACCGTATAAATATGTTATATTGTATATCGACAGTACAACTGAGGCTTTTACGAAGTACGAAACCTGCTTTTTCAACATAACCTCAATGGACTTTTTTCTGAAATATCTGATTCTTGATACCCTGTGCCACCAATAGAGGCGTCCTCTATTTAGGTTTAGGAACTTATTTCTTGTAGGGTATATGTTTTTGCAATGTGTATTGTACACCACTGTTGTATGTACAGCAATTGTCATTTTCCCCTGGAGAAACCTAATGGAGAAACACGTTGGGACTTTGGAGAAACCATTGGCTAATGGAGAAACCGTGGGACACGCACCCATCAGACAATGGGGGCATATCCTAGCGATATGCCCACATTGTCTCAGATGCGAAAACCCCTTTAAAGGCTTCCGTTTTGCATTCCGTTCTAGAATTCCATTATATTCCATTAAAACGCTGTTATAACGGAACCTATAACGGAATTCAATAACGCCAATGCGGACCCACCCTTAACTGAACAAAGCTTTAATATTGCTGAAGAGATGGCTGTCAGTCTTTTAGAAAGCAGAAATGAGAAAAGCTATTTTATTATAATGACACCGACTGCCATAATCTAACGGATTTGATCTTTATCGCCGTCTCTCTGAGCCACGGTTGATAAATAAAAGTTAATTTCAGGCTTGTTGGGGAGTAGGAGAAACTTTCAAGGTCAAAATGAATCATTACCTAGTCTGCCGCTACCTTTATATCTTCTGCACCAAGCTGAGCTAGCCGTATTGGATTCTCTTAATGCCGGATCACATTGAAAAATGAAAATGTTATTTTTTGTTTACAGCTCTGGACTCTGAGCTCCTGTTATAATTATTCGGAAATCTGCGGTATTTCTCTGTAGCCAAGTTTTGAGGACTGCTAACCTCAAAGTTAAATTCTTCATTTCTCTAGATGTATTTTCTGCTTTCAGTTAGTAAATGAAGCTAAAATATATGATAAATGTTGCTTGTTTTCAGGATTATGACATCTACCACCTCCATTTAGGGACCTCCTTATGGCACCAGCAACAGTATTATGGAGGCACTGTGTGCTAGGATCATACAGTGGGGAAAAAAGTATTTAGTCAGCCACCAATTGTGCAAGTTCTCCCACTTAAAAAGATGAGAGAGGCCTGTAATTGACATAATAGGTAGACCTCAACTATGAGAGACAAAATGAGAAAACAAATGCAGAAAATCACATTGTCTGATTTTTAAAGGATTTATTTGCATATTATGGTGGAAAATAAGTATTTGGTCAATAACAAAAGTTCATCTCAATACTTTGTTATATATCCTTTGTTGGCAATGACAGAGGTCAAACGTTTTCCGTAAGTCTTCACAAGGTTGGCACACACTGTTGCTGGTATGTTGGCCCATTCCTCCATGCAAATCTCCTCTAGAGCAGTGATGTTTTGGGGCTGTCGCTTGGACTTTCAACTCCCTCCAAAGGTTTCTATGGGGTTGAGATCTGGAGACTGGCTAGGCCACTCCAGGATCTTTAAATGCTTCTTACGAAGCCACTCCTTCGTTTCCCTAGCAATGTGCTTGGGATCATTGTCATGCTGAAATACCCAACCACGTTTCATCTTCTATGCCCTTGCTGATGGAAGGAGGTTTGCACTCAAAATCTCACGATACATGGCTCCATACATTCTTTCATGTACACGGATCAGTCGCCCTGGTCCCTTTGCAGAGAAACAGCCCCAAAGTATGATGTTGCCACCCCCATGCTTCACATTAGGTATGGTGTTCTTTGGATGCAACTCAGCATTCACTCTCCTCCAAACACGACGAGTTGTGTTTCTACCAAACAGTTCTATTTTGGTTTCATCTGACCATATGACATTCTTCCAATACTCTTCTTAAACATCCAAATGTTCTCTAGCAAACTTCAGATGGGCCCGGATATGTACTGGCTTAAGCAGGGGGACACATCTGGCACTGCAGGGTCTGAGTCCCTGGCGGCATAGTATGTTACTGACGGTAGTCTTTGTTACATTGGTCCCAGCTTTCTGCAGGTCATTCACTAGGTCCCTCTGTGTGGTTCTGGGATTTTTGCTCACAGTTCTTGTGATCATTTTGACCCCACAAGGTGAGATCTTGAGTGGAGCCCCTGATCGAGGGAGATTATCAGTGGTCTTGTATGTCTTCCATTTTCTAATTATTGCTCCCACAGTTGATTTCTTCACACCAAGCTGCTTGCCTATTGCAGATTCAGTCTTCCCATCCTGGTGCAGGTCTACAATTTCTGGTGTCCTTCGACAGCTCTTTGGTCTTCGCTATAGTGGAGTTTGGAGTGTGACTGTTTGAGGTTGTGGACAGGTGTCTTTTATACTGATAATAAGTTCAAACAGGTGCCATTACTACAGGCAATGAGTGGAGGACAGAGGAGCCTCTTAAAGAAGAAATTACAGGTCTGTGAGAGCCAGAAATCTTGCTTGTTTGTAGGTGACCAAATAATTATTTTCCACCATAATTTGCAAGTAAATTCTTTAAAAATCAGACAATGTGATTTTCTGGATTTGTTTTCTCATTTTGTCTCTCGTAGTTGAGGTCTACCTATGATGTCAATTACAGGCCTCTCTCATGTTTTTAAGTGGGAGAACTTGCACAATTGGTGGCTGACTAAATACTTTTTTTCCCCACTGTATGTGGTGGACACTGTAGAATACTGTTATGAACTGTTTGGCTCAGGTGTGCACAGTATGGCACTATTATGTAAGTGTTGTCTGACAGTATTATGCTATTATTATTGTCCGAGCTGGAAGGAAAGCCCAAAGGTCTCCCCTAACTTTAACTTTAATCTTACCCTGTTCATATAGTGTCACTTTATTGTAATCCTTTATTGAAGAATACCTTGAAGAATCTTGGCGTGAATGTCAAATTTGTTCCAATGACCCCAACCTACAATTTACAATACTTGTGTCTTATTATGTGGCAAAGGGGCCTTTAGGGGTAGTCAATATTTGTGTATAGTATAGGAAATCATACACAATTTTCTAATCTAAACTTTTCTAAACATCTATTTAAAATTCTGCATACATACCTGTCACGACAGGGAAACAAGGGATAGTGTGCCCTGTCTGAACCCCACCTCTTTCCCTGCCTACTTACAGTAGATGCCCTAGGCGACAAAACCGTAACTTGGAGACAGTCCCTATGCTGAGTACGTGCACAGGGAAGGGAAGGGAACACAGGGAAAGACGAACACAGACAGAAACAAACACAACAGCAGAATCGTCAGCAAGCCAAGTCAAGAACAGGAGGTCACGTCAAATACCGAGGGGAATCACAAAAGTGTAGTCTAAGTCCAAAGCCAAAATCCAATATACCAATAATCCAACAGCAAGGTCCAACACACAGCACTGATCTCAGAAGACTAATCACAGGCATCTGAGTGAGGCATTTGCCATCTTTAAATAGCCCGCCCAGGATCATGTGATGTGGCCAGCATCACATGACCTGAGGCGGAGCAAGCTGTCCAAACAATATGTAAAGTAGCCATGTGGTGTGATCAGCACCACATGGCTAAACCCAAACAGAGAATTAACTCATGAAGTGCTGGCTGACAAGACCAGCACTTCAATTCCCTATTGCTCGTCTCTAGGGGGCGGAGAGGTCCGGCGACGTCGTGCAGAGGGAGCACGACGCCGACCTCGCGTGACAATACCTTTCTTATATCATGCAGTAGACCCCTATAAGCAGAAGAATGGTATAGCCCATGTATCAGTCCTATGTAATGCATCCATGGCCTATATAAAACATTTACAGCAGTGTTACATGAAATACATGTTCTGGGTCAGCACACTGGACACATTGATGTCATAAGTAAGTAGGACTAGTGGTGGAATCATGGTCTTTATTGTGGTTATTACAGTAACTACATCATTATGTGCCTGTCTGTAGTGATCTGTAAAATGAATGTCTGTCACTAAGTGATATTGTCATGTTGTTAATAAAGTTTAGTATAAAAAAACAGCACACACGGAAATCTGCATATAGCATAGCTGCAGGTTCATGGGCCTTGGTACAAGAGTTCAGCTTGGGCCCCCCTTCCTTCAGTACTTAGTGACGAAGGGCAGGGAAGCACATAGCCTTCATGCTGCCTGAGGCAAAAATTGAAACGGCACCCCCCTTCCCATGCCAAATTCTTGCCATAACCCCTTCCCTCCAGTGTAGGGTGGCCATCCGTCCGGTTTTTGGCCGGACAGTCCGGTTTTTGGACTCCTGGTCCTCCGTCCGGCTAAAGGCCAGGACGGACGGCCAGAAGTCCTCCTTTTTAGGGGCGCAGGAAGCAATGAGCGCTTCCATCAATACAGATGGAAGCGCTCATTGCAGGAGCTGGGTCCTGGTACTCACCGCTCAGCTCCTCCTGCGCTCCGGTACCTTCATTGGTCTTCCTGTCTGCGCTGCACACGCCTGACTGGTACAGCGTCAGGACGTAGTGCGCGCACTCTGACCTGTCGCTGCACGCAGTCAGGTGACAGTGCAGCGCGGGCAGTGAAGAGAGAAGAGCATCTGAGCGGAGCTGCAGCCAAGGAGAGGTAAGATTTTTATTTTTTTTTTATGGGGCACAGTGGGCTGATCTGAGGTCTGAAGGGGGCACAGTAGGCTGATCTGAGGTCTGAAGGGGGCACTATAGGTTAATCTGAGGTCTGAAGGGGGCACTACAGGCTGATCTGAGGTCTGAAGGGGGCACTACAGGCTGATCTGAGGTCTGAAGGGGGCACTACAGGCTGATCTGAGGTCTGAAGGGGGCAGAGTGGGCTGATCTGAGGTCTGAAGGGGGCACAGTGGGCTGATCTGAGGTCTGAAGGGGGCACTACATGCTGATCTGAGGTCTGAAGGGGGCACAGTGGGCTGATGTGAGGTCTGATGGGGGCACTGTGGGCTGATGTGAGGTCTGAAGGGGGCACTGTGGGCTGATCTGAGGTCTGATGCTGGCACTGTGGGCTGATCTGAGGTCTGAAGGAGGCACTGTGGGCTGATCTGATGTCTGATGCTGGCACTGTGGGCTGATCTGAGGTCTGAAGGGAGCACAGTGGGCTGATGTGAGGTCTGATAGGGGCACAGTGGGCTTATGTGAGGTCTGAAGGAGGCCCTGTGGGCGGATCTGAGGTCTGAAGGGGGCACAGTGGGTTTATGTGAGGTCTGAAGGAGGCCCTGTGGGCTGATGTGAGGTCTGAGGGGGGCACAGAGGGCTGATGTGAGGTCTGATGGGGGCACGGTGGGCTGATGTGAGGTCTGAAGGGGGCACTGTGGGCTGATCTGAGGTCTGATGGGGGCACAGTGGGCTGATGTGCGGTCTGATGGGGGTACAGTGGGATTCTGGATTTCTGGGAGCACTACTGGAGGCACTATGGGAAAATGGTTTCTATTATGGGAAATTATTACTACTACCAGGGGTACTATTGGGGGTGTTACTATTATTAGTACAATATGGAGGGCACTACTGCTAAAAAGGGATACTGGTGGAGCATTATCACTATTGGGCCACTATTACTAATGGGACACTCTAGGAGAGAATTATTAGTGGGAGCACGGTGACTATATGTGGTCCTACCTATATGGCACTGTTATATCTACAGTATAGTATTTGGGGACATTGGGGAGCACAGTGGGCGCAGTATTTTAGGCAGCAGCAGGATAACAGTAAAAGTGGGTAATCTATTATGTCTTTGTGGCAGAGAGAAGATGGAGCTGAAAGAAGTGTCATGGCGGTGTGGGCCAAATAGAGAAGATGAGAAAAGAGAAGATCTACATCAAGACGTCACTGGATGTAAGAGGTAAGTGGTGCTGTATCATCTTGTATGTTTGGTGCTGGTGAATGTAATGTCCATCCAAATATGTGTCACCTGCCGGTATATGGTATGTTACTGCTGCAGCCAATCACTGCTCTAATGCTGAGAACTGGCTGCAGTGGTCACATGCCATACACCTGTACATCAGTGTGCACATCACCAGCACTATGACAGATATGCACACTCACCCATTACATGCCTGTCAGTCTTTGTTTACGTGGCAGCAGCAATGATGCCAGAAAGTCCAGCGTGTCACAGGCGTCACCACTGCAGCCATATACTCAAAGCATTCAATGGCAGGGAGGGAACAGCTGAGAATTGTGGATTTTTTTTCCATCTGCCATATTTTATTTTTAATTACTGAACAATCCTCTTTATTCTAACCATACTAGAGCGGTATTTTTATAGTTAGGCTTGCTGGCTTGAATTTTCACGTGGTGGGGGTGGGGGTGCCAGATCCCCATCCGACCTGTGTATGTGTGGTAAGAGCCAGGGGAGGTGTGATGGGTGACGGTGTACGAGACGATTGTGGGCGTGGTTTAGCAGACTGGGGGCGTGGTTTAGCAGATCGGGGTGTGGTTTAACATGTTGGGGGTGTGGCCGAAAATGTCCTCCTTTTTGAGATGAAGCCAGTGGCCACCCTACTCCAGTGGGAGGTGTAACTTGACCAGCAAGGATGTCTTTTTTGTGGCACAAGGGTCTTTGGGCCCCCCTCAGGCTTCCTTGTAAGTAATGAGCCTGAGCCTGTATTAGGCTTACTTATACATTACAATGCAGGACAGCAGATGGCAGTACTGAATTGTAATGTACTGTAGTTATCTATGTATAGGGTAATGGAGAAAATTTCATTACTCTATACAAATTGCAATCTGATGATTGCGTGTTGTGGTCCACTTGGGGTCCTAAAAAAAAGTTAAAGAAAGTTTGAAAAAATATAAATAAATTCAAATCGCCCCACTTTCCTCAAACCAAAATACTTTAACAATTCAAAAAAATCAACATAATGGTCATTGCCGCATACAACAGTGCCCATACTATTAAAGTATTAAAAATGCATCCTATATGGTGAATGGCATAATGTAAAAAAAAATAATAAAAATGACCAACGTTTTTTCATCACTTTACCTCCAAAAAAATTGAATAAAAAGTGATCAAAAAGCCATACACACCCAGTGGTGTTAAAAGGGGTTCTCTGGAAATTAAGAAAATTAAAATACTTAAATATTACTTCATTATAAATATATTCCCAAATACCTTTCATTAGTTATAATTGCTTGTTTTGTCTGGGGAGCAATGGCCACCATCCTATTAGTACACACAGATCCTGCCCTAATCATACAGCAGGACAAGTTACTTCAGAACACTGAGCTATAGAGCTGCCTCATCCTCCTCACTACTCTTCTTGTCAGGGATTATAATCCTGAATACAGATGATAAGATCTTTAGCTGAATCTCTGTAGGAATGGTGTTCATGAGCAGATGTGGCTAATGAGCAGTAGCACTTGTATGCAGTCTCTATTACTACAGTCTGTCCTGTCTGACCTCTCTGTACTTCATGTCTCCTCATGAACTCCGTTCCCACAAAGATTCAGCTGAAGATCATATTAAACTGTACTCAGGATCATAATCCCTGACAGTCAGAATAGAGAGGAGGATGAGGCAGCTCTTTAGCTCAGTGTTGTGAATTAACTCATCCTGCTGTGTGATTAGGACAGGTTTTGTGTGTACTAATAGGACAGCGGTCATTTTATTCCTCCTAATGATTGCTCCCCAGACAAAACGAGCCATTATAACTAATGAATGGTATTTGGGGATATATCTATAATAAAGTAATATTTGCATATTTTCATTTTCTTAATTCCCGGAGAACCCCTTTAACCAAAACTATATATCGTCCTGCAAAAAATGAGCCCTCACGCATCTCTGTAGACATAACTATAAAACAAATTTATGGGGGTCAGAATACGGTGATGAAAAGAAAAAATACTTTCAAAAGTTTTTATTTTTTTAAGGTTTCAAAACGCGAAAAAACTATACATATGTGGTATAGCCGTATTTGTACTGACCTGGAGAATAAAGAGCATAAGTCAATGCCTATGTGAACAGAAAAATAATTGTAAAAAAAGCTTCCGTTTTTAAGAAAACACGTTTAAATCGATGTTTCTGAAGGCGCATTACCTTTTTTTATTTTTTTTCTATGGAGCTGTGACAACATTGATATCATTTTGGGATACATATCAATTTTTGAAAAGCAGCCTGATGGGGCACTCACTTGAGGACAGGGCTGTGGCCTTCAGTAGACTCAAGACTGCCAGTCTAAGGCATTGATACCCCATGATCGGCGGTGGAGCTGAGTGTTGGACTCCCACCGATGTCATAAACCTTTTTAATAGTTTTTATGCAAAATTGACCAAAATAGTAATAAAAAGATAAATAAAAGATATTTGCTTTGGAAGAAGTGTTTTTTTTTTATTTTATATTATTTTTTTGCTCAATAGTTCTTTTCATGCTTGAGCTACATGATCAACCTGGGTCTACCTCACCTGTGCAACATCTTTCCATGAAATACTTCTAACATGGTCATACTAGTCAGTAATAACACTGCTCTCCAGGCTGTGTGGGTGGGCTTGGGTGACCTTGTTTTGTGGTCAGGTAGGAGCTAGCATGGTTTTTAAGCATTGTATCCTAGGCTCTTATGGCCTCACCGAGCTGTTTTACTGTGATGTTATGGCTGTTTTTATTGTAGATAACTTAGGCTACTTTCACACTGGCGGCAGGCCTGATCCGGCAGGTGAAGGGTGCTGCCGGATCAGGCCTGCCGCAGTGACATGTGTGGAGCCGGAACCGCGCTCCGGCCCCACACATGTCACACAGTACATACATACACATAAACATACACACACATATAGACATACAAACACACATACATACTTACATGCTCCCCGGCAGGTCTTCGGAGCGTCAGAGGGACAGGACGGCTCACACAGGTCACGATTCCGCACAGCGCCCTCTGCTGGGCGCCTGGTGGAATCGTCACAGAGGGCGCTGTGGGGAATCGTGACCTGTGTGAGCCCTCCTGTCCCTGACGCTCCGAAGACCTGCCGGGGAGCATGTAAGTATGTATGTGTGTTTGTATGTCTATATGTGTGTGTATGTTTATGTTTATGTGTGTGTCTGTGTCTGTATGTGTCTATGTGTAGCCGGATCCGTAATGGACTCCATTGAAAGTCAATGGAGGGCGGATCCGGTTACCATTATGGTCACACCAGACGGATCCACCCCCATTGACTTGCATTGGGGGTCATTCCGGATCCGTCTTGGTGCGGATGCCTGGACCGGAGAGCAAACCGCAGCATGCTGCGGTTTGTTCTCCGGTCTGAAGACGGAACGGAATGCTTTCAGGAGCATTCCGTTGTCTTCAGTTCAGTTTTGTCCCCATTGACAATGAATGGGGACAAAACTGAAGCGTTTTATTCCGGTATTGAGCCCCTATGACGGAACTCAATACCGGAATTTTAAAACGCTAGTGTGAAAGTAGCCTTAGGGGAGTATTGTCATATAGTCTTGGCATTATCTGAAGGACAGCACATCTACTTGCTATGAAAGTTAACATTCTGTATTACTCAACAAAAAGTTACTTGAGGATCCTCTGGGCCACAGGGGTTCTAATCAGATTCTGAGTTCAAGGTTTATTCATCTGCATGACACAAATTCACAACAAAATCCACATTAAATCTACATAAAAATCTCCATGAGAATTTGGTGACAATTTTGCTGAAGATTTCACCTGCTGCAGAAGTAAAATTCATAGCATAAACCAACATGTTGGGAATTTTAAAATAATACACAATAGTACAGTACATTTATCTCCATTCTCGTGGTAAACCCTGATGAGATAATCTACAGTACATATGTCTATTCTAGGAAAAGGCAGGTTTATATATGAATGTCTTCATTTTATCACATAAAAATGTAAAAACATAATCTTTAAAGGCTATGTACAACTTTGAGGGCATTTTTTTATTATTGCATTGTACTGATTTTGAGCTAAAAATAATTTTTTAAATTGGTCTTTATTAAATATATAGAATCTTTTTTTTCTGTACAGAGCTGAGATGCTCTAGAAGCACCCTTTGGATTTTCTCTCTTTTCCATCAGTTGGGGAGCTGACGGGCTCCTTTTCTCTGCTCTCTGACATTATAAATAGAGATGAGCGAGCATGCTCGTCCGAGCTTGGTGCTCGTTCGAGTATTAGGGTACTCGTAAGTGCTCGCTGCTCTCGCCATGCTCGAGGAAATGGCATCTCCCGCATTTTGAATTTTTGGCGCCTATAACTCAGCCAATCACTAGCCAGGAGACTCTGCGGTACACTCAGCATCACGTGGGGCCTTACATGTCGATAGCAGGGGTTGGCTGGCCAGATCAGGTGACCCTGGAATATACTAGTGACGTCCGGCGGTGCTCGGCTCAGAGGCTGTCTGGATGTCGTTAGGGACAGATCTGCTGCGTTTCAGGGAGAGTGTTAGGGCCTGGATTTAGTTCTCTGTTAGGCAGGAGTGATCTCAAAAGAACCCAACAGCCCTTCTAAGGGTTAGAAGACACTTTTTTTTTGTCTCCTTCTGGCTGGGCTGGCACTAGTAGTGCAGCTATCGCCATATTTGCAGCAGTTTGCAGGGAGACTGCAAATAGGTTTTTTTTGCTCTCAGTGAAATAGAAAAATCTGAGTGCGACATTTTTCTGGGTTGCAGTGAAAATAGCCACAGTCAGCAGGGGCTGAGTTTGCTGTCTGATATATTCTGCACGTCACGTTAAAAATAAAAAAATAAAAAAATAGCTTTTTTGTTGTTTTATCTCAGTGATACAAATCCATTTCATACAGCTGTGTGGAACCATTCTGTGTGTCACAGTTCAGCTGTCCAGTCACCACAAACCACAATCCGTATTTTCTGGCCAGGTGACCCATACTGTACGTCACGTAATTAAAAAAGGTCTTTTGCTCTCACTGACACAGCTACATTAGAAAAATCTGAGTGCGACATTTGTCTGGGTTGCATTTAAGCAGACCAAGTCTGCCTAATCTAATAGTTTCAGTGTAATTGCTCCATACTGCACAGTACGTAATAAAATACATAATTTTGCTCTAACTTATCCACCTATATATTAACTTGTTCAGATTGAACAAGTTTGTGGGTTTCAGTACAGCAGGCCCATTTTTTTTTCGGTATATATAATACACTTATATACAGAGGCCGTGGTCCTGGGCAGGGTGAGACAGTACTTGCTGATGAGGGAGCAGGGGAACGCCGCAGAGTTACACTCCCTAGCTTCATGTCTCAACTTACAGTGACACGTGGTAGAGCACTGTTGAAACCACAACAGTGCAAACAGGTGATGTCGTGGATTGTGGACAATGCTTCAAGTAATTTGTCCACCAGTCAGTCTTCCACGCAGTCCACCCACGTTACCCAAGGGAGCACTCCTCTGGCTCCTCCACCTCAACCTCCTTCCCCCCCAGTCTGCCCCCTCCCAGGAAAATTTGGAATGCGATCCGGCATACTCTGAGGAACTGTTTTCTGGACCCTTCCCAGAGTCACAAACCACTTCTCAGGTTGCTGCTGACCTCGTTCCTGATGCCCAAGTTTTCCAACTGTCGCAGTCTGAGGGTGATGACATTGTTGACTTAGTGGAAGAAGTGTGTAAAGAGGTGTCGGACGATGAGGAGACACGGTTGTCAGACAGTGGTGAAGTTGTTATCAGGGCAGGAAGTCCGAGGGGGGAGCAGACTGAGGAATCGGAGAATGACAAGGTGACTGACCCAAGCTGGGTTGATAAGCCGAGTGAAGACAGTGCTTCTGAGGCGGAGGCGAGTGCTGCACCAGAACAGGTTGGAAGAGGCAGTGGTGTGGCCAGAGGGAGAAGCAGGGCCAGAGCTGGTGCATCAGCAGCAACTGTTTCACGCAGTGAAGCTCCCGTGGCGTGGCCTAGATGTTCGCAAGTCTGGTGGTTCTTAAAGAAATTGAGGATGACCGACGGACTGTGGTGTGCAACCTGTGCCACACCAGGATCAGCAGGGGTGCCACCACTAGTAGCCTAACCACCACCAGCATGTGCATGTTAGGACACTGAGGCACAAATAAAGTAATTAAGTGACTCTGCCACTTGGCAGAGTCACTGGGGATCACTGGACCCAACCCTGGGCAGCCGGACAATAACGACCGCTTCCGAAGGGCGAAATAATACAGAAGGCAAAACACAAATAATAAGTAACAGTTCACACCAACACGTGCTGCGCAACTGCGCTTAGGACTGGAGCCAGAACTTTGGCTACACAGACCTCCAGACAGACGGCGTCCACCGTGAACCCGTGCTCCAGGAGAGGGCTACGGCACGGCCGCAAGCGTGGCCTTCAAACACTCAGAGTGATACACACCACATTAAAAGACAGACAGTGAAGCATGTATGTGGATCCACGCACCAGTGCAAGAAAGCACTCAAACACTCAATACACCATTCAGTGTCAGATAGCAAATGGACCGGACCGTATAGCAGTCGCACATGAACAACAAGGCACCGGCCCTGCCCAGCAGAAGCTCAGGGTTTAAATAGCAGCGAGCTAATTGGCAGAGGTGTGGTTACTGACATACTTCCTGTGAACGCCTGGCGGAAGTGACATCACCAGAGGTCTCAAGGGCAGGGCGTGGTGCCTGACATACTTCCTGTGAACGCCTGGCGGAAGTGACATCACCAGAGGTCTCAAGGAGCTGGCGCATGACCACTTCCTGTGCCGAACCTTGTTCAAAGCAGTAAGACTGTGGGCGCAAGGATACCGCACTGAGATATGCCCGTGCTCCTTCACCAATACCCGCAGCCCAGGAGGGCAATCGACCGCATGCACGACGTCAATGCACACGCCTTACAGCGCAGGCATATGAGTGCTAAACACCCCACTCAATGAAACCCAGGCCGTTCACCTCCTGCGGGTCACACCACTGCTCCTTCCCCTGTGTCACTTGCTGCCTCTGCTGGTCAACCCCCTGCCCAGGACCCTGGCACGAGCGCCTCCCGCCGGAAAACCACACCTTCGCCTCCACGATCCTCCACCAATGTGTCCCTGCGCAGGGTTCAGCTGTCTTTACAGCAGACGCTGGAGTGCAAGAGGAAATACAGTTCCACCCACCCACATGCCCAAGCCCTCAACGTCCACATCTCCAAATTGCTGAGCCTGGAGATGCTGACCTATAGGCTGGTAGAGACCGAGGCCTTTTGCAACCTCATGGCGGTGGCTGCCCCTCGGTATTCGGTCCCCAGCCGCCACTATTTTTCCCGATGTACCGTCCCAGCCCTACACCAGCACGTGTCACAGAACATCATCCGTGCCCTGACCAACGCTGTTTCTGAGAAGGTCCACCTAACCACGGACATGTGGACAAGTGCTACCGGGCAGGGACACTATATATCATTGACGGCACATTGGGTTAACTTGGTGGAGGCTGGGACCGAGTCTGACCCTGGGGCTCAGGCGCACATGGCAGACTTCATGTTATGCTGCCTATCCCGTGACCCTCGCATTAGAAGAATTTTTTTAAACACCGATTACTGGGTGTTCACTCTCCTGGACCCACGGTACAAGCAGAACCTTTCCACTCTCATCCCTGTAGAGGAAAGGAGTATGAGAGTGAATCAATATCAACAGGCCCTGGTACACAACCTGAAACAATCCTTCCCATCTGACGCCGCTAGCGGCAGAGGGCGTGGTTCTGTGGGCCAAGTAGCGGGGGAGAGGAGGCGAGCAGGCAGCTTGTCGAGCACTGGCAGGGGAACGCTCTCCAAGGCCTTTGCCACTTTTATGTCACCCCTGCAAGACACTGTCACCTGTCCCCAGTCTAGGCAGAGTAGGGGTGAGCTTTACAGAAAGATGGTGAGGGAGTACCTAGCTGACCATACCAACGTCCAGACCGATCACTCTGCTCCATACAACTACTGGGTTTCAAAGCTGGACACGTGGCCTGAACTGGCTCTGTACGCCTTGGAGGTGCTGGCCTGCCCTGCCGCTAGCGTGTTGTCTAGCGGGTATTCACTGCAGCTGGTGGCATCATCACCGATAAGCGTACACGCCTGTCAACTGACAGCACTGACAGGCTGACGCTTATTAAAATGAACAAAGCCTGGATTTCACCGGAATTCAAATCTCTTCCGGGGGAAAGCAGCTAAAGATTAACATTACTTATGTATACTCTACTCCTCCTACTCCTCCTCCTCCTTGTCGTCTTTGCCTAACGCTGACCCAAAACGCAATTTTTTAGAGGGACAACTGGCACTCTTTTACAACAATTTTTCCGGAGGGCCCCCTAGAGGCCCTCTCTCCAAACAATTTTTCCGGAGGGCCACCTACAGGCCCTCTCTCTAAACAATTTTTCTGGAGGGCCCCCTACAGGCCCTCTCTCTAAACAATTTTTCCGGAGGGCCACCTACAGGCCCTCTCTCCAAGCAATTTTTCCGCAGTGTCAACTACAGACAGTGTAAAACAATGTTTCAGGAGCGTCAAACAGACAGTCCAAAACAATTTTTCAGGAGGCGCAAGTACCAACATTTAAAAAGAAAAATTTTTGCTGAGGGTCGACGTTATGTACTCCGAAAATAAAAAAAATTTTGGAGGCTCAACAAAAGCCATTTCACTGCATTCTCAGTCGGACAAAGTCATTGGTGGTGTAACCGCCATGCTGTGTCAGGCTAAATTTTTGGGTGCTTCACCAGCTACCTCATCTAACTTGGTCACTTGTTGGTGTCACCGCCATGCTGTGTCAGGCTTATGCCTGCATCTTGTGGCTGGGGATAGGAGAGCAGTGCCAGCATGGGCGTGGGTGATGGACCTTCGTTGCACCTAGTTGGGTGCTTCCCTAACATGTGATGGGCATGTGCCTCTCCTTTCTTGGTCTGGGTGAGCACAATTGCCATGAGGGTAACCACCAGGCTGTTGCAGGAGAATTTGGGGTAATGGTGGGATTAGGCAGCCTCAAAGGCATCCATGCATGCTGCCCATGCTGTTTCCTGTCCATTTCCGTGGTGTTTCCATCATTTTCTGAGGTTTCCAGGTTTTCACCCAGCCTTCCCTAGGCAGAGCCTTGGTCCCCTGCAAAAAATGCTTGCGTCTCCCATTGACTTCAATGGGGTTTGTTACTCGAAACGAGCACCCGAGCATCAGGAAAAGTTTGTCTCGAATAACGAGCACCCGAGCATTTTAGTGCTCGCTCATCTCTAATTATAAACACTCATTATAGCTCAATCCTTATCTTACTGATAAGAATGTGGCTTAAATAAGTGTTTATGACCTCTTTTTAATATAGAGATAAGGGTTACTAGATGACAGGCACAGTTAACCCTTTGTGACAGAACAGCTCAATATTTTTAATAAAGGCCAATTGAAAAAATGATTTTTAGCCAAAAAGGAGTAACATGCATTCATAAAAAATTGCCCCTGAAGGAATACATAGCCTTTAAATCTGATCATAATCAAACTCCCATATTTAGTAGGGAAATCGCATCTCACCACTTCGGTGAGGCCATTTATAGTTTCCTTCCTGTATTGCAGCAGGACGGGTATGCCTTACGGAAGCTGCCGTAAATTGTAATTGATTATTTCAGTTTTCTAGAAATGAGGGAAAGTGTGCATAGTGTAACTATTCTGCCTTATATTTGTCTCCAGCAGAACAACATTGCCCACTCCCTTTGGCTGGTCTAGTGGTGAGTGAATTACTGAGGACCTGTCCCCTCTCCTGATATGTCTGTTTTAGTAACTACTTACATTTCCCCTGTAATATTTCTGTAGCATGTTTTCTTATGACTTTATGTTGTACCATTATTTTATTATTCCTGCTAGAAAGTATAAATGAATTGCTAGCAGTTTACAATGAAGGTCTAGATCAGGGTTCCCCAAACTTTTTACACAGGGGGCCAGTTCACTGTCCCTCAGACCGTTGGAGGGCCGGACTATAAAAAAAACTATTAACAAATCCTTATGCACACTGCACATATCTTATTTTAAAGTAAAAAAAAACTCAGATCAGCCAATTGTGCCCCCATCAGACCTCAGATCAGCCCACTGTGCCCCCATCAGACCTCAGATCAGCGTATTGTGCCCCATCAGACCTCTGTGCCCCCATCAGACCTCAGATCAGCCCACTGTGCTCCCATCAGACCTCAGATCAGCCCACTGTGCCCCCATCAGACCTCAGATCAGCCCACTGTGCCCCCATCAGAATTCAGATCAGCCCATTGTGGCCCATCAGACCTCGGATCAGCCCAGTATGGCCCTATCAGACCTCAGATCAGTCCACTGTGCCCCCATCAGAATAAAAAAAAACTCTCCTGCGCTACAGCTCCGCTCCGGGTCTGGTGCTCCTCTGTCTTCTCTGCCCGTGCTGCACTGTCACCTGACTGCGTGCAGTGCAGGACAGTGCAGCGCAGGCAGAGAAGACAGAGGAGCGCCAGACCTGGAGCGGAGCCGCAACGCAGGAGAGGTAAGGGACTTTTTTATTTTATCCCCCAGGAAAAGACATAAGTGCGGCGGGGCCGGATAAATGGCCTCAGGGGGGCCGTAGTTTGGGAACCCCTGGTCTAGATGGATGTTCCCAGTTGGGGGTGTGTCCCTACACAGTCTGATACTGGCAGCACTGATTGGATAATGTAAGATTGTAAAGAGACACCCCCCTCAACTGGTAACATCCAGATGGACCTGCACTGCAAACTGCTAGTAATTCATTTATAACATCTAGAAGGAATAATGAAGGAATGGTACAACATATAGTCATAAGAATAGATGCTCCAGAACTGTTATTACATGGGGAATATAAGTGGTTATTAAAACAGGATAGAGGACAGATTCTCCTTGACTTGAATATTTAATGATTTTCTTATATAATGATAGACATATAAATAAAAAAGAATAAAATGATGATTCTCTTTCATTTTTCCCTTCTTTTCCTGAAAGCATGTCTTTGTGTTCATTGTGAGAACTACATTCTGGTACCTTAGAGTGAATGATGCAATATAAAGTGACTACAAAAAGTCAGCTAAAGTATTTTGCATTGCAAATGTGAAGCTCTTCTTATCATACCTTAGATGTAGTCCTTCTTTTTAATGCTTCACGTGCATTTTTTATTCCAGGCATGCTTCTAAGTAAAGATCCTTTTATGTCTGGAGTTGTTACATTTGTGCTGTAATTCTTTTTTATAGACCCACTTCAGTTTGATAGCAAAAAGAAACTCAAGGTACTTTTGTAGACAACTCATTGAAACAGGATTTTTACCTATGTCCGATGGGATTTCATTAATGTCTGCTCTCGTACAATTACAAGGATGCTGGAAACAAAATCACGAGAGGAAAATGTACAGTACACCAACAAAAATGAAGACAGGGGAGTGGACATGATTCGGATAATAAATAAGCCAGCAGCTCATCTGCAGACAGCTGTTTTGGGGTGATTTCCCTGAAACAGCTGTCTGCTGATGAGATGCTGGCATATTTAATATCCGAGTCATGTCAAGGCCTATTTAAAGGGTCGAACATTTCTTATAGGATAGCTGCCTTACATCTAGTGGCATTAGAGGCAAAGCTTGTTAAAGGGGTTATCCCATGAATAATGTAAAAAATGAAAATCAGACATCATATAGTACATGACAATACCTTTCTAACAAATCTAGAACCAGCCCTGTACCTCACATGGGACCAGACATCCCACTATTCATTGCTTTTCTAGATTTTTTGAAGCTGAGAGCTCAAGGGGAGTGTCTTTTCTGCTGCAGCTAATGGGGTGTGTCTCAGCTTTCCCTATCACAGCTCAGGGGGCGTGTCTCAGCTCTCCCTATCAGAGCTCAGGAGGCGTGTCTCAGCTCTCCATATCACAGCTCAGGAGAGGTGTCTCAGCTCTCCCTATCACAGCTCAGGAGGCATGTCTCAGCTCTCCCTATCACGGCTCAGGAGGCGTGTCTCAGCTCTCCCTATCACAGCTCAGGAGACGTGTCTCAGCTCTCCCTATCACAGCTCAGGAGGCAGTTGAAGGATGAAATTGAGCATGTGCGGCCATCTCAGAAAGTAGGAAAAATAAATAAAAAAGAATCAAACAGCAGGTGGTACTGTACAGATACATTTTATTGAATAACTCAGTGGTTATGCTAAATGTTTAATTACATCCAATAACAAAAGTATTCAGATCTAGGAACTGGTTTGAAAACTGTTGAATATATTTTTTGTGGGAAAATCCCTTTAAGAGCTCATTTGCATCCCTTTCTTTCCAGAATTCCAGAGGAGCATGTGTAGCCTATAAGTCTCCTCATGCCAATTAAGGCGACCTCTCCCCGAGGAGAGATAGTACCCCCCAAATCTATAAGGAAAAAACAACAACATACTGTGTGTATAAAAAAAAAAAACATAACAAAACAGAAATATGAATAACATAATTGAAATGCATTGGCTATGTTTTTAAATTAAATAATAGAATTACGCTCCGTTTTTACTGCCATGTGTGTTCTTGTGCGGAAAAAACATACACCAGAAAAGTGCAAGATTGACTGAAAGTATGAAATGAGACAAATCTCATGGACACTTTGTTTTTGGAAACTGACCTGCCGTGCGGATTGTGAAATCCTCAGCATGACAATTGTTTGTACTGTTCTTTTGTGCAGATTTCCTAGGGGCTAGGGCAGCGCTATAGACCGCCCTTTAGTGCTGGTGACATCACTGGAAACACTGCTAGGTGAAAGCCTCTGCCTAGCAGTGTAAAAATGTAAGCAAACAGCCCTTACCATGCGTGATGCAGGGCAAGGGGGAGCATCGGCACATGAAATGCTCCGAAGCTCCACTCAGAGGGGCTGGAGGGGTGAAGAACGCGTTATGTCCAGGTTTAGCTCTGAACCTGGACAACCCCTTTAATACGAAGCCATAATACGCCAGTGTGAATATGGGCCAATGGAAGCAATTCTTCCACTTGCAGATTGCTCTGAATACCATAATTTAGCCCTCTGCAAGTTCCTGTAATATTTTAATATAATGCATTGATACATATTCATCCCATATAGACACAGCTTCACAAACCGGTCACTTCTGTATTCACTGGGGATTCAGTGGGATAAAGAAAAGATGATAAATAAAATTTTTGGATTTTCTATTTTCTATTTATTTTTTATTTTCATTTTATTGTATTTTTCTTGCTTTCTACTTTTTCTATTGGAAAAAGTAGGAAGTGAGAAAGAAATTGAGGAGCTAGCACGTCGCCATTAATCACTGTACCAGAAGAGGCGCCTGCAATTTATTGATAAAATGCACAGTTTATACATTTCATAATACAGATGTGAAAAAAAACACGTAGTTTACCGCTTTCCTAGTCTGTATATCTCAATATCTGATCCAGGGCAGCATTTTTAGGAGCAATATTTACTCGGGCCAGGGTTTGGATTGCAGATTTTATGATACATCTCACTGCAGTAGGACTGTGGATACTTGACTGATGCTAGGGCACTTTGTCAGACTACTTTTTGATATACGCCACTTTATGAAAACTTTACCCTGGAAGAAAAACTCACACTATTCTGCAAACCAGCCTGAGAGTTATAGCTTACCCAGACCCCACGAACAGGTTGCATTTAGGGTAATTTAGATTGTTTTTAAGATACTGCCTTGGAGGCTTGGAACTGGATGCAGTATGCACATTTGTAATACAATTTACTCTGTGCCCATAGTACTGTATTTCTTTAAGGTAAATTAGATATCGATTGTAATAGACCTGTGAAACTTCAGGATATGTTCCTGGGGTTTTGTACATTTGTTTAATATCAGGAAGCTATAATGAAGTTAATGTAAAATCAAAAGCAATTATGGCAAAATAATAAATCCAGAATGCTACAAAATTACCAGAAGTTGTAAATATAAATAGTTGTATATAAATACATTCAAGTGAAAGTTGTATCTTCTGCTGAAATATATTTTCTATACAGTAGGTCATTGAGTACACAGCCTGTTCCATCCCACAAACACTATAGTGCAGTATTACATGCATAGTAATGCATAAACAATATGGTAATCAGCTACTGTGCCCTGGCAAAGCACCATGGGACCACATTTAGAGAGCTTGCAGTCTATTAAAATTGCAAGCTCAGGGATCCTGTTAGTATATTTGAGGCTGCACAGCATGAGTAACAGGGGTGACTATACATATTAGTAATCTGAAGTCCATGCCCAATCCCTCTTTATCCTCACATCTGCCACAGGAAAACGTAAGATATCCCCAACATATTAGATCATCATCCACTAAGGCCAAAATTGGCAGGTTTAGATGACTTTATCTAGATTATGACCAGCTTGAGGCAGCCTGCTTCCCAGTCTGTTCAACACCTCCACATAGTGCTCCTGACAGTGACACCCACTGCAAACACGTCCAGGTTGCTGTCAGCTCAGGCCTGATATCATCTAATCTCACTGCTATATCTCTCCTTTCTATCAGTATAAGGCCAATTCACACGACCGTATGAATGGGGCCGTATCTATCAGCAAAATTGCGGGAATAGATGCGGCCCCATTCACCTCTATTCACGCTCTTTTGAAGCATGTCCTATACTTGTCCGTGCACACGGACAAGTATATGCATTTTCTATGGGGCCGCACGGCGTGTGTTCCGAGCGCTGTGGAACACACGCCGGGCGGCCCCCGTATATTTGCGGGTCTGCAGTAATGCGGGCCCGCAAATATACGGTCGTGTGAATGGGGCCTTAGAGATACTCTTTTTAGTGGGAGGAATAAAAGAGAGACAGAAAAGAATCCAGTGCAGCATCTGCAGGAGGAGGGAGAAGGGATCACTCATATGCTTCATCGATGTAGAGATGTAGGAGTGAACCTAGGGAAGAATCTGCAGGAGGAGGGAGAAGGGATCACTCACATGCTTCATCGATGTAGAGATGTAGGAGTGAACCTAGGACAGAATCTGCAGGAGGAAGGAGAAGGGATCACTCTTATGCTTCATCGATGTAGAGATGTAGGAGTGAACCTAGGGCAGAATCTGCAGGAGGAGGGAGAAGGGATCACTCACATGCTTCATCGATGTAGAGATGTAGGAGTGAACCTAGGGCAGAATCTGCAGGAGGAGGGAGAAGGGATCACTCACATGCTTCATCGATGTAGAGATGTAGGAGTGAACCTAGGGCAGAATCTGCAGGAGGAGGGAGAAGGGATCACTCATATGCTTCATCGATGTAGAGATGTAGGAGTGAACCTAGGGCAGAATCTGCAGGAGGAGGGAGAAGGGATCACTCACATGCTTCATCGATGTAGAGATGTAGGAGTGAACCTAGGGCAGAATCTGCAGGAGGAGGGAGAAGGGATCACTCACATGCTTCATCGATGTAGAGATGTAGGAATGAACCTAGGGCAGAATCTGCAGGAGGAGGGAGAAGGGATCACTCATATGCTTCATCGATGTAGAGATGTAGGAGTGAACCTAGGGCAGAATCTGCAGGAGGAGGGAGAAGGGATCACTCGTTTGTATGCTGCATCAGTGTAGAGCATACCTCCCAACTTTGTAAACGGACAAAGAGGGAGAAATTCTGCGGCGTGCCGCAGCAACTCTTTTCGGCACTAGGCCACACCTCTAACTCTGCCCAAAACATAACTATACACCTAATCCCACCCAGCCACTTAATGCCCCACATAGTAATTATTCCCCCTTCATGCCACCGCACAGTATTTATGCACACATTGTTTCTTCACAGAATTATGGACAGCTGTGCCCCCAGTAATATGCCCAGCTGTGCCTCCAGTAATAGGCCCAGCTGTGCCCCCAATAAAATGCCCACATTGTGCCCCCAGTAATATGCTAAGCTGTGCCCCCAGTAATATGCCCAGCTGTGCCCCCAGTAATATGCCCCCAGTAATATGCCCACATTGTGCCCCCAGTAATATGCCCACATTGTGCCCCCAGTAATATGCTCAGCTGTGCCCCCCAGTAATATGCCCACATTGTGTCCCCAGTAATATGCCCACATTGTGCCCCTCACAATCAAACAGCTGGCAACTTGCTCTCACTGCTCCCACATAAAACAAGCCTCCATACAGCTATGTTAAAAATGAAAAAGTTATTGCTTTTGAAATGTTGAAATGAAAAAAAAAATCACTGAAGAGCTAAGCTTATTTTTAAAGAATTTTTGCTTATGTTCTTGAATTTTTCATTTCACTATCTGTATTTTTTTAAATGAAAATACTATACTTTACTGTGGCTGCTAAGCATAATAATATACTCCAATTAATGGTCTGTGTAGATCAATTTTCAGCAGTCATCTCATTATAATCACAGGTAGGACTATAATGACAGATAACACCTATAAATAGAGAACACAGGAGTCACCATTCACAATAGATGATGTCACAGCTTATCTATTCCCCCTCTCTGCACAATGACGTCTGCACAGATCGTATGTAAAAAAAAAAAAAAACAACTTTTATTGACATCAGTGAACATCTCCTGTCTATTGTGCCTGTGGTGCACATGGCTGCTGTAAAGCATATCTCTGTTAACAGCAGCTCACGGAAGATGGCAGCCTCCATAATCATGTAAATAGAATAAAACTTTAAAAATATATAAATTGAAAATAAAAATGAAAAAATAATGTGTATCACTATTCGTTTTTTATTAGTAGATGAAAATATGAGGAATACGAAAAAAATGTTCATATTTTTTTTTATCTACTCCACTTCTTTCACGGAGGAGGGGGCTAAAAAATTGAGGGTACAATCAGTGCACTTTATATACAGTACATTGTGTAGTATTCCGAAAAACCATCACAGGCCTATCTCAGAAGCCCCAGGCTTCCTCTGACATTATTGCTTCACTTCTGCAGCCATCAGAATTCTTTGCAACTGCAAAATCCAGGGTCAGAGTTTGAGAAATTTAAGTTTCGTGTCACGATCGGGGCAGCAGCTATAGACTTTTCATGTCTTGCCATTTGTCCAGACATATCAGTGTGAGGATCAACAGGCGCTGCAGGATACGGGTATAAAATAGTGTACTGTCACTATGTGGGTTCTGTACGGGAGGCTGCTGATCTGAGGGTGGCAGACAGAAAGGTGGCAGGGACTTTGTAGATGTCATGAGAAGAGAGATTACACCAGAGCTGGCTTTTGCATAAAGCAGCATTACTAGAAGTATTTCCACCATTCGATAGATAAATATTTTTCTACACCATACTATTATACAGTTTATTTAAATTATGTGAAATTGACAAGATTAATTCTAGTTCCACTATTAAGTTCATTATGCATGATTTATTTAAAGACTCACATAATATTGTCAAATGCTTTATGATATTTGGTGATGTAACCTTAAAGGGGTTCTATGGGATTTTGATATCAATGGCCTGTCCTCAGGATAGGCCATCAATATGCAATACCAAACCTTCTGTGGTATCAAGCACAGCTGCTAGCCAACAGATGGTGCTGTGCTTGGTAAGCTGTGAGGAGGCCGCAGCGCTCACCAGAGCTCCGGTCAGTGTGACGCCTTCCTGCCTGGTGGCAGGCAAAATGGCAGACAATAGCACTCTAGAGTAGTCCTTCTCTCTCTCCTGATTTCCCTTTGCTATGGCTATAAACTGGCACCTGTAGCTGTAGGTGCCCACTTGATAATTACAGGCTTCTGGGTTGGCCTGGTCTGGGATATGGTGGTGGGTGTCTTAAGCTGTTCTCCCTCACCTGCAGCAAAATTTGTGAAGTTATAGTTGCTAGTCACCATGCTGACTTCAAAGAATATCCACAGCCTTGGACCTTCAGTCTTCCTGGAGCACAGTTCCTCACAGTTGACCTGATTTTGTGGCCCTAAGACCCTTGGAGCAGGACTGGTGGTTCGTGCTTCCTTACTCCTCACTAGCGTACTTGGTAGAGATGGGAAGGGGTGGGAAGTTTTGAAAAATTTGATTTGGCAGCTTTGTTCCATTTGTTCCAAGTTCCATTTGTTACAAACTAATCTATCACAAATTGATGTAAATCAGGTATACTCAGGCCAATCTGCCTAGAAATAACAGTGACCTGTAATACTGACACACAGTAACTCTACAGCTAACAGAACAGATTAACTATGAATGTTGGTGCACTGCACAGTTATGTACATGGCAAAAAATTAAACCTGCCTGTAATACTGATGGCACATTAACTCTACAGCTAACAAAATGGGTTAGATATGACTCTCAGTGCACTGCACAGTTATGTACACTGTGATAAATTGTACCAGAGTCTGTAGCTCAGTAGTGTCCTATGCTCTCCTTCCACTCTCCCTGCACTCTTCCTTCAGTCTCCCTGCACTCACCTTCGGTCTCCCTGCACTTTCCCTCTCCAATATGGTCCTATACTCTCTGTTAAGAGTTTGCAGCAACATTGTCCCTAGTACATGAGCATCTTGTTACATCTCTCCTTGTGCTCAGCTCACAGGAAAATAGCGGCATTATGCGGTATGAGGGTTTTATAGGGCTGTGGCATAACAGCGGATGGCTGTCTGCGGATTGGCTGGCTGCACAGCATTATTGGTAATCTGGCTTTCCCAGGCTTCTCTCCTCTACACTTACTTTCACTTTGTAACATGTGCAGCCCCCATTTTAGGAAAACTGATTGGTTACCACGAAGTGCGAAGAAATTTGGATTTGTTTATAACCAAAGTTTTCCTAATCTTTGGACCGAATTCTGCTTTGGATGCTTCGCTTCGTTCAACACTACCAGTTAACTCTGCACTCTCCTGACAGGAAGTAGGAAAGCCCACTGTTACCAAGAGAGGGAGGAATGGGCTGGATAGTCCAACCAATGCCAACCACACCTTCACATGCTGTAGTACTTAACATGAAAAAAAGAATAACATAACATTACATAACATATTATACAATTGCAGGTCTGGTGCACTGCATACATCTATGTGCAAGTATTGGTGTATGTATTTATAGGCTGTGTTCTGTAGTGAATTATACACTATATTATAATACAACAGAAATAGTCTAGACTAAGACATTTGCAATGTATCATCTCATTTTTATTGAAATGGTTTGCTGTTTAAGGGGATGTCCACCTTATTAAAATTGTCCCCCAAAGCAAGCAATCATCATGAATTAATTAAAGAATGCATACTTACTGATTTCAGCCCCAGGTGCTGAACTTCCCCAAAATTGTAGCCATGACACTCCTGTATACAGCCAATCACTGGCTTCAGTAATATACAGTAGTGAGGTCAGTGATTGGCTTCATGGGAAGTGTAATGTCATGTTAGATCTTCAGGATGGGGAGGACCAGAGTGACAACGCTGGAAGTGGTGGAGAAGAAATGGCTGAGTATACTTTATTATTTTATGACAATTGCTGGTTTTGGGGGGAATGCACACTATGTAGTACCTGCTTACTGTATGTGCTTAATTTGCAATATTAGGCAAAAACGTTTATTGATATATTTGATTTAGCCTATGCCAGTAATATTTCCTTTATGTGATGGATGCACAAATTACCAGTATGTATTGATTTGGTTTTGAAATATGTGTGAAATATGTATTTATTTAGCTTGTTGGCTGGAATCTGTTGACCTTGACATTTTCACTGATTATCGTCACTGTGCAAAGTTGAAACTATTTTTGTAAAATGTAGCAAATATCTGTGTTTGCCTTATCATCCACAGCTAACTGCTTAGTGACTCCTTTTACCTTATCCCATCAGTGTCTCCTTGCATGCTTACCATTTGTGCAGTTTCCTAAGGATTGTGGGGACTGTGGGGACAGTGGTGTACACAGAGAAGTAAGGGCCCCATAGCAAGGATCATACCAGGCCCCCCACACAGGACAGAAGGGTTTCCGCCTAAACTCCTTTCAATGGACTGGGAAGGGGGCGGGCCAGCAGGTCTGTCTCCATCATTTTTAAAGCCTGTTTTAGGCATAGAAAATGGTCCAAATGTAATATAGCTAGGAAGCTGGCTTACGTTTAGATTGGCGCTGGATGCGCCGAACGTATGTAGAGTTATGTATGTTTTCTTTTTTATGTTATTTTTTGGGTGCCCTGGATTCACTCAAAGTGACTGCTGAAGTTTGATGCCACAGTGTCAGTTTGAACCAAAATAAAGCATTGTTTGGACTTTTAACCTGCTGAATTCAGTAAAATCTGTCATTGTCGACAATAGATTGTAAAGGTCCTTTTACACGGGCCGATTATCGGCCGAAAAATCGTTCCTAGGAACGCTAGTGCCGATAATCGGCCCGTGTAAAAGTGGCCCTAATCAGCCGACGAACGAGCAAAACGCTCGTTCGTCGGCTGATTGGATCTTTTGGTTTCTACAAAAGATCCAATCTGTCGGGCGCACATCGGCCTGTGTAAACAGGCGATGTGCGCCTGACAGTATGGAGCTTCCCGGCCGCACGAGTGATACAGCGATCACTCGTGCGGCCCGGCGCTCGATTCATCGGGCCGTGTAAAGGCTCCCTGCCCGAGCGCCGATATCGCTGATCGGCGCTCGGGCAGGGAGACACATTGGCCCGTCTAAAAGGGCCTTTACTCCCATACAGTAAGTCCCCATATCTCCATTGAAGTCTGTAATTTAAAGGGGTTACCTGTGATAATTAGAAATGTTACTAATGTCCCTTAATGTGCCGCCAGTCCAGTCCATCTCCTGCTGTTTGTTTATAGACCTCAGCAATGATGTACAGGTATACGGCACATGACGGCTGCAGCCAATCAGTCCTCAGCTGCATTTTTATTTTTTACTATCTACTGCAAATAATTTAAAAGGGTTCTCTTGGAATTTAAAAAATCAAAATACGTAAATATTACTTTATTATAAACATATTCCAAAATACCTTTCATTAGTTATAACGGCTAGTTTTGTCTAGGGAGCAATCATTAGGTGAAATAAAAAGTACAGAGAGGATGGACAGGACAGGCAGTAGTAATGTGGGCTGTGGTAATAGAAACTACATACAAGAGCTGCTACTCATCTGCCACATCCCCTGCACTCCTCTCTGTACTTCATGTCTCTTCATGAACTTCATTCCTACAGAGATTCAGCTGAAAATCTTATTAAACTGTATTCAGGATCATAATGAGTTAAGTTATTACTTTGCAAAGTCTCGCGGGACTTTGGGTAATAACTTCAGAAATTATTTTCTACTGTAAAAAACCTTTTACCAAATTCGGGTTCGGTTCCAAGGTACCACCATCAATTTGCTCATCCCTAGTTAATACTCGGGATTGAAGCTACCTCTGATCCTAGCTGTAGAGCAAAAGGTTCTAAGAACCAGAGCTGTTAGGTACAGTTTATGTAGAGCAGAAGTGCTCACAGATGTGCTCTGCCCCCTGTAAAATAGTGATGACAAAAAAAACTGGGTGACCATTAAGGGGTTAGTCAGGGGCGTAGCTAGAAGTCACTGGGCCCCACAGCAAACTTTTGTACGGGCCCCCCCATACCCCCCCCTGCCCGACCGTATGTCTCGGAGGTCATATGGTCATGTGCATGGGCCCTTATTCAACTTTTGTTTGGTGTATGTGTGTGTTGGGGAGGCGGGGAGGGGAGGGGGACTTTGGTCACCAAAACCGTATTTTTATATTTTAATAGTGAAGATTTTTTTTAATGTTTATCTTTATATAAAACATTGGGAAGGGGGGTGATTTAAACTTTGATCCCAATCTCTGCCAGCCTCCTGTCTATAGCTTGCAGTACATAGCAGCCTCCCCTTTCTGCCCTCACTTCCACCGTGTATTAGTGCTTATTATTGCACATATAAGTGCATACCTGATGCCAACCCAGAACCATCCTGGCATCATGTGTGCATATATAAAAGTGCCAAAATAAGCAGTAGTAGATGATAGAATGGCAAGCAGAGAGGGGAGGCTGCCATGTATGACATGCTTTATTACAGAAGACTAGCACAGGAAGGAGTGAGTAGAGGTTCAGATGGCTACCTGGCAGATAGCCATCCCAGCCTCTGCCCACTCCTTCTTGTGCCAGCCTTCTGTTCTTTACTATAGCAGAGATGCATATAATACAGGAGGCTGGGGTGGCTGTGGCAGCTACACTGCCTGCAATCTGATGTACCTGGCCTAGTGCAGGACAGGGCCAGGGGGGATGCAGGCAAGAACCAGGGGGGCCCAGGCCAGGGAGATGCAGGCAAGAGCCAGGGGGGCCCAGGCCAGGGCCAGGAGGATGCAGACAAGAACCAGGGGGGCCCAGGCCAGGGGGATGCAGGCAAGAGCCAGGGAGCGGAAGCAGGAGCCAGGGGGGCGCTGGCAAGGGCCAGGGAGGCACAGACAGCGCGCACTTACCTGAAAAGATGAGTGATGTGCACTGTTGTGCGGCTCCTTTTGCCTGCCGCGCTGCTTCTCCCGCCTGCCGCTCCCTCCATCTTTAGTTCAGGTCAGGAACTTTGTGGGTGGGCTTAATTAGCATAGTATGCTCCGCCTGCCGGCTCGTGTTTTTCTCTAGCTGGCGGCGCGCTATGCAGGTACAGGCTGGCAGTGCCAGTATGGAATTAATGTATTGGGGTGGGGGGAGTGGCTGTCACAGCACAGTATATGAAGGGGCCTGGCCTGAAACTAAGTCTGTATGTTAATTTGTCTGAGAAACTGCTCCTGGGCGGCCGGGCCCCTTGTCAGCCCGGGCCCCGAAGCAGCCGCTTCCCCTGCTTCCCCGGTAGTTACGCCACTGGGGTTAGTAAATTATAAGCTGTATACTGGAACTTTAGTTCCAAAAGTATACATACTGGAACAAATGTATATATCAACCCAGCTCCTCCTGCTCTATAACAGATGAGACACCATGCTTAACATGACAGGTTCCTTCTAAAATAAATTTCAGAAATGTGTTACTTGTGTCCTGTATGCCTGTATATGCACGATTTGTTACCAGGGAATATGTTAGAAGCACTAAATCTGGTCCTAGCGATCCATCAGAACATTTTTACAGGCTTTAGTGCAGAAATTCATCATGTTCCTTGTAGTAAAACTCATCCAATATAAAGTCTGATTGCCTTCTGAGTCATCTCTACATCGCCGTTCAATATCCTCATTATTCACACAATTAGGTGCGCTGTTAACAACAATGGAAAAGGAATAAGGTGGATTTCATTCCATTATCTCTATAGGTTTTAGAAAAAGTTACTTTTTAAGATATTATATTTTTAATACATTAAAACTTAGATCCAATAATAGCATTATACCTAGCTAGAAATTGCCAATAATGGAATTCCCTAATAACTTTCTTAGACAGCTTCAAGGAGGCGCTTCACTTCGCTCAGAACGATTTTAAAGTCTCGCTCCTATTCATTTTGTGTCATCAAATAGCAATTTATAAAATGCAGGTAATGTATTGAAATCCATTATTTTTCTTATTATAAAATGCATGTACTGTTCAGGTACGTTCCTATGACGGATTTTGAAAACGGGTTTAAAATCAGCATGCAAGTTAGGGTAAATGGAACCTTATCCACATTGGGACAAGGCATGGTGTTCCCTCCCCCCCTTTTTATACATTCTTGTCATGGAATCTTTAGCAAACACTCTCAGGTCTAATCCATCAATCCAGGGGATAAGGTAAGGGGGTGCAGGACATAAACTTTCACTGTGTGTGGACAATTTACTCATCTATTGTTCCATGCCCAGAATTGGCCTTCCTGTGGTCCTTCAAGAGTTTGATAAATTTAGTGGGTTAAGTAATTTCAAAGTCAGTTTTCAGAAATCCAAAATCCTAAACATCACTTGTGGCTTTCCCTTTATGTTTGGCTTGCTGTATGACCTCAATTGTAAACCTCTGGTACATTCTATTGAGACCAACCTATAAAAGTGGGACAACCGCCAGCTGTCATGGTTTCACAGGATAAATGCCTTAATATGGATGACCTACCTTGACTTATATTTGTTCCAGACTGTTCCTTGGGAAGTCTCACTTCCTGCATCTAAGGAGATTGGCTACTGCATTTGCCATGACGCAGGTCCATCTGAGATTGAGTTATGGTTTATTAACTCATGTTAAACAACAAACTATAAAGAAATTATTTGTATCTGTGTGTTAGACCTCCTACATAACCATTCCTCAAAATTGTGGGTTGAGGGGGGGCATGTGCTTGCCCTAGTTTTACCTCCAGGGGCCTTTTGACTTCCAAGTAGAACCAATTGGTCAGACCTAGATGTTTCTCCCTTTTTAATCTGTCTGCTGAAGATTTGGATTAAAGGGGTTTTATACATAGCTTCTCGAAAGCTGTTACTGTGTAATTGTGTAATTGTAACTCGGACACCAAGGTAGAGATGAGATTGCATAATTAGCGATGCTGAAACCATGTGCCCAGGGATTAGGGAAATAACTATTTGATATTAGAAAGGGGATAGGTATTCAACACATCTCATATTCTAGAGATGGAAGCTCTAGGATAGCTCTGTAAAGAAGGCCTTGGATACCTAAAGGTAGGTAAGGGTTGCCCAATAGAGGGGGAGAGGTGTCCAGGGGACATTATTACAACATAAGGGTAAACTTAAAGTGGTTTTCCAGGATTTTACTACTGATGACCTATCCTCAGGATAGGTCATCAGTATCTGATGGATGGGGGTCTGACACCTGGGACTAAATAATTATTTCCCAAATCCCTGGGCACATGGTTTCAGCATTGCTAATTATGCAATCTCATCTCTACCCTAGGGGCCGGGTTACAATTACACAATTACACAGCAACAGCTTTCGAGAAGCTATGCATGACTCCTTCTGCTCTCCAACACGCTGTATCTGTATTTATGATTACCGAGAGGACAGAAGACAGGAATACAAATACCCATGCCAACACCCTTACTTTTATATCTCCATGGGAATGGGAGGTAGATCATCAATATTATAAGGATCTATGCGACAAATCCCTATTGTTAACCAACAAGTCTGTGGCGATTTATCATACCATCACTCCAGAATTCTGGCATCAAAAAGTCGCAAAATAGGGCTTTTACGACTTTTTTGCACTCCCGTGCGCAAAATTTTGCGACTTTTTGCATGTGTACACCACTCGCTCCAGTTCTGTAATATGGGTGGAAAAGTGAGTGTTGTTGGCTATGTTAATGAGCTTCACTCCAGATTTATCATTGCGACTTTTTAAAAAAGTCGCAAAATAGTCGCAATCTCACTCCAGGAGGAGGGTGGAGTAGGAAGGAACAGTGGAGGAGCTTCTCTAGACAGACGTGTTAGGTTTAAGGACAAGCCACATTTATCAAACAACCTGTGACATTTGATAAATGTGGCACAAAGTACTCCAACACAGACTGAAGCAAAACTGACTTCAAATATTCCCCTAATGATAAATTCCCCCCTGTGTCTTTTAGGCTCCAAGTTATTAGTTATTAAGTTTTGACACGATGGTACAGAACACAAATTATATACAGTTTTTCCTTCAGTTCCAAAAGTATGCTTCATATTTGGTGTTAATGTCCTGATGTGGCCTCCATATAGCTGGAAATCTTTTCATTACACAATTTGCTTTGCCTCACCAGAAATTGCATTATGTTCCCAGGACCCATATTTATAGTCAAAAAGGGACTCCTGGAATTCTTTATATTGGTCATGAGGAAAATCATCCAATGACAGTGGAGATCTGCTACCACCCTGAGCAGAGCCTTTTGGATGGAGGTAGTGCACATACTTAGGATGGAAGAGCTCAGGGCTTTAGAGCATATGATCTCTTGTTCTTTCCTCTTGACCTGGCTCCAGTTTCATAGTTGTCTTCTGTTGATTCCCTAGATTGATATGGGACAAAACCCTAACATCTGATCATCCAAGCATGTTGCGGAGATACCTTTATCCTCATCTTTCTTCTCTTCTCCCCTTTTCTCCTATTGTATCTGTTTAGTGACTATTTTACATCATGATTCTTCATGATTGTGTCCTGTTCTTGCACCAGATATATTATTCTTTATTCTGTTGAATTTGCAATAAAACACTTTGGAACTATACATGTGTTTTAAAGGGGTTCTTCACTTTAGACAATCTCTACTTCTTAGATTGATCCCTGGAAAATAATGAGGTCGCAAATTATTCCCCTGTTCAGACTCCCAGCAAGCATCTGTAATTAGCAGGGAGTCTTGGCAGTAAAGGTGGATTTAGATGCAACAATAATCGTCCAGATTATCGAGAATGACCGTCCCTGCGAACAGCTGTTATCGATCATCTGGCCATCTATATGTGCCGCCGATTACCCGATGAACACGCAAAACACTCGTTCATTGGGTTATCCGGTTGCTCATGCAGGCACCACCGATCTGAGCAGCAGATTGCGTGATCTAAACAGCCATTTGCTGTTCAGTGCAGGAGATTGTTGCATGTAAATGTGCAGTCTCCTTCACTCGACAATCAGCCTCTCAGTCGGCCCATCTAAATCCACAATAAGTGTCTAATTTCCCTGCAGGGCTAGGGATATTAAGCATTACACAATGGCCATTCAAATCAATAGATTATCTGTATAATGCAGGACAGAACAGGTCCTCCAGATCCAGAGATAATCTAGAATTCCAGATTGTAACCGTGCACCACGCTGTATTGACTCTAGTTTATATAAGATTGGGTTTTCTAAACTGACAATTCATTTAATGTACAGATGTGAACAAGGCCCAATGGGGAGGACTGGCTTGGGTTTCTCTGCCAGCTTATTTCTGTCATCTTAACTGAAGAAAAACATTTTAAGAAATAGTAAAAACTACTTTTAAATTATTTTCAACTTTTTTTGGATCCTTTGTAGATTCTTTGTAGAGTTTTAGGTTTAACAATATAATATTTCATTTATTCTGTGCATTTGTCCAAGAAGAAAAATACAATCATCATTACGTCCTTTTATGTCCTAGATGAAACATAAACGGTCATTTGACAAAATCTGATTGTCAGAGAATGTCACACGATGATTCACCATTCTAATGGCGCTATCACTCAATGTTATGACCTTCATATCCATGAAATATCTGCTGCAGATAAGTGGGGGATGTATGTCACCGCCAGCTTCCATAATGTAAAGTAGACATAATGATGGCTTTTGTGTAGTGGAAAATGATACTTCTAGCAAAATGTGAAATCCCGGCATATTGTAGAATGTGGCATCCAAAAATCTTGCTTGAAACAGGTGGTTATAGGATAATTGATATCAAGTTTTTTACCCTTTGGCAAACTGAAAAGGCAAGCAGGACATTCTCATCACAGATGCCAGTCCTTTTCGAAGAGAAAAATATATTGGAATTCAATTTTCATTGTTAAAATTTATAAATTAACTCCTTAATGTGTTTGGAACGTTGAATACGCATTTGCCCTGCTGGTACATGGACACTTATGCTCCTAAAATTGAATAGTAACTGCTATAGACATGTGAAGGGAGTCGGATTGTGCTCTGCCTAGCTAAGTAGCACCTCTCTACAGTACAGTACAGTACTACATGTCCAGCATTGCTTGTGTCAAGATAAGTGGCTCCTTTGGATATCAGGTGAGGGTGGCTCCATTATATTTTTTGGAACACTGTGTCCTATGCAGGACTCTGAAGAAGTTCTTGTCCTCATCATAGAAAATGATTTACAGCTTCCAGAAGCTAAATGTTAGGATATGCTTTATTAGTTATCTACGTCATTTTCCATAATCTTAATTTTGCACCATTTTAGGTTTACATTATGGATGCTTCGGAACCAATTACTAGTTTTCCATAGAGATATGATCTCAAGATACAATGTTTTTTATATGTGATTCTTATAGGGCAGATGTCAAGGAATATTTTGTTATGTCTTAATTTAAGAGTAGGATATATCTTTGCATAGAGTAAAGTACACATCCATCATAGGAATGGAAAAAATGTGGAATAAGAAAAAAAAATAGAATTTTCACCAAAATCAAGATTTCAGCCCTTACATTCTTCTGTAAAATGTTGTGATGCATCTGAGAATGCTTTGTTACCTCAATGATCACAGAGCATCCTGGCCCAGAGGCAGCAAAGCAGCCTCAAACCATGATGCTCCCCTACCATGCTTCCAGTTGAAATGAGGTTTTGGTGTTGGTATGCAGGTATCTTTTTCCTCCCAACAATTTTGTGAATTTGTGCTAAAAAGTTCCACTCTCTTCTCACCTTTCCATAGAATATTTAACCCTCAGGCATTTTGGAATATCTTTGGCAAACTTGAGAAGAGCAGCTTCCTTTGCGGCGTCCTTCCATGAATATCAATATTTTTCACTATCTTTCACTATCTATCTTTCTAATAATGGACACATGAACAGAGGATTTTGCAGTTTTTAGAGTATTCTGGAGGTCTTAGCTGGTACTCATTGGTTCTTTCTCACCTCTTTCATGATTGCCCATAGGAGCTATTGGAGTGATCTTAATAGGATGCCCGCTCCTAGGGAGAGTAGCAGCCACCCAGAATTTTCTCCATTTGTAGATGATTTATCTACCCCTGGATTGATGTACAGTCAGGTCTTTAGCAAAGATTTTTTTTTCCAGTTTCATGAGCCTTTATAATACATCTTCTGAGGTCTTCTGAAGTTTATTTTTTCCTCAAGGAATGGTACCAACTAGGGATGAGCGAACCGAACCGCAACGAACCAGATTCGTTACGAACTTTGCCAAAAGTTCGTAACGAATCTGGTTAAAATAACAACGGCGACGCAAAACTGTACTTTTTTTACAGAATAGACCAGGATACAAGGGATTATTACTCCTATAATCCCTTATATCCTGGTTTTCTGTGAAAATCAAGATGTGTGACGTCACCCCACAGCCCCTGAAGTGCCTGAGCGCGCCAACAGCTCGTCAGTGCGTCGCCAGACTTCACAGGGAGAGGAGCTCCATAGTAGATAGAGAGGGAAAAGAGATAGATAGCTAAACAACTAGATAGATACAGGGAGAGATAGAGAAGGAATAGAAAGGGTTAGTGAGAGAAGCAGGAGAGAGGAAGAGAAGGAACCAAATAGCAAGATCCAGGGAAAGCTAGATATAGAAGATAAGGTGATAGATAGGGAAAGAGGCTGAGAAATCAAGAGATAGGTAGAGATAGGGAGAGATAGGCATCTAAATAAAAAAATAGTGAGATCTAGGGAGAGATAGGGAGATAAAAAAATAAATAGGGAGAGAAAAGTGAGAAAAGAGTCAGGACAGGTAGCATTGAACCAGCTCCTGTCCCGTGACCGAGAGTACACGCTACACGTTGCTGCTCTGCTGGGTGCCGTCAACCCCGTTTAGCTGCAACAAAAAAAAGTTAAAAAAAAGTTTTAAAAAAGTTTAAAAAAAAATTTAAAAAAGTTATAAAAAAATAAATAAAGTTTAAAAAAGTTAAAAAAATACAAAATATTTCAAAAAAGTAAATTAAAAAAGTTTCTTTCTCATAAGCTGTTATAGGTGAAGTAACCTATAGCAGAAAAACTTGTTCAAGCCCTCCATAGAGTGTGACGCTAAGTCAGCGCCCCACAAAACCTGTCCATTTCTGCTTTGCTGGGTGCCGTCAACCCACAAAGCATCACTCATTTAAAATTTGTGCCTTCCGGCCAATAACTCACTTATCACCAATACAGGTGTAAAGCTCTCTAAGGTGAAGTAACCTATAGAAGCCTTTTTTTTTATTCTCATTTCATTTTCCCCCACCCAAATAAATATGTCCAAGCGTCCTAGTTCCAGCACTTCCCAGGCAAGGAGTGCAACAGCAGGCGGTGAGGGTAGGAGAAGTGGCAGCACCAGGCCCGGTGGCAGCCGGGGTAACAGGCATGGCAGCAGGGTGCAGCTACCCCTGGCGCCCACTGGTCATGTAAGAACCACACAGCCAGCGGTTCTAGATTGGCTTACCCAATCCTCCAGTTCCACCGCCCAAAGCTCCCAAACGAGGAGTCAAGCATCGGCTGGATCATCCGACACCACCCTTACATGGGACGGTCAGCGAGAGTCCTCTGCCCCGTCCCCTGTTATTAGAATGCCACTCACCTTTGGGGCACCTTCTGCCAGGGAACTCTTGGGAAACCTTGATCTGCCCTTGGAGTCTCTACCACTTTTTAGTGATGAGGAGGAGGAAGTCCACCAAAGACAGCGGGTGGAACGTACTGAGACTCCAGAGGAGGTGTTGGCTGTAAGCAGTCAACAGAGCCAGGGAGGGGCATCCAGTGCCACACCTGATATCCTGTCCCAGCCACCGGAGGAAAGTAGCAGTGGTGCTGACTTTGATGATGATGTCGCTGATCGGACGTGGCGCCCTCAAGCAGCATTATTCTCAGCATCATCAGGGGAGGAAATAGAGGTGTCACCGACGCAGCAACATCCCACTGTTGCAAGGAACCGAGGCACAAGAGGGAGGGGTAGAAGACAAGCTACCAGGCAGAGATCATTACCTCAAAGCCTTGGTCCTGAGAGGGCACCCTCAGGCAGCAGTGGCAGTCAACAGCCAGCAAGACCCCCCGTGGCTGTCAGCAAACCACAGTCCTCTGTCGTCTGGCAGTTCTTCCGCCTGGGGACAGATAAGCACATCGCTTTGTGCCTGCTGTGCAATGAGAGGGTCAATCGTGGTAGGGGTGATAATCTTGGGACAACATCCATGAGAAAGCATATGGAAAGGCAACACCAACAGGCCTGGAAGAACCGTGACCCCAATACCACCTCCTGTCAGGATGCACCATACACTGCAGATCCCATCATGCAGCATACTCTCAGTGGAACTCAGGGCTCATTAGCCTCAGGTGCCAGCAGCAGCACAGTGTCACTGCCATCTACACCGCTAATGAGGCAGCAATCCGAGTCCATGGGCAGACGTCAGGTCTATTACAGTAGCCATCCCATGGCCCAGAAACTGACCGGACACCTGGTTAAGCTGCTGGTGCTTCAGTCCCTGCCCTTCAACCTTGTGGACTCCCAGCCTCCCAGCCCAGCAGGGATTTCATGGCGTGTGCGCACCCCAGATGGCGAGTCCCCAGCCGCCACTACATCTCTGGCAAAGCTGTCCCATCACTGCACAGTTATGTGCAGAAAAAGGTTGGCGACTCATTGGGACTCTCGGTGTCCAAGACTGTGCACCTGAGTGCTGATGTCTGGTCCTCTAATTATGGTCAAGGGCAGTACATGTCTGTTACTGCCCATTGGGTCAACATCCTCCCAGAAGACCATCAGGAAGTTGGCCCATTCTTGCCACAGTCAACTTCACGGTGCTTTAGGGGTCAGCAGCGGGAAGCACAAGTTCTGCTTCCACCACCTTGCAACCATCCGCCTCTTTGACTGCAGTCCAACCTGCCCCGGTGTCTTACCACCGATGTCAGGCCCGGCACTCTCAGGCTGTCCTCCATTTGGTGAGCCTGGGTGAACGGAGCCACAGTGGGCAGGAGCTCCTCCGGACCATCAGGGAGGCGATAGATGAATGGCTGACCCCACATCAACTAACGGTGGGAAGTGTTGTAGCAGACAATGGGAGGAACATTGTCTCTGCAGTGCAGCAGGGAGGGCTGAGTCATGCACCTTGTATGGCACATGTGATAAACCTCATAGTGCACAGGTTTCTTCGATCATTTCCTGCACTACAAGACCTTATGAGGATGTCACGCAGAGTGTGCAAACACTTCAGCCACTCCTACACTGCAAGGAACACCCTGCTCAGGATCCAGAGACACCGCCTGTACGAGCAAAGGTCAGCCGTTACAGACTACCTCATGGGGCAATCAGGCAACTTCACGCCACACTGCGACTTCCAAGTCACACACTGGCAGATGATGCGTGAAGTCTGCCAATTGT
Source organism: Rhinella marina (assembly GCA_900303285.1). Classification (NCBI taxonomy): domain Eukaryota; kingdom Metazoa; phylum Chordata; class Amphibia; order Anura; family Bufonidae; genus Rhinella; species Rhinella marina. The sequence continues at coordinate 701,845 of ONZH01025454.1, read as the reverse complement.
TGATCCCTTTTGAGGACGCGACTCTGTTTGTGAGCATGCATGACTATGGGATCAACGACATCATCCCACTCGTCCATGTTCTGGAAAGTGCGCTGAACAACATCATCAGCGAGGATTCCCAGGCCACCACTCCAAGGCTGAACATCGCTTTGAGCCCAGAGATGGATGAAGTGCAGATGGAGGGTGAGGAGAAGGAAGATGTCTACGCCCAGCCATTCCACACACCGCCACCTGGCTTCTCTGCCTCTCAATCACAGGAGGAGATGGAGGATGAGGTGGTAGAGGAAGAGGAGGAAGACCCCAACAGACCCTGGAACTATACTGAGGACAGTGGAGAGGAGAGGCGCTCATTGTCCTTGGTGCAGATAGCAAGATGCCTGCGGGAGTGTCTCAGGAATGACAGCCGGATTGTGGACATCCACCAGAGGGACCAATACTGGCTGGCCACCCTGGTGGACCCTCGCTTCCGCCGCAAAATGGCTGAATTTTTTCTGCCATCAGAGAGGGAGGCAAAACTGGTGTACTACCGGGACCTACTCACCAGTCAGTTGGTCTCAATTTACCAGCGAGACCAGCCAGGTTCCCGACAACATCCTCTTGAGGGAACCAGCGCGCTCCACTACCACCACCACTAGTGGAGGCGTGAGAAGTCGCTACAGCCTCCAATCTCTGATGAGCGATTTCATGCAGCCAGCTGCTGAAGAGGGGACAAAACACCGGACTCATGGCGTGGACCAGCATGAGCTCACCCACCAGGTCACTGCCTACTTGGATTGTACCCTGCCCCAAAGTGTCACTGACCTCGTGCAGTACTGGGCAGAGAAACTGGACATTTGGCCTCAACTGGCAGAGTTTTCTTTGGCTCTGCTGTCCTGCCCAGCCAGTAGTGTTGCATCAGAGAGGGTGTTCAGTGTGGCGGGTAACATCGTAACACCGCAAAGAACGAGGCTCTCTTGCCACAGTGTTGAGATGCTGACGTTTGTAAAGATGAATCGTGAACTGGATTACATCAGATTATACCACCCCCCTGCCTGATGTGAATGACTAAGTCATCAGTCACCCGTCTTGCATGGCAATCCGTGTGTCCAAGAAACTGTCCTTAATATCCTAAATATGTGCCCAACGTAAAAATCCGTAATTTAACTTATTAAGTAATGTTCCCCCCTTAGACCCCAAATTAAACAAAATCACCTTAAAAATTCCCTACTTAATTCGGATACATTTGAATAAACAGAACCCCATCTCCAAATTTAATGCCCATGGTGTGTTGGCCATTTAACATCTCCACACCAGCTTAATGCCTCACACCGGTGCACCGTCCAACCCATACCCCAAGAACAGTACCATCCCTAAAATAATCCCCATGACTATGCTTCACAAAGTAGGGATTTCACCTTTTGTGAACTATAGCCGTGGGGTTCTATCCCTGGCACCCGTGCCAAGGAACACTACTCACCGTTTTATGAGCGGGTACTAACTGTTCTTGAGGTATTTTGTTGATATCATAAGAGTAGTAAAATCTCGCACCCCAAATCCCGATGGGGTTCTTCTCTGTGCGAATGAATTCACGCCTCTCATGCAGTGACGCGTGGAATAAGGCTGTCTATGGGGTATATATCACGGAGGCTGCTGTCCTTCAACTGTGATATAAAAAAACCTCCACAGTTAGTTACAGCAACAAACAGTTGCTGAAAGGCAGGTTAACTTGCCTTATTTACGGGTGCCTTTACAATGGGATGCTTTTTTGGGGTTCTCTGCTGCCTAAAATCCACAGTGCATCGTTGGCTGATTTTATGCCACCTTCAGTACTATGGGGTTGGACGCAAATACCCAGTTCAGCGCAGAACTGCGTATGTCCGGATGGCACCATAGTACTGAACGCCGTTTGGTGAACGGTATAAAAATGCCCTGTGGATTTTGCTCAGCAGACCCGCAGCCACATGTGAAGGTACCCATAGGGTGAGGTTTTTTGGGAGTGACTAAAGAGAGGGCGGGAAGGTCACTCCCATACCCCATCAGGGGTTTTTCCCCTACCCACTTTAAAAGATAAGTCCAGTCAATTAATAACTTTCTGTGCCCTTACTTGACCCAGAAACTTATAAATTGCCCGGACTTATCCTTTAAGCCAGCTGGTGACAGCACTAAAAAAACACAAAAGCATACATCCATTGGGTTGGGCGCTGCACTCGGTTAGGACATCAAACTGGTGTAACAAAGATATATATATATGTCTCGCCAACAGCCATAGGCCCAGATTCAACAGGTTTGACACCAGAGTAGTTGCGTCAATTTGTAAAGCGAGTGCCAGTGAGGTGTCCATTTCATGAAAATTGGACACGTATTTTTGGATAATGGAACTGGCGTAAAGCCTTCTTGAATCTGTGCCTTTTTAAATGTCCTTTCTTCACCTCATGGATTCTGTGGGTGAGGTTGTCTGTCTATTTAACTGTATCCGTATCCTACTAGACTAGCTGTAATGTTAGAGGGTTTTTTTTTAACGTTGACTGTCCTGTGCTGAACTCTACATCAACATTTTGTCATGTATAAAAACTGATTTTTACAAGCGTGGATATTCTTAGCTTCCAACTTCAGTTCTCTGTACTAGGCTCTTCTGGGTCCAAAAGAATACTGCTCCTACTAATGCCCCCACCGTCAATTGTCTATTTGGAAACATACTGGATGCAATCAAGAGCTGCTGAAGCTGCCTCCTCAACTTGTCTCTTCTCAACAATACTGGCCTGGGTGCAATCAAGTGCTGCCTCCTCCTCCTCCTCAACTTGTCTCTTCTCAACAATACTGGCCTGGGTGCAATGAAGTGCTGCCTCCTCCTCCTCCTCAACTTGTCTCTTCTCAACAATACTGGCCTGGGTGCAATCAAGTGCTGCCTCCTCCTCCTCCTCAACTTGTCTCTTCTCAACCATACTGGCCTGGGTGCAATCAAGTGCTGCTGCCTCCTCCTCCTCCGTCAATTGTCTGTTCTCAACCATACTGGGTCCAATACAGTACTATTACTGCTGCTGGTTCCACTGTCAAATGTCTGTTTTCCACCCTACTGGGTCCAAGGCAATGCTGCCAGTGTTTCCAACTTGCACTTTGTGTCCTATGTCTCGTGTAATCACTTACACCTTGGCTAATGTGTACCTGTTCTGGGGTGCACAAGGTCTAATTAAATGGTACGCCTGTCTGTCTTCTGACCTGTGATGTCACTGAGACCGCATCGACTTCAACGCAGCCTATTCTTGGGCTGGTGCCATGATCTACCGTGTGTTTTTGGTGCTCTGGCATGACATGGACTGCTCCAGCGGACATCTTCAATGCTGTCAAATGTTGTCGACCTGGCTGAGGTTTCACTATTTTTGCACTTTGATTTTTTCCACTTTTTTCATTGTAATAGCAACTGCAACTAAACGAAACTATACCCTATCAGACTCCCATTATTGTAGCTGCAATTATTCAGCCGTTATAGCAAGGTTCGTTTTAGGTTCGGTTCGTACGAATCCGAACTTTTCAAAAGTTCGCTCATCCCTAGTACCAACCAATCTGCCTTGAGAAAAACAGATTTGTCAGCAACCATGCTTTGTGTGCCTTTAATGGCAAAGCATTTGTGAACCCAAATTATTAGTTATTAGTTATTAGTTTAGTTAGGTTGTGTTTGTCTATAAATGTGACTAAGATAACAATCTTATGTAAGTTATCAAAACAGAAATCCAGAATTTGTTTTCTTGCATGTGCAACTGTACATGCGATAAACAAGTATAAATTGTATAGCAAAAACAAGGCATCATATACTATATTTTTTGGACAAACTTTTGTCTCCAAAAAATGGCAGTGCGTCTTATAGTCTAAATGTTAATGTCCACTTCCATTATAGAAGCAGTCATTTGCAGGCGGGAGGCACGGGGAGGTGAAGGAAGTGCTGCGATGGCTGTATTTACCTTCCCTGGTCTTCTTCTGGGTCCTGCTGTGGTGTCCTGACTGCACACAGCAGCAGGACGTAGTGCACATAGGCGCGCTCTATGACTTGACACTGCGCTTCAGGTCACAGTACACAGTGGGAAGAAGCGATGGAGCGGAATGTTCTGGATCTGCAGCACTGTCCAGAGCAAGCAAACAAGTTAAGTTTATTTTTATTTTTTTGTAACATCTGATCTGAGGTGTGATGGGGACTGGGGCGTCCAATCTGAGGCTGAATGAGGCTTGGGGGTGCGATCTGAGGCTGATGGGGTCTGATCTGAGGCTGATGGGGTCTGATCTGAGACCGATGGGGTCTGATCTGAGACCGATGGAGTCTGGGGGGTCTTATAGGAGGTTGATGGAGGTTGGGGGTTTATTCTCAAGCTGATGAGCTTGGGGGTCTGATTTTGGGGTCTGATCTAAGGTCTGATAAAGAATGGGGGTCTGATTTGAGGGTCTTATCTGAAGTCTCATGAAGAATGGGGATCTGATTTGGGGGTCTGCTCTGAGGTCTGATGGAAAATATTTTTTTACTTATTTTCCTTTTCCAAATCCATCTTATAGTACAGTGTGTTTTATAGTTAAAAAAATATGGTACCTAAAATATAAAAAAATAAATAAAAATAAATCATGTCTGTCAAGGAGTAAAAATTGCATTTTTGTTCTTAAACTTTAAATTAGCTAAACAGGTGATGTATTTGGTTGAGTGGTTTACAGTCACATTATTAATTTAGTTTGTACCACATGGTTGATTTTTATTGAAATTATCATGAAGACTATTTTGTAAGAAAAATAATATTCTTAGAATTAGGTCTTAGTTTAATACAATGTAAAAAATATCTATGTTTTTCAAGAAAATTAAACTATTCAGGTTTAGGAAGAAATGGATGGGGCAGTAGCTAAGTAGAAAGATTATTCCAGCATACTAAATCTAAATATAATTTGCTGTAGGAGGAAAAACCTGATGTTTTTATAGCTTTAACATGGCTCTTTGAGTTAATGGGGTTATCCCAAAAATTTTAAACAGTATCACTCATTTATCTAGAGGACTTGCTTGCCTTGGTGTGGGCAGGCAGCAGCACATCAAGTACCTGCATTTCCAAGGAAGCACTGCAATTAGCTCTTGTTAACCTCTACTTCCACTGTACAGAAATATTGCAGACATTAGCTGTGGGTGTCTGCTGTATGATACAGCAGGCATCCAGTGGCTATGGTGCTCGCTCTTCTCTAGACCCAACATCTGCCACACATGTACTGTGAAAGGGGTTTTTTTTTTTTTGCTTTGTGTACTTTTTAAAATTTCGAGCCCAGCCTGCTGTGCCTGTTGAAAAAAAAATCATACTCACCTCCTTCTCGATGCTCTTTTCTGACTCCCCACATCCATATCTCTTTTCTGCAGTCTTTCAGTCCCTATCCTGTAAACTTCCAGATGGATGGGGTTACACATGCCTCTGTGGCCAATGACTGACATGTCCCCAAAGTACACTAAACCCAGCAGTGCTATGCCACTTGGAAACACATCACTGATGAGGCTGCTGCAGCACGTGACCCCGTCCATTAAGAAATTCACAGTAAGACCACATAAGATAGCCAAGGGAGACAGAAAGGGTGCTGAGGACAAAGTACTACAGGTAGATCAGGCCAAGTTTGAAATTTAAAAACTTGCACAAAGCTGGAAAACCCATTTAAGCAACTCCCGAGGCTTCCTCTTGCTCAGGCTTGTTTACTTTAGTATGCATGGCTCTTACCTGATAATTATATCTTCTCACTGATAGTTTAGTAATATGTACTTTATAGTCTTTCTGTCTCTTCTGTAATCTAGATTCAGGGGTCCATTCGTTGACTTTATGGCGATCCTGTGATGGTTTTGTGTTTACACACAACAGCCAATCAAAGGAAGTAGTGAACCAGGACAGGGGTAACCTTGAACCAATGATGGAACAGGGTGTGTGTCTCAGATTACCTCTGACTCCCTGTAGACACTGTAGCTAAGCTGTAGTCTCAGATTACAACTCTGCCCTAATGGAGCTGAGCAAAAAAGCAGGCAAGCAACAATAAAAAATAGAAAGACAGTATTAATTATAGGAGTTATATCTAATTCTTGAACTCATGACTGGCCATCTGCTTAAAATTTTCAGTGAGGTCAATATTCATTCTCATCTACCTTTATTCTTGTTAAATGTTGCAGCAGTGCTAAGGAAAGGAAGAACAAGAAGTAAAGTAGTAAGATGAGCATGTTTTAATAAAACATGATATTTCTTCAGCAAGCTGCAGTCTATGCAGTCAATGGAGGCCTCTTATTATAGCTACTAAGGCATGTAATTACATTTTCACAAACATGACTAAATGGTTTTTAGAGCCCATTTTGTAAGGCGGAAGCACACGAGACAAAATAACCACGCAGGTGGCAAGGAAACATCTGCGAGAAGAGCGGTGAAAGAAATCCACACCATGCATAAAACAGAAATGTAGACACTACTTCAAGTAAATGGAAAACATAAACCAATATAAATGATGAAATATACTTTGTTAAGGTCCATCCACATGTAGTTGGTGGAAAATCCACTGTGGATCTGGCCAAAATCTGCCACCTCAAAAAGTGCCCTGGTTTGGGTGGCGCTTTGATCCTTTGCTTTAAAAACTACTAACAATGTCTACGTGATAACCACATTATGAGAAGGAGCTTAAAATAAGGCACTTACTGTCACGGGGGAGACAAGGGAAGGTGCGCCCTGTACTGAAACCCCCCCGTTCTCTCCCTGCCTGCTTGCCTCAGTCGGCCCTAGGCGGCCGCGGACAACCACGGTGACGGTCCCTGCTCTGTATAAGTGCACAGGGAGGAACAGGGAACAATTGGAGAGACAAACACAGACGAAACAAACACAATATCAGAATAGTCTGCAAGCCGGGTCATACACAGGAGATAACGTCAATACCAGGGGTGAAGCAAAGAGAGGTCGAAGTCCAAGTCCAAGGTCAGGGTCAAACAGCAAACAAACACTAGGTCGCACAAGCACTGATCAAAGTAGTAACGCTAATCACAGGCATCTGAGTGAGGCAGTTGCCATCTTTAAATAGCCCGCCCAGGATCATGTGATGTGGCCAGCATCACATGACCTGAGGCGGAGCAAGCTGTCAAAACAATATGTAAAGTAGCCATGTGGTGTGATCAGCACCACATGGCTAAACCCAAACAGAGAATTAACACATGAAGTGCTGGCTGACAAGACCAGCACTTCAATTCCCTATTGCTCGTCTCTAGGGGGGCGGAGAGGTCTGGTGACGTCGTGCAGAGGGAGCGCGACGCCGACCTCGCGTGACAGTACCCCCCCCTTCACGAGGGGCCACCGGACCCTTACCAGCGGGAGCAGGCTTATCGGGATGCTGTAGATGGAACTTTCGGATGAGCGAGTCTGCATGCATCCTGGTCAACGGTACCCAAGATCTGTCCTCTGGCCCGAATCCCTTCCAGTGTACGAGGTACTGAAAGGAATTCCGGACCTTCCTCACATCAATGACTCTAGCAACCTCGTGCTCCACTTGTCCCTCCACCTCTACCGGAGGTGAGGGCTGTACCTCTGGACCAATAGGAGCAACATAACGCTTCAGCAAAGACATGTGAAAAACATTATGAACGCGAAGGGAGTCGGGTAAACATAATTCAAAAGATACCGGATTGATCACCTTAGTGATCCTGTATGGACCAATGAAGCGAGGCGCAAACTTATAGGATGGTACTTTCATACGTAGATTTTTAGTTGACAACCATACCATGTCCCCCACCTTGAAATTCACACCCTTAGAACGTCTCTTATCGGCCTTAGTTTTTTGAATCCTTTGGGCTCTTTCCAGGTTCGACTGAACCTGTGCCCAAACTGTGCACAGTTCCTGAGAGAGAGCATTGGCCTCTGGGACCGCCGAAACAGCTGGAGAAAAGGAGCCAAAGCGCGGATGAAACCCCATGTTGCAGAAAAACGGCGATACCCCAGAAGACGAATTCACACGGTTATTAATCGCGAACTCGGCCAGAGACAGGAATCTGGCCCACACATACTGGTTATCAGCAACATAACATCTGAGATATTGCTCAACGGACTGATTAAGACGTTCAGTCTGACCATTGGTCTCTGGATGAAAGGCTGACGAAAAGGATAAGGAAATATCAATCTTCTTACAGAAGGCCCTCCAGAATTTAGACACAAACTGCACCCCCCTGTCAGAAACAATATTCTCAGGAACACCGTGAAGTTTAACTATGTGGTCCATAAATACGGAAGCCAAAACCTTTGCAGAGGGTAATTTACACAAAGGAATAAAGTGACACATCTTGCTGAATCTGTCCACCACTACAAGAATCACGGTTTTACCCTCAGAGCATGGCAAATCCGTGATGAAGTCCATGGACAGATGTGACCAAGGTCTATCAGGTATGGGTAATGGACGCAACTCACCCATAGGCCGAGTCTTGGGATTCTTGGACCTGGCACAAGTATTGCACGCAGTTACAAAAGCCTGAACATCTCTGGAGATTGACGACCACCAATACTGCCTAGAGACCAACTCCTTGGTGGCATTGATACCAGGATGTCCACATAAAACAGAGCTATGGCACTCACCCAGCAGTCGCAACCGCAAATGAGCTGGCACAAATAACTTGTCATTGGGAGTACCAGTGGGAGCAAGATGTTGTCCTGCCACGATTTCAGAAGCGAGATCAGATGAGGTAGCGGCTACGATGATGTCAGCTGGCAGGATGGGCTCAGGAGGGACGTCAGGAGGCTGATACGCCTGGAAACTTCGGGATAAGGCATCGGCCTTAATGTTCTTGCTTCCAGGTCTGAAGGTAACACAAAAGTCAAAACGAGTAAAGAACAAAGCCCACCTCGCCTGTCTGGGATTCAATCGCTTAGCAGATTCCAAAAACATCAAATTCTTATGATCCGTGAGGACCGTAATGCGGTGTAATGCCCCTTCTAAAAAATGACGCCATTCCTCAAATGCCCACTTGATTGCTAGTAACTCCCTATTACCAATGTCATAGTTTCTCTCGGCAGGAGAGAACTTGCGGGAGAAGAAGGCGCATGGCTTGAGATTAGTTAAGGTGGAAGACCCCTGGGACAGTACTGCCCCCACACCATCTTCAGATGCATCCACCTCAACTACAAACGGCTTATTTTGATCAGGCTGGATCAGCACAGGAGCATCAACAAAAAACCGCTTTAGCTTTTCAAAGGCTTCAATAGCTGCAGGGGACCAGTTGACTAAATCAGCTCCCTTGCGGGTCAAATCCGTAATGGGTTTGGCTATAACAGAAAAATTTTTGATAAATTTCCGATAGAAATTAGTAAAACCCAGAAATCGCTGGAGCGCCTTCAGAGAGGAAGGTCGCACCCAATCTACAATGGCCTGTACCTTACCCGGGTCCATTTTGAAGGAAAAAGGGGTGAGAATGTATCCCAAAAAGGTCACTTCCTGAACACCAAAGATACACTTCTCCCCTTTGACAAACAACTTGTTCTCACGCAACACCTCCAGCACTTGCCTGGTGTGGGATACGTGACTCTCCCAGTCTGTAGAAAAAATCAAGATGTCATCAATATAGACAATTACAAATTTTCCAATAAATGGTCTAAAAATGTCATTGACAAAATTTTGGAACACCGCAGGAGCATTACTTAACCCGAAGGGCATTACTAGGTACTCATAATGACCCTCCGGGGTATTAAAGGCAGTTTTCCATTCATCACCCTCACGGATTCTGATCAGGTTGTACGCCCCCTTCAGATCTAGCTTAGTAAACCAACAAGCACCCTGAACCTGATTCAACAAATCAGGAATAAGGGGCAGCGGGTACCTGTTTTTAACAGTAATTTTATTGAGTTCCCTGTAATCAATACAGGGCCTCAACCCTCCATCCTTTTTCCCGACAAAGAAAAATCCTGCCCCCATGGGAGAAACAGAAGGCCGGATGTGACCCTTGGCCAGACTCTCCTTGAGATAATCCCTCATAGACTGACGCTCTGGAGTAGAGAGATTATAGATACGGCCCTTAGGATATCTGGACCCCTCAATAATATCGATGGCACAATCATATTGCCGGTGAGGAGGGAGGAACTCAGCCTCGGACATGGAGAATACGTCCTGAAAATCTCTGATATATCCAGGCAGGATCAGAGACTCAGTAGTACCTCCTAACTGCAAAATTGATTTGCAACATTTGGAACAATCACCTCCCCATTTCTCTAATTCACCTGCAGGCCAGTTGATCACGGGGTTGTGGTCCTGTAACCATGGCAGACCTAAAACGAGGTCAGCAGGTAAATCCCTTAGGACAAGGAAGGAACAGGTCTCAGTATGGGAAATCCCCACTGTTAGGGACACCTCGGGGGTACAAAATTCCACTCGCCCATTATTCAATGGGGTGGAATCTAAGGCAATAATTTGAATTACCTCCCTTAAAGGAACTAGCGGAATACCAACAGTTTGTACGAAATCAAAATTAATAAAATTAACGGCAGAACCCGAATCAACAAATGCTTGACCCTCCCCCTTAATTTGACCATAGGTAACAGAAATAGGTAGCAAAACTTTCCTTCTTACCACCGTCGGAGTTACCTTGCTTCCCACCGGAGATCTCCTAGAAGGTGGAAGTTTGGGACACTGCTGGAGCCAGTGGTTCATCCCACCGCAGTAAAAACAAGCTCCCTTCAGGCGTCTTTGGTCCCGTATGGTCCCCCCTAACTGCATGGGTTCCTCCGGAATTCTGGCAGGCGATGGACTCGGAAGAGGAATCTCAGGCAAAGCGGCCACCTGAGGAATGCTAGAACGTTCTCTCAGCCTCTCTCTCACCCGTCGGTCTAGTTTAATGGCCAAGGTCATAGTCGCCTCTAAGGAGTCAGGAGTGGGATAACATACCAGAAGGTCTTTGAGTTGGTCTGAGAGCCCCACCCTAAACTGGCTTCTCAAAGCTGGGTCATTCCACCCAGAGGAGACACACCACTTCCTGAACTCTGCACAGTAATCCTCTACAGGGCGGTTTCCCTGCTGAATGTTCCTGAGCTGAGTTTCTGCTACAGTGGCCCAGTCTGGTTCATCATACAAAAGACCTAAGGCCTGGAAAAAGGCCTCCACAGACAACAGACATGGGGAGTCAGATGGCAATGAGAAAGCCCACTCCTGCGGATCCCCTTGCAGCAAGGAAATAATTATTCCTACCCGCTGCTGCTCAGAACCCGAGGAGTGTGGGCGTAAACGAAAATATAATTTGCAACTCTCCTGGAAAGAACGGAAAGTCTTTCGGTTACCCACAAACCGATCGGGCAACCTTATATAGGGTTCAATAATGGAGGGAGCGGCTGCGGGTACAGTTTGCAGCTGCTCCTGGTGTTGGATTCTCTCGGCCAGATCCTGGATCATCTGAGCCATGTCACTTATATGATCCGAGAGAATTCGCAACGGCTCCATTTAGTATGGCCTGTGATTCTGTCACGGGGGAGACAAGGGAAGGTGCGCCCTGTACTGAAACCCCCCCGTTCTCTCCCTGCCTGCTTGCCTCAGTCGGCCCTAGGCGGCCGCGGACAACCACGGTGACGGTCCCTGCTCTGTATAAGTGCACAGGGAGGAACAGGGAACAATTGGAGAGACAAACACAGACGAAACAAACACAATATCAGAATAGTCTGCAAGCCGGGTCATACACAGGAGATAACGTCAATACCAGGGGTGAAGCAAAGAGAGGTCGAAGTCCAAGTCCAAGGTCAGGGTCAAACAGCAAACAAACACTAGGTCGCACAAGCACTGATCAAAGTAGTAACGCTAATCACAGGCATCTGAGTGAGGCAGTTGCCATCTTTAAATAGCCCGCCCAGGATCATGTGATGTGGCCAGCATCACATGACCTGAGGCGGAGCAAGCTGTCAAAACAATATGTAAAGTAGCCATGTGGTGTGATCAGCACCACATGGCTAAACCCAAACAGAGAATTAACACATGAAGTGCTGGCTGACAAGACCAGCACTTCAATTCCCTATTGCTCGTCTCTAGGGGGGCGGAGAGGTCTGGTGACGTCGTGCAGAGGGAGCGCGACGCCGACCTCGCGTGACACTTACCTCCTATCTTAGTTATTGGCTGTACCACTGGTGTACATGGTTGAGATGGGGGCTAACAGATAAGATCAAAATATTATAACCAATTTTGGTGCCACAAGGGTCTGACATTTATTTGGCACACTATTTCTTGGCCTTTGCATTAATTTTCTTAATACTTTTTTTAATAAAATGTTGTCCCTCTGGAGAGAGGATTGGACCAACCAGAGGTATGTAGAAGACTATAGGAAAAGGGCCAGAGTATGCTGCATTTTGAAAAATAAAAATGGCAACGCACCCCCCCAAAAAAGTGGGTGATAATCAGGAGTGAGCAATGCTTGTTCCTGATCATAGACTCATGTAAACATGTAGCATATCACCCAATAAACCTGCAAACTTTTATAGAGAAAGAGAGGAACAGACAGAGAAAGAAGAGAGAGAGAAAGAACACCAGAATGTTTTTCACAACTTTTCAGGGAGATTGGACCTGAATCAAATTCCCAGACATTCGCTCTTCACTAAGAGGAACCACTCCTAGTTTTGGCTTGATGCAAAATATTGATGCAAAATACTGACCAATTACTAATTAAGTGAAGGCGTCCCTACTGTGATACTTAAAGGGGTTGTCTCAAATTGCTGTTACTAAGGCAAGATAAGACACAGTTCTGACCACCTCCAGGCTGGGATACAGCCGAGATGAGAAAACTCCTTTAAGGTGTTTGTCTGTTTTAGATCATTTCAACTGATGACAAGCTGATCAGAGACAGGTGCACTGTTTTGATCCTTAAAGGGGTTGTCTGGGTTCAGAGCTGAACCTGGACATAACCCCGTTTTCACCCAGGCATCCCCTCTGAGTCGAGCATCAATACATTTCATACTCCAATGCTCTCCCTTGCCCTGCGCTGTATTGGGCAGGGCAAGGGGTTTTTTGTTTACATTTTTACACTGTTAGGCGGAGGCTTCCACCTAGCAGTGTTGCATGTGATGTCATTGGCACTAATGGGTGGTCTTTATCGCTGTCTTAGGCTGTTTAACAGGCTAGAGCAGTGCTAAAGCCTGCCCATTAGTGCCGGTGACATCACCAGCAGCACTGCTAGGTGAAAACCTCCGTCTAGCAGAGACCTGGTACATCAGCGCATCTGCAGAAAAAGCCCTGCCCTGCACGATTCAGTGCAGAGTAAGGCCCCATTCACACGACCGTATGAATGGGGCCGTATGTATTCCGCAAAATTGCGGAATACATGCAGCCCCATTCACCTCTATGGGAGCGCACAGCTGCGGCACGGAGACAGCTCTGTGCCGCGGCTCCGCAAAAAAAGATAGAACATGTCCTATACTTGTCCGTACGCACGGACAAGTATAGGCATTTTCAATGGGGCCACCAGGCGTGTGTTCCGAGCGCTGCGGCCCCCGTATTTTTGCGGGTCCGCCATCTGAACGGGGCCTAAGGGAGAGCATCGGAGCATTAAATGCTCTGATGCTCATCTCAGAGGGGCTGCCTGGGTGAAGAAGGGGACATGCAGCAATAATCTGTTGCCAACCTGACACTAAGGGTTAGATTTATTAAGCTTCTATGGCAGTTTTCTGAAATTGAAAAGTTGCATATTTTGGTGTAAGTCCCAGTTTGACCTCAAATTTGTAACCTTTTTACCCTTTGCGGACAGGAATAGGCGGGCTGTGTGCAGCTCTGGGCAGGATCTTCATGGTCCAACACATATAAAAACAGAAAACTGGTGCAACTTGCACATGAAATCTGCTCCAGCTACTGGTTGGAGTAGATTTAGTTTTGGATAACAGACAGAGTGCACCTCGATATACTCGTGAAGCTTCTCATGCTAGCACAGCACGTGGTAAGACCAGTGTACAACACACCAGTCTTAATAATCTCCCACTAAGTGGTCGATTTTCCTGCAGCACCACCACAGGAGAAATTAAGTATTACACAGCTACTATAGACTAGCCATGTCATGTATGGGCATGTCAGGGCCTCCAAAGCATGGTGAAAAAAAATAAGAGTCTGAATGAGGGGCTTTGGATAAATGTTGCGACAGTGGGAAATCAAAGCACTGGTGGATTTCTGTCCATATTCTTCATCGTCTTTATTATCTGTAAGTGTTTTTTTTTCCACAAATTCTACTGTTTCGATGTCTGCTTTCATAGCTCTTCAACCAGTCTGACAGTTATAGATAAATAGGTTTTGCCTCTAGTAAAACAACAAAGCAGAAACTTATTTATTTCTGCAAAAATTCCATTTTATTTCAGCGTTAAAGAACATATCTCAGCAATAGGCTTGGTGGCTATTTGATTAGAAATATAGAGACAAATGCAAATAGACAAGAGAACCATGTTCTCATTACTGAACGTGTCACACATACTGTGGAACATAATGAGGTCAGTTTAAGACTTCTTTAATTTTTCAATAACCTAGTTTTCTCTCCCTTGCCAGTACAAATAGTACAACAATGTACATAATATGAAATGAGAACAAAAGGAAATAATAGAAAAGAACAACAAGGAATACAATAGTGTAATAAGGCAATTATAAATGAACCCAAAGGCATCTATTACTGTCTCACATGAGTAAAGCTGCCTATAAATGTTCAATAAGTGTTAATAACTCCATCGTGGCTCGTACATCTATCTGTATGCTATGGGGAGAGTGGAGAAAAACACTGCCAGACACATTTGGCGGCAGCTTATCTCCCAGGAGAACAAAAGAATTGGGCAAAATTATTAATTTATCTCCCCGGACACCATGTGTTGGGGGAGAGTCCAGAGCTTCTCTCTAACATTAGTGTTTCAGCTGAATCCTGCATTCTTGGCGGGTTCTCCGACAAAAGAATAATGTGTATGTCCAGCTTTTTTTAAAGGAGTTATCTGCTTTTTGGTCCTTTTCTATCCTTTGGACAGGTCATCAGCATCTGTTCCAAAGCCAGGGACCCCCGCGGGTCAGCTGTTTGAGAAGGCAGCGACGTTTGCAATAGCACCACAGCCTTCTCACTGCTAGACTGACCTAGACGCTGTTCAGCCCTATTCACTTCTATGGGGCTGAGCTGCGCCTAGGCCATGTAACCTATGGTTGTGATATCACTGGCCTACGAGAAGCAGTGAGAAGGCTGCAGTGCTAGGGGATCCTGAGTGTTGAACCATGCCAATCAGATGCTGATGACCTATCCAAAGGTCATCCCTTTAACTTTGCATGTCCCTTAAATAATAAAAAGATTCCCATGATTCTGCATTATTAGAACCTTCAAATTAAATAATTTCCACCATTTACTAGCATATTATGGTATTTCAGGTCCAACATTTATGTTTTTGTAGGGTTTAGAGCTTAATATATAACCTAATATGCAGTTAACTCGTTATCGCCTTTAGTGGTAGCTGCAAGCAACGTTGTTATTAACATGAACGCCAGGGCGCTGTACATACAAAAAGGATTTACATGCATAATACAATACAAAAATAGGAGCAATAAACATGAACCAAGTAATAGTCCTTTTAGACTGACCAACAACATGGTAGAAACACTTGTTCCCGATAAATGGCCTATCTGAAAGGTGTTGGCAATCACCCAATGAATGAGAAAACTCTGTCTTTTAGACGGCACCTAAAATCAGTCTTTCTGGGCAGCGGATCATTCTGTGTAAACAGGGATATGCTGCCCAAATACAATGATTTATGATCACTGTAGTGATTGCTTATCACCATACATCAGGCAATCATTGGAAACAATTTGTTAGTTCCCCATAATTGTCTTCTAAATCTGTCCATATAAAAGGACCTTTCCTGACTGACTGGTACAGAGGGAGAGAGGAACCAGTCCATGAGGGCTCACAGTCTACAAGGCAAGTGGGAAGGATGCAGCAGGTGAGGGTAAAATCTGCTCAGATGGTAGTGTAGTAGCAGCAGGGGCTAATGTAGGCGGTAGGCTTTCCTGAAGAGTAGAGTTTTATGGCTGCTTTTGAAAGTTTGGATGATGGAGAGAGTGTTCCAGAGTATAGGGGATCCACATGAGAATTCTTTGAGGAGCAGACAGAAGGAGAGCAAAAGAAGGAGGTGTGAGGATCAGATATTATGTGGGGCAGTATCGGGAGATTACATCAGAGAGGGGACAGGTTGTGGACAGCCTTGTATGTCATCATTGTAAGTATTTTGATCTAAATTCACTGGGGATTGGCTGAAGGGAGAGAGGGAGGAGAAAGGAGGGAGAGGTGGATTAAATGAGTATTAGATGGAAGGCCACAAAGCATATTTCATGTAATTCTATTGTAATAAAGTTAACTTTGAGGTCAGTATTAGAAAAATGAAGCTTCATTGCCACAATTTTGTAACTTTTTAGAATAGTTTTTTTTTTCAATAAAAGTGTTCAAGGGTGGCCATGCTTGTTATATTTCCAGAAGGAGTTGCTTTAGATAAGTTATGTATTGCATAATGTGCATAGGTTACATTTATACATGTCTGACCGTATTCATTATAGAGGGATTGATGGACTGTATAGTTCATGTTAGTCATGGATCCAAACAAAGATATGAAATGTGGGTTGCTAAATGTACCTAATGCATGAACATCCACTATCTATTGTTGGGGGTCTGACCCCAGGAACCCCCATCGATCAGCTGTCTAAGAAGGCAACAGTGCTCACGGTAGCATCGCGGGTTTCTCTCAGCTCTTCCTAGGCCAGTGACGACACATTCATCTGTCACGTGACCTAGGCACAGGTCAGCCCCATCCAAGTGAACGGGCCTGAACTGTGATATCAAGCACAGTGGCCATGCAATGCTGGTGCATTCTCAAATGGCTGATTGGCGGGGGTCCCGGGTTTTGGACCTACCACCGATCAGATACTGATGACCTATCCAGAGAATAGGTCATCAGTGAAAAACTCTCTGAAAAACTCCTTGAACTATATTATGTAATTGCTGAACGGACTAACTTTTTTGCTTGAGCCAAACTCAAGTGATAAAAACTATACAGAGACAGATAACATGTAAAAGGACTATACAGGCTGGGGCAGTGTGATACTACAACATGGACACAGATGGTTGGAAGCATTACGTAGACCATATGACTGACTCTAAAATTGTGGCTGGCAATGATAAGGTGGAATCGGACATTATTTTAGAGGAAGTAATGATTTCAAAGCTATCAGATTATTTTTCTTGAATTACCATGTATTGCAGGGAATCTGGTCTATTTTGTATAATGAATAATCCTCTAATTATAAAATAGCGATACATTTAAGCAATGCAATCAGACCATTGTGTTCCAATTAAGAATTAAAAGATCCAACAGTTCAACATTTAACATTTAAACACAGAAATAGAGTAAAAATTGTAAACTGAATTTAAAAGGGAAATTCACTAAGAATTAATTTTGATAGACATGTGCCAGAGCATAACCTGGACTATCACCAATTTTCAGAATGCAGGGCCCTTAAACCTATTCAGTACCACCCAGAGGTGGCAGTCACTACGATCACAACATGCCAAGTAAAGGGACATACAGGGGAATAAATGAAGCTTCTGGAGACGGATACAAACGCTATAGAAGACCCCAATACAATGCCATGGCATTTATAGTATTACTGTGGTCGTCCTTTGGCTACCAGGGTCCCTGTGTAGCTAAAACATCTGCCCCCTTAGGGCTCGTGCACATGACTGTTGTTATTTTGCGGTCCGAAAATTGTGGATCCGCAAAATATGGATACATATATGTTCCGCATTTTGTGGAATGGAAAAGCCGAACCATAATAGAATAGTCCTATCCTTGTCCGTAATGCGGACAATAATAGGACATGTTTTATTTTTTTGAGGAACAGACATGCGGATATATGGACACGGAATGCACACAGAGTAATTTCGGGTTTGTTGTGTGCCCTTTGACTGGAATGGTTCTGCATATGGACTGCAAAAAAAAAAAAAAACGGAATGGACGCAGGCAAAAAATATGTTCGTGTGCAGTAAAAAATGCCCTTATATAGTGCCCATATTGTGCTCCTCTCCTCCCCTCATAGTGCGCTCAACAATGGAAACGCTAATTTCCCATGGCCCTGCTGTCTTCACCACTGCGCTCCACTTATCTCCAGGGCCACTCCAGCAGAGGCGTTCACCTCACCAAGTCTAATTGGCGGTATGGCCCAGGGGCCCCTACAGGACACTTGCTTGAGTATGCCATGTGCTTATGCCGGTCCTGGGTTAAACAGATATATCAGGAGAGGTGACAGGTCCTCTTTAAAGGGCATTTGTCAGCAGATTTGTACCTATGACACTGCCTGACCTGTTACATGTGCACTTGTCAGCTGAAGACATCTGTGTTGGTCTCATGTTCATATGTGTCCACATTACTGAGAAAATTAAGTTTTAATCTATGCAAATGAGCCTCTAGGAGCAACGGGGGCATTACCATTACACCTAGAGGCTCTGCTCTCTCTGCAACTGCTGCGCCCTCTGCACTTTGACAGGACCAAACAGTGGAAACGTCATCACACCTGGCTCTGTCAATTAAAGTGGCAGCTGAAACAGGTGAAAGGGCTAAGCAGGCCAAATACTGTAGGTAGCTACGACCCCATAAAAATGTATACTTGGAGAACAGAGCATGCATGTGTTTTTAATAAGGCGAGGCAAATAACCTTCTGTCACAGCAACTAAAAAGGATCGGACACATTGAAATTAAACTGTCGGATATTTCTGTCCCCAAAATCTGCCTTCAAGGGAGAATCAGAACAGCACTATTCACATTAGATGGTTAGCTGGTTAGTTGCTGTTTTTTTTTAAACTTATTTGTATGGCCACCTTTAGATTGTTTCTCGACACAAAATGGCATCACTGCTTAAATTGTAACTGTCATGTTTTCATAAAAAAATAAATTTTAGCATATGTTACTACTGCTGCTACAGCATTATGCATAAAGCAATCTTTAGTTTCTTCACATACCACTGTTTTCCTTGAGTTTTTCCCTTAGTTACGGCTGTTTTAACCTCTACAATATGAGGATCTTCTCAAGATGGCTCCTCTGCCAGTTCTCTAAAGCCAAAACTGCCTTCCCTCACTTCCCATACACATTTGCTGTATCCAGCAGCTTCCTGCCAGCCAATCAGATTGGATTACTGGGAGACACGCCTCCTTACTCTGAAGCCTAATGCAGGCATGCATTGTGGAGGACCGCCCCTCTGTCTTCTGTTTATATTAAAGGGAAGACAAGACAAGCCATTGCAATGGTCTTGTAAGGGACCAGTGGAAAGGAACAGGAGACATTAATGAAAGCTGTTACACATCTTTTGACAATCAATGACAGACTAACTTGGGTATACATGCCTAGCTCTAATAAACTAGCAAAAAAAAAAAAAATATGACAGTTACACTTTAAAATGAGGTTGCCATCATGAAAAGCAGTGCAATTTGCAGGCAGCATGTTATTCAGCAGCAGGAGTTGAGCATGTGGGCGGTCTTATCAGTAGCCACTTGTGTCCATTCTCTATTACAGGCCCATCCCCTGAGCTTTCTGGTTTTCCTATCAATTTTCTCAGCTCCTCCTGCTCTACAACATGATGCTGGTAGACTGGCCTGTATTTTCATAATGACATATTCACTTTAAAATTCTTGTACAAATGCTGATCATGGCTGGTTGCTGTAAAATGTTTCTCTTAGGTTGCTTGTTGACACTGGGGATCCAGTAATGAGATGTTATAGAATTAAAATAAAGTTAAACATCCTACAATACCGTATGTGCATTTGAGCCTTTACTGCTCTTTCTTCCTCCAATTCCTTGCACGTTTGAGGAACGTGCAGTACATCAGTCAATGTCTTTAGCCATAAGGAACATAATTACTATATCATATAAAAATATCTCCTAAACTGTATGAAATGAATTAGAACTTCAAAACTGTTTAACAAGTGATCAGCCAAGTAAACTGTGTTCGACCCCAGCCTGAGCACAGACATTTCCTCTGAAATGTCATATTTCACGTGGTATCACTGACTAATGAATCTCCGGGATACAAATTGCATCATTATGTCCTTACTAACCACAATTGTCTCACTTTATATTACCACACAAGAGACAAGCACTAGATCATCAATTCTCCTGCTCCTATGACAACAAGAATGAAGGCGTTTGAAGCTGCTGGATGATTTCTTGTTTCTCTGGGGATAGCTTGGTAAATATAGTATTTATCATAAAATAAAATGTTGATGCAACTTTTCATGGAGATCTTCAGACTGGGGTCCCTTGGGTCCATGAGTAGAAATTATTCTCAGGGGCCCAACTCTTATATCATCAATAAATTCTAAAAGCTTTTGAGTCAAAGAAATAGACCCAGATAATAGGTGATTAGCTTAAAAGTCCGCCCCAAATTTTTCTCCCCGAGCTTTCATGCCCACTATTGTTTCAGAGACCTCTGGTACCCTGGTGGGCCAGTCTGACACTGGAGATTTTGGATATGTATGGAGGATTACACTGGTCCATCAGAGACGGAAAGGATAATTCAGAGGGCCCAGGTTTAGAAACAGCACATGCACAATTGGGTGCTTGAGGTCCAGCTGGAGACAATCCAGTCAGAAGCTGCTAATAACCTCAGTTATGGATGGCATGACCATGTAATAATGTACCAGTTCCACATTGATGGTGTGGGCTCTAAAGGGGTTGTCCTGCCTTGTAGTAGTTTTTAACTAGCTCCAGGAGTGTGTTGTACATAGGGGAAAAAATTGTAATAACCTGCTCCCTGTCACTCCTTTCCTGTTCCTATCCTATAAATTTCCGGACAGGTTCATGTGCGCCACTGCAGGCAATAACTGGCCTCAGCAGTGATGTGGACATTAGGTTGTAGGCATATATTAGGCAACTGATCATAATTAGAGCTGAGCAAATCGAATCCAACAAAATGGAATTCGATCCAAATTTCAGGATAAGTTAGATACGCCGCAAAGCTGAATTTCCTTGTGCTTCATGGTAGCGAATCGATTTAACATGAAATAGTGGAAGAAATTAAAAAATCATACTTACCTCCTCCATTTGCTTGCGACGGGCCAGCCGCCGCCATCTTTATTGAAGATCTCGGACAAAATACCGTGCATGGTGACGTATGACGACGGCGGCCAGAGTGACGACGTTATCTCAGACTGCGCAAGATTTCATGCCAGATCTTCAAGCAAGATAGTGACAGCCGGCCCGTAGCGAGCAAATGGAGGCGGTAAATAAGATTTGATTTTTTTTTTCTGTTCATTTTACACTGTATTATTACTCTTAGATGCCACTATCATGTATGAACGCAGCATCTGAGGAGTACAATGATAGGGAGCGGCACTATTGCAGCTCCCTGTTATTGCACCTGCTACTAACAAAAAAAAAGGCGCTTTGTGATGAAGAAATTCGTCACTAATCAAATATTTTTGCTAAATTTGCCAAGGCAGCCAAATTGGATTTTCCAAACCTTCACTCATCTGTAATCATAATGCACTCTAATTTCCTGTCAGCTAAAGTGACCCTAGAATACTAAGAATACACAGTTGTACTACACTAGGACATTAGGCATCATGAAAACCCTGAGATTCTATGTTGCCAATTATTTATTTCAGATTAAAGTAGGTTGTCCAGTTTAGAAAACCTATTCACACACTCTATTAGGGAATTCTGAGTTAATACAGGGGGTCCTCTCATCCAAATCCTGATATCTTGGCCACAGTGGAGAGCAGTTACAATGAGTATCTTGCTTTGCAGGACCTGTCCTGTCTTACATTAGACAGAAAAGCCACTGATTTGAATATTTCCTTAGTGACTGGTATTCCTACAGATATCAGCTCTTTGTGTCCTGGCAGGTGGACACTTTGTGATCTGTTCTTGCTAATGGACCTTTCTCACAAGTAGGAGTTTCCACAGTGGAGATCCATTTTATATTTTGTCTTTATTTGCATAAGGGAAAGGGCTTTAGTGTGGTATTATTAATGGGATGTGCCTAACCCTTGCCTTGCAAACCAAGACAACCTCTCCTGTTCATGGCTACACCCCAGGCCTCACATCTGTGTTCAGTATTATTGGACTATATTAAAATTACATGGCTCACAGCAATGTAAAATAAGAAAACAAGTCATATCCACCCTACCCATACCCCACCACTCCTGTTTCCACTGTTCCTGATCACCCACTAGTCTTTCCTTCCTGGTCCATCTTGACACACAGGAAATGACCGCCCAGCCAATCATTGGCCACAGCAGTGACCCACCTCAGTCTGTGATTGGTTGAGTGGGAGGGAGCACAAACCAGAGGTTTACAGTAGACCATAATGAATCGATATAGGACTGGTAGGGGATCGGTAAGGTATGACTTATTTTATTATTATACATCATTTACATTGAATGTTCAAGACAATCCCTTTAACAAAAAGACAACAGTTTTATGTGTAAGAAAGACTATCAGAGCTTAATCTAAATCATCTTAATGTAGAATGATCCAGACTGCAGATCACAGGCATCTAAAGGAGCTGGGATTTGATGGAGGATTATCAATATTTGACTACAGGATGAAGATACGCAGTTTTAAAATGAAATTTTCTGCATTGGGACTTGTGAAATATTGGTTTCTATAGGCACAGTCATGAACAAAAAGAGTTTTTGAGACAAAGCAGAGCATTTTGGCAGCTGGGCTTTTCACTTCATCTAAATTTTATGTAAAAAAAATAGAAGCAGAAGGATGATGACAGATGAAGCAGATAAAGGCCAACTGGACATCTCTGTCTTTCCCTTCTTTATGTGGGTTCTGCGGAGGAAAGTCAAGTGAAATTATCCACCAAACTGTTGTTTGCTTTATCATAGATGATGTATGCTAGGAGATGTGTTTACACACAGCAAGTGACCATCGTGCATTTCCAGAGGTCCTCTGTCACCTTCTTCATGAAATTCACCAGTCTCTTGTTATTACTACAGAAATGTGACAATGCTTTACTAGCTGAGGGGTCTAAACATCGAGTAATACAATGGCATATCCGTAGAATATGACACCACTTTAAATTTGGTGACTACTTTAACCTCTGGGACCTCCAATAATCCAGAGAATGAAGATAATGTCCCATTCAGGGGCAGACTGGGAACTTAAAGTGGCCCTGGAAAACATAATAAAAGTGGCCCTGTTTTGTAGTCGGGTCCAAATTGATGGAAGGAAGGGCCATTACAAGTAGGTGGGGTCAGCAATATTATATTGTGGCACATCATACCACCCTAACAGAGCCAAATACTACAGTCCATCACAAAATACATCCCCAAAAACATCCACTGGTCAGCCTTGAGAAGCACTCAGGTGGCCCTTTGGGCATCGACCCACCGGGAAATTTCCCTGTAAGGTCTATGGCCAATCCACCCCTAGCCCCATTCGCTTGAATGGAGTCGTGCTGCAGTTCTCCTACACAGTGGATGACCGAGGAGAAGAAGAGGCTGTGAAGGACCCACTGAACTGATTCAGGATCTTCATTCTCAGGATCAGTGATGTTCCTGGAGGTTAGATCCTAAATGATGATAAAGTGATGGCACATCTCAGCGTTTTCGTTCACTGACAAACGCTGTATTCTGACAACGGTGCGGAACTGAGTTACAAAACACATTAGAAAGCTGCAGAACTTCATTTACATAGTGCTGATTCTTTATTAACATAAATCCGTAACATCCCTTTAATGAAGGTGTAAGTAATTCAAGTGGGGTATATGGCTTCTGCTCATTCAGCAAAATATATTATGCAAAATCTATCACCACTGACATTTGCCGCCAGTATAGGGAAGCATCTTTTTTTTTTTCTGGCATTATTATGTGATATTGGTTACTTATCTCGTCAGCTTAGTCAAGCCTCATCATCTTTTCAAATGTCAACTTCATTAATTGATTTTTGAATGAAGGCGATTGGGAGCTCCACTGGAAACATGTCTGTAGAGTGCTGCGGAGTATGTCAGCGCTATATATCATTCAAATAAATATGTATATTGTGTGCGGTGACAAGCACTCTCAATAATTCCTATGGCTGCTTTATTTCATAAGCCCAGCTACAGTACGTGTAACGTAAATGCCTCCCTCAGATGTCTCATGCGTAAATAATTTTGTTTGTGGGGGAAAGGATGGTTTAGACGTATAATGTCATTATAATGTCAGGACTTGGTTATATTGCATCCTTTCACTTACTGTCTTATAATTAAAATATATTTTTGCAAGTACCATGAGTAGCAAATCACGGAAAATGGTGCACTACAGCGGAAAATGCAGTTGACAATATATGGCTAAACCCTCACTCTGATGTTAAAATGAGACTTTCGCCAGTATATCCTTATATCAAAGACATACCGGAGCCCGAGCACCGCGTCAAGGTATCTCAGTTGGCATCGGGACCTAACGCTATCCCTACTATGGTATAGGTAATGACAGATAGGTGCATGAGGTCCGAGACACAGCGACCAGCTCCCAGTTACCTCCAGCGTGAAATCACACATACGGTGGGAGGGGGGGGCGGAGGCTGTATTTCCCACATTGCCCTGACGTCATGTGACCCAGGCTGCACAGGTGCACCTGAATGTTACCCATTAGTATAATCAAGGCACATTCAACCTGGAGTTGCCACGCCTCCAGGAATAAACGTACAAACAAACTCACGGAAAAAAAAGGTGGTCCCAAATGGCAGAACATGCTCAAAAACCCCAATGCTGTAGCGCATATATAACTGGGGGAGCAAATCCCGCACATGTACAAGTACCATGAGTAGGTGTCAATGACAGGCCTCTGGACAGGAGCATAGACCCACTGTGCCAGTCTTATATATGGCAAAAAGAATAACTGGGGGCAGCGTCTAAGGGACACATTTATTAAGACTGACATTTTAGAAGCAGGTCTTAATAAAGCCCTAACTTGGCGGTGGATCCGCCGAAGTTATGAAGAGGCGCCGGCCTCTCCATAACTTCGATGCATCCAGCGCCAGTTCTAAATGTAAGACAGCTTCCGAGCTGTCTTACATTTAGACCATTTTCTACACGTAAAAGGCATAGAAAATGGTAAATGAGATGGGACTGCCGGCATATCCCCTTCCCGCCCACAATTTTAGAACTGGCATGAGCCGAGCAAAGTTGCAGATAGAGGCGCAACTAGGTATTGTGCCACAATCTGTGCCTGAAATATGCCCAATATAGGTGTATTTCAGCTTGATAAATGACCCCCTAAGTGATTTTGCAGATTTTAGCTTTGAGTGCCCCTCTTGGGGCAGTATAGACTTTAGGGAGGAAATCGCCAGGTTGCATTCCTAGAACCGTCTAATAGGTACTGTTAACAGTTTGCAGATGCTATTTCTGAAGTGGGGTTCCGGGATCAATTAACAGAAGCATGAGTATAAGAGGGTTGAAAATGTATCCTTCATGCTTTATTCCATTGCTATAGGTAACTTTTGACCCTGTCATGGGGGCAGTACTGCTGCTCACTGTTTATTGAGTAGCGCACCTGATATGTGATATGCTACCTCAATTGTACGTGACTTGCATTTACGTGTGCCTTGTATTATATATTTATATGTTTATGATGTGCTTCTGTCAAATGCCACAGAGGTAGTCAAATAAGGTTTACACTAATGTTGGTTGAATGCCTTGTAATCTGAGGCTATGTTGAAGATGCATTTAGAGGGTGTTAAGGCCACGCCTGCACTGTTTTTTAAAGGAGTATTCTGGTTTTGCAGTTTTCAGCATCACTTAACAGGAAACAGCATGTTATCACTTACTAATAGTTATTGTTTATAATGCTCCATTTTTCCAGCACTCTATCGCAGTTACATGACAATTTCCTCTGTGTCGGTTCACTTTCCCGATGACAACACGTCTAAATCTGAGGAGTGGCAAGGCTTGTAAGGCTCTGCCCTGTAGACACCACATCATCAGAGACCTTGCCTCTCACGGGCTGATCTGCTCATGCTCCTGGACTCTGCTCTGTAGACATGACGTGGTATTTTTCCAGCAGAGCTTCAAGCAGGCTTTGATTCAGGACTGCCATCAGGAATGTCAAGGCTTCATATAGGCAGTGTGCCCCTCACCCTGTTTTTAATCACACTTTGTACCAAGCACCATAAATAATATGTTCACTATATTATAAAAGTTATTATGATTATAGGGATACCAAATACTGTTTTGTGATATATATATATATATAATTAAAAAACAGTAATACTTTAGGTATAAAAAATCCCATCTTTACATCAGATCAGCAGCTGTTTACAGTACAGAAGGTCTGGGGTTCAAACTTCACTGAGACCTGTAAAATACATTTTATAGTTATGGAAATAGGATTTTTACTTTCCAGCTTTTCTCTTTTATAGTAAGTTACAATTTTCTGCAATGTTATTGTTACTAAAAAATAACAAAAGCAAAAACTATTAAAGTGGTACTATTAAAAGTAGTAGCATACTTACTTGTGAAATATTAAAAAACTAGTTTAGTTATTATTAAATTAAGGTTACAATGTTATTATTTATGGTCATTCGGTAAATGGCACAATTATTTTCCCTTCATTTCAGTAATATAATATTTATTGACTGTCATGTCTGTGAAGAAAATATCTTTTTAAGCACAGAACATTCAGTCCCTCCAACAAAGCAGGTCTGTAGTGTAAAAGTAACTTTTCTGCCTGCCATACAGAAGGTCTGACCAGTTAAATAATTTCTTTTGTAAAAGTCTATGTGCTCTATAGAAGAGGGCCTCTCCCCCAACCCCTATCAAACACAGCTTCACTGGTATTCACTGCATTTAATTTATTGCAATCCCTGTTTGGATCTGTGATATTGCAACTGGGAGGAGAAGAAGAGGCAGAGATCTAATGCTACAGTCACTTCCTGTGAGTCTTGAGCTAGGATGTAAACAAAGGGTGTGGGTCACATATCGTACGTAGTTACACTGGAGAAATCAAAATGCACTGAAAACGTCATCTGATTTATAAAATGCAGTAAGGTTCAGTGCTGGTATTATTTATTTTTTTGTGTAACCAGAAAACCCCTTTAACTAATATGTACTGTATGCATTTAGGAATGACACTACAAGTGTTGGCTGTGAAGTGGTTAATGTGAGTACTGGGCAGAGTAAAAGGTGAGCATAGGGTTATGCCAGAGACATCCTCATGCTAGAGAGCATGTTCCTACTAGATTATAAAGAGCTGTGTCTAAAAGGACCTGGTGATAAGATGCAGTAAGGCAGCCAGGTGAGAGGGATACTGCACCACCTCTGGGCTTAAAGAGTCAGAGCAGTTAACACCTGCAGGAACAGAGAAGAGTAGCCTCGAGCAGGGCTAGCTCAGTTTCACCTACGTAGCCTATGCTCCCTGAATCATCAATTGACTTGTAGAGAAGATAGGTTAGGATAGTAAGATCAGCCAGGTTCCTGCAAGTTGATATGTCTGAAGAGAGTGGCATACCAAATTAAAAGTGCAGAATGTGCTTGAGGGGAGAAAAACAGCGACCTGTGCAGGCATCTATGCACTTTCGGCTTCTGAGGGCCATGAAGAGAGCTGTCCTGGCCTATAGTTATGGCACTAGACTTGAGACCTGTCGTAGCAGAAGAAGACTTGGAAACAGAGTGAAGTTGCCCAATGGAATTGGAGGTTATGAATTTTGGAGACAGAGTAAGGCTAGTTTCACACATACGTTAAGGCGATCCAGCAGGTTGTTTTGGCAGAAGAATAGCCTGCTGGAGGTCCTTGGATCCAGCATAGCTGGATGATACTGCAAACTACCGGACTCCATTGATTATAATGGGATCCAGTGGGGATATGGCCTCTCAATGGCATAAATGCAGAAGGATAAAAACTGTTGCGTGCTGCGATTTTTGTCTGTCTGAATCCTGGAATTTATGTTGGGTAGTGGCTAGATTCCCACCAGACCCCAGGCACAGAGATTAAAGGGGTTATATCATTACAGACTATGGGGGCATATTGATAGGATATGGTCGAGTATGCATGTGTATGTGAGCCGCCAGGATACATTGCGCTCAGCTGAAGTTGTCTATGGTATTGGACATACAGTAAGTAGCACTGCGAGTAGATACCAGTGCTCAAATAATACCAATATACGGTGTCCAGATAACATATACTGTATATAAAGTAATTTAATAACAATGCAATACAGTGACTAAATAAAACTGCTATACAATTGCTATGTAGATGTGTGTGGCATGTTATCTATGGTGCCCTCTATAGTAAGAGACAATTTATTATGGTTCTAGCTTCAATACGCATACTATATTACAGCTGTGGAAAATGTCGAGAAATATTTGTGATTCCTGTAGGATTTTTCTATCATTCTGTAGCCATATACACCAGTGTTAATAAGAACCCAGGCACCCTGGGGGTATTAGTAACAAATGCAGTGTCTTGCGGTATTTGGCCTTTCGCTTTAAAAACAAAGTTTTCTGCATTGTGTATAGTTATACTGCCAAACAGATTTCACAAGTAAGCCCCAAAATCTCTGAAACGTGTTCAGCTTTCTGCTCAAATCCTCCACTGACATCTTGTTGGAGCTCACTGTTCATTAAATTTTAAAATATACATTTCATGGAGAATACCATTGAGCTTTTTGCCTGATCGTTTTGATCTATTTGCTTTTTCTGCCTAGGCTAATTAATGGGAAGATTTGTAATTAGTCATTTCTAATTTTCTGGGAAAAAAATAAGAATCCATATTCCATAATGAAATGCTCTGGTTTGGTTTATTTCACTAATTTATGAGATGTTCTTCTAGTAAGAAAATCAGGATTCGCTATATATTCTGAATTCCTACAATTAGGAACAGAGCTCCCAATTACAAGGGTAATGATGTATGTGGTCTAGCGGTCATAAATATTCTGCAGGTGGAAGGAACTCGTGACTCCAGACCTTGTGCTATCTGCTCTTTAAAGGGGCTTGTCCTATTATCACCTATCCACGTCCAATTATCACCTATGCACAGGATGCAGGATTAGAGTCTGGCTTCTGGGGCTCCCACCGATCACATGAATGGGGGCCCATCCTTCCCCATTTGAATGGAGCATCAGTCACACCTTCACACTCTTGCCCCATTCAGCTCTATGGTGCTACCGAAGATAGCTGAGCCATGGTTCTTGGTTATATAGTGACTAAATAATATTGCTATACAATTACTATTAAGACTTGTGTGTCATGTTATCTTTGGTGCGCTCTGCTGGAGATAGACGGGCGCTGGTACTTTCTCCAGCAGTCGCATAGAGTTGAATGGAGTGGTGGACATGAATGCATGCCTGCCACTCCATTCAAACTGGGTAAACGGGCCCCCATTCCCGTGAACTGCATGGATCCTAGTGGTCAGGCCCCCAACAATCAGATATTTATTCCCTATCCTTTCCAGGAGGGGCAGTGTGTCTGAAGAGCCATAGAGCAGCTAAATGTGGAGAAATAGGTTGCAGGTGAGGCATTGCCTATAAAATCCATGAGAAAAAACCTGATTTTGGGGAGGTGAAGCCCCAATGCCTCTCAGCCTAGACAACAGCTCCAAGCTGCCATAGATTTCTGGCTTCATTTATGTCAGTAAACTGGCATAAAATGAAGATAAATTTGTTGCGGTGATTGGCCATGCCCCCTTCCCACACTTGCCATGCCCCCTTTTCAAAAGGTGCATTTAAAAAATTGCAAATACATAGTTTGCAACTTTTTAATGCCACTTTTTTGGCACAAACTAAATGATAAATCTCTCCTTAGGTCTAGAACTACCACTACACTCTTCCCTGCTCTGAGAGTTTGTAACCATCAAGATTTCCACCTTCTTAGAGTAAAAGGAAAGTAGTGTTGAAGTTAATAGACGGTGTCAACTGTATTGCTGCTGCATCACTTTCTTCTGCGGGGTGATGCCCCCAGGCCTATCATACCAGCCCGGTGTGGTCACATTATAGCTGGACATAAAATCATAGCAAGTATATATACAGTATATCTAACTTTTATCATAGTTTAATAAACCTTATATGCACCTAAGCCATGTAAAGCCTATTTATTCCCAGATCTCAGAATCAACGGTACTATAATATTGATGACCTATCCTCAGAATAGGTCATTAGTATCTGATTGGTGGTGGTCGATATCCATGACACCTGCTGATCACCTCAGAACAGTTACATACATTGACGGGAATTTATAATTAGGAAAATATTTGAAGTCAGTTTTGCTTCAGCCTGTGTTGGAGTACTTTCTGCCACATTTATCAAACGTCACAGGTTGTTTGATAAATGTGGCTTGTCCTTAAACCTAACACTTCTGTCTAGAGAAGCTACTCCACTTTTCCTACTCCACCCTCCTCCTGGAGTGAGATTGCGACTATTTTGTCGCAATGATAAATCTGGAGTGAAACTCATTAACATGGCTAACCACACCCACTTTTCCACCCATATTACAAACTGGAGTGAGTGGTGTACACATGCAAAAAGTCGCAAAAAAATGCGCAAAAAAGTCGCAAAAGCCCTATCGTGCGACTTTTTGAAGACAGAATTCTGGAGTGAAGGTGTGATAAATCAGGGCCATTGTATACTGGCTGTGCTTGGTATCGCTGCTCAGCCCCATTCGCTTGAATGGGATTTCAACTGCACCTAGGTTTATCGACAGTTGAACAGTGGGGATCCCAGGTGGACTGATGACCATCCATATAAAACAATCGGAAAACCCCTTTATAATTTAACTTATAATTAGATAACATTAAAATCACCCAACTGTAATAAAATAAGCAAACCATATTATTATTATATTATTATATATGGGCAGCACGGCGGCTCAGTGGTTAGCACTGGTGACTTGCAGCGTTGGGGTCCTAGTTTCGAATTCAGCCAAGGACAACATCTGCATGGAGTTTGTATGTTCTCCCTGTGTTTGTGTGGGTTTCCTCAAAGTACTCCAGTTTCCTCCCACACTTCAAATACATACATATAGGGAACTTAGATTGTGAGCCTCATTGGGGACAGCTCGATGCTAATGTCTGTAAAATATTCTTTTTGTTTTCTACCCTCTCAAATTGGGAATGTCTTATCATTAGGTTGGTCTTTTGAGTAAGGTAAATCCAAAGAATCCTTTTGGATCTGCTTTATTTCCTTTTGTACTAGACAGGTGGTCAACTACATGCATTACTTAGCTGTTGTTTCTTTTGTTTTGTTTTTTTCTTTGCCTCTAGGTCTTCGGCAATTGTTGAATATCCATCATGTGATACTTGTCTATTACGCTGCAAAGTGGATATCAGAAAAGACTGATGACGAAGATGATGTAATGTTTATTTGCTGATAAATGCAGACAATGCATAGGAAAAGTGTACACTATAATACATTAGCGGGTCATGGATTATCAAACATTTAGGGGCACATTTATTAAGACCGGCATTTTAGACGCCGGTCTTAATAAGCCCCTGCTCTGACGGTGGATCGCCACTTCGGCATATCCATTGCCCATTCTAAATGTAAGACAGATTCCTTGCTGTTTTACATTCAGTCCATTTTCTATGCCTAAACCAGGTGTAGAAAATTATGAAAGATACGGGCCTGCTGGCATGTCCCCTTCCCACCCCATGCCCCGTCCCCTTTGTTAGACCTGGCATGAGCGGAAAAGAAGTCAAATATTCAGCAGCAACATGGCGTGTGACAGAATATGTGCCAGATATATGCCACAAAAGTGGCATATAACTGTTTGTAAATGACCTCTTTAGTATTTCAAATAAAAGTCAGTAATTGGTAAAAATCTGCTCCGTCCAAAGTTTCTATAGGTGGTAAATTTATCAATCCTGAGTGGGGGTGGGGGGTGAACTAATTTAAAGAAACAATAGACAGAATAACAGCAGCGATAGTTAAAATTTATAAAAAGCTATTAAGAAAACAATCTGTCACATATAGCCAGTGAGATACATATGGTTTTTAATGTCCCTAATGTTACTGCAGTGGTTGTAGAATCACTGTGTAAACCAACAGATTTGACTTTAAGCCACTCTTAACGGCATAAAACTGGCAGTCTTTATGATTTTCAGCTGACCCACGGGGGTCAGAGACACTGGTTCAGAGCACCAAGGGATCGGACAAAACCATATTCAGGGACAGGCCAGGGTCAGGGCAGAAAGTGAAATGTCAATATAGGGGTGAGGTAGAGGTCAGGTCAGGTAGCAGAGGGGCAATATACAGGAAGTGGGCAGAAGTTGGTACACATGCAGACAAAAGAATTCAGCGCACCTTTGACGGAATTGGAGCAAACATACACAAATTAGGTTAGAAGGCTCAACCTAGACCAGGGAATGTAATATATACAGTGCCTTGCGAAAGTATTCGGTCCCCTGGAACTTTTCAACCTTTTGCCACATTTGGTGGCAGCATCATGGTTTGGGCCTACTTTTTATCAGCAGGGACAGGCAAGATGGTTAAAATTAATGGGAAGATGGATGGAGCCAAATACAGGACCATTCTTTTCAGTTTTATTATTACAAAAAAAGTTTAAATGATCCAATAAATTTCGTTCCACTTCACAATTGTGACCCACTTGTTGTTGATTCTTCACCAAAAATTAAAATGTTATATCTTTTTGTTTGAAGCCTGAAATGTGGCAAAGGGTTGAAAAGTCCCAGGGGGGCGAATACTTTCGCAAGGCACTGTATGTACCACACTAATAGAGTATACAAAATACTTGTATGCAGGGGTGTAACTACCATAGTGGAAGACCATGCAACTGCTATGGGGCCCAGGGCAAGAGGGGGCACAGTCTTAGTTGGCATCATCTCCTCTTCTACTGGGGATGAAAACTTGGTCTAAAGAAACAACTTTTAGCAAATGAGGCAGTGGAAAAAATGGACCAAGGATCATTGAAAGGGATTACGTGGAAACCCTGCTGTCCTGTGTGGGGGCCGCCTGGTTTGATCCTTGCTATGGGGCCCTTACTTCTCTATATGCCACTGCTTGGACGACCAATTAGAATATCACCAATGTTAATGTCACTATTGTTTATTGTGGTGGCATCTGCTATATGTTTCTTTACTGTACCCCATCAATATCACCTTAGCCCCTGATGAAACATATTGGGCTTCATTAACATTGAGTACTAGTAGGTACAAATGGGTGTATACATGACTTATCTTGGGGTGTCGTTTTGTTTCAAGTATTTTGTATATTTTATTACTGTGATATAGCATATTCTAGATTTCCTGATCTAGGTTGAAACTTCTAACCCAATCGATTTCTTTTTGCCCTGGTGTGATCCCACTGCCTACATTCACTATATATAATGGTGGTACAGGGATATTTTAAAGACAGTAGGGTCTCCTTGTCCCTAGGCTGCAACATTGTAGTAGTATCTCAATATCTTAGGGAAAGGTTTAAGTCTAATTTTGTATCTTTTTGGAATTAAAACTTACATTTCAAGGGGGTTGAGATTATTCGTTCTGTGAAGTTTTTGATATTTTCCCCTCTGAATATCATTCCCTGCTTGATAGGAACTGTGATTTTGATTTTTTTTTTTGTTAACATAAGAGAATAGCAATATATGGAGAAGTTTACCCCCTATAATAATATTCTGTGCATCTCATCAGAATGATTCATGTCTCAATACCAAAGTGCTGTTGCCCGAGCAGTTTAAAAGAATAAAAAGTTTAGACTTTTACTCTAAGGATCAGCAGCGAAGATTCTGCAAAAACAAGAAAAACTTTGAAAAGTAAAGTTCAGGTACAGGTCGCTGGATGTTTTGAGGGATTCTGCTCTGGTTGCTCCATAAACTGTTATTTTTATATCTGTGTCCATATAACATTATTCATGAATCCCAGGACGA
Organism: Rhinella marina; assembly: GCA_900303285.1. Classification (NCBI taxonomy): domain Eukaryota; kingdom Metazoa; phylum Chordata; class Amphibia; order Anura; family Bufonidae; genus Rhinella; species Rhinella marina. Next base: position 668,035 of record ONZH01025454.1, on the reverse strand, counting down.
GGAGGCCTCCTCCAGCTAAAAATTACCCATAAAACATAGCACTTGGAGCTATTGCTTGCTATTAGTGTTGGGCGAGCATGCTCGCCCGAACACTATATTCGTGCGAGCATGGCGATGCTTGGCACATCGCAGTGTTCGGCTGAACACCGCGTGTGCTCGAGCGCCATGCTCGAGTCTCCTCCCCACACGTCTCTTGGCTGCTATGCAGCCAATAAGCTTGCGGGGAAGTATTGGCATTCACTGTAATGCCGTAGCCATGTTGGCTACTGGCATTAAAGTGATTGGCTGGCCGGGTGCTATAAAGTGGTGGTGCTCCGTCTTAGTCAGGGAGAGCTGCTGCAAGGAGGGACAGATAGTGTATGGATAGGATTTGGCTAGGCAGGTTTAGTTTTTATTTTCAAAAGACCCAAAAGTCCTTTTAAGGACTATTGTTTTATCTGGCTTAACATCTATTATTTTTTTGGCTAAATTTGCGCAAAATTGGCTGACAATAACACCACCTGCGCTGCGTCTGCTATATAACGTTTGCGCATCCTAAATACCTGTGACATTCAGTGTATTTTTTTTCTGCCGCTAATAAAGGCGACATTACCTGCGCTGTGTCTGCTGTATAACGTTTGAACATCCTAAATACCTGTGACATCCAGTGTATTTTTTTTCTGCCGTTAGTGACGGCGATATTCTCACCTTTCCCTATGAACCAGACACCCTCCCCTCTTCAGAGCAGGGGGTGGTTTAGTGCTCTGGTTCTCCCATTGACTTCCATTGTGCTCGGTTGCTCTGTAGAGCACTCGAGCATCACCAAGTGTTCTACCCGAGCACTTTGCTGTGCGATCAACACTACGTGTTATATATACTGTATTTACAGGTGTGTAAAGCAGTGGAAGAGAATTGGAGGCTCCACAATCATTTTTGTGATTTGCAGATTTATTTATTTTATGCACTTATATAGCACTACTATATTCCGCAGCGCTTTACAGACATCAACATCACACTGTGCCCAATTGGGCTCACAATCAGTATGCCTTTGGAGTGTGGGAGGAAACTGGAGCACCCGGAGGAAACCCACGCAAACACGGGGAGAACATACAAACTCCATGCAGATGATGTCCTTGGTCAGATTTGAACCTAGGATCCCATCGCTGCAAGGCACCAGTGTTAAACACTGAACTGTGACTTTACTAACCTCAATAGAAAACTGACAATTCAGTTTTGTCTGAAATGTCCCTAATAAATATCTCAGGCACGTGATAGGGAGGGTGAACATGATGCAGCCAGCGATCTCCCGCCACATACTATGTGCGCGCAAAAACACTGCTGCATGAGAACAGACTGCCTGGCCTTGTCAGTCAAAGAGGTGGGAGCGTGGCCTCAAACTGAGCGGAACCTCTGAGTTCAACGAGGTGCAATGACAGTGCCCTCATTGCACCAAAAGGCTAATTTACACAACATAAAAATACATACAGTATCTTTAAATTGGGGTCACATATTGAGAAACAACAGGCAGCATTAGAAACTGGTGACAAGCACAGATCTAGAAAGGCAGATGGCTTTAGTTACTCATATGTGATGATAGATTCTATTTAAAGGGAATGTGTCGTCAGAAAAAGACCTATTGTTTAAATTACTTTTTTATATTTAACACACTTTGAAAGATTTTTTGGCAAAGTTATTTTTAATTTTCCATGTCAGTATCTATAAACAACCACCATAAAATCCTTCAGTTTTCTCACTGGCCACTAAGAATAATAATAGACGCCACTTCTTGGTCTGTACAGATCATTTAGTTACCTGCTTATCTGTCATTCTAATCATGCATGTAATGATACTACCTCTGTGCATAGATAAGACAGGATCCATCATTCACAATAGGTGATGTCACAGCTTATCTATTCTTCCCTTGTACAATGACCTCTGCACAGGTCACAGAAGATGCCCAGAAAACTCTCCCATAGAAGTCAATAGCGAACGCTCCTGACCATTGTCACACAAGATGGCCGCCCCCATGAACATGTTCAGGAAATAGAATAAAAAATCTGAAACAAGAAAATAAAAAGAGATTAGAAGAAAAGGATATTTGTTACTCTCTGGTTTAAACTGGTGCCACAATTCCTTTAAGTTCTTGTAAAACTACAACTCCTAACATGCTAGGAGTTATAATTCTGTGACAGCCGTAGAGCCACAGGTATTCTTTCTCTCCTGTCTTCTATGATTTGTACACAGGCTCTTTTACTTATCCTGTTTCTTTTTGTGTGTGCTTGTAAAAGGTCACTGGACCATTAACTAAATGCTTCCCAGGAGATTTCGATATCATGTTAATAGCCTCAGACCAGGCTTCACCTATTATCAGGGCCCATGCTGGTTTCTTTCAGTTCAGTCTACAAAAAGCCTGAATGTTGAGCTCTAAGCAAAATTTTTTGGTCCTTATCTAAGTTATTACAATTTTATCCTATATACTCCACTTTACGATTTATTCATACACGCATTTATAGTATCACAGAGGCGTAAATTCTATTACTGGATTTTTTAGTAGAATATTTTATGAGTTGCGGTAAAGTAATGCACTTCTTAGCATCACTTAAAGGTAAAATATTCATGTCACGTCCCTGAAAGCAAGCAATATTACAAATAACTGTGTGTGGTGCAGTCCTCATGGTCAAGACTATCTGGAGCATCCATAATGAGATAGATAGATAGATAGATAGATAGATAGATAGATAGATAGATAATGAGATAGATAATGAGATAGATAGATAGATAGATAGATAGATAGATAGATAGATAGATAGATATGTATTAGATAGATAGACAGATAGATATGAGATACATGATTATATGGACAGAGAGATAAGTAGATAGATGTATAGATAGATGAATAGATAAGATTGGGAAATACATCAGAAATGAACACATAAACATCCTGTTATCTATTTTGCAGTAAAACGCAGTGAAGCTGCTGATGAATGCTCAGGTTAGATGGGGCAGATCAGCAGATATTGTTACAATGTACACAGCAGAGAACATTAATCATTCGGCAGGATGCTATGCTGTGGGTGTAAGGGGGAAGTACTGAGCTGAGACCATTCCATTACATTTTATTCCGCTCCTGACACGTACGACGTGTATTTACTTTCAAGTTAGTATTTCGGCTTGAAAATAAAAAAAGTTAGAGAAATGGAAATGAACAGTGTGAACTTATGGTGCTGCAGGAATATGATATCATGGGACATAGGCAGCGGAGTGTTACAAGTAGTGAGAGGGTTCTTATTTTGGAAGACAAACGGTCATTTGGATAAACGTGACTTACGATCTCCACTCACAAGGCTCAGGCCTGCATTGTAAGAACTGAAGACATTTTCTGTGGAGAACCCTTTTTTCTTAAAGAGTCACTGTACTTTCACACAATTTCTTTTAACAGAGAATGGTGTAACTAGCACATTTCTAAATAACGTCATTAAAAAAATCTGCCTGCATCCACCTGAAAAAAAGCTATAAAGTCATGACCACTAGGGGGTTTCACGCCCACCTAAATTACAGTCCACTGCCTGTTGTCAGACAAGATCCGTCCCTAGTAACAGAAACTCAGAAGACGGCTCACAGTAAATGGGGACATGGCTGGGATCCTGTGCCTGATAAAATAACTGCTTCTGAAGAGTATAGGAGCCTCCAATGTGTCTGGAAGTGTGATCTCTCCCTCGTTATCTGTTCTGTGAGCTCGAGAACTGAAAATAAACATAGTGGGATGTAAGGGAAAGGACGCCACAGCAGTACAGTGTTGGCAGATTTCACAGAAGGAGACACCCTTGCTTGTGAGTGAAATGCATCTAGCTGTGCAGCTGAAACAGGATATAATATGGCTGAAAAAGACTTTAGGGAAGCCCAAACAACACCTGTTCCTTCACAGTTATGATTGTACAAAGAAGCACAGCAAATGATCCCTCTACTACTTGATACAGTGTAATCTCCTTAAGATGACCATCCCCTTAAATTGCATTGAAAAATGGTCTTCTGGTGCAGTAGTTTTCTCAAAGAAGATTTCCTTCCGTTATGCATAATGTATGGTGGAACTGAAAATCAATCACAGAAAATCTAATCTGGAATAAGGGTTGTATTCTCAAAGGGCTGGTCTTTTGGAGAAATTTTACTTTATGTTATTTAGACAAATCAGCCAATGACTTTGTAGAGTCAGGTCTAGTCTTGTCTTGGATGATGGCCAGTATGTTACCTACTTTTGTAATTGGTGCCTAATGGTAAGTGCCATATAATATGGAGCATAAATAACAGTGCTGAGCCGTGTCCTAATAACTATCCTTATTACTGTGGCAGTGCTATTGTGTGCAGTGTAGATAATTTACTATACAGTGCTTAAGTAACAAGGCCTTACAATAACTAAGTGAATACCACCATAGAGTGCTCAAGTAATACCAACATACAGTGACCAACAGCTCCATACATAAAGTAATCTAATAACTCTATTGGGATATTTTATCAAATCTGATACATCAGGTTTTTGGTCTAAAAAAAGGTCTAAAAAAATTAGCATTTCATGGTAACTCATTTTTTTCTTCGACATTTGCTTAAATTTGAGACATTTTGTTATCTTTGCCACGTTTCATAGAGGTCTGTATTTGAGAGCTAAAAGTGAAATTAGACCTGGATTATGGTTCATTTACTGTGTGCGACTTTTGCAAAAGTCGCAACCTACGCCTAATGGTGTAGACCACATTACACACACGGCAGGGGCGTAACTACCATAGCGGCAGACCATGCGACTGCTGTGGGGCCCAGTCTTAGTTGGGATTATCTCCTCTACTGGAGGTGAAAACTTGGTCAGGACTCTACCCTCTAAAGGAACAACTTTTAGCAAATGAGGCAGTGGTAAAATGGCCCAAGGGTTATTGTAAAAGGTTTAGGCAGAAACCCTTCTGTCCTGTGTTGGGGCCCTGGTTTTATCTTTGCTATGGGGCTCTTCGTACTTCTCTATGCACGCCACTGACTCATGCCACATATATTATTAAGGTGCACCATTTCATAAATTTGGTGCAGGTACACAAAGAAAAGAGAGACTTAAAAATGACATGAAAACAACCTCAAATGATAAATGACCCCCTATGTATAAATAATACAGCTTTCTGATAAATTTTAAGATTCATGTGGTTCAGCGTGACCATCACCTGTTACTGGGCTTACTGTGCTTGATAGCATGTTCAATAGAGAGTCTGAATTGCGATGAAATCTCAGTTTTACTGAGGCAGATTTACTAATGGCGTTGTACTTTATACTATCCACTGCATGGTCCTTGGTAAGGTTGGAGAATCATCTTGTGACAGATTTATGTTACAATTTTGTCCATCCACCAGAATTTTTTTCTGTGCACCAAAAATTTGTCTGTGAGCCAAAAACAGTGTCTGTGTGCCAACATAACACTCTAATTTAAGTTTGCACCACCTATAAATTGGAGTAGATGAACTCCAAAAATGTACCAAAATTCTGGTGCATTTTTGGCACACGGGGGTGCAGTTAAGCCACGACCCTTCCATGAAAAGCCACAACCCTCTCATATGAAACTGTGCCCCTTGTCAGATAGCACAAGAAATGCTTAGAAAAGAGTGTAAAGCAGTTAGTAAATGTTATGCAAAGCGTGAACACCATTTTTTGTGCCAAATGTGCCAAAAATGGGGCACATTGTCAATAGTAATAGTAATTACAGTGTGTAATGTTTATCTCTAGTTGATCGCAGGCAAAACCAGCTACAGATATGTGAAGGTATTAGAACATTTAGGGGGTCATTTATTAAACAGAAATACTCCTAAATTAGGTGTATTTCTGGTGCAGATTGCGGCATAAAGGTCTTTTGCACCGCAATTGGTGACTTCTCCCCGCTCAAGCCAGGTCTAAAAAAGTGGGCAAGGTGAGGACAGGGAAGGGGAAAAGCCATCTCATTTACCATTTCCTACAAAATGGTCTAAATGTAAGACAAATAGGAAGGTGTCTTACATTTAGAAAAAGCGGTGGATCCGCCAAAGTTATGAGGAGGCCGGCGCCTCTTCATAACTCTGGCAGATTCACCACCAGGTATAGGGGTTTATTAAGACTGGCGTCTAAAATGCCGGTCTTAATAAATGTGCCCTTAAAGTGTAACTGTCATTTCAGTTTATTTTTAATAAAGTGTAGGGATGGGGATGATAAACATTTTTGTAATATACTTTATTAGGGAAACATGTTTCTTTGTACTAGAAAACAGGTTGTAAAGAGTCTTAGCAGAGCAGTAACTGAGCGTTACTAAGACTAAGCGTTGTCTTCAGTCTTCAGTTCTACTGAGCGCTGAAGATGCCTGTGTGTAAAAAGTTAGATACACAGGGTGATGGGCAGAGATAGGGCATATATTCATACTCAGAGACTGGGTAGTGACAAGAGGCAATCTGGAAGCCTCTGTATGTTACACATAGGTGTCTCAAGCGTTCAGTAAAATGCTGAAGACTTAAAGGGGTTGTCCTACGAAAAATATTCTACAGTTTTCAAACCAGCTGATCTGAATCCTTTTGTAATTGCATGTAATTAAAAAATTAGCATAGCCTGGTTATTCACTAAAATGTATCTGTATAGCACCACCTGCTGTTAGTTTTTTTTCTTATTTCTTTGACCTGCTCACTGAGATAGCCACACATGCTCAGTTTCATCCTTCAACTGCCTCCTGAGCTGTGATAGGGGGAGCTGAGACACGCCTCCTGAGCTGTGATAGGGAGAGCTGAGACACAACCCCTGAGCTGTAATAGGGAGAGCTGAGACACGCCCCCTGAGCTGCAGCAGAAAAGACACTAAACTTTAGCTGCTAGCTTTATGTATATCTAGCAGAGCAATGAATGTGGAGATCTCCGGATCCATGTGAGGTACATGGCTGGTTTTAGCTTTGTTAGAAAGAAATTGTCATTTACTATATGATGTCTGATTTTCATCTTTTACATTAGTCATGGGATAACCCCTTTAAGACAGACTCTCTTTAGCAACTTTCAGAGAATTGCTAAGAAGACTCTTTACACCCTGTTTTCTATTACAAAGAAAAATATTTCCCTAATAAAATATATTACAAAACTGTTCAACATCCCCGTCCCTGCACTATATTAAAAATAAACTGAAATGACAGGTACACTTTAACTTTTTTTTGTCGCTGACAAGGGATAATATTTCCATAAAAATGCATCAAATGTCTACTGTGAAGTGACAGGAAAAAAGTGAGTTTTAAATTGCCTTTGTATTGATAGTCCCAGAAGAATCATCAATTAATGGAAGTTACTGTAGATGAGTCAGTACGAAAGACGCTGCGCTAATTTGTCTTCTAATATTTGCAGATAATATATGGTGTCTGGCCTAATTTTACCTTAAATATGTCTCCCTGAAATATTGTGTTTCCATAGGAACGTTCACTACAGATGTCTTGTGTGAACACTTGATGTCCGTGAAGCATATGCTTGCTTAATTAGGCGTAGATCTTTTTCAATCTCTGGCTATTAAGTCATCCTCAACCAGTTCAGAAATAAGGAAAATGTACAGTTCGGGGAGAACATTACAGCTGTGCACAAAATTTGGATTTGCCTTAAAACACAAGGTTTTTCGTTTTCATTAACTCCAACAGAAATGTATCTTGTTGACATAATTACTGTGTATTCTTCTATTGGACCGCGATAATTACAATTTCTTAATTAGCAAATCTCAACCGCTTAATTTATGATGCAGTAAATACCACCGTCAAACATCCATGCCATTATTACAATACAAGGTGTGTGACTCGTGAAACTGGAGATAAGGTCTAGGCAGTCATTAGTGAAGAGACGCTGATTTCAAAATTTTTACATGCTAGTAATCATCATTAATTTTTTTGCCATGTCTTAAAGGGATATTAACTAGATAACATTCAAACCCCCCCCCCCCATAGTTCTATAGTGGCCCATCCTCATGGTTTGTTTCTTCTTTGTTATCCTTGGAAGTGTCCCACATGGCATGTATGGATCTTGACCTCTGTGTCAGCATATGTGCTATTTTCTTCTCTTTGGGCAGTAGAGATGTGCAGTTTTGCTGTTGCAGTTTGGCGGCACTTGCTTGCCATTTATCTGGTGATTGTAAGTTATCTTGGTGATTATAAGGTTCACAGTGTTGGATCGGCCATTTTGCCGTCTCAGCAGTAATAAGCTTTCTGAGCCATAGGGCTGATATTAGGAAGGGTAAACAGCTAGGATGTGGGTGAATGCTCATTTTGTGAGCATCCTGTGGCACTGTTGCCAATCGTATTCTGGAAAGCTCCGAAATCATTTAATGCACACAATTATACCGTGTCTCAACTAGCATAATATTATATTTATGCAGCCAGTCATCACTGACTTAGGCTACCTTCTCACTTGTGGTAGCCTTTTCCGGCAGGGGAACAGCCTGCCGGATCAGTGCTACCGCAACTCCACCGTGCCGCCGGAAGGCCGCTCCGGCCCCATTCACTATAATGAGGGCGGGCCATAGGTCCGACCATAGCATGGCAAACACCCCTCCGGCCCACCCCTATTATAGTGAAAGGGGCCAGAGCAGACTTCCGACGGCATAGTGGACTTGTGGTAGCACTGATCCAGCAGGCTGTTCCCCCGGAAAAGGCTACCGCTAGTGTGAAAATAGTCTTCGGTGTAACTAATTCTTCCTGGGCCAAAATTTACAGTGATCAGCACTGGAGATTTCTATAAAGGGCAGGAGCAATCTATAATTGCTCTCATCGATTAGGAATATTGTGTGTTGTCTCAGAAATCTAGGACTTGCACTACTGCTACCTTGACATGTGCTTAACATGAGAAACAAAGAGAATCAACAGCCACAAAAAAAGGTCCTCCCTCATATAAATGGGTTCTCCTGGGATGATTTAAAATGGCTGCAAGCAATCTGTCCTAGAATGTGAGCACAACTGGTTGCCTTCATTTGCAGAGCTTCCTGGATGGAGCATCAAGACACACTACACTGATATACAGTTTGTATGCTCTCCCCGTGTTTGTGTGGGTTTCCTCCTGGTTCTCCAGTTTCCAACCACTCTCTAAAGACATACTGATAGGGAACTTAGATTGTGAGCCCCATTGGGGACAGCTTGATGATAATGTCTGTAAAGCGCAGAATACAGCAGCGCTACATAAGTGCGTAAAATAAATAAAATCATGTGATCCTGCCTATAATATGCCATCATGGCTAAGCAGCCTAACAGAAACACTTACCAATATGTAGAATACGCAACTACAAAGAGTAGAGTGTAGTAAGACCCTGCCCCTTCCCCCCGTAGGCAGTCCTTCTCACATTCTCGTAAAGGGATAGCATATCGCCATGATTTGCTATCACTTTATGATTGGTGGTGGTAAAACCTCTTGCACTGCCACAGTTCCTAAGAATAAAGGGAACGCAGCACTGGAGTAGCACTGTGTCAGCCTCAGTGTTTCTCAACTGTGCATTGCCACCATGTCTGCAGTTCCCTGCACAGACTGGTGGCCAGGAGAGCAGCTGGACGGGAAAAAACATTCTATCTATCTAATAAATTGGTGGTTATGGACAGTCAACAGGACTATTTTTTCCATCACTTTATTTGTTCCCATAGACATGTATTAGGATGGAGCAAAATGGTCCTAAAATTCTGTTACATTCTGTTATAACTCTGTTATAACAGAACCCTATAATGGAATTCCATAATGTGAACCCACCCTAAGCTGCCTGCAAAGCTGTGCACAAGGCACAGCTCAGCAGGCAGATTGGCAGAATTCCATTCATCATACGAATTCTCTGTTATGGTAAATGGTACAAAGGTTCTAAAAAAGGTCAAATGGTTTTAAAAAAAAGGTTCTAAAAAAAAATCAAAAGGTTCTAAAAAAAAAAGTTCAAATCACCTCCTTATCCTAATTTTACATATAAAAAGAAATAAACAATTAAAAAATGAAACCTAACACATATTGCAGCATACAAAAATGTCTGTACTTTTAAAATATGAATATATTTTTGATACACAGTGGACTCTGTAATGGAAAAAAAATAAACACATGTGATTCAACATTTTTTATTCATCTTATCCCCCTTGAATAACAGTCATCAAAAAGTTTTTTATGTACCACAAAAAATGGTAACAATAAAAACTATAGTTCATCCTGTAAAAATCAAGCCCTCATGCTGCTCTGTAGACAGAAATATAAAAAATGTATGGCTGTCAGAAAACGGCAATGCAAAGAACATTTTCATTTTTCAAAGGTTTTTTTTTTTAAGTATTGAAGAAAAAAAAAAACTATACAGATATAGCCGCAGAATAAGGACATCATGTCATTTTTAGTGCACATTAAAAGCTGTAGTATCAAAACAAAAACAAAAGTTTTAGAATTGTGGGTTTTATCAATTTCACCCAACAGAGAATTTTTTTCCTGTTTTTCCATACAAGACATTGGGAATTAAATAGTGCCATTAAAAATACAACTTATCCCACAAAAGGCTATGCGAAAGGAAAATTTAAAAAGTTATGGCTATTGGAATGTGGGGAGGCAAAAATGAAAATGGTCCTGGTACTTAAGAGGTGAACCACTTTGACATCACCAAAAGTAGTTTTCAGTGATTGGACAGGACTAGAGTTACGGTTTGGGCTGGTTTCCCTTGAAAAGGTCAGAAAAGACCTCAAGAGGGCAATATAATCATATGTAGGCCTGCAATAGGAGTTACAGTCAGTCATAGGAGGCCGAATTACAGTCTGTTATAGGAGGCCCAGTTACAGGCGAAATCAACTCTTCAAGGCTTTGTCAAGGTTCTTAGACTTTTCATTCTGCAGATACATTAGAAAACTCTCCGACTTATGTAACTATGTACCGTACAGTTGTATACATCAACCACCATCAATGTGAAAATTGGACCACCATTTGGACTGTGCTGAGTCTAGTTAGACCCCTCAGCTTCCTCTGCCACTAGAATTCCATCAACCACATGATCAATGCTATGACCACCTGGCGTAGCCACTCTATGTTGTTCACATAGCCCTCAAGTAACTTAGTACATGCAGTTAAAAGTTAATGCACCATCTTATTTGTGACCAGGTTACAGATGATCTGGTTCCCAGCATGAACTCATCAAATGAAGACATGCTCCCTGAGCTGTCATAGGGAAAGCTGAGACATGCCCCCTTGATAAAGGAATTTGTGACAAATTTGCAGTATGGGCCATCCAGCTTCATAATTGTCTGGATTATCCCAATGCCAAGTTTAATGGCTTTAGATTAATGAAGAAACTGGATGCATACTACTAACCTTTTGAGCTGACATCTCAAAACTTGAATATTTACTTCCAGGTGAACCAGGTGCTTTAACCTATCTTCACCTATCATCTTCTTTGAGCAGAATAAGGAGCTAGCAACTTCTTATTTTCTTGACAACTAAGTATTAAACAAAAAATACGAAAATAATTGCCTTTCACAAGTGTTTTTATTGTCGTTGATTAAATCCATCAGGAGCTATAACACATTGGAAGCTGTGCTTTGTTCTTGATTTAATACCAGTACATGCTAATAATTCCCTTAGGCTAGATGTTCTTCCCTATTATTGTGTTTGAGAACATTTGTGCCATTGGATGCTGCACTTGTGGAAAAGCCTAATCTTGTAGTATTATACGTTTATAATGCACTGTTCAGAAAACCATTCCTGACATCTTAGTAAGTTTTTACATTCGCTATATTCTGAACGCAGCAATCTTGGCAATGAGTGCCACAGGTCTGGCTGTGATGACCTACAATGATTAGGGACACTGTAGGTGGCTGCACTTTTTACTTCAGTGACAACTTTTCCGATTTTCTTCAGTTCATCTTTCACCTTAGATTAGCTGAACTGCAATGATATGTCAGGAACATAACTGTATAATTAATAAGGTTGAAAAAGGACAAAGGTCCATCAAGTCCACTGAACAATCCTACATTGTTAAAAGAAATTCCGGCTCCTTTAGATGAATTTAAAACTCTTCAATTTATTGATGCATGTGCAGAACATGGGGAAGGTCCTGGGACAGGGGACCTTTAAGGTTGTCACGGGGAATATCACGGGCGTGAGGGTTACTATGGCGGCCTTGTTCCCAGGGTTGCCCGGCTGCAAGATTGTTCCCATTACCCTCCTCACACAAGGCACCAATAATTAAACCAATGCCAGGGGTCAAGGGTAACGTTTGCTTTAATGCAGGAACTAAGATGTTATACAGGTTACAGTCTCTCTGATACATAACCAGGTTAAGATAGTATGGATACAGCAGTAGAGTGGAGTGGCTTGACAATGCGCTGTAGCTTTAAGAGCTTGACTGTAGACCGACTTGAGACGATAGGAATAGTAGTAGCATAATAAGTAAGTACAGACCTGATCCAATAGGTGAGTCCTTTCAGCTGAGTAAGGCACATGGAACTAAAGAACTTTGAGCACTTGAAATACTTAGAGAATGATGCTGACCTCGCACTCTGGCGACCAGGTGGAAGACGCATGAACCTTTCAGACGTGTAAACCGGGGTAGAAGTGTTCCTGAGTGGGTGACCCTCAACTCCTCAGGGATCAGACGTAGGTTCTTGAACTGGATATAGGTAGGCCTACTGAATACTTGAAAGAACACGTGGTGATCCCTGCAGTTGTCTGGATACAGTCTGGATTAACTATGCTGATAATGATAATGGCTGGATAACTAGGCCTCAGGCCTGAGTGACTGGCTGAGGTACACAGGAGAGCTGTACACTGTTCTCTGGTCTGTGACAGAACCAGAACTAACTGGAATATTCCAGCTCACTCCCTAAAGAAAAGGAGGGCGGAACTAGCTACATTCTCTGCTCTCTCATTGGCAGCTGACAGATAGCAGAGGGGTCACATGGTCAAGCACACTCCATAACATACATGGCAGGAAAAGGAACCAATGAGAATACAGCAATATAAGGTATTGCAGACAATAATGTATAATAGGGATGTGCAATACCAACTTTAGACACCAGATGGTAGTGTTTTGAGCTCACATACAGGGAAAACTAAGGAATGAGGGTGAGTTTCAGAATGCAGACCTTTATTATTATTATTATTATTATTTATTATTAAAGCGCCATTCATTCCACAGCGCTGTACATGTTAAAAGGGGTTTACATACATAGTCTAGACAATTGCTCTAGGACAAACAAGTTACAGACTTGTACAGAAGGAGAGAGGGCCCTGCCTGTGAAGGCTTACAATCTATGCGGTATGGGAGGACACAGTAGGTGAGGGTAAAGCTGGTCATGGCAGTGTAGCAGCAGCAGGGTCACAGGTTGTAGGCTTGTCTGAAGAGGTGGGTTTTCAGATTTCTTTTGAAGGATTCCACTGTAGGTGAGAGTCTGATATGTTGGGGTACAGAGTTCCAGAGTATTGGGGCTGCGCGGGAGAAATCCTGGAGGCGATTGTGTGAAGAGTTGATAAGAGTGGAGGAGAGAAGGAGGTCTTGTGAGGATCGGAGATTACGTGTGGGGATGTATCGGGAGAGTAGTTGTGAGATGTAGGGAGGGGACAGGTTGTGGACGGCCTTGTATGTATTTGTTAGTATTTTAAACTGAATTCTCTGGGGAATGGGGAGCCAGTGAAGGGATTGGCAAAGGGGAGAGGCAGAGGAGTAACCGAGTGAGAGGTGGATTAGTTGGGCAGCAGAGTTGAGGATAGATTGGAGGGGGGCTAGGGTGCTAGATGGAAGGCCACAGAGGAGAATGTTGCAGTAGTCTAGGCGGGAGATGATGAGGGCATGTATTAGTACTTTGGCAGACTCATAGTTGAGGAACTCACGGATACGGGAGATATTTTTGAGTTGGAGGCGGCAGGTGGTGGAAAGGACTTGGATGTGTGGTCTGAAGGAGAGTGCAGAATCCAAGGTCACTCCAAGGCAGCGGACCTGTTTAACGGGGGAGAGTGTGCAGTCGTTCATGGTGATAGATAGGTCTGTTGGGAGGGCTGTGCAAGATGGTGGAAAGATGATAAATTCTGTTTTATCCATGTTAAGTTTTAGAAAGCGTGAGGAAAAGAAAGAGGATATTGAAGATAGGCATTGTGGGACTCTGGATAGTAAGGTGGCGATGTCTGGACCAGAGAGGTAGATTTGTGTGTCATCAGCATAAAAGTGATACTGAAAGCCATGGGACTCTATGAGCTGTCCCAGGCCAAAGATATAGATAGAGAAGAGCAGGGGACCTAGGACTGAGCCTTGTGGGACACCAACAGAGAGGGAATGAGAGGAGGAGGTGGCGTGAGAGTGGCAGACGCTAAATGTCCGGTCTGTGAGGTATGATGCAATCCATGAGAGGGCCAGGTCAGTGATGCCAAGAGACGAGAGAGTTTGTAGTAGAAGGGAGTGGTCGACGGTGTCAAAGGCAGAGGACAGGTCAAGGAGGAGGAGAACAGAGTAATGTTTTTTGGTTTTGGCTGCTAGCAGATCGTTGGTGACTTTTGTAAGGGCAGTTTCAGTCGAGTGGTGGGGTCGGAAGCCTGACTGTAGTTGGTCAAAGAGTGAGCAGGAGGAGAGGTGAGAGGACAGTTCTGAATGGACATGTTGCTCAAGTAGCTTTGAGGCATATGGCAGAAGTGATATGGGGCGATAGCTGGACAGAGAAGATGGGTCGAGTGAGGGTTTTTTAAGGATGGGTTTAATTGTAGCGTGTTTAAAACCAGAGGGGAAGACACCAGAGGTCAGTGATAGGTTGAAGAGATGAGTTAGGGCTGGGATGAACACTGAGGAGAGGTTGGGAATGAGGTGGGATGGGATTGGGTCAAGTGCGCAGGTGGTGAGATGTGATCTGGAGAGTAGGGTGGAAAGGTATTCTTCTGTAATTGTGGAGAAGCAGGTTTTGGTGGAAGAGTACTGAGCAGTTATGTAGAGGGGCTGAGGGGACTGTGCACTGAAGCCTTCTCTGATGTTGACGATCTTTTGTTTGAAGTATGTGGCAAAGTCCTCTGCTGAGATAAGAGGTGAAGGTGGGGTCGCCGGTGGACGGAGAAGAGAGTTAAAAGTGTTGAACAGTTGTTTGGGGTTGTGGGACAGAGAAGATATTAGAGATGAGAAGTAGGCCTGTTTTGCATCAGAGAGTGATGATTTGAAAATGAGGAGGGATTGCTTGTATGTGGTGAAGTGATCCTTTGAATGGGATTTTTTCCATTGCCGCTCAGCAGCTCTGGAAGCTTGTCTGAGTTTCTTGGTCAGGTCTGTGTGCCAGGGTTGTCTGTTGATTTTCCGGGATTTGTGGAGTGTGAGGAGGGCAACAGAGTCCAGGGCTGTAGCTATTGTGGTGTTATACAGAGTGGTGGCAGCATCGGGGTCTTTGAGGAAATGAATGTTGGAGAGAGGTGAAAAAGATTCCGAAAGTAGGTGAAAGTCGAGATGTTTAAGGTTCCTGCAGGGGTGTGCTAGTGTGTGGACCGGAGGAGCAGCAGAAGAGACCAGAGAAGAGAAGGTGAGTAAGTTGTGGTCAGATAGGGGGAGTGGCGAATTAGAAAGGTTAGATAAGGAGCAGAGGCGAGTAAAGATCAGATCTAGAGTATGACCATCTCTGTGGGTGGGAGCGGAAGACCACTGGGAGAGGCCGAAGGAGGAAGCGAGTGCCAGAAGTTTGGAGGCGGTCGAGTTGCAAGTGTCGATAGGGATGTTGAAGTCACCCATGATGATACCTTTAGACTGGAGAAAACTAAGGGATCTAGGAATACTGAAATACCTCTGACACCTGCACACATACCAGTCTGGGCCATTGCACATGTATACATGCTTACGCATTTTGATCAGGTAAGGTCTTAGCATATTTTTTCTTTGTTCATGTTTCCTTGCTGCTTCGGCAATCCTCTGGCACCAGCATGAATTAGGGAGTTAACTGGGTGCGATCATCATACATATTTGTTTGTTTGCAATCCTACATCCAGGAAAAAAAACAGTCAGATACCAATTGCACTATAATATCACAGAAACATGAAACATTCTTTCCAGACTCCAAAGTATATCCCTGGATCAGTAACCCATCTCTAGAAAACTTGCACACATCACTTGTAATATATTTTTCATGAAAGGCATCCAGGCACCGCTTGAACTTGTTCAATGAATTAACCATCACAACATCTTTATAATCTTACCGCTCTTACAGTAAAGAATCCTCCTCTATGCTGATGTAGAAACCTTGTTTTCTCTAGCCGTAGAGGATGCCCCCTTGTCATGGTTAAAAAGGTTACCCAAGTTTGATCATCATCCTTTCTACTGCAGTTCACCTATTCCCTTAATTTGCTCTCCCTGAAATAATACTTCACAATCCAGAACATTGATTACTAAGGTTAAACATAACCAAACAGATGTGATAACTGGCATAATAGGAAAATGCCACTGTAGTCATTAACATCCTAGAACTTCAAGTTTTTGCTGCCCTCACTTTTAGATCCGATTAGCTCCAGCGCATACCAGTGAGTCCTCATATTCATGAGCTAACAGCTTTCTCCACCCATCTGCCTCTGATTGACAGGTTTTTCCAACTGAATGAGCAGTAAGTGGGCGGGGAAAGCCAGGAACTCCTAAATATTCAGGACTCATCAGCATGCACTGGATCTGTTCAATATAAGATTCTGGCAAAACGGCTGGGTCAGATAAAGAAAGTGACCCAGTATTTTGCTAAGGGGATCTGTTGCTTGTTTATGTTGCCCTTAGTTAGGAAAGTAAAACTGGTCACAGGTTATTTTTAACCCCTTCCCGACCAGCGCCATACTAGTACGGCGCTGGGCGGTACTTTAAAGATGGCGCCCGCTCCGTGATGGCCGCAGGTGACCTGCTTTTCCCAATAGCAGACACCCACGGCTAATGTCTGCGACCGGCAGTAATGCCGATCGCAGACATTTAACCCCTTCCGGTGTTGCTCCGGCTCTCCCGTGTGGCGATCGGAGGAGCTGAAGCGTGCCTGCAGCAGCCCCTGTCACAGTAGATGACAGGAGGCTGCTGCATAGGCTTTCCTATGGAGCCCTTGCCTATAATAGGGCTCCATAGGAAAGCACTAAAATCGTCATAGACTCCAATGCAAGTGCATCAGAGTCTATGATATAAGCAATCAAATGATTGCTAGTTATAGTTCCTCATGGGAACTATAAAAAAGTGTAAAAAAATACAAATAAATAAAGTTTTAAAAAAATAAATAAATTAAAAAACGTAAAAGTTCAAATCACCCCCCCCTTTCACGAAAGTAAAAATAAAAGTATTAAAAAAATTTAAAAAATAAACATTATGGGTATCGCCAGGTGCAAAAAATGCCCATATTATAAAAATATAAAAAATGATTTCCCATACGGAAAACAGATAAACGGAAATAAGCGTCAAAATGGCCGATTTGCCGTTTTTTGGCGCTTTTTAAAAAAATAAAATAAAATAAAAAGCAATCAAAAAGTCGTACACACCCCAGAATAGTATCAATAAAAAGTTCAGATCGCCCCGCAAAAAATCAGCCCCCATACAGCTCCGTACACATAAATACCAAAAAGTTATAGGGGTCAAGAAATGACAAAAAAAAAGTCCAACTTTATAATTTTTTTTATCACTATCAAAATGCAAGAAAAACTATATATATTAGGTATCGCCGGATTCGTACTGACCAGTAAAATGAAAGTAACTGGTAAGTTTTAATGAACATTGAACGCTGTAAATAGAAAACCTGTACAACTGTGGCGGAATTGCATTTTTTTGCAATTTCACCCCATTTAATAATTTAATACCCGCTTCCCACTACACCATATGCAATATTAAATGGTGGCGTTGGAAAGTACAACTTGTCCCGCAAAAAACAAGCCCTTATACAGCTATGTGAACAGAAAAATAAAACAGTTATGGCTGTATCAAGGCAGGGAGCGCAAAATGAAAACGCAAAACCGAAAAAAACCTCCGGGGTAGAAAGAGTTAAAGAAGAAGGTACAAGATAGGGAAGGGGAACGAAATATAAAGAGGCAATATTACAGAATATGCCAAGTAGATTATAGATACTGGCTCATATATTGCATGTTAAGAACATCTTTAATTCTTGAGTAAATATTAGTGATGAGCTAAGTTCTCAAAAATTTGATTTGGCTACTTCGCTGAATTACTTGGTCACTAAGCACATTTCTTTATGAGTAGCGGGCTTAATGATGGGAACTGTGATGGTGCCAACCTTCATCATTGAACCCATCAGGTGCTGCGTTAAATGCTGGTCTGTAAAAAAAAAAGAAAAAAAGAAAAGAATCGCCTTATCCATATGATTGCAAAGAGTCCACTGTGGCCATCTTGATTGAAGATCCAGCGTGAAATCTCAAGTGGGGCATAATGACGTCATCACACTGGCTGGCGTGATGGCATAATACATCACTGCGCACAAGATTTCGCATGGGATCTTCAACTTAGATGGCCACAGCAGACTCTTTGCATGCAAATGGATGAGATGAGTATGATTTTTTTTTTACTGCCATTTTAGGGAACATTGATTCGTTATCACGAAGTACAAGGAAATTCGGCTTCACAACAAATCGCATTTTCCCTGAAATTTGGATCCACTTTGTGAACTTTGATTTGCTCAAGACTAGTAAATATCATATAAAGAAGATGAGAAAGCAGCAATAGGTGGAGATGGACATGGAAAAGCAGCCGGGTACCCAGTTTTACAGACTTCTGTCAGGGGAACAGTAAACCAGTAATGAAGGGGATCCAATGGGATAGTATAGCCAAAAACATCTCTAATTAATGAGTCTACCAAGCTCTCTGCCCAAGTACTGCTCCCACTATAACATGCATTTATGCTTAATTGCCAAAGTTGGGGAGAACGAGATTAATAATCCATAGATTTCTGAAATTAAATCCTTAGAGAATGGGCCCTTGAGGCACAGGTGTTCAACAGGAATAATCCGAGGGGTGATAGTTGAGCCAAATCATTTTCTAGATGAGTTACGTATTTGAAGGTAAGAAACAATTGACTTTGAACATTAAAGAGGTTCAGCTGTCAGATAGGAGTAAATAGAAAAGCGGAAATGGCTGAGGCTGTTTATTCGAGGCCAGAGTGACAAGTGCAATCCAGACAGAACACATACATCATATAGACAGCAGATAAGAGTCATTGAAGCGGCAGGGTGGGTTACCTCAGAGAAGTGGATTGAGATGATTAGGCGTCCTCCAAAGCTTCTCTATTTCTGTCCACTTGTTATACGCATGGAGGGTTAACAAGTCGTACAGTATTAATCAGCATTATCAGACCCAGAGTCACTATGCCTATCTACCCTCCACACAAAATTAAAGAAGGATGCATGTATTTATGTAGGACTAGAAATGGAATTGAAACAGGGAGCTCCAGTACTGTGAGGCATAGACTCACCTTTGCCCGCCGGAGTAGCTTTGTCCCTTCATGCAGGTTGCAGCCTGCTGCTTCCCAGCTAGGCTACTCTTACTCTGTCCATGGGAGCACACACACTCTCCCTCTGCCTCTAAAAGGGTCTGTACACCATAATCTTCACCAGACAATGGTCAGCCAACTTGGGGTACTTAAAAGGGTATTCCCATCTCACAAATGTAGTTTGTATAATTAGATATAGCCATACCAGTATTATTACTAATAGAATGTATTTATATAAAATGTACCGTTTAGAAGATTTACCTATTTGTATATCCATTGTCCCACACACATCAGTCAGGCCGTTGCCCCTGGTTACGGCCACCGCGGCCATGTAGTTGTGGTGGCCGGCGTGCTCTTGTTCAAACCGGCTCTGAGGTAACTGCTGTATTATGTATACACATTACATGAGCATGCGGAGACACAGCTTAGGGTTGTAGCATTTTTGTCTGCGCTTCCAAAACGCAGAGAAACGGATCCTGTTCCAAGATCAATTCATCTCTATGGAGCAGGATCCGTTTATAAAGTCTGCGTTTTGGACGGATCCTCATCATTGCGTTTTGGACTGGTAGCCTCCATAACGCAGATGTTAAAGTACCCTAAGATGTGTCTCCGCATGGAAATACAAATAGGCAAATCTTCTAAACGGTACTTTTGATATAAATACATTCTATTAGTAATAATATTGTTATGGCTATATCTAACTATACAAACTACATTTGTGAGATGGGAATACCCCTTTAAAGGGGTTATCCCATCTTCTGCCACCGCCAGGCGCAGCCCCCTTGCAGCGCTCTTAGAAACGAATGGGAGCACACCGCGCATGCGCGGCCACCGCTCCCATTCATTTCTATGCTGCCACCGTAAATAGCCGAGCGCTGGCTCGGCTATTTCCGTCGGCTCAATAGAAATGAATGGGAGCCGGGCTGCGCATGCGCGGTGCGCTCCCATTCGTTTCTATTAGCGCAGCGGGGGAAGGCAGGGGGGCAGCGCCTGGCGGTGTTCGGACCCCGGGAAACCCGGAGTCCTCCAGGCTCAGAGCTCCCCTGCTCCATTCTCAATATAGAGCTGCTTGCTCTGACCACAGACTGTTTATCGGATAGTACCAATGCTACCTGCTCTGACTTCTACCTGTCCCTGACTATGGTTTTACCTGATCCCTTGGTGCTCTGCAATGGTGTCTCTTGACCTCGGTGCATCAGCAGTCACTTGAACATTGATTACTCCAAGAGGTAGCAGCTTGGTGTTTCCCCTGCAGGGAAGTCCAGATTTCTGAACAGGACGGGTGAAAGGGTGAAAACCAGGGAGGAGCACTTTGATAATACCCTAGTAAGTAGTCCTAACCCAAATCTGTTCATGTGACAAAGTGGGTCCTCACTCACTGTATAACAAAGTAGAGAATTTTCATCTATAGATCATCAATATCTAAGTATCGAAAAACACCTTAGAAATGAGAGGTGGAGAGATTTCTATTTCATTAGTAAATTTCATTAGTAATTTCATTTCATTAGTAAATTTCTAAAGATAATCTACTGGTAAACTATATAATAGAAATGAGATTGACAAGAAAGCTATGGTTGGACATCTTGTACCAATCATAGATGGTGCCAGAGTCCCTAATGAATATTTGCAATGGAATTTTTTCACTTGAGTTTTCAATTACATAGACCTATTTCTTATCCACAGGATAGAGAATGTGTCTAATTGGCAGGGGTCCAACTGCTGGTGTCCAATGTGCAGCCACCTACAGTGTCTCTGATCTGGTCATGTGTCCAATGGCAGGTGCCCCAGTGGTTGGACCTACATGGTTCAAATCACAATCCCTTTAAGTTTACAGTTACAATCAGTTTTGGAAGCCTTTTATGAACCAGTCATTAGTTTGGCTTCCAAAACTGCATGCAGAAACCTGACCATATGGCCGTACCCTAAGAGAAAATGTCACATCCAAATATAGTAGCTTGTTTTCAAATATTTGGTAGAAGAAATGAATGCAACGTTTTTGGATGAGACCATGAAGAATAAAGTGCAGATATGGTGCAGTTTAAACACAATTTGACTTACACATGTAGAAAAAATGAAATGACAAACATTATCCAATTAACTGAAATCCCTCTGGGTTACAACAAAGCAAACACAGGGCTAATTAAGAAAACACTAAACCACAATATGCTAATTTGAGAACAAAGCCGTATTTCTGTCTATCGGCAATGCAGAGCAGCTCTTAGGGAGATTATATAATTAACACGATCGTCTCAAAGACTAATGTTAAAGACGACACAAACTCCCCGGAGGATTAGAGAAAATGACACCATTCACAGAGTCAATATTTGTCATAGATGTGTTCACACAACAAAAGTCTATTTCAGAGATTAGTCAATTCTTCATTTAGATTCAAAGCATTTTATTGATCAATTATACTAATTTTGTGTAACATATAATAAATGTATAAAGGTCGTAATAGAATTCAACTGGATTGTGCTCTCTGCAACAAAAAATTATGTTGATAAGCAACATTTTTTATTCCTCTTTCTTTTTTTAATATAAAATTCCTAGAGAACTTTGCTCAAAATATCAACCACCATTACTTAAAGGAGTTGTCCCATGAAAAATATTCTACAGTTTTCAAACCAGCACCTGGATCTCAATACTTTTGTAATTGCATGTAATTAAAAATTTTGTATAGCCACTGAGTTATTCAGTAAAGTGTATCTGTATGGTGCCACTTAATTTCTTATTTATTTGACCGGCTCATTAAGAAGGCCGCACATGCTCAGTTTCATCCTTCAACTGCCTCCTGAGCTGTGATAAGGAGAGCTGAGACACGCCTTCTGAGCTGTGATAGGGAGAGCTGAGACACGCCTTCTGAGCTGTGATAGGGAGAGCTGAGACACGCCTTCTGAGCTGTGATAGGGAGAGCTGAGACACGCCTCCTGAGCTGTGATAGGGAGAGCTGAGACACGCCCCCTTAGCTTCAGCAGAACAGACCCTTCCCTTGAGCTGCCAGCTTGATATAAATCTAGCAAAGCAATGAATGGGGAGATCTCTGGATCCATGTGAGGTATAGTGCTGGTTCTAGCTTTGTTAGAAAGAGATTGTATAGAAGATGACAATGTCTGATTTTCATTTTTTTACATTATTCATGGGACAACCCCTTTAAATGAGGATGTGTGAGAGGAAGAAAGAGTCTTTTGTCCCCAGATCAGCACTAACCTTCTTCACAGGCTGGTGGTTAAGTTAGAGGGAACCCGTCACATTGAACATGTGGTCCAAATTTTGGGTGACAGTTAACAGAGCAGATTAATACATGGTTTTGTGGAAGAATATTCAGTATAACTTGTATTTCATTAATTTGCACACAACCATATGTATTTTTTAGGAACCACTTTGGGTTATATAGTGTATTAAATAACTTTTATCATTTTAATTTAGGGGGAAAGATAAAAAAAAAGCAATTTTTACATTATTTTGTCAATCTTTTTTACGGCGTTCACTGTGTGGTGAAAATAACGTAATTTTATTATGTGGGTCACTACAATGATGATAACGCCACATTTCTATATATTTCTTACTGTCTTTCTCTCCTCCTACAGCCTGTCAGCTCTGCCGCTACTCCCTCATTCTCCTCCCGACTGAAGAGGAGGGGGGGTCAGCTGCTTTAACTGCTCATGTCTCTGGTTTGGTACCAGCTAGAGATATTGTATTGTTGGAAAGCCGACATTCCAAGCATTCAGACAATACCAGATTGACAGCAATCTGTTCAGTACAGGGGAAAAAGATATCACTGAAATTGGGATGCAGTAAATGCAGCTGAAAGTAAAAGTAAAGGCAGGTTTTGCTAGAAATTATTCATGACTTGATTTCTAACAGTGATTTCTCCTCTGTTGCTTGGACTTTAGCTGTCTTGTAGGAAAACCTGGAATGTCAGCTTTCAAACAAGACCAGTTGCATGTTCCTAGCTGCTACTATTCAGGAGATAGCAGCATCTAAAGCAGCCCTCCCCCCTGCACTTTCTGCCCAAGCCCAGCTCTGGCAGAACTGTTAGCTACTTTTCCCACTACCCTAGCTGGACTGGGGCACAACAGTTAGATTGTTAATATGTGTTTTCCAGTTATTTTGTGGATTGTAGTAAGATGTTTATAATATTGCCAAATACACCGAGATTCAGTTCATTTAATTATTAGAAAAAAGTTTTCTTAAAGTACTATTAGGTATCAAAGTAAATACTGATATAATTGCCAATTAGATGGTTACACAAAGGACCTTTTGGAAACATTAAAAAGCTGTGATACTTACATTGAAACAATGTAGTCAGGATACTTCTTGTGAGCACTAATGATCCTGCTGCAAGATTTATCATAATTAGTAAGGGCTCAATTAGTGATTATGTTAAAAACATGAAGCTCTTATTTTGATGCTGAAATTCAGGCAAAATTAAAATAAATGGTGAAAGCTCACCAAAAGAACACTTCTTTGAGAAGACCGTCCTTCTCCAGACCAGATTTCCTGTGACAAATTTTTACATATTACTACTAGCAAATACTAGCCACCTCCTATGTGAAGACCATCCTCTAGAAGACCTCTTTTCAATGCAGTTTTGAATGGTCATCTCAAAGAAGTTTCACTGTGGCCTGTAATTTATCTGGTCCATTACCTCCATTACCTCCAAGTATTCTTTTGGTGAACATGTGCCTGCTTTATCATGGAATCTATAGCAATGATTGTACATAATTTAAAACAATAACCTGAAAATCAAGCGTGAATATAAGTACTGTAATCAAAACCACAAAGCCAGGACAGCAGCAGGACATAGGCACCACTCATGGCCAACTTGGCAGTCATAGTCAATCCTGACAGTGGAGAGATGAGCAGATGTTCTCGCTGGGTATGCACAGGTGAATCTTTGATACACTGTATATCTTGCAGTCTTCATAAATGCATCAAATATAATAAATATATTATCACATGTGGGCAAATATAACTGTATAAGATGTAAAGCTTATAGAGGACATTAAACATTCAAGTGTGCCAGACCTCTTCTGAAGTGTCTGAAATGTTCATGATATTGACAGGCAGAGCCCTAAAGGGCATCTGTCACCGGTGCTCCGTGAATCATCCCAGACACTATATGGAGTGCCATCTGAGGCTTTGGTGGAAATTTTCGATAGCACTCTAGAGCAGTGATGGCTAACCTCCGGCACTCCAGTTGTGGTAAAACTACGACTCCCAGCATGATCCATTCATTTATGGCGTTATAAAAACAGCTAAGCAAGTGTGCATCTTGGGAGTTGTAGTTTTACCACAGCTGGAGTGCTGGAGGTAGTCATCACAGCTCTAGAGTATATATCTGTAGAAGGCACTCTGGGGAGGGGCATTTCTGGTTTTCAATTTTTGGAGGCATCTTTGACTGGAACTTTGGTTGCAATCTCTGTGGCAGATAATCTGGGGGGCATCTGAAAAATTTGTGTGACTTGCTAGACCTAATTTTGTGTGCCATTTTCTTTTAAGTCTAATTGGTGCTGCACTCACATCCCTTTGTCTTTACTTTGTTTGGTCTGTCTTGGTGAAGTTGTGTAAAAGACCTATAGGAAGAACTGAAAATGTAGACAGTAAACTAATCATCATTAAAAAGATATAGCATTCAAAAGTGAACCTCAACAAAAAAGAATATCCAAAGTCATATTTGCCAGTTCAAAGATATGCTTGGAAAGAAAAAAGTGCCAAATAACAATGCTTGAGGCTCATTGGTGAAGTTGGAAGCCATCTTTAATAGCTCTGATTTTTTTTGTAAAAGTCCCTACTCATAGGGAATGATGTGTCTTTGGCTACACAGACATCAAATGGGTTAATAGAAGAAATTTCACCCTCCTTGTTTACAAATGTTCCAGAACTCCAAGTAATGGTTTCTTGTTTCCAAAAATGCTGATTATAAGAAGCCAGAAAGTCTAAAGTATTCCATTCACGAGTTTTAACTCTCCATTTTCCACATGAATGGTCATGCCACTTCTCTGTATTTGAATCTATTTTGGCCACTGGACGATTATCCTCAGTAAATGGAAGCTACTGAAGCTTTTCCAAATGTATAACACATGGATTAAAATCATTGTGGTCATCTTCACCGCTATAAAATGCTCATTTATTCCTTACTTTGAAAGAAATGCCCTAGAGGAAAGGGCTCATATAAGTAAACTTCTCCAGAATTCCCAATTATGAACAGCAAAGGTGTAGAATTTCAGAGAAACCGCCTCCCTTTTAGCATGATAAGCTCTTAAATTTATCCAACGCATATGGATCTCCGTGGATCTCTTTGCGGCAGAGATTTCTATTGGTGATAGGTGGATGGGCCTCCGCCAATGCTATTACTTACCCTACACTTACATATTATGGAACTGCGTTAGCTATTTCTTAAAACAGGTGTGCAAAACCTTTTTTGGTCTGAAGGTCACATTTTTATATTGAACTACACCCAAAGGCCACAATAAAACTTAAGGTATACCTAAACCTTTGCCTAAACCCTATTAAAACATATTGTACATATGTTATACGCCTAAATTAGGCATATTTCAGACGCAGATGGCGGCACAAAGGTTAGTTGTGCCGCTGTCTGCGGCTTCTTCCTGCTCACGCCAGGTCTAAAATTGTGGGTGTGGCACAGGTGGGGAAGAGAACAGGCCGGGGCAGGCCCATCTCCTTCATTATTTTGTAAGCCTGTTTTAGACATAGAAAATGGTCTAAATGTAAGACAGCAAGGAAGCCACCAGTTTAGATCCACTGCTAGATTAGTGCTTTATTAAGAACGGCCTCTAAAATGCCGGTCTTAATAAATGTGCCCCAATATGTATAATACAGGTTGGGCCATTTATATGGATACACCTAAATAAAATGGGAATGGTTGGTGATATTAACTTCCTGTTTGTCGCAGATTAGTATATGGGAGGGGGAAAACTTTTCAAGATAGGGGGTGACCATGGTGGCCATTTTGAAGTCGGCCATTTTGGATCCAACTTTAGTTTTTTCAATCGGAAGAGTGTCATGTGACACATTAAACTTATTGAGAATTTCACAAGGAAAACAATGGTGTGTTTGGTTTTAACATAATTTTATTCTTTCATGAGTTATTTACAAGTTTCTGACCACTTATAAAATGTGTTCAAAGTGCTGCCCATTGCTCTTCACACACTGATAGCAACACCGCAGAAGAAATGCTAGCACAGGCTTCCACTATCTGTATTTTCAGGTGCTGCACATCTCGTATCTTCACAGCATAGACAATTGCCTTCAGATGACCCCAAAGATAAAAGTCTAAGGGGGTCAGATCGGGAGACCTTGGGAGCCATTCAACTGGCCCACAACGACCAATCCACTTTCCAGGAAACTGTTCATCTAGGAATGCTCGGATCTGACACCCATAATGTAGTGGTGCACCATCTTGCTCGAAAAAAACAGGGAACGTGCCAGCTTCAGTGCATAAAGAGGAAAACACATCATCATGTAGCAATTTCACATATCCAGTGGCCTTGAGGTTTCCTTTGATGAAGAATGGCCCCACTATCTTTGTACCTCATATACCACAACATACCATCAATTTTTGTGTTTCTACAGTCTTGGAGGGATCTATCCAATGTGGGTTAGTGACAGAACAATAGCGGTGGTTTTGTTTGTTAACTTCACCATTCACATAAAAGTTTATCTTTGGGGTCATCTGAAGGCAATTGTCTATGCTGTGAAGATACGAGATGTGCAGCACCTGAAACTATGGATACTGGAAGCCTGTGCTAGCATTTCTTCAGCGGTGTTGCTAACAGTGTGTGAAGAGTGGGAGAAGAGGGTTGCATTGACAATCAAAAGTTTGATGCGTCACATGACACTCTTCCCTCACCAGCGAGGATTACAGTTTTCATATGGTGTACAGACACCCCGATTGGCCACTCGGGGCGTCTGTACACCACCCGGAAGCGTACGCTTCCGGGTTCAGACGCATCCTGATGCGTGATCACGGCATCAGAAGGCCCTAGAAGACGCCACCGATGGCGGTAAGTAGCGGCAAGTCACCCGCGAGCGGGCGTCATGTCTCCGCACCAGCGCCGTACATGTACGGCGCTGGTCGGGAAGGGGTTAGGAACCCAGCCATTTTTCACCTTAAGGACTGGGCCATTTTTAGCAAATCTGACATATGTCACTTTATGTGGTGATAACTTTAGAACGCTTTTACTTATCCAGGCCATTCTGAGATTGTTTTCTCGTCACATATTGTACTTCATGACAGTGGTAAATTTGAGTCAAAATATTTCATTCTTATTTATAAAAAAAATACCAAATTTACCAAAAATTTTTGAAAAATTAGCAAATTTCCAAATGTCAATTTCTCTACTTTTAAAATACATAGTAATGCCTCCAAAAATAGTTATGACTTTACATTCCCCATGTGTCTACTTCAGGTTTGGATCACTTTGAAAATTACATTTTATTTTTTTGGGACGTTAGAAGGCTTAGAAATTTAGAAGCAAATCTTGAAATTTTTCACAAAATTTCCAAAACCCACTTTTTAAGGACCAGTTCAGGTTTGAAGTTACTTTGTGAGGCTTCCATCATAGAAACCACCCCATAGAATGACCCCATTTTAGAAACTACACCCCTCAAGGTATTCAAAACTGATTTTACAAACGTTATTAACCCTTTAAGTGCTCTACAAGAATTAAAGGAAAATGTAGCCAAAATTTCCGAATTTCACTTTTTTGGCAGATTTTCCATATGAATCATTTTATTCTGAGAATAAAGCAAGGGTTAACTGCCAAACAAAACTCAGTAATTATTACCCTGATTCTGTAGTTTACAGAAATGCCCCATTTGTCATCGTAAACTGCTGTACAGGCACACAGCAGGGTGCAGAAGGAAAGGAACGCCAGGGCAGATTTCACTGGAAAAAGTTTAAGTTGTCATGTCACATTTGATGCACCCCTAGAGTAGGAAACTCCAAAAAACTGACCCCATTTTGGAAACTACGGGATAAGTTGGCAGTTTTGTTAGTGCTATTTTAGGGTACATATGATTTTTGGTAGCTCTATATTACACTTTTTGTGAGGCAAGGTAACAAAAACTAGCAGTTTTGGCATTGATTTTATTTTTTGTTATTTAGAACATTCATCTGACAGGTTAGATCGTGTGATATTTTTATAGAGCAGGTCGTTACGGACGCGACAATATCTAATATGTATACTTTTTTTTATTTATTTAAGTTTTACACAATATTTTTGAAGCACAAAAAAACCCCACATTTTAGTGTCTCCATAGTCAGAGAGCTGTAATTTTTTTATTTTTTGGGCGATTGTCTCAGGTAGGGGCTCATTTTTTGTGGGATGAGATGACGATTAGATTGGTACTATTTTTGGGGGCATAAGGTTTTTTGATCGCTTGGTATTACATTTTTTGTGATGAAATGTGACAAAAAATGGCTTTTTTTAGACAGTTTTTATTTTTTTACAGTGCTCACCTGAGGGGAGAGATCATGCTATATTTTTGTAGAGCAGGTTTTTACGGACGTGGCGATACCTAACATGCATACTTATTTTTATTTATTTAAGTTTTACACAATAATATCCTTTTTGAAACAAAAAAAAAATCATGTTTCAGTGTCTCCATAGTCAGAGAGCTGTAGTTTTTTTTTTACTTTTTGGGCGATTGTCTCAGGTAGGGGCTAATTTTTTGCGGGATGAGATGACGATTAATTGGTACTATTTTTGGGGGCATACACTTTTTTGATCGCTTGGTATTACATTTTTTGTGATGAAATGTGACAAAAAATGGCTTTTTTTAGACAGTTTTTATGTTTTATTTTTTACAGTGTTCACCTGAGGGGAGAGATCATGCTATATTTTTGTAGAGCAGGTTTTTACAGACGTGGCGATACCTAACATGTATACTTATTTTTATTTATTTAAGTTTTACACAATAATATCCTTTTTGAAACAAAAAAAAATCATGTTTCAGTGTCTCCATAGTCAGAGAGCTGTAGTTTTTTTTATTTTTTGGGCGATTGTCTCGGGTAGGGGCGCATTTTTTGCGGGATGAGATGACGGTTAGATTGGTACTATTTTTGGGGGCATACGCTTTTTTGATCGTATGGTATTACATTTTTTGTGATGAAATGTGACAAAAAATGGCTTTTTTTAGACAGTTTTTATTTTTTACGGTGTTGACCGGGCGGGCTGGATCATGTGATATTTTAATAAAGCAGGTTTTTACGGACGTGGCGATACCTAATATGTATATTTTTTATTTTTTTTTCTATTTTTATGTGTTTCTTTATGGGGAAGGGGCTTTTTTTTATTGAAACTTTATTATTTTTTTTTTATTTTTTTTTGTTAAAACACTTTTATTTAACTTTTTTTTTTTAACATTTCACTTATGTCCCAGTAAGGGACTTTAACATTTCAGGGTCTGATCCCTGATTGAATGCAGCACAATACATCTGTATTGTGCTGCATTCAACTGTCAGCGTCTCACACTGTGAGACGCTGACCATTGCCTAGGAGACCCAGCGCTGTGGCTGGGTCTCCTGGGCTTCCGTAGATGGGAGTGCGGCATACAAGGGGTTAATCCGCCGGCATCGGTGTAATCACTGGTGCTGGCGGATACAGCAGAGGCCCGGCTGTTAGTATCAGCCGGGCCCCTGCTGCAGATTGCGGCAGCGGGCAGCAGCAGCACCTTAACCCTAGGACGAGAATGCTCGTCCTAGGGCGTTAAGTAACGCAATATTAGGACGAGCATTCTCGTCCTAGGTCGTCAAGGTGCTAAAGACAGAACAGTCTACTTGTGAAAATCAACAAGCCAAATATAGGATAGAACACTGACACATAACAACAGCAATAGTTAGTGGATGTCACTCGGTTATTACAGCTCCCTACATAAACTGAAACAGGGGGACTCAAGGACATTAAATGAAGCAGGCAAATGATATTGCTTCATTGAGTCCTTTTGGACTAACAGTCTGTAGTTTGAAAATCCATTGTGCTTCTTTATGAAGCAGGGGAATATCAATATCGCCTCCCCGCACGGACCGAACATGTTCGATCCCTTGTACTGTGAGGACAGTTGTATTGCCCCCATGTATATCGCACACATGACGTGCCACTGAAGTATCACGTTTATTTTTTATGTCAAGCAGGTGTTCCCCAATGCGCCTTCTAAATTCTCATTTAGTTTTTCCCACATATTGGACCCCGCATTGGCATGTCAGTAAGTAGACCACCCCTGTCGTCAAACAGTTAATAAACGATTTGATGGTATATCTCTCTGTCGTCACAGTACTAGTAAAGAATGACTGTTTACGTACATATCTACACATGATGCACAAACCACAGGAAAAAGTTCCTGTAAGGTTGCTTTTAAGCCATGTCGCATCACGTGGTTGTTGATACAGACTGTGGACTAGGTGGTCGCGCAGATTAGAACTCCTGCGATAGGTGATCAACGGATGTGGCGATAGTTGGCTGGCTATGTCAGGGTCAGATAGTAGAATCGGCCAGTGTGCCTCAAGGATATCACGTATCTGTCTGTGAGCTTTATCATAGATCCCAATAATCCTCTGGGTGGTATTACCATCCTCCACTTGTTTAGGTGGTCAGATCTAGCAACTCTAGCAATTAAATATATGTACCCCACTATTTAGCAGGGGTCCGCTAGATGCTATTCACCACCTGTCCCTCTATACTCCAGCAAAGACACTACCTGCGGTGCGGTCTGTTATCTATGCTCCACAATATTGTTGATGGAGCCATTGTGACAAATTTAACAGCACTCTAACCGCATTTACTATAACCTCTTTCATTCTGGTATACCGGTGTGCATGGTGTATAAGCATTGTGACCCTCTACACACGACTGGTCACCAGTACGCCTGTTCTAGTTATAAAGTGTTTACCCCAGATTTCTTAACGAATATTACCAATTAAACACACATCGACTTTATTGTAAACATTCTTTCAGGCTGAGATAATTATATTATGTTGGAACGTCTATTGTGTATCATCTAAGTGTGCTACTATTCCATCAGTTTGGACCTGACTACAAAACAGGACCACTTTTAGTATTTTTTCCAGGGACACTTTAAGTTTCCCAGTCCGCCCCTGCCAGGCACGGCCTTAGGACAGTTGTGGAACTGTGGCTCAGATTTACTAATCCTAAGAATGGCATAAGCTTAGACCGTCCGTCTAGACCTGCACCACATTTATCACAGGGGCTTCAGGTTGGATGATAATTGTGGGGCAGGGAAAGACACTTTTCCCTGACTTTATACCAACTATTGGTTGGCTTAGGCCTCTTTCACACTAGCGCAGCACGGATCCGGCAGGTGAAGGGTGCTGCCAGATCCGTGCTGCCGCAGGGACATGTGTGGGGCCGGAACTGCGCTCCGGCCCCACATATGTCACACAGTACATACACACAGACATATACACATGCAAATACACATACATATGCAGTGACCAGGGTGCCGCGGTTGCTACGGGGGGGACCCTTTCCCCCTCCAGGGCCCTCTAAGGTGTTTCCCTTTATGTCCCAGTGGTAGGAGTGCCAAGGGGATTTAGGCCACTCACGTCTTTAGTGGTGTTGTCACGGTGTTCCTACCTCGTGAGACGAACAGGCCCCAGGCGGTGGCTCCGGCTGCAATAAATTTACTAGGAGCAGTAATTGAGGGTCGTCCGGTGGGAATGATGCGCAGACTTGTATGAATGGTCCAACGTAGTTTTATTAACGTATCTTGGTAGGCAGATAGCTAGTTTCATTCCTCAACTTGGTGTCCAGCAAGTGCAGCTATTACTTATACTTGGCAGATGCTTGGAAATTCAGGTTTCAGGCTTCCTGTTCTAAGCTGAGGTTAGCTCTTAAGTCTGGCTTCCCTTGAGAGTATTGTAGTGCCTTATTGCAGGCTATATTACTCTGTCTTTAGGGCGCAGCAGAGCTGAAGGTGCTCTGCTGTCCTGCACATGTCCTCCCTGGATGGAGTACAGGGGACAACTAACTGACTAAAACTCTCTTAACTGTCATTTCCTCTCACTGCCGGAAGTTGGAAGAGCTTAACTTCTCTCCAGCAGAGGGGGTCACAATGGACTAAAGACTGTACCATTCTGGTAAAACTACATCTGAATCTGCCATAGTATTTACTGACACCTGCTGGTACACCAGGTACATTACATGGGAAACAGTTGCATAACATTGAATATAATACATATTAATGCTGGTGATGACATTAATGCACGGAATTACATTTCCAAAGTAGCACTCAGATAGGAGCTGGTTACGCAGAGTTGTAACACTACTCTGGGGTGTTACATTCCCCCTTACTTAAAGTCAAGCCGTCCTCGGCTTGTGCTTAGGATTAGCATACAGGATTAGGATATAGAAAAGCTTACAGGGAATCCAATAAGTACCATGTGCTGCATGAAATAGATACATATAAATGACATTACATACATATATAGACAATTGAGCTACTATGCTGGTACGTTCCTGCCTTGTGAGTAGGGTGTCCGATCTCTGTTATCCCCTCTCAGCAGACGAACAACCTATGTAAACTGCACTAAGCAACCATTTCTGACTGACTCTGAATATTTCGGCCATAAAATACCAAAGAAAGCATGGGGGTGTCTTCACTCTGTAATCCCGCCATTGTGAAATGATAAGCCCGCAAACAGAAGGGTGGCTTCATTCTGTAATCCCTTCCAAGCACCAAAGCCTTATAATGCTTTACGCTTTGTCACCTTGATGTCTATCAGTAGCTGCAAGTTATTTTTTCCTGGAGGCGGTGCACAAGGCCTCAGGACATAGTGAACTAGGAGGAGGGATCCTGCCCGTCCTGCCGCAGTTCTACTGAGATACTATACGCTCTCCTGACACATATAAGACACATCTATAGCAGCGAGGATAACCCTGAAGGAATAAGAGAAAACTGCTTGTGGCTCTGACACCTGGCTACCATGAACCGCTAGTGTGAAACGCCCTCAAAGGCAGCATATATATCTGAGGTAGAGACAAGTAAGGTGCTAACTATCTGGCTAACTGCATGACCATACATTAAAGTGCATTAGAGGACACATTGTGGCACCTGCAAAGAAACACACACAATGGGCAATCTTCTTGAACGTTGCTGAAATATAAAAACATCAGTGCAAACATTTAAGTGCAAATATATTAAAGGCATAATATAAGACATCTGTGGTTACATTCAAGTCCATCTTTTCTTCTTCTTTGGTTTGAGACTGGAACAAAGTCCCAAATTCAATTGGAATTTGTAATCCGCATGGGTAATAAAATAGGTTATAAATAGAAGAAAAGGTTTCTTGATAAACCCTTTTAAAAGTGATTTCCCAACAACCTGAAAAGGGGGGAAAAAGGATGTGGTGCGCAAACATGGCGCAACTTGGATTTTTAAAGATGGGGGGAGTCCTGACACACGTGTCTCTCTGGATGGAGAACCAAACAGGGCAACAATAACATAAAATAAAGCCAACCAGCTCTCACCCTTCAAGGCTCAGTCCACGTGGTGGCTCCCATTAGTCCTGGAGTTCTTTATAGATGTGGCTGGGGCTCCCTCTAGTGGAAAGCCTCCAGCTCCTCGTCACTGCTGCTTGAGCTGAACGACATAAGAGGGCGCTCCTGCCTCTGGTAGGCCTCCCGGTAGGCTGCGGCCTTTCCCCAGCGTCCTCTCAAGGATAATTGTGGCACCGGTCTGGGCAGGGTCCCAGTGGTCACACTGGTGATGGTGGCAGCCATTTGGGAATGGACCCTGTAAGGCCCAGATGCTCCTGCCGGGGTCACTGGTGACAGAACCTCAGGTTGTAGAGGCTCAGCCAGAGGCCTACCCCTGGCAACAGATTGGGCTGCCAGTGCCTCCTGCATCAGGTGGTACGTGGCCAGGGGATTAAATATAAATTTGCTGGCCATAATTTGACCCACCTGGAACGCTGGTGGGGTAGGCAACCCAGGGATGAGAGGCTCCGGCTCGCTGGTCGGGGGTCTTGGTCCCGGTACGCTGGGGCCTTCTCTCTCTCTGCTTCGAGGTACCGGAGTAGTTGCAGTGGCCGTCGCTGGCGATGGTTCCTCCCACTCTTCGGCGGGCTCCTCCGTTCTTCGGGGCCTCTGGATCACCCTGATTCCGGTAGCGAAGGGGCCTTGCAAACTTTCCATCGGGGTGTACTCCACGAAGTCGCCGGCATGGAGGTTATGCTGGGATGGAGGGAGGTACGGCCTCTTGACAGAGCGGCGATTCACGTAGTACTCCACTGCCGTCTCTTCGTCAGTAAGAAACCCGACCCCGCGCTCCACATTGAACCAGAGCACGGTTCCGGCGCGCCTCTCGAGCTTCGGGTCTCCAGGCCGGGGGTGTTCCAATACTTCTACCACCCACTCTTCCACTCGCCGCTTATACTCCCAGCAGGTGTACGCATTCCTCGTAACTTCTGCTGGTACGATGAGGTTCTGCCTCAGGTCATCCGGCTTAGGCCTCACCGACGGGGTCACTCCAGCCACCGCTCTGCGTTCCTTCTCTAGAGTGCCGACGGGGACGTTCTTAGCTCGTACATACGGAGGTTTCTGTACGGAGCCTCCAGCCGTCTCTCTCTTTCCCTCCACCAAATTAGAAGTGGTGGCAGGTACTCCAGCTGCCGCAGCCGGCGGGACAGTCTTGGCCAGGTTCTTCTTTCGCCGGGTACTCAGATTGAGTTGATCCAGGGTAATTTCTTCCCCTCGGGGTTCAGGCTCGTAGGGGTAGGTACCCCACACCATGTCTCCCCAGCTAGGGCCGCGCGGACGGGACGCCATCTTGTTGTCTCTCTGCTCCTTCGTGCCAACAGGAGATGGAGGAGGAGCTAAGGGGGTGGAGTCTTTGCTCTCAACGCTCCCCACAGTAAGTTCCTGGCGGGCTGGATTGGATTTTCCCGCGCTACAGGGGGGCGGTTTCTTTTCTTCTGCATGAAGAAGCTGCGCCACTAACGAAAAAATGGCGTTGTTAACCCTTCTGGTGCCGGCGCGCAGCGTTTTGCGCCGTCTGCACCGCAGTAACTGTAGCAAAGTCATTTTTCAGGGAACATTTGTCAAATTTCCT
This sequence comes from Rhinella marina, assembly GCA_900303285.1. Lineage (NCBI taxonomy): Eukaryota > Metazoa > Chordata > Amphibia > Anura > Bufonidae > Rhinella > Rhinella marina. Next base: position 632,556 of record ONZH01025454.1, on the reverse strand, counting down.
GGCCTTGTTGATAAAAGGCAATTAGCTTAAAGTCTGTTTTAGGGATGGCTGAACTGTGGCCTTAACGGTACAGGCACGTCAGACTCCTCCTGTTCGTGACGCCATTTTTGCAGTGACCGGGGTGCCGCGGTTGCTACGGGGGCGACCCTTTCCCCCTCCAGGGCCCTCTAAGGTGTTTCCCTTTATGTCCCAGTGGTAGGAGTGCCAAGGGGATTTAGGCCACTCACGTCTTTAGTGGTGTTGTCACGGTGTTCCTACCTTGTGAGACGAACATGCCCCAGGCGGTGGCTCCGGCTGCAATAAATTTACTAGGAGTAGTAATTGAGGGTCGTCCGGTGGGAATGATGCGCAGACTTGTATGAATGATCCAACATAGTTTTATTAACGTATCTTGGTAGGCAGATAGCTAGTTTCATTCCTCAACTTGGTGTCCAGCAAGTGCAGCTATTACTTATACTTGGCAGATGCTTGGAAATTCAGGTTTCAGGCTTCCTGTTCTAAGCTGAGGTTAGCTCTTAAGTCTGGCTTCCCTTGAGAGTATTGTAGTGCCTTATTGCAGGCTATATTACTCTGTCTTTAGGGCGCAGCAGAGCTGAAGGTGCTCTGCTGTCCTGCACATGTCCTCCCTGGATGGAGTACAGGGGACAACTAACTGACTAAAACTCTCTTAACTGTCATTTCCTCTCACTGCCGGAAGTTGGAAGAGCTTAACTTCTCTCCAGCAGAGGGGTTCAGAATGGACTAAAGACTGTACCATTCTGGTAAAACTACATCTGAATCTGCCATAGTATTTACTGACACCTGCTGGTACACCAGGTACATTACATGGGAAACAGTTGCATAACATTGAATATAATACATATTAATGCTGGTGATGACAATGCACGGAATTACATTTCCAAAGTAGCACTCAGATAGGAGCTGGTTACGCAGAGTTGTAACACTACTCTGGGGTGTTACACATACTTACATGCTCCCGGCAGGTCTCCACAGCGCAGGAGGAGCAGGACGGCGTGCACATAGGAAGATTCCTCACAGCGCCCTCTGCAGGGAGCCGGGTGGACAGATATTTACGTCAGAATGGCACCTCATAGCACAATCTCTGCCCACTTTTCATGAAGCTCTACCCATTTTCAAGCATGTTAGGAAAGAAGTGTAGAATCCCTAGATGCGCCAATTTACACCATTTTGTGTCACTTTAGACACAATTTTGTGACAGACACATTTGTAAATCTGGACCAGTTTCTGGAAGAGAGCAGCCATGTTTTTATAAACGTATATGTTATACGTTCTTTGACAAACATCTCTTCTTGAAAAGTTTAATTCAAACCCCTTGATTCGTGTGCCGCATATCTTCTGTCATAAGATATTATTTTCAGAGTACTGAAGGATATGGGAGCAGAAAACACTTCTGAGACTAAACATCACTAAAATAAATAATTACTTCATATTTTATTTGTCTCTAGCTCATTTTTCATGCTAACAAAGGTGCAGCGTTGCTGGGCTTAGTATAGCGGTGATGGAGTATATAATTACCAGGAGAGGCAGAAGAATCAACTCCACTAATAGTATTTACTTTCCTAATGACAGAGTTGTAGCAGCCGGAATTTATCAATGTCTTCCTTCCGTTTGGCGCTGTTACTCAGCTGCCGGGTGACGGTAATATTGCCATCTATTGTTCTGGAGAAGGTTTAAATATTTCATTCCTATGCTTTTTATATTGCTGTTACATTTCAGACTTGAAAATAAAAACTCCTAGTCTGTAAAGCAAACCTGGAGAAAAACATTTGGGTGCCACGCCAATATACTGGTACATGCTGCATGCAAAGTATTATTAACCCCTTAGTGATCAGCCCATTTTGGGCCCTACTGACCAGGTCTTTTTCTTCCTTCTTTCATTGTGGCCTTCCAAGAGCTATAACTTATTTATTTTGCCATCTATGTTGCTGTATGTGGGGCTTGTTTTTATTGGTGCAGTTTTGGGATACACATAAATTTCTGATTTAACTTTTATTAACTCTTTCTGGGAAGGAGAACAACAATAATGCCATTGAGTTTTTACGTTATAAATTTTGCGGCATTCATTTTTTTCAACATAAATAACATAATATCTTTATCCTCTGGGTCAGTACGATTACAGTGATCCCAACATCTTTTTTCAAGTTTTACTACTTTTGTGCAATAAAACCCTTAAAAAAAAAGAAGAAAAGCTTTTTGCACCTATAACTTTTTTATTTTTCTTTCTGTGGATTTGTGTTTTGTTTTTTTTTCAGTGAATGGCTCAGTGGCTATACTAAATTTTCAATTACATACAGAAGTGTTTAGAGTTGTGTGAGGGCTTGATTTTTGCAGGACCATGTGCTGGTTTGTAAAATGCATTATAGATTTTGGAGACCTATTTTCTATTGCTGGTTCTATGGCACCATCCTGCCAGTACAGATGTTGTACAGTCCCAAAACTCTTTCAAAGTGACTACTATTTTTATGATGCCCGCTATACTATTGCTAAACTAATAACTTTTTATTTTTCATTTTATTTTTATTTTTTTACTTTTTTTATGAGAGAAAAAAATGTGAATTAGCAGGATCATACTTAAAGGGGTTGTCCGGGTTCAGCTGGACCTAGACATACCTAATTTCTTAATTTCACCCAGGCAGCCTGCCTGATGTTAGCATTGGAGTATCTCAAAGGCATTTAGCCCGGTTCCGGTGACGAAGCGGGTTCTGCCAGGCAGAGGCTTCCGCACAGCAGTGAGCCCAGTAACGTCACCAACACTGATGGGCGGGCTTTAGTGCTGTCTTAGCCAGTAAAACGGCTAGGGAAGCACTAAAGCCAGCCCATTAGAGCCGGTGACGTCACCGAACACACTGCTGGGTGGAAGCCTCCGCCAGGCAATGTGTGTTTACAAACAAAAGTGCCCTTGCCCTGCACAATCTAGCGCAGGGCAAGGGAGCACATCGGAGCATGAGATGCTCTCATGCTAACATCAGGCAGGCTCCCTGGGTGAAATTAAGGGTTGTCCGGGTTCAGCTCTGAACCCGGACAACCCCTTTAACTTTATAGCCAGTGTGGTCTCTCCCACACCAAGATGATTTTAGTGAGAGGCCGTGCTGGATTTTTCTAAACACTTTGTTTGGTCTCCAGGGTCTTCGCTATGACCTCAGCTGTCTAGCAACAGCGCAGTCACAGCCATCAGCAACTTAAGCTGGTGCCAGTAGATTGTAACATAACCTGACTCTTTCATACATCAGTTTACAGATAACAACCTACTGCCACGATGTATATAGTCACGCAGCAGTAGGCAAGTGGTTTAGGAGCTCACCAAGATTAAAAAAATGTCTTTTTCCCCAGAAGCAATGTAATTCGTATCCTTAAAGGGTTTGTCCCACAAAAAATATTCTATAGTTTTCAAACCAGCACGTGGATCTGAATCCTTTTGTAATTCCATGTAATTAAAAATTTAGCATAGCCACTGAGTTATTCAATAACAAGTATTAGTATTGCGCCACCTGCAGTTTGTTTTTTCTTATTTCTTTGACCTGCTCACTAAGAAGGCCGCACATGCTTAATTTCATCCTTCAACTGCCTCCTGAGTTCTGATAGGGAGAGCTGAAACACGCCACCTGAGCTGTAGCAGAAAATACACTCCCCTTGATCTGTCAGCTTGATATAAATCTAGCAGAGTAATGAATGTGGAGATCTCTGGATCCATGTGAGGTACAGGGCTGGTTTTAGCTTTGTTAGAAAGAGGTTGTCATGTACTACATGATATCTGAGTTACATCTTTTACATTACTCATGGGATAACCCCTTTAAGCTCACTTAACTGCAATCAATCTGTACTGTAGTACCTGACACAGCCCAAGGGCAAGAAGGGGGCTGTTTCTAGAAAATCTAGTACATCAGAAACCTATGTCTATCCAAATGATTTTCAATTACGAGTATAATTCTCTCACATCATGTAGTAATTTGCACACATCTAAATTGCCAGTGGGAATGTATGCTGTATATAATGAATGAAGCCTGATGCTTCCATTCTCATTCTGTTACAAACTATTTCATGTATATTTTAGATTTCCTCTATGCCAAGAACAATTCTAAGTACAGCATTAACCCCTTGACGCTGCAGGTTGTTTTGGCCTTAAGGACCAGGCCATTTTTAGCAAATCTGACATGTCTCACTTTATGTGGTGATAACTTTAAAATGCTTTTACTTATCCAGGCCATTCTGAGATTGTTTTCTCGTCACATATTGTACTTCATGACAGTGGTAAATTTGAGTCAAAATATTTCATTCTTATTTATAAAAAAATACCAAATTTACCAAAAATACCAAATTTACCAAATGTCAATTTCTCTACTTTTAAAATACATAGTAATACCTCCAAAAATAGTTATGACTTTACATTCCCCATGTGTCTACTTCAGGTTTGGATCATTTTGAAAATTACATTTTATTTTTTTGGGACGTTAGAAGGCTTAGAAATTTAGAAGCAAATCTTGAAATTTTTCACAAAATTTCCAAAACCCACTTTTTAAGGACCAGTTCAGGTTTGAAGTCACTTTGTGAGGCTTCCATCATAGAAACCACCCAAAATGACCCCATTTTAGAAACTACACCCTTCAAGGTATTCAAAACTGATTTTACAAGCGTTATTAACCCTTTAGGTGTTCCACAAGAATTAAAGGAAAATGTAGCGAAAATTTCCGAATTTCACTTTTTTGGCAGATTTTCCATATAAATCATTTTATTCCGAGAATAAAGCAAGGGTTAACTGCCAAACAAATCTCAGTAATTATTACCCTGATTCTGTAGTTTACAGAAATGCCCCATTTGTGATCGTAAACTGCTGTACAGGCTCACGGCAGGGCGCAGAAGGAAAGGAGCGCCAGGGCAGATTTCACTGGAAAATTTTTAAGTTGTCATGTCACATTTGATGCACCCCTAGAGTAGGAAACTCCAAAAAACTGACCCCATTTTGGAAACTATGGGATAAGTTGGCAGTTTTGTTAGTGCTATTTTAGGGTACATACGATTTTTGGTAGCTTTATATTACACTTTTTGTGAGGCAAGGTAACAAAAACTAGCAGTTTTGGCATTGTTTTTATTTTTTGTTATTTAGAACATTCATCTGACAGGCTAGATCTTGTGATATTTTTATAGAGCAGGTCGTTACGGATGCGGCAATATCTAATATGTATACTTTTTTTATTTATTTAAGTTTTACACAATATTTTTGAAGCACAAAAAAAATCATGTTTTAGTGTCTCTATAGTCAGAGAGATGTAGTTTTTTTTATTTTTTGGGCTCATTTTTTGCGGGACGAGATGACGGTTAGATTGGTACTATTTTTGGGGGCATATGCTTTTTTGATCGCTTGGTATTACATTTTTTGTGATGAAATGTGACAAAAAATGGCTTTTTTTAGACAGTTTTTATTTTTTAAGGTGTTCACCTGAGGGGAGAGATCATGTGATATGTTTGTATAGCAGGTTGTTACGGACGTGGCGATACCTAACATGTATACTTTTTTCTATTTTTATTTATTTAAGTTTTACACAATAATATCATTTTTGAAACAAAAAAAATCATGTTTTAGTGTCTCCATAGTCAGAGAGCTGTAGTTTTTTTTTTATTTTTTGGGCGATTGTCTCAGGTAGGGGCTCATTTGCGGGACAAGATGACGGTTTGATTGGTACTATTGTGGGGTAAATACGCCTTTTTGATCGCCTGCTATTACACTTTTTGTGCGGGAAGGTGATAAAAAATGGCTGTTTTGGAATAGCTTTTTTTAAAAAAAAAAAATTTTGTGTACACCTGGCAGGGTGGACCATGTGCTGCTTTTATAGAGCCAGTTGATACGGACGCGGCGATACCTAATATGTGTACTTTTTCTTTTTTTTTTTTTACTTTTTTTTACTTTATTTGGGGAAAAAGGGCATTTTTTTTACTTTTTTTTAAACTTTATTTTTTTTACACTTTTTTTAACTTTCTTTTTACACTTTTTTTTTTTACTTTGTTTTTACATTTTTTTTTAATTTATCAAGACCCATTTGGATCATGAAGATCCAGTGGGCTGGATGGCTATACAGTGCATTGCAATAGTAATCTATTGCAATGCACTGTATCAGTGCTACACTAAGGCTGATCAGACCCTGAGGGTCTAATCAGCCTTAGGTACATGGCATCCAGGACGCTTTTGTAAAGCGTCCGGTTGCCATGGTAACCATCGGGCCGCTGCCACTGCAGCAGCGGCGGCCCGATGGCAGAGAGAGGGAGCTCCTTCCCTCTCAACCCCATGGATGCTGCGGGCGGCTTCTGACCGCAGCATCTATGGGGTTAAACAGCTGAAATCGGTGCCAGCACCGATTTCAGCTGTAGCAGCAGAGTGTGAGCTGTAATTACAGCTCACACTCTCTGCTGATGGCAGCGGCTCCGATCCTGAGCTGCTGCCATCATATAATACAGCGCAGGAGGGGGCAGAACAGGGGGGCAACGGAGGCACGAGGGGGTCACTACAAGGGGGGGGGCTGTGTGGGGGCACTACAAGGATTGAGGGGAGCGTAGGAGACATCTTACCTGGTTTCAGGCTGCAATCTCCAGAGTGGAGATCGCAGCCTGAAACCGGCATTTTAGCACTGAAGCGCTCCGATTCGTTAGTCTGCAGAGACTAACCAATCGGAGCGCTTGCCGGCAAGGGACCACTCTGATTGGTCCCTTGCCGGCTTCCCCGAGGTCTCTGCTCTCCTGGAGAGCGGAGACTCCGGGGCTGTGACACTTTATAGTGTCACAGCCCCGGTAAGCAGTTTGGACTGAACTGTACATCCATTTGCGCCAACTCACTAGCGAAATGGACGTACAGTTCCGTCCATTTGCGCCAAGGGGTTAAGGAGTGGTTACTCAGCCTCTTTCCCTGCCTGTCTGTCAAAAATATATCACCAAAAATTAAAAGCAAGTTCTCTTCTTCAGTGGAGTTTATTGCCAAGGATAAACCAGTCTTATTTAGAGTATAGCATTATGCACAGAATGTACAAAACTCTACTGCAACAAGTTTAGAAAATCTTTATGAATATTTTATTTTTCAATGTGTCTACAGTTGTCTACAGCTGAAGTAACCTGTTGACTCTCCAGAAGGACCCAAGGAAAACTGTGTTTGTCTGAAACCTGGCAAAAAATGATTTAAGCCTCATTCACACTTCCGTGTCCATGCTCAAATCTGTGAGAAGGTGGTCAATGATGCATCCATAAAGCTGTCTGTAAAGGATCCGTGTTGGGTCCGTGTGCCATCCATGTTTCACTGATACTGCATTCTGAAAATAATTTTCAAAGCATCTCTTCCTAGTGATCCATGAAACACTGATGTAACACGGATGTCATCTGTGTTGCATCCTTGGTTTTCACGGACCCATAGACTATAATGGGCGTGATAGATAAAATAGAGAATGCATCCGTGCTAAAAACACTGACCCACAGACCGTGCTAAAACACTGATGTCTGAATACTCACATTAAAAAGAATGGGGACGTGTGCTGTCCATGGAGAACACGTAAAGCCCACGACCGTGGAAAACTGACGTGTGAATGACACTTTACTAAGATTCTCCGGAAATGAATACACTAGTAGATTAGATAGTATGAAGAGATTTGTCAGGTTGTCTGATCCTATAAAGGAAAATGTAGTTAATAAAGAGAAGTCGCTCAATTCAGGATTCTCATCTATTAGTGAGAGCAACGTGTTTCACATGTCCATTCATTAGATAGACATCCCAGTGATTTCAATGAGTCTGTGTCATGCTTCACTTCTCCTTTGGTGGAACTGCTCAAAAATTAAGGGGCCATTTATTAAGCTGAAATATGCATAAATTAGACTTAGTTCAGGTGCAGATTGCGGCGCAACAAGAAAATACAACATATTGTATTTTCGTTCTGGCCGCCTCTCAGCAGGGGTTAACATGCTGCGGACGGATCCACGGCCTGCCCCCATTACAGTGAATGCGCTCCGGCCCCACACGTGCACCTGCGGCAGCACGGATCCGGCGGGACCCTTCACCCGGCGGATCCCTGCTGCCGCTAGTGTGAAACTAGCCTAATACTGGGTATTGTGTATGTGAGTAAAAACTAAAATCCAAGTCAGGTATTTTGTAATATAAGGACAGCTTGGATCTGGCAGGATATCCCTTCTATGATGTTCATATACCTTAATATGTTATCCCTCTAAAAATGGACTACTAGAATTTCATGCCTTCGGGAAACACATTCTGCGCAAAAAGGGACAGTAATACTATAAAATATTGCAGATGTGTCACTTTTGTAGAGTATTTCTTAAATTATTTACGAGGAAATCTGAACTTTACTGCAGAACTACAAGAAGGACATGAGAAAAAGCGACAAACTTCAAGCAGAACAAAAGGTTTAGGTTATTCACTCTGATGACACAAGACACAAATTAATGAGCTTCAGTCCCAGAAAGTGTGAACTCATTGCTCATACAAAATGTCACATCTCTCTAGGACATGTAAACACCACCTGGCTCCTCAAACACCGCAGGATTCAGCTTTTCTGTCCCCATAAAATGTGTACAGAATTGGACAACTATAGTGTGCAAGAAATTGTTAGGGTGCTGCCACATGTTCATGTTTTTTTAACGCAGTTTTTGAAGCCAAATCCCGGAGTGGATTCAAATAAAAAGGTAAGATAGTATCTGTTCTTTATACTTCTTATACTTTGGAAAAAAAAAAAAAAAATCTGAAAGAGAGTCTGTCACCTAATTTTTACCAATATAACTAAGAGTACTGCCCCACAGAAGATTGCAGACACATCCCAAGCATACATGTGTGCACTGTGTGTCTGTATTACATGTCCAGGAAAAGCACTTTTATTCTGCTGGAAAACAGCTCCCAAGTGCCCAGTTGAAAGTGAAACTAAAAACAGATTTCTTTCCCAACTCGATTTCTAACATCTATATCTTCTGATATAGTGTATATAATGCTATGATTCTGGTATCGTTTGAAAGGTTGGAAAGCTTTCAAACAAGGTCAGATTCATATTTCTAGTGGCTACCAATCCCAAGATATGAGCAGCTAAGGCAGCCCTCCCCTCTTCAGTCTGGTTTGCTTTGGGCACTTGCAGCAGCAGAGCCGGGCACTTGGGAGCTGTTTTCCAACAGAATAAAAGCGCTTTTCCTAGACATGGAATAAAGACACAAAGTATGTCTGGAATGTGTTGGCAATCTTCTGTGGGGCAGTGCTCTTAGTTATATTGGTGAAAAACAGGTGGCAGACTCCCTTGAACATGTGGCAGCACCTTCAGCAACTTAGAAACTAACTTAGTAAAGTTAGTCCTGCGGACTCCAAGCAGGTGCTTTTTTTTCAGAAAATGCACCTCTCTTGTCCACGGGCTGTGTTTGATATTGCAGCTGAGCCAAATTAACTTGAATGGAACAAACCTGGAAAATGAGACTCGGCACTGTGGGTGCTAGGCATGACACTTGTAAAAGATAGAGTGTGGTGTTAAGAGAATCTGAGACTGGCCAGATGAAACTTAACAACAGTCTCTCTTCACTATATGTAGGTTTGAAGTTGTAGTAGTAGTTTGTATATAATGCAAAGTCCTCCCAGATGTCCCAGCATGAGTTAAGCAGATGAATATGGCATTGGCCTTCAGCTTACTCAGACTAAAATATCTCTTACAGGGATCTCTGATTAATAGCTGTGCTTTGGAAACCATGGCTATAGTGTCCACTATCCTGGGGTGCAGAGGGCGTCTTAACTTGTTATCCATCTGCAGCAGCAAGGCTTGGACCACCATAAGCTGGGTTACCTTGTTGTCCCTCTCTCACTGTATCCATGCAAATCCTCCTCCCTTAGTTTGCGCTTGCATCTCATGGAGCTCGTGAAGGTGAACGAAGCTCAGGGCTTGAAGCTGGAGTACATGGAAGTGGAGCACATGGAGATTGCTCCTTCTTTATCCCTCTCTACAGCTACTCTTATTGACTCTTTTAGAACCAACTGAGTGTGCAGTACATAGCATTAACATTAAAAACATTGTATAACAAACCAAACTTTGCAGCCACACCTATATCTGGGGTACTACATGTATAGATTATATTTAAACCTCTTAGGACTGTTGCTTCTTCCTCGGGGTAAAAGGGGTAAGAGGTTGTAATGACTCTTACAGGCAACGCACCCTGGGAAAAGCATTCAAATTAGCTCTACTTCAATAGGAATACAACTGATACAATGTGATTGATATAACACAGACATTCACATTCATGGTGCATGTTAAAGGGGTTGTCCAGAACTGAAATACTGATGACCCATCCACAGGATAGGTCATCACTATCAGATTGGTGGGGGTCCAACCCCTGGCACCCCACTAATCAGCAGTTTGAAGAGGTTGCAGCCTTTGGATGAGTGCTGTGGCCTCAGCCATTGTATACCTGAGTGTGATGGCTCCCTCCAATAGCTGATCAACAGAGTTGCTGGGAGTCGAACCCCTACTGATCAGATATTGATGACATATCCTGAGGATAGGTCAACAATAGTTGCGTCTCAGACAACCCCTTTAAATCACTGGCAGTTAGGTAGAGGGTTCTGGTAATTGTTTACTGGCTCATTTTGTGTGCAACTAGTCACAAGGATTGTCACATGCCTCTCGAACAAATACACAGCGCTTGTAGTCCAGGGCAGTGGAGCAAGAAATTAAAATTTACACTGTCCCGCAGGATTTTTATCAGAACTCTGCTCAGTTTATTAGTTCAAATGCAGATCATTTCCAGAACTGCCTTATTCATGTCCTTTCTTAAGGGGGTCTCTAGAAATTATTTAAAATGGACATTTAGATCAGACCCCCATTCCTTATTATACCTCAGATCAGACCCACAGTAGACATAAAATAAATTAATGAACTTACCTCTCCAGCTCCAGACCAAGCCACCACTCTGCAGATGTCCTTCCTGCACTCACTGCTCCCCGGTCTTCTCTGCACTGTGACCTGATATCGCACAGCGTCAGGTCGTAGTACACACACTACATCCTAATGCTGTAATCAGTAAAGCCGTGTCCAGAGAAGACCAGGGAGTAGTGACTACAGCCAGCACCAAGAGAGGTGTATTCACTGCTCCCTGGTCCTACTGTGTGCGTTGCGATCACATGTGTGAATAAAATATCTTTTTACTGCCTTTTTGCATTTTAAGCATGTATATAAATAAAAAAATATATATATATACAGTACAGACCAAACGTTTGGACACACCTTCTCATTCAAAGAGTTTTCTGTATTTTCATGACTATGAAAATTGTAGATTCACACTGAAGGCATCAAAACTATGAATTAACACATGTGGAATTATATACTTAACAAAAAAGTGTGAAACAACTGAAAATATGTCTTATATTCTAGGTTCTTCAAAGTAGCCACCTTTTGCTTTGATTACTGCTTTGCACACTCTTGGCATTCTCTTGATGAGCTTCAAGAGGTAGTCACCTGAAATGGTTTTCACTTCACAGGTGTGCCCTGTCAGGTTTAATAAGTGGGATTTCTTGCCTTAAATAAATGGGGTTGGGACCAGAGTTGTGTTGGGCAGAAGTCAGGTGGATACACAGCTGATAGTCCTACTGAAAAGACTGTTAGAATTTGTATTATGGCAAGAAAAAAGCAGCTAAGTAAAGAAGAACGAGTGGCCATCATTACTTTAAGAAATGAAGGTCAGTCAGTCCGAAAAATTGGTAAAACTTTGAAAGTGTCCCCAAGTGCAGTCGCAAAAACCATCAAGCGCTACAAAGAAACTGGCTCACATGAGGACCGCCCCAGGAAAGGAAGACCAAGAGTCACCTCTGCTGCGGAGGATAAGTTCATCCGAGTCACCAGCATCAGAAATCGCAGGTTAACAGCAGCTCAGATTAGAGACCAGGTCAATGTCACACAGAGTTCTAGCAGTAGACACATCTCTACAACAACTGTTAAGAGGAGACTGTGTGCAGCAGGCCTTCATGGTAAAATAGCTGCTAGGAAACCACTGCTAAGGACAGGCAACAAGCAGAAGAGACTTGTTTGGGCTAAAGAACACAAGGAATGGACATTAGACCAGTGGAAATCTGTGCTTTGGTCTGATGAGTCCAAATTTGAGATCTTTGGTTCCAACCACCGTGTCTTTGTGCGACGCAGAAAAGGTGAACGGATGGACTCATGCCTGGTTCCCACCGTGAAGCATGGAGGAAGAGGTGTGATGGTGTGGGGGGTGTTTTGCTGGTGACACTGTTGGGGATTTATTCAAAATTGAAGGCATACTGAACCAGCATGGCTACCACAGCATCTTGCAGCGGCATGCTATTCCATCCGGTTTGCTTTTATTTGGACCATCATTTATTTATCTTATTATATTATTTAACAGGACAATGACCCCAAACACACCTCCAGGCTGTGTAAGGGCTATTCGACCAAGAAGGAGAGTGATGGGGTGCTACGCCAGATGACCTGGCCTCCACAGTCACCAGACCTGAACCCAATCGAGATGGTTTGGGGTGAGCTGGACCGCAGAGTGAAGGCAAAAGGGCCAACAAGTGCTAAGCATCTGTGGGAACTCCTTCAAGACTGTTGGAATACCATTTCAGGTGACTACCTCTTGAAGCTCATCAAGAGAATGCCAAGAGTGAGCAAAGCAGTAATCAAAGCAAAAGGTGGCTACTTTGAAGAACCCAGAATATAAGACATATTTTCAGGTGTTAAGTATATAATTCCACATGTGTTAATTCAAAGTTTTGATGCCTTCAGTGTGAATGTACACTTTTCATAGTCATGAAAATACAGAAAACTCTTTGAATGAAAAAGTGTGTCCACACTTTTGGTCTGTACTGTATATATAATTATTTTTTGTGAAATGGGAAAGTGGTTAATTTTTAATATTTGTGTAATTTATTCAAGTGTTTCCCTTAGGAACTTCAACCTATTGTTTGCTTGTACTATACACTATAATATATCTAAATTTCAGTACATAGTGACTCTGCAAGAGGTAGGATATAAAATCAGTCAGGACATGGCAGGCCTGGGGCCTATCAGTAGGCTCATGGCTACCATGCTGAGTACTTGCCACACGCAAATTGCATTTGTGGTGTGCTGATCGGAGGACAGAGGGAGCTCCCTCAGATGCCATGGTCGTTATTTAGGGGTTAAACTACCACAATTGGCATTATTATATATGATCTCAGCAGTGAAAGCTGAGTGCCAACTGTATAATACAGCTGACAAACGTAAGTGATGGCGTGAGCTCCTGAGCCTGCGCAATTGCCATGACGTACTATTACAGCACAGACGGTTAACTACCTGGACTCTTTGACATTATAGTATTTCCCAGACAGCAAAGGGGTTAATGGGTTGTATGCAATTAAAAAATTGTGTTTTTTTTTTTTTTCAGAAACAGTATTATGCTTGTCCACTGGCTTTTTATTTGGAGTTTGTCTTGAGTACAGAAGAGCTGCAATACCAGCTGCAGCCTTTAACAAAAGAGTGGCGCTAAAAGCAGACTTTTTTTTTCTAATCTCCTAAAACAGCATTCTGTATCTGATTCCTAACATCAGTGAAGCTGAGCTGCAATACCTGATTTAATCCATGGGCTGGTGTCTGGAAGAAAGCAGTTATGTTTATCCAGCCCTCTACCATCCCTTTAATCCTTCCCTTGTCTTTAATAGTATGATTTAATGAAGTAAATACCAGTGCTCGCATGGGGCTAATACAAATGTCATACACGGTTTTCACAACGAAAGGCTCTTCATCACTCTTTTCCAGGCTGCTCGTATGCAGCCAGTTCCATTTACAACGTCGATTTAGAATGGACATCCCTGACATTTCTTAGTCATTAGATTAAGTCATTTTGAGATCTGCTTGACCTTTGCTGGTATACATTATTAAAGCACTTTTCTGTCCAGATAATAGTAAAAGTTGCATCTGCTCTTGAACGTTCCTGTACTATTCTCTCATATTTAAAGGGGTTCTCCAAGCCGGAGATATCCTCAGAATAGGTCATCAATATCACATCGGTTGGGATCCGACACCCATTACCCGCACCAATCTGCTGTTAGAAGGAATGCTGTGCTCATGCATGCACTGTGTCTGTAGTACCCCAGGACAGGGGGCATCTGCAAATGTTTGGTTTTTAATGTTATTTAATTTTTGCACTGTACACCAACAGGTGAGGTATGGTTGACATCATGAGTGGGGCGAACCACCCCATTTCTCCCCTCTTGGTAAGAGTGGGCTGTTCTTATTTCCTATTAGGGAAGGGGAGTGTTAGCTAGGATAGCGAGGAGTGAGGAAGCACATCTAATTGCTCCAAGGGCCTTAGGGAACAGAGAACCAACTCATCTCTAGCCCAGAGAAACTTCAAAGACAAAATTACAGTATTCTGCAAAGCTACAGTGTTACAGTAAGCAGAGTGACCAGCAACCATAGTTATACAGACCTTGCTGCAGGTGAGGGACTACAACTCAGACATCCGTCACCTTAGATCACAGACCAGGTCAAGTAAAAAAAAGCCTGCATTACACAGTGAACACCTATAGCCACAAGTGCCAGCTTTCATCTGGTAGCCAGAAGTTCAGGGAAAATACACCAGAAAGAAAGTATACCAGAGGTGTCATCATCTTTCACTTTGCTAGCTACCATGCATCATCATCTGGGGGTAGAAATTGCACTGTGTACAAACTACTGGTGGGTGTACTACAACTTCTATTTGGAACTTAGTAAAGAGAGACTTTTATTCTTCTACTTCTGGCCTGATTCCTTATACCACTTTTTCACTGCACCGTATAGGCACAGCCTGTCAATCACTGCTGACAGGAGCAGGAGGAAGCAAGAACAGGTGGAGGGAGCAGTCCCCTCATACATATAGTACATTGATAACTATTGTCGACATCTGTATGTGTGGGTGGGAGTGGCAGTGACAGACTTTGCACCTTTCAACAGTTTAAAAGTCCAAAACAAGATTTACTGTATTACAAAAAAACAACATAGTGGTATCAAGGTTCAACATTCACCATGTCCAATCCACATGAAATAAACAGAAACAAAATAAATCACCTGCCTTGCTGGGCGCTAATTAAACAGTGTTTTTACTCAGCTGTGCACTCAGCAAAACCCAGGAGATTAGGCTTACACAGTGAGCAGGTCATGCTGCGTTTAGGCTCGAACACTAAATGAGCTTCTCAGCCCTGTATTTATACCCCTTACTAATGAGGCCAGCAGCCACACCTAGATAACCTTGGGCTAGGAGAGTGTGCTGTACTGGAGTGGGGAGGGAATGGCAAGTCCCACTACCAACCTACCTGCCATTCCATAAAAAAGAGAGAATTAATTTGAAAAACTGCCTCAGCAAATTACCAAACTTTTCTGGATTCTTTTTATCACAACCAATTAAGCATTCTCGTAGAGATATACAACCCCTCCAGTACTTTACCAGACACTGTGTTACACTATCTACTGTATTCTATATTAGCTCCTGTCAGCTAAATATCACTATTTTTGGCTATTTGGGCTAAAATTAGAGTATGACAGCCCCTCATTAGATCATTAATGGCCTATCCTAGGGACAGGGCATCAATATAAAAATCCAGGACAACCTCATTAGGCTATTTTCATACAGTCAGTGTTTGATCAGATATTTCCATCAGTGATTGTGAGCCAAATCCAGGTGCTAGTCAAAAACACAGAACTTCTGCATATCTTTCCATTATACTTTATCTCTGTGTAGCCTCACTGTTGGAAATCACTGACCAAACACTGACTGTGAAAGCAACCTAAGGGAGAAAAGCTGTTCTAAGCGTATTCTGCTCTCAAACATATTTGAGCACACATGCATGCTCAGCCAAGCTAATAGTCCACCTGTTCAGGGGTAAGGAGGAATAGTTGTTCGCCCACCTAATTACTTAGAATTTCCTAACCAGATTTATAACTATTTAACTACTATTTAAAAATGCTGATTTTTAACCAGACAACACATACAGCACCAGAATAGTGATTCCTGAGGTTCACTAAAGGTGTAACTGCAGTTCATACTCTTACATATATTTCTGTATTAATTCCAATGTTTTCCTCCATACATCAGTGGAAAAAATTGTTGTCTAATAGTGTCCCAACTTAAAGACTTGACACATGGATTATGCTGGAGATATATGAGAATCAGTGACTGAGGCCTATACAGGTGTCAGCAGGCTTACAGTCCCTGACAGAGCCAATTTTTGTGTCATTATTTTGGTTGAGAAAATCCAGTCGTAATTCCCTCTGACATCAAGAGCAGACGTGTATATATAGCTTACGATTTGAGGCAGTATTATATTAGGTGACATCTTCACACTTTGTGACTCCAGAAGGAACTATATTGGTAAATGTAAATTTCCTTCTGCATTTTATGTACAAACATATATGTGCCAGGTAATTGGATCCAACCGTATTGACCATTGTTGTGCCATTTACTTTAATTTTGAGGCTTCAAAACATGAGGAAATAAAAGCTGTTAAAAGACAATATATCACTCAATATATTACTTATACCCATTGCGTTAGATTATATACTGTATTTTTCTGACTATAACATGCACTGGACTATAAGACTATAGGACCTAGGATATGGAGGAGGAAAATAGGTATAAAATATTTTCCATCAGACCCCCCCATTCTTTATGAGATCTCAGATCAGACCCTCATCAGTCCCCCAATCCTCAGGAGATCCCCAAATCAGACCCCTATTCTCCATCAGCCTCAGATCAGACCCCTCAACCTCCATCAGCCTCAAATCAAACCCTCACAACCTCGATTAGCCTCAGATCAGCCTCCCATCAGACCCCCACCCTGCCTCCATTTGCTTCAGATCAGACCCCCCAGCCCCATCAGCCTCAGATCAGACTCCATCAGCCTCAGTTCAGACCCCTAGCCTCTATCAGCCTCAGATCAGCTCCCCATCAGACCCCCAGCCCCCATCAGACCCCCAGCCCCCATCAGCCTCAGATTGGACCCCCATCAGACCTCAGATTAGATGTTAAAGAAATAAAATAAACTTACCTTGCTCACAGCACAGTGTCAGGTCATAGTGCGCACCTACATGCACTACGTCCTCACGCTAAACAGGACAGAGTACACAACGGGACCTGGAAAAAGACCAGGGAAAGTGAGTACAGCCAGCATAACGCTGCCCTCACCTCACCGTGCCTCCCGCGTGCTGATGACAGCTTTCAAAATGGAAGGGGTCATCAGAATTTGCACTATAAGACACGCTGCCACTTTTCCTCACTTGGTGTGGCCTCCCTCTGCCACATTAGACACCAGCATCATGAATGATATGTGAGGGACATGTTAGAGATTATTGCTTTGTAGTTCAGGGACTTGAAGAGACATTCTGTTTGTAAAAAATTGAGTGCTGCAAATTTTCATGGCTATTTTATTAATTTTATCAAAACTGATCTTTAATAGGTGTCGGACCAGTATAGATTATGACTTATGACAAGTTATCCATTATCTGCATTAATTCCCTATGATTGCCAAGATCCTGACTTGTGTCACTTAACAGGAACCTTAATTTTTTGCTCTTAGTAGATAAAGTCTGATGGAGGGCATTGCCTGAGTCGAACTAGCAAGAATGGGGGAGATTTTTTCAAACTGGTGTAATGTAGAACTGGTTTAGTTGCTGTAGAAGGAAGTGTTGGCCCTGTAATATATGTATATGTATGTGTGTATGTATGTATATGCATGCATGCCCCTTTAATCAGGCATGCGTGTATATATATATATATGTATATATAGGTATATATATATGACCCCACATTGGGGTCTCTGGCCTCATATACGTGTTTGGGCCTCAGGTGGCCCCATAGTCCCCTTCATGTGTCCCATTCATGCCCCCTTCAGTCCCATAGTGCCTGATACATATAGATGTATGTATATATGCCCCATATTTATATATATACATCTATATGTATATAAATGTCCCCCTGTTGATAATATAATGTCCCCTTTGCCTTATATGCCCCTTTCCTCCTGTATACATCCCTAATATCCCACAAATGTATATAGATACATGTGCATGATTCCCAGTCATGAACATGTATCTAAGATACATACTTTCAGCCAGGTGCCCCCCCCCATAGCCCCCAGCAGATGGACAATCGCCCATCTGCTGGGGACAAATGGAGACCTGATGACTGGTCCAGTCTCAGGTACTTCAAAGGGACAGAAGATCGATCGATCTTCTGTCCCTTCTGTTAATTACCCTCAGCGCTGCTGGGGGTAATTAACAAGACAGGGAAACAAAAGGTTTCCCTGTCTCTGTCCTCCTCCCTCCTCCGGCGCTGTAATTACAGCACCGGAGATACGAGGGTGACTCACAGGCAGGAGGATCAAAGAGATCCTCCGCCTGTGAATTCCTGTGCGCTCGTACTGGTGCAGTGACGTCACTTCACTGCGCCAGACCACGTGCGCACAGGGCTGCCGGCGTGCGCTCGCAAGCGCGCACCCCGGCAGCGCGGGAGCACGGGAGCGAGCGCGACCGGGTTTAAATAACCCGATCGCGCTGCGCTCCTCAGTTTGAGCCGTGCCACCCCACCTGTAAGAAGCGAGGATTTCCCCTGGACAACGAGCAAGCCCCTGGAGCAACCCCCCTGGAAGACCCTGGACTGGCTAAGTACCCCCTGTATCAACCCCTGCCTTGCTAGCCCTGTGGACCCCTGCTGCCCCCTGATCCCCAGAACCTCTGCAATTAACCCCTGCCTTGCTAGCCCTGTGGACCCCTGCTGCCCCCTGAACCCCTGCAATTTCTGTACCCCTGCCTACCCCAGCTGCACCCCAGCTTCCACACCATTAACCCCTGGTTGACCCTGCTGCCCTGTCCACCAACTACCCCTGCTGTACCCTGCCCTGCTTTCCATTACCCCTGTTTGTCCCTTGAATTAACCCCTACTATTGTAATTAACCCTTTGTCCCCAGGGACAGTATAAGTGTAGGTGAGGGTGGGCTGCTATATTGTGTAACATTGTGAGTGTGTGTATTTAGTATTGTGGGTGGAATTAATTGTGGGAAGTGTGCAGTGTAGTCGGTGTATAATATTGTATTGTTGTGCGGCTATATGTATATATATTTATATACGCTAATATAAATATTGTGAGGCAGTGACAGGCCTCACGCTTCAGAGAGGTCTGGAGGGGGTGGATATTCCAGTCCACATCCCTATTCCACCACAGGTGAGGCCACCTGGGTGTAATTACTGCTGTGATAAGCCAGCCCTCAGTGTCAGTCTGGGGAGAGGCACTGACCCTGAGAGAGGGTGAAGCCAGTGAGGCTTGTGTGGTCTCAGCCAGGCGGGCTGAAGGGGACCATGGGCTACGTATAGCCACATCTCTCCTGAGACTGAATTTGTGTGGAGGTCACGGCCTGGAAGCGGCTGACCCAGACGGCTGAGGGAAGCCGCAACAAAAGCTGCTTGTGAACAGCGTCTTATTAAAGGTGAGATAGGGAAACCTATGTCTAGCCAGAGCCTAGCCGGGCAGGTATTTTGGTTTATGATTTGTTTTGTGTTGAGTGCTGGTACCAATAAAATAGAGTTGGACCTGGAAAACCTCGCATTTATGAAGAAATTGTGTGATGTGACCCCCGGAGCATGTACGATCCCTTACATTTGGTGGAGGATGCGGGCATGTTGTTGCCAAAAAGGGCATGTCGATGCGGGCCAGTGTCCATGCTGAAAAGTGCAACAGCTGGTTGCTAGGGGCAACGGCGTGGAAAAGAGCAGGTGCAGCTAAAAGTGTTGCTGTGAACCCGTGTTAAAGGGCCGGAGGCCTGGTGTTAGAAAAGATGCAGCTGTTAATCTGCTGAACTGGACATTTGTTTTGCTGTGTTGTAAGTGAAACTTGCTGAAATTTAAAGGGCCAGTAGCCCCAGTAAAAAAAAAAAAAAAAAACTGCCCTGTTGAAAATTTAGTTGTTTTGTTGGAGGACGTCTGGTGCCATGGATCAGTTCGTAAGCTGGCTGTTGCAGATGTACCTGGAGCCGGTCTATGCCACAATGGATGACTGTGAGATCAGGAGACCAGATAAAGACATTGAAAGGTCCTGTGACTTGGTAATTGGAGGAATCCCGCTGGGGGTCAGACTAGATTCCTGCCAACAAGTGTCTCGGGTTATGCCCGAGATTCTGGACTTTCTAGACAGGGGGCCAGAGACCGAGACCACAGTGTCTCTAACCTTTGAAAAGGACTATAGTTCTTGTCAGTGGGAGCTGTTAAAATGTAAGACCCTGGAGGTGGAGTTCGTGCTGGGCACAGACTTTCCATGGTTTTGGCAGCTGTGGAATGGCGAAAGTTCTTTGAATGGTGCGGCTGGAGAACCTAAGGGACAAGTCGACAACCAAAGCGTTTCCCATAGCAACCACTGGTTTGAGGAGCCGATAGCTGATCCTGTGACCAGGAACCAGGGGCTGGAGGTTCCCAAGATCCCGAGAAAGGAGGAGGACGTCAGTGGAGTTGTCTCTGGAGAGCAAGTGCCCTCGACTAATGGATGTGTCGACACTGTGACAGCAGCTGGTAAGACTGTTCCTGTTTGTGCATGTGCCATAGACAATGTGATAAAGAGAGAGGCTCTGGAGGTTGGGCCTGGTGCTGATCGGTGCCCTGGTGCCTCAGAAGCCGTGGACTATGGTGAGAGTCGGCGGCAGTTGCTACCTGCCGAGTCGGTATGTGTCGCGATCTCGGGACTAGAGACTGCGACAAAAATATGTGATATTGTGGTAAATAGTCCAGTCCAAGCGTTGCAGGATGCAAGAAGCCAGGTGAGCCTGGTACATAGCAGCTTGGCTGCTGGGGACTATGTGTTGGACAAACACGTGAGTGTGATGGTGATGATGATACTGATGATGACACCCCTTTTCCTTTGCAGGTGGTGATTGGGGGAAAAGCTCCCCCTGTTGGTAAAAATGTATGTGACCTGGGAATGCTGATTGATAAGGTTGATAGCACAGAGCTGAGGGAGCCCACCGTGGTAAATGTGCAAGAAAGTGTGGCAGAGCTAGAAGGTGTACCACACGAACCAGAACCAGGTGCAGTTCAGCAGTTCCCACTGTGTTCTATGGTTACTGAGCTTGGATGCAGTTTTCATGAAGGTGTTGTAAATGTAAACCATTTAGGTGCAAGGGAGCCTGAGTGGGTTCAGGACATGAACCTGGATACTGTAGGAATTGTCTCATTTGTGCCCCTAGAGGTCAGGAATGAGACTGACAAAAGTGGTATAGCAAATGAGTATGCTGTGACTGATGGCAGCTCCAAGAGTGGGGTTGTCCTGTTAGTTTCTCAGGAAACTGGTGTGGTTGCTGGTAGCAACCAGGTGTCAGTGGTCAGTAATAACCTGGAGAATAACACCACTAAGACAGATGTCTATGGTAGACAAGGGGGTGTAGTAAAAGTGCCTGACCGATTGCTGGAAGAACAGTGTAGCAGCAAACATGAGGAAGATTACTCTCTCTCTACACAGACCCTAGATGTGCTAGAAAAGACACTAGATGACTTCTTACAGCGAATGGAGAAGTTTTCCCAAGATCTACTGCCTGTTGTCAAGGAGAAGTCCGCGGTTAAGACGCTCGAGTCTAAGGTCGCGCAATTAGAAGAAGAACTCGGAGCAAAAACGGAGAACCTGCAGCAGAAGCTTCGCGAATCCTCCTCCGCGGTGCGGCAACGAGAGGAGGAAATCGATAAACGCACGAAGGAAATCTGCGCGTGGAACGAGCGAGCCGAAACCTCCAGCCAGGTGGAAACAGACATGGAAGCCGCCGTGTCCGCGCAGCTCGATCAGGTACGCCACCTGGAGTCCGAACTCTCCTCTGCCAAGGCTCAGCTCAAGGAGCGGGAAGCGAAGGAGCTCGGCGCCCTGTCCAAAGAGCTTTCTGAGGAGAAACAAAAAACTGCCGACTTAGAGGCCGCCTTAAAACATCTGGAAGAAGAGAAGGTCTTGGCTTTGGAGTCGAAAATAAATGCAATGCGCGGAACTGTCAGAGAAGGCGAACGCACCGTCCAGAAGCTGTCTGCAGAGCTGGAGCAGGTGAGCAAAGAGCTTCAAGAGTCTCAGGTGAAGCATCAGCAGAAGCTCGCCCAGAGAGAAGAGGAGGTTCGTCGTCTGGCGAGGGAGAATTGGTCTGGAAGCGGTGATGCTGCAGGGACAGCCGAGGTAGAGAAGATAGAAGAAGTTCCTGCTGAACAAACTGAGGCTGATGTGGATGCAGAGGCCATGAGTAGCCAGGACCAGGTTGTGAAAGACGTCTGCTCCGTTGTCAACACTTTCCAGGAGGCCAACAGCCTTCTGGGGAAGAATTATGGGGAGACGCCCGACCAGTGTACAGATGCCGTCTACTACTCTAGCATGGCTCCGCTGGAGCTTATACGAATGGAGACCCAAGTCCTAGGTAAACTGCTGGAAGAATTGCCAGAAGATGAAGAGTCAGATATGGGCTCCCATATCACTAGTGCCTCCAACCTTGATGGGAAAGAAGGGGAGGAGTTAAAAGTGCTGGTATATGGTGCCATGTCCGAGAGGGATGAGAAGGCTGGAGAAGCTAAAGCCGATGAGTGGAAGAAGTCCTCAGGTGCTGCAGAGGTCACAGGGGCGGAAGAAGAGTCTGCCGAAGTGGAAGAAGCCACTGAAGAAGCAGAGGACTCTGAACCTGCTGCCAAACCTAAGAAGAACAGTACTGAAGAGAAGAGCGAGCACAGAAATAGAGCGTCTAATCGTTCCAGAACAAGCAGAAACAAGCGTGCGCAGCTGAAGAGACGCCGCAAAGCAAAGAAGAAAGTGGCTGAAAACGTCCGTGGGTGGGAGCCACTGTGCAAACGGCTCAGTCAAGGGCTGGAGCAGTCCCGGAAAGGGCAAAAGCCAAAGAAACCGAGAGAACGAGATAAAAAAGTGCAGGAGCGTGTCATCGCTCATAAGAGAATAGAAAGAGAGGGTCTTGATATCATTTGGGGACTGGACTCCCTTAGACACTACCTATGGGATAGAAAGTTGGTGCTGATAACAAACCAAGCCCTGCGGGCCTGGGTGTGGCAGAACAAAGGGAAAACTGTAGGTAATATGGATGCTCTGTCACGTGCATCCTGTGTTGGTGCAAGTGTTCACCCCCACGGGTTTGAACAGAGGGGGGGGTATGTGAGGCAGTGACAGGCCTCACGCTTCAGAGAGGTCTGGAGGGGGTGGATATTCCAGTCCACATCCCTATTCCACCACAGGTGAGGCCACCTGGGTGTAATTACTGCTGTGATAAGCCAGCCCTCAGTGTCAGTCTGGGGAGAGGCACTGACCCTGAGAGAGGGTGAAGCCAGTGAGGCTTGTGTGGTCTCAGCCAGGCGGGCTGAAGGGGACCATGGGCTACGTATAGCCACATCTCTCCTGAGACTGAATTTGTGTGGAGGTCACGGCCTGGAAGCGGCTGACCCAGACGGCTGAGGGAAGCCGCAACAAAAGCTGCTTGTGAACAGCGTCTTATTAAAGGTGAGATAGGGAAACCTATGTCTAGCCAGAGCCTAGCCGGGCAGGTATTTTGGTTTATGATTTGTTTTGTGTTGAGTGCTGGTACCAATAAAATAGAGTTGGACCTGGAAAACCTCGCATTTATGAAGAAATTGTGTGATGTGACCCCCGGAGCATGTACGATCCCTTACAATATATATAGATATAGTCTGAATAATTAGACGGTAGACATTGTTTTGTAATAAAGTATTTTATTGTTTAAAATACAGTTTACATTGTCTTTGTAGTCGCCGCTATAGCTTAAGCGTGTAGGGAATAGAACAGTGTGGGAAATAAATAGGCGGAGCTAGCAATAGCAGGTTACGCCTATTTATGAATATTAATTAATAATATTCCACAAAATATTATTAATTAATAGCTCCTTTAACAGTTGCCCATAGAAACCATACAGATTCCAGCTTTCATTTTCCAAAGGAGCTGTGGCAAATGAAAGGTGAGATTTGATTGGTTGTTATGGGCAACTAAGACTTTACTTTACATCAGTTTTATAAATATCCCCCAATGTCTTTTGGCCCCAATACAGTAACATTTCTAATGGTCAGGGCTGAGGACCATGAGAAAAAAACCGAAGAGGTTTAAAACTGCTTCTGGCTTCTCAGCTGTAGGCTACATCGTGCTGATTATAAATGATATGTACTGAGCAGAAGACTCAGCGACACCACTGCTTCTTTTCATCACAGCAATCACATCACGGGTGTACACAGATCTCATAGGGGACCATAGCAAGAATTAGTATGAGACCTGCCAACCCACCCAGATTTCCAGTATGTGTGCATCAAATGGTGCTAATGTCTGTAAAGTGCTGCGGAATAAAGTAGCGCTATGTAAGTACATTAAATAAATAAATTAAATAAATAAATAAAATAATAAATAAATAAAACACTCCCAGGCAACGTGGAACAATTTTTTTGTCTATGGCCTTCCTCATTCAGTGTGATATAAAACTGTCTGGCTGAAGTCACCACTAGGGGGAGCTCAGTGCCTAGGAATGTATACAGCTACGGCAGTGGAAGTTGTAAAAATCTTAGTCTCTACTAGGGGTCGCTGCTTGTCATGACAGAAGGATCTTCCGCTCCCTCCCATCAGGACCCCATAGAAGTTGTGTGGTCTGACTTCATAGTAGGTATACCACTGAATCTCTTGATTGTCAGGTGCCCCACCTCCTTTCCCTGTGTGACATAGCTGCTGGGCCCTAGCAGACCCAAATCACCTCTGCCAGTGATTGTTGTCACCATACGGGACTCCTTTTTTCTCTGTAATTGGGTGCCCCTATTATAGTGGAATTTTTTTTATTTTTTATTATAAAATGTGACTGTCCCCAGAGGTATTTTATGACCACTTGGGGGACATATTGGGGCAGATTTACTAATCCTATATACGATGTAAACTTGACAGGCTGTCTAGACCTGCACTAGATTTATCACAGGGGCTTGAGGTGGATGATAGATAATTCACTCTATATCAACTACTTTTTTATTTTATTGGTTGGCATAGTTTGAGATGGAATTTTGTTTTACAATTTTAGTGCTAAATGTGACATATTAGATGATGCCCCCTTTCACACAAATCCATACCTCCTTGGTAAACAAGGTATGGAGGATGTATGAAGAACTAGATGGACAAATTGCACCAAATTGTGATAAATTTTGACATAGTTTACGAATGTCTATTTAAAAAAAATAAAAAAAATTATCAACAAACTGCCGTATACTGAATTGAATGAAGAAAAATACCACACAAAGTAAGGTAACCCAGTAAACAAAAAACAACAACTTTAAAACCTGGTCATTCAGGCGTTAAAAACCATGACAAATGATGCAAAAAGTACATTGGAAAATTGGACAAGTTTTCATTATACAACCATAAATAATTTCTTTAAGGAATGCAAAAGTCACCATAAGCTATTTGCATTTTGCAGACCACTATAGGGATAAGCACAAACTTCTTGGATTTTTTGGTACATTCTGGAATGTCTTCATATACCAGTGCAGAATATATTCATCTCTCACTGTCTGTCATATAGCTTTCTAGAAGACAATAATAATTAATTTAATTATTTAAATCATTTAATAATAATAATAATAATAATATTAAAAATGTAACAATTTAATAATGGGAAGAACAATGAGATGTCGAGCAAACGAAGGGCGAGATGAGTGTAAGATGGTGGTAAGCAAGGACAACCTCTGTGATAAACCCTAAGGGACGTGATGCTTCTCAGTTCTCAGACTTGAATCCTATTTGAATCAATTCTGTTTTAACTCATATTTTACATTCTTCTTCAGACAATGTTGAAGATGAATTGGAAATGGCCACAGTTCGGCATCGCCCTGAGGCTCTCGAGTTGCTTGAGGCACAGACAAAGTTCACAAAGAAGGAGCTGCAGATTCTCTACAGAGGATTCAAGAACGTGAGTTTTTTAATTGACTGGATTTTAATAATTGAGCTGCTTAATTAAACAATGGAGGGTTATAAAGACCAAGAAGTCTATGCAAGGAAGACATTTCATGGTGACATAATTGTGCATCGAATCGGAACATAATTGGAATCCTGAAAGCGCAACAGTGGTGAACCATTAGGGTGGTTTCACGCATCATCCTGTTTTAGCGTTTTTGTGGTCTTTTTACGCTTTTTTTTTTGGTTGGTATTATTTTCTGCCGTTTTTTGTAACATTTTCTATGCAAAAAAAATATTTCCTGAAGTTGGAGGAGAACCTATGGGTATTATTGAATGCAGTACAAATATTCATGTTTTTTTTTTTCTTTACTTGTATTGCGTCTTCTAGGTCAATGGTGTTCTTTTTTAAATTGCAGGCTGCTCAGGGTGTGGTGTTTTTGCCTCCTTTTCTGGAGGTTTTGAAAAGTGTGTTTATATGGTGTTTTTACCTTTTTGCATTTTTTAAAATTATATCATATATTTCTGTAGGAAAACAAATGACTTCCAAAAAAGGCATAAAAAACTGATTAAGACCACAAAAAAGCAACATGAGCAACATTAAGCATGCCAAAAATACAGCTGCACTAGGTTTTATTAAAAAAAAAACATTGTGGCAGTAGCCTAAAATTGTATTCCCAAAGATCTGAACAAAAACATTGCATACAATTCTACATTTGTCAACAATAAATCTTGTCTTATATTGTCTCAATTGAGACTCTACATGGTAAATGTCATTTGCTGAACTGAGACAATCCTGAGGTCAACTTTTTTCCTAGAAACATCAGTGCTCTTTACAACGACTGTGCCTGGTATTTCACGTAAATCAGTAAACTGTAATGTCAACCACAGTTTAAGAACAGGAGTGACCCTGGTCATTGAAAAAAGCAGAACCTATCTTTTCTCTTCCAGAAAACCCATATAAACTTAGAGGTGGAGCCAGTTACTCCCGTTCTCAATTATTTTGATTGGTTAGCTGTATTTTAAATGTCCTGATTTCTTGCAGCTTGTTGATGGTTACAGCGTTTGTTGTATGTGGTAGATCCATTAATCCATTGCTTCCAATCCTAGTGCAGTGGTGTTCTATTCCATTTCTAGTTTCCTGTTTCCTATATTATCCCCATCATATATTTGTTTTATATTCTGACTACCATTACGATCATCTGCTTGTTTCATCATCTGATTACCATCATCCATCACCATTTGTTCCATCACCTGACTACCATTACTATACTCTTCCAGTCATCTGTTGGTGAGTTCCTATTACCCTGTCTTCTTGTTGCTTGCTAGTGTTGTGATACGTGTTTGATATGTCTTGCTTGTTCAATGGTCCGGTTGTTGCACAGTTTGGCCCTGTAAGTTCTGGGGGTATCTGGGTACCAGGAGACACTGCTAGTACCCAGGAAAGTGCATTGTTATAGGTGACGCTCAGGTCTACCCTCTTGTGTCTGGCCACCATTGTTACAGAATGGCATAGACACTGGTGGCAAACATATTGTTAGGGGTACGTTGCCCAACAGCTATAGCAATAGGTAAGTTACAAGGCAGGTTGTTGCTTGCAAATAGTCAACTGAAGGTCTGTTTGGCACGGAGGACATAGAAGGGGTAATGAGACCTGGTTGAAGCCAAACTATCCTTTTCTATGCAAAACTTCCATAAATAACAAAACACGTTATTACATTTTGTCTGTTTTGACATCCCTAGGTGGTCCCTGTATAAGGCTAGGGCTGCATGGAGACTTTTGGCAACTAGTAGTGTTGAGCGAGCATGCTCGGCTAAATACTATATTCGTTCGAGTATGGCTATGCTCGGGACATTGTGGTGTTCGGCCAAACACCGCGTGTGCTCAAGCGCCATGCCCGAGTCCCCTCCCCGCACACTACTTAGCCAATTAGCGTGCGGGGAGGTACTGGCATTCACTGTAATGCTGTAGCCATGATTGGCAGTGATAGTACCCGGTGACATGTGACCCGGCTCAGTCTTAGTCTGGGAGAGCTGCTGCAAGGAGGGACAGATATAGTAGGGATAGAAATTGGCTAGGCAGGGCTAGTTTTTCTGTTGAAAAGACCCAAAAGCCCTTTTAAACACCACCTGCACAGCGTGTGCATTATAACGTTTCTGTTTCCTAAACACCTGAAATCCTGTGTATTTTTTTCTGCTGCTAATCAAGGCGACATTACCTGTATTGCTTGTGCATTATAACGTTTCTGTATCCTATATACCTGACATCCGGTGTAATTTTTTCTGCTGCTAATCAAGGCGACTTTACCTGTGTTGCGCTTGCATTATAACGTTTCTGTATCCTAAATACCTGAAATCCTGGGTATTTTTTTCTGCCGCTAATCAAGGCGACATTATCTGTGTATTGGAGTGCCTGTTCCTTGTAATTTTTGTCAGCCTTTTCCCTTTGTGCATAGGCTTTATGAGTGTAGGAGTCCCACGACATGAACAATTGTACCACAATGTGAATGAGGCCCTCCTTTATGTGATATACCGGTTGTATCAGAGTGCCTCTTTCTTGTAATTTTTGGCAGCACTTGCGCTTTATGTACAAGTAAATATATGTTTCCTAACAATATTTCCTCTAAAATCAATGTTATCTTCGGTTTTGGGGGTATTCTTGTCATTCCGTAAAAGTGGCGTAATAGTCGGACATAATCTTTAATAGCAGTGACTTTGGAGTCCAAGATGCATCCAGACATCCTCCACATGCTGTTCCCAAACCATTTCAGTGGTGTTTCCACCATTTTCTCACCTTTCCCTATGAACCAGACACCCTCCCCTCTTCAGAGCAGGGGGTGCCTGGTTTACTGCTCGGGTTCTCCCATTGTCTTCCATTGTGCTCGGGTGCTCGGTCGAGCACTGCCTAGTGTTCAACCCGAGCACCGTAACACTGCGGTGCTCGATCATCACTAGTAACTAGCAATTGATTTTAGCTACCACTCTACAGCTGAAGTGCAAAAGAAGTCCTACACAATTTCTGTGAGTGCAACTGTGAGGGTTGTACATGTCATACATAATCATATGCCCTATAACACAATGATTCTGAAGAGACTTTTCCTATAGCTATATGTTGTGCCATACCTCTGTTATTCCTACTAGAACTTTATGAATTAATTGACAACTAGGTGATGGGGATGTGTCCCTACAAAGTCTGATACTGTTCAACCAGTTGTCAATCTTTTTATAAGCAGAGGAATGGCATAACACAAAATTAATAAAAAGAAACGATGCCCCAGAATTGTTTGTTTCATGGCATTACAAGCATTTACTTATACAGACATGTCAGGAGAGATGATAGATCCTATTTAAAATGAGTTAGTATTGCTACAAAAAGTCTTTAGGTAGCCCAGGACTAACTCTAAGGCTAGTTTCACACTAGCATTATTGCTGGATCCGTTTAGCAATAACCATCTGCATCCGTTATGAACGGATCCGGTTGTATTATCTTTAATATTGCTAGAATGGATCCGTCATTAACT
Organism: Rhinella marina; assembly: GCA_900303285.1. Classification (NCBI taxonomy): domain Eukaryota; kingdom Metazoa; phylum Chordata; class Amphibia; order Anura; family Bufonidae; genus Rhinella; species Rhinella marina. The sequence goes on along the minus strand of ONZH01025454.1, from coordinate 603,097 downwards.
CCATTGAAAGCCAATGGAGGATGGATCCGGTTTCTATTGTGTCAGACAGAACAGATCCGTCCCCATTGACTTGCATTGGGGGTCATGCCGGATCTGTCTTGCTCCGGATCCCCAGGACAGAAGGCAAAATGCAACATGATGCGGTTTGCTCTCTGGCCTGGGAACTCAACAGAACTGAATGGAATGCATTTAGGAGCACTCCGTTCTCTTCAGTTCAGTTTTGTCCCCATTGACAATGAATGGGGACAAAAGTGAAGCATTTTTTTTCCGGTATTGAGCACCTATGACGGAACTCAATACCGGAAAACAATAACGCTAATGTGAAAGTAGCCTTAGACTATTCAATACTGCAAGACAGAGAGGTATCCTTCATAGAAACATAGAAGATTGATGGCATAAAACAATCAACTAGTAAAGTTGGTTATGAGCAGCAGGGGTACTCCTACTTCTTCATATTCTTTGTTTCGGTATTTGCTATGCAACTGCCTTGCATCTGAATCTGTGTTTGGTTATCATCTAACTTAGTCTGGTTGAATAGGATGGAATTGCAGATTATTGAGCCTATTTATACCCAGGCCTCACTCTATACTGGTTCTTGGGTATAGAGTTTGCCAAATGCATTTCCTCCCAAATTCTGTAATTCTTGTTTTAGTTTAGTGTGTCTTCTGTGTAGGTCAGTTCCACAGCTTTTAGTGTGTTTGCTGTGTTTGGAAATTGTTGCTGTGCTGTTGTATTGTTCTGGCTGAATTGCTGGGTTGAATTCAGATGGGGTTCAGTTCAGTAGAGATCCTTTTTTGTTCACTGTAATTCATTGCTAACTACCTGCATGCCATGCACCTCCCATCCACTTCATTGCTGTATTATCTTCTCTTTCCATGACTCATCCATTAGTGCATTTAGGTGTCTTGTATTGTTTTCTGTTTGTATTGATACATGTTTCATTATATGGTTTTGTGACCATCCGGCTGTTGTTCAGTTCAGGCCTAATGTAAGACCTGGGGGCTGTCTAAGCAATACAAGCCATTGTCAGGACATGTGAAAGTGATGGCTATAGGAGAAGTCTAGTTCCGTGGTCTTGTGCACAATCGGCATCATTACAAAGTTAGAGCTAATTACTTCCCATTGTGGTTGAGCATCTAAGTATAACTTCTTAATTTCAGATATCTCCTGTGCCTTATTAGTAGATCCAGTCAGAGTACACACTGGATATCTATGCATCCTATATTCCCGAATGACACCTGCTCTTTCAACATCGTGGCTATTCTAGTAACATCTGTTATTGGAACCTGAGCAGGAGCACACACTTCTTACCAACATCTGTGACGGAGGCTTAATATCCACATAATCACTGCCTATAACTCAATGGTCTTATTTACTGAATAGTAAATGACTTCCCCCAGGATCAATGAAAGGTAAGACCGCATGGTCTGAGCAGCTGGTAAGGTGGTGAAAGTCCCTAACCGGGTAGAACATTTTCTTGGAAAGACAACTATTGGTCATCAGCAACAGATATGCAGATCTTTACACATTGTATGGTACGGCCACTTGGTCATGTTTTTGCATGCAGTTTTGGAAGCCAAAACCAGGAGTGAATTCAAAAAACAAAAAAAAGAGGAGAAGTCATACCTGTCCTTTATACTTTCTTCCTTTTATGATTTACTCCTGGTTTTGGCTTCCAAAACTGCATCCAGAAACCTGGCTGTGTGGCCATACCCTTAGAGAAGTAATAGTTAGACCTCATATATATATGGCAGAATCATTGAAATGTGCTAGTATTAGCTATGTGCTAGTGTACAGGCGCCATCGGATGCCATATGTGCAAACCTATCCTTTCTAAGATACAGTGCTTCTTTGGGAGAATGGCTCAATACATATGACTTTTGAGGGAGCATGCCAACTCCATATGAAATCATATGGCAAAAAGGAGATATAACAGAGGCTTCAAGAACTAGAATGGGAACCTTATAATAACCCCATGCAAAACTGAGCCATAATACAGCCATGTAAGTGGTAAAGCACTAGTATCTACTGTGAATACTATGTGGCGTACCAATTATTATATGTTCTGTGTACCAATGGGAATCTAAGCCATACAAAGGCCGCAGTTGCTTTTAAGTCCTAACTAGAAGTTCCTTAAAATTAGGAAAGAGACCATTCACAGTATTTTTTTACAGCTGAATTTGACTACAATCTTGCACCAAAAACCACAGGGTAGCACCTACCATTGTTTTTGGTGGGAGACCATTCATGCAACTGCGGATTGTTGCTTTGACTGACCAATGGTTTTTGGTGCGGACTAGCTCCAAAATTCAGCTATCAAAAACTGTGTAGAGAAACACTTGTGGACAGTGAGAAGCACAATGCCTTATCATACTACTTTGATAGTGATGGTACCTATCATAAACAGAGCTATGGCACTATACAAATGAATATATGGTAGTTGAATAGTATCATACACAAACTCATAGAGCATGGTGGTGAGCATTGAAGTGTATGACAAATAAATATCACCAATCTGTAGCATCTCCTACTACAGATCATCAAGTCTGCCAATAATTCCTACATCAAATGCCAGGAATGCACATAGCTTACTTTAAAATATAGAGGAAGAGGGATAATGGTATGAGCAGGGGTCTACACAGATCTCATCAGGCCCCATAGCAAAACTTTGTATGGGCTCCCCTGCACCCCCAATTTCCCAGTATGCATGTGTCAGACATTCCCAGGTAACGCAGAACTGAAACCACAACGCTCCAGATTTCAGTCGAATGTATGATCTTTTTATTGAGTAGAAGAAACTTTACTTTAAGGAAATTGTAATTAAAAAAGGCGCCCTCGGTTTCAGCCACTTTTCCAACTGCTAAGTGCTTTAAAAATATGGCAGTCATTCTGAACTCTTTGAGGGACATTCATCAAGACTGGCATCCCCATGCCCCAGTCTTGATCTCCTTGCACCAGAGTTAGATGCGCCTAATTTATTAAGAGCCAGAAACTGAAGTCTATGCAAGCTAGGGACTTCCGTATACTTCAACTATAACTTAGTCCATTTTCTAGCATAAGTTATAGTAAATCCAGGGAGATGTGTGAATCCCCGCCCCTCCCGCTAATCCCTGCCCCTTTCTCACTGCTTTAGAAAAGTGGCAAGAAGTTTGACAATAGTGGAGTAAATAGGTTGATAAATGTCCTGCTTTATTTAAATCTGACAACTGCAATAAATAAATACATCTCCTGCTTCACTTCACAGATTGTCATGTTGTCTGGGGAGCTCAGTGCATAGGAGCTTATACAGTTAAAGGGAATCTATCACAAAAACCTGTTCTATATTTTATTTATGCTAAAAAAAATCTATTATATATTTGTAAGAAATGATAAATAAATAAATAAAAATTCCAATGTGTGAAATATTATAAATAAATATTAGGTTTTACCATATTTACCATCTTTGGTCACCAGGGGGAGCTCTGCTGGCCAAATGAGGCTTTGAGCAACCTGTAAGTAGGCATGCTGCAAAAAAGTGGGTGGTACCAATGACATCGTTACAAAATGGCTTCGTTACAAAAACACAGATCTCTGCTCCTCAGGCTCCTCCCCCACTGGTCACATGGCCGATTACATCACTAAGGTCCTACAGCCCCAAGAACCTCCATCTACTCTGTTTCTGAGTCCTGGACCGCTCACCCCAGCAGTACACTCAGCAAAAATTGTCTGCACTGCTGGGGTGAGCTGCCATAGAATTTAGAACAGGCAGCCTAATGAAGACAAGGACGCTGCTGCAGGAGTGAGGAGCAGGCACAGTGGGCTTCCCCCAGCAGCAAGGAGGGAGGACCTGGCTGTGTGTTACTGGTGTCATCACAGGGGTGGGCTCACGTCTTCCATTCATTCTCTATAGGGTCGGCAGCGACTGAGGAAACCTATGTACATGCCTACCGTAAGTGAGGTGCCATTGTGTTGTAAACCCAGACTGTCACACTTTACTTCCAACATGGCAGCCCCCATGTAAGGCAAGAAAACTGAATAAAAAAAACAAACATTTACACAATTTGAAAAATACATTATGTTAAAACCTGCTTTTGTTATGTTGTAAAACATATCAAAAATATTTTCTTCGCGATAGTGTCCCTTTAACATTGTATGCAATGGAACCTGTAATTATCTCTTTGCAATGAGCTCCCCCTAGTGGCAGCTGCATAGAAATGCAGTGCTTTCACATCAGGAACAGAAGAAGGAGTTTAGCTCTGGGCCCTTCCTCCCCTGGGCTCCATAACAGTCAAGTGGTCTACCATTGAAAGCATGCCATTGCTATTGGTATGGGGCTGCATTATTTGACTTAGGTTTATTTCCAGTGATTCTGAACACCATATTTATCATTGACTAATTATATCAGTTGACTGACATAAATACATTAAAAAATCTCCTCTAAATCTCTTACTTCCCTCATAGTATGTTATAAAGCAGCAGCCACCACTCTATGGAGCTCAGTGCACAGGAATGTATACAGTTACCATTGCTTTCAGTGGAAGCTGTAAATAAACTGTTTGAACCGAGCTCCCTCTAGTGGTGTCTGAAGGAAAATGCAATGAATCTATGAAGTCTATGTCAGAAACAGGAGAAGTAGTTCACTACCATGCCCCATATGAGACAGCTCAGGCTTTTATAATGGGATCTTGAACAAGATGGTCAGGTGTCCACAGACTTATGGACATATAGTGCCGCTTCATATCCTCAGCTCTCATATTCCTTCTCAGTAAGCAAGTTGGAATAGTAATGGTGGCCACCTTGGTTGTCACCCATCTTGCCTATATAGCAGAAAAATCTACTGAGCAAAATGGTTAAAAGAACAACTTTCGGATTAATATTTACTGGTAATTGGCCTTTTATTGGTAAATTTTCAATGCCTTGTATTCACAGAAAATTCTATGTATAACTTAATGCTGAATTCTAGTATGGTCTTTCTATAGTTTTATATGTCAAGTATCATACCAGTTCTATTATGTCACCTGAATAAAAAAAATGGTGGCAAATGTCACAATACAACTTTACCCTCGGAAGCCTCTGACCTATAACTTGGCCATTTAAATCCTTGGAGTGTATTTTTGTGATTAAAGGGCATGACCATCTCCTGGCATTTACTAAATGAACTCATTTAGGACGGAACATTTTGCAGCGTCTACATGAAAGCCGCTCTAACAGCACCATGTTGTCCGCTGTCCTGAAGGACGAAGATAAACACCTATTAAAGGAATTGTTCGCTTTCAGGAGAAAGTTCTAGTAAATTGATTTCTTTATGGCAATCTCACTTAAATGTTATCTTTTTTTACTTGAAACTCGTTTCCAATTATTTTACGAGATAGCATCTTCATCTACATAATTTCCGTAATAAACAACACTAAATGCATAATCGTGATAAAAATTCAATTATCCACCAGACAAAGCGAAAAAATGAAGCTTGAATATCACTGGAAAGAATATTTACTGCACTGAATATAATGACTCCACATAAGAAACATAAATATGGTTTGCCCAGAATTAATAGAACTGTTCATTGTTATGTTCATTTTTGGGGGGAGGCTTGTAAACTAAACAAAGGGGGTCATTCCTCTGCATCACTCAAGTCATTGGGGGTCACTTAGAAAGAGATCTTTGTTCCACAACCTGTACACGTGCTGGCAGAGAAAGCGCTTAATTTATGACAATGTCTCGTAAATTAGGTGCAACTCTGGCAGTCCATGAGCCTGCAGTGAAAACTACTCCAGCCAGCGACTGGAGTAGTTTTCACTCCTCTTTTATACATGCTTCCAGGTGAAAACAATGGTAAATTTGTCGGGGCCGATATCCAAGTGGCAAGGACGGTGCAAAAACACTTATGTAACAAAAGTTTCTGACATGGTCAAAGTTATAAAGTCGAAAAACAGGGTCCTGCAACTTATTTTAACACCTTAAGGACCCAGCCATTTTTCACCTTAAGGACCAGGCCATTTTTAGCAAATCTGATATGTCTCACTTTATGTGGTGATAACTTTAGAACACTTTTACTTATCCAGGCCATTCTGAGATTGTTTTCTCGTCACATATTGTACTTCATGACAGTGGTAAATTTGAGTCAAAATATTTCATTCTTATTTATAAAAAAAAATACCAAATTTACCAAAAATTTTGAAAAATTTGCAAATTTCCAAATGTCAATTTCTCTACTTTTAAAATACATAGTAATACCTCCAAAAATAGTTATGACTTTACATTCCCCATGTTTTGGGACGTTAGAAGGCTTAGAAATTTAGAAGCAAATCTTGAAATTTTTCACAAAATTTCCAAAACCCACTTTTTAAGGACCAGTTCAGGTTTGAAGTCACTTTGTGAGGCTTCCATAATAGAAACCACCCAAAAATGACCCCATTTTAGAAACTACACCCCCCAAGGTATTCAAAACTGATTTTACAAACGTTATTAACCCTTTAGGTGTTGCACAAGAATTAAAGGAAAATGTAGCCAAAATTTCCGAATTTCACTTTTTTGGCAGATTTTCCATATGAATCATTTTATTCTGAGAATAAAGCAAGGGTTAACTGCCAAACAAAACTCAGTAATTATTACCCTGATTCTGTAGTTTACAGAAATGCCCCATTTGTACAGGCACACGGCAGGGCGCAGAAGGAAAGGAACGCCAGGGCAGATTTCACTGGAAAAAGTTTAAGTTGCCATGTCACATTTGATGCACCCCTAGAGTAGGAAACTCCAAAAAACTGACCCCATTTTGGAAACTACAGGATAAGTTGACAGGTTAGATCGTGTGATATTTTTATAGAGCAGGTCGTTACGGACGCGGCAATATCTAATATGTATACTTTTTTTATTTATTTAAGTTTTACACAATATTTTTGAAGCACAAAAAAAAAATCACATTTTAGTGTCTCCATAGTCAGAGAGCTGTAATTTTTTTATTTTTTGGGCAATTGTCTAAGGTAGGGGCTCATTTTTTGCGGGATGAGATGACGATTATATTGGTACTATTTTTGGGGGCATACGCTTTTTTGATCGCTTGGTATTACATTTTTTGTGATGAAATGTGACAAAAAATGGCTTTTTTTAGACAGTTTTATTTTTTATTTTTTACAGTGTTCACATGAGGGGAGAGATCATGCTATATTTTTGTAGAGCAGGTTTTTACGGACGTGGCGATACCTAACATGTATACTTATTTTTATTTATTTAAGTTTTACACAATAATATCCTTTTTGAAATAAAAAAAATCATGTTTTAGTGTCTCCATAGTCAGAGAGCTGTAGGTTTTTTTATTTTTTGGCCGATTGTCTTGGGTAGGGGCTCATTTTTTGTGGGATGAGATGACGGTTAGATTGGTACTATTTTTGGGGGCATACGCTTTTTTGATCGCATGGTATTACATTTTTTGTGATAAAATGTGACAAAAAATGACTTTTTTTAGACAGTTTTTATTTTTTATTTTTTACGGTGTTGACCGGGCGGGCTGGATCATGTGATACTTTAATAAAGCAGGTTTTTACGGACGTGGTGATACCTAATATTTATATTTTTTATTTTTTTTTCTATTTTTATGTGTTTCTTTATGGGGAAGGGGCTTTTTTTTTTATTGAAACTTTATTTTTTTTTTGTTAAAACACTTTTATTTAACTTTTTTTTTAACATTTCACTTAGGTCCCAGTAAGGGACTTTAACATTTCAGGGTCTGATCCCTGATTGAATGCAGCACAATACATCTGTGCTTTCCCTTTCCCTTTGAGATCCGTCATAGAATCTCAATAGCGGAGGAAAACGCTTCAGTTTTGTCCCCATTCATTGTCAATGGGGACAAAACTGAACTGAAGTGAATGGAATGCACCAGAATGGATTCCCTTCCGTTTCATTGCGTTCCCATGAAGCACACAAAAGCACAGCAAGCAGTGTTTCTGTGCGTCCTGTGATGCGTAGCAAGACAGATCCGTCATGACCCACAATGTAAGTCAATGGAGACGGATCCATATACTCTGACAAAGAAAACGGTCCCCCATTGACTTAGGCTACTTTCACATCTGCGCTTTCCCTTTTCGCTATTGAGATCCATCATAGGATCTCAATAACGGGGGAAAACGATTGAATTTTGTCTCAATTCATTGTCAATGGGGACAAACCTGAACTGAACAGAATAGAGTGCACCAGAATGCATTCCGTTCCATTTGGTTGCGTCCCCATCGCAGACAGAATAATGTTGCAAGCAGCGTTTTTCTGTCTGCAATATGGTGCGGAGCAAGACGTCATGACTCACAATGTAAGTCAATGGTGACGGATCCGTTTTCTCTGACACAATAGAAAATGAATCCGTCCCCCATTGACTTTCAGTGGAGATCATGATGGATCCGTCTTGGCAATGTTAAAGATAATACAACCGGATCCGTTCATAACGGATGCAGATGGTTGTATTATTACGACGGAAGCGTTTTTGCTGAACCCTGCCAGATCCAGCAAAAACGCTGGTGTGAAAGTAGCCTTAGTATTTTGTGCATTTAATTTTCAACTTCTTTCCCTTTTAAGGCAGACTTATGGAAAAATGGGTTAATGCGATCTGTTTATTTAAAAAATACCAAATACCCAAATGGAACTTAGTTCTTATCATTAGCAACAAAAACTGAATTGATTATTCAAATGCTGAGTGTGAACACGGTTCCTATACAGCAGGAACCAAATCAATTGTTCAGAGATGTACCCTGAGAAAGCTGAATCAATTATTCAAATAGCAAATGCGAACATGGTTCTTATTAACCACAGAGACTAAATCAATTATTCAGGGATATTCCCTAAGATGGCTATAACAGTGCACACCCCACAGCAGAGAACACCTTAAATACTTGATAATACTCAGTAATAAAGCATAATTTCTCTTTTTCAAATTAAAGGGGTTGTCCCACGAAAAATATTTTGCAGTTTTCAAACCAGCACCTGGATTTGAATACTTTTGTAATTGCATGTCACTAAAAATTTTGGATAGCTACTGAGTTATTCAATAAAATGTCTCTGTATAGTGCCACTTAATTTCTTATTTCTTTGACCTGCTCACTGAGAAGGCCGCACATGCTCAGTTTCATCCTTCAACTGCCTCCTGAGTGGTGAAAGGGAGAGCATGGACACACCTCCTTAGCAGCAGCAGAAAAGACACTCCCCTTGAGCTTTCAGCTTGATATAAATCTAGAGAGCAATGAATGGGGAGATCTTTGGATCCATGTGAGGTACAGGGCTGGTTCTAGCTTTGTTAGAAAGTTATTGTCCTGTATTATATGATGTCTGGTTTTCATTTTTTACATTATTCGTGGGATAACCCCTTTAAGACCATGAGCTATCCTAGTATGATCCAGAACGCTTCTCTGGTGCATGTTCCCTATCCCAACGCTGATTGATCTTTGCATAATTGCAAAACTTCACAATCTCTAACACAGTGATCATGTGATGTCAAAAAATGTCTAGATGCATTCGAGATATTTCTGTCACCATGATTGAAAATATCAGCCAAATGTTCTAAGATGTGTTTTTTCAGTCTTCGCATACTGCTCCCCACATATGAAACTTGGCATTTTTTATATATCGAAAACACAACAGTTTATGTATTCCTTGATGTAATATGTTTTGGTTTTTGATGAGTCTTGAGAACTGTTGCAAAGTGTATTAAACTTACACATCTTACAAAGGTGATTTACGCAGATTACGCATGTTTTTTCAATGTGGATTCTCATGCAGAAAAACGCTGTGTAATACAGCCTAAGCCTTGTCATAAATTAGTCACATCCTCCAGCAGCATAGGGAGTATAAAAGACTGTCGTAAAACCGGGGTCTTCGATAAATGAGCCCAGGGGTGGGATTCAAATTTTTAACAACAGGTTCCCTACTCAACGGCGGACACGCGGCGTCACGACACATGTTTATATATACTTCCAGCATATACATGGTACATATACACCATATATACACATACCACAAAACTTTTAAAAAGCCTAAGGAGCTAAACTACCAGCGCTGCAAGTTTTTGTAAAGCGAAGTATATAAATTACACCTAGGCTACACTTACAGTAGATACACCTACATATATACACTTTATACACATTTGTACCTAGCAGTACAGACATATTTGCACATACATTATATTCAGTGCTATCCAGCATACAACGCACATACCTCTTACATCCAGTGACTTCTCCTCGTTCTACAGACGTTCTCTTTTCTCATCTTCTCCTTTCAGACCAGGCGCCATGATGATTTTTCACCCATCTCTCATCTCTGCATTTTGACAAAAAGACATCTTAGGTTCCTACTTTTCCATTATCCTCCCACCTACAATACTTAAAATGAGCACTAGTAGAATGTCCCTTATAATGTGTGCCAGTACAAAAAAAATCCCCTTCTAAGTGCCCCCAGTTGAGCTAATGTCCCCAGAGTGCCCCCATAATGTGTGAAATACCCCTATATAATGCCCCTAGTAAATGCCCACATAGTGCTCCTCTCCTCTTCCCGACAGTGCCCCCATAATGTGCCAGTATAAATGTCCCTTCTTAGTGCCCCCATAATGTGACTATATAATATGCCCCCATAGTGTTCTTCCCCCCTCCAACACCATAGTGTGCCCATAATGTGCCAGTTTAAAAAGCCCCTATAGTGTCCCCTATGATGTGCCAGTGGAATTGCCCCAGATGTGCCAGTATAAATGCCCCCAGAAGATGCCCACATAGTGTTCCCCATAATGTGCCAGTAATGCCCCCATGATGTGCCAGCAATGCCCCCAGTAGATGCCCCCCATAGTGTTCCCCATGATGTGCCAGTAGTGCCCCAGTAGATGCCCCCATAGTGTTCTCCATGTGCCAGCAATGCCCCCAGTAGATGCCTCCCATAGTGTCCCCCATGATGCGCCAGTAATGCCCCAGAATGTGCCAGCAATGCCCCCAGGATTTGCCAGCAATGCCCCCATAGTCTCCTACATGATGCACCAGTAATGCCCCCAGTACATGCCCCCTATATTCCAGCAATGCCCCCAGTAGATGCCCCCCATAGTGCCCCCCATGTGCCAGCAAAGCTTCCAGTAGATGCCCCCATAGTGTCCCCCATGTGCCAGAAATGCCTCCATACGCCAGCAATGCCCCCAGTAGATGCCCCCTATGTGCCAACAATGCCCCCACTAGATGCCCCCATAATGTCCCCCATGTGCCAGCAAAGCCCATAGTAGATGCCCCCAGTGTGCCCCATGTGCCAGAAATGCCCCCATATGCAAGCAATGCTCCCAGTAGATGCCCCATGTGCCAACAATGCCTCCACTAGATGCCCCTATATGCAAGAAATGCCCCCTATAGTGTCCCCAAGGACGTGCCAGTAGATGCCCCCATATTGTCCTCCATGTGCCAGTAGATGCCCCCAGTTGATGCCCATATACAGTAGTGTCCCCTATGTGCCAGCTATGACCCCAGCACGCCACAGAAAAGAAAAAAAAAACATTTATACTTACCTCCACGCTGTCAACGATGCGATGCAGGCCTCTTGCGGCCTGTGTCCCGCGCAGCACCAAGCCCGGCTCAGGCGGACACGATGACATCATTGCAATGCCTGCGCCGGCCTCTGATAGGTTGCAGGCATAGTGCCTGCAGCCTATCAGAGGAACAGGAGAGGGAGACGCCTCTCCCTACTGAAGTGTTCATCTGTATCATCGTCCTGACGACGGCGATACAAATGAATGTAGGGAGATGAGCGCTTCCACAATGGAAGTGCTCATCTCCAGCTGCCGCACCGGATCGGGATTCAGCCGGCAACCTGGTTCTACGATCCGGCTGTAATTTTAATAACTGGATCTGGAGAACCGGAGGGAACCGGCTGAATCCCATGCCTGAATGAGTCCCATTGTAACAAACACACTGTGATGAGTAAGGACAGGGAAGCTGTCCGAAACGCTTAGGTGTTATTTGGATCGCAACCACATGTTAAGTATGGATCTTCTTGAATAAAGCCCCAGTATATGTATTCTGAGATGCTGGACTATTTTCTACTTTAGTTTTCTATGTCTACAAGTGGAGTCCATGCAGCACAGATTCTGAGGACACCAGGAAGGGTGAGCTGGCTACAATTTATTTTTCATCTGTAGTATTGTCAGTAGAACAGGTCCCTCTTGAAGCAAAATGCTGAGGTTCACCTACACTGCCTTGAAAAAGTATTTGTACCCCTTGCACCTCATTTTTTTATATTACTCCCACAAACTTAAATGCATTTTGTTTGGATTGTGTGTGATAGAACAACACAAAGTAGTGCATATGTGTGAAAGGAAAAGAAAATGATTGATGGTTTTCAAAAATGTTAACAAATAAAAATTTGAAAAGTGTGGCATGCATTTGTATTCAGCCTCCTGTACTCTGATACCCCTAAATAAAATCCAGTGTGACTAATTGCCTTCAGAAGTCACTTAATGAGCAACTAGAGTCCACCTGTGTGTAACGTATTCTCAGAATAACTACAGCTGTTCTGTGAAAGTCTCAGAGGTTTGTTAGAGAACATAAGTAATCAAACAGCATCACGAAAACCAAGGAACACACCAGACAGGTCAAGGATAAAATTGTGGAGAAATGTAAAGCAGGGTTAAGTTATAAAAAAAATCCCAAGCTCTGAACATCTCACGGAGCACTATTCAATCATCACTCATCAATAGAACATGGAGGGAGTATGGCACAACTGCAAACCTACCAAGATATCGCCATCCACCTAAACTGACAGGGAGGAAGCAAGGTCACTCTGGAGGAGCTGCAAAGATCCATAGCTTAGGTGGCAGAATCTGTCCACGGCACAACTATTAGTCATGTACTCCACAAATCTGTCCTTTAAGGAAGAGTGGCAAGAAGAATTTTGTAGCATTTTTGAAAGCCATAAGAAGTCTCATTTGCAGTTTTCCCCAAGCCATGTAAGGGGCACTGCAAACATGTGGAAAAAGGTGCTCTTGTCACATGAGACCAAAGTTGAACTTTTTGGCCTAAATACAAAGTCCAGTCCAGACCAGACAAAGTGCAGACCTAAATCCCATTGTGAATCTGTGGCAAGACTTGAAAACTGCTCTTCACAGACGCTCTCCATCCAATCTGACTGAGCTTGAGCTATTTTGCAAAAATGGGCAAACATTTCTAGATGTGCAAAGCTGGTAGAGACATACCCCAAAAGACTTGCATCAGTAATTGCAGTGAAAGATGGTCCTACAACGTATTGACTCAGGGGGACTGAATAGAAATGCGCGCCACACATTCCAGATTTTTATTTTTAAGAAATTTTTGAAAACCAGGTATCATTTTCTTTTCACTTCACACATACTGTGTTGGTTTATCACATAAAATGCCAATAAAATAAATTACATTTTGTGGGTGTAATGTGAAAAAATGGGTATGAATACTTTTTCAAGGCACTATAGGCTATTTAGAATCATAGTAATGTCTGTAAATGGTGTTGCCTTTGAGAACCAGAAGTCAGGCCATGCAGCACAGTGAGAGAAAGAGAACACCCGAGGGAACTTTTCTACTGCTGGAATAGAAATTAAATGTTTGTTGAACTAGCAAATGGGGTGAGTGATGCTCACAGATTGGTGCAGGCTGTACAGGCTGTAGAGTGACAGTTGTGAAATCTGGCTGACAAATGATCCCCTGATTGCACCTGTATGTGTGGTCGTGGTACAGCCCTAGAGCGTGAGATAGCTGTGAGAGTGACAACTAGGTCTGGTAAACGGGGTCAGGTGAAATGTCATCCAGGAAAGAAGTGCAGACTAAAGCTAGCATGCCAGAGAGAGACTGGTACAAGGGGTCTTAGCAATAAGCTGGAACAGCCGGTGCCCAGTGGTCGAGTCAACTAGTCAAAGGAAAGCTCCAAACTACATCATCTGAACCGTAACATTGTGTTTTATAAACTGTGCCTTCTACATGTGTAGTAGACTGTACCCAACATGTATATGCATCTCTTCATACAGTCTGTTATAGTTTGCCCCACACTAAGATAACCTTTATTGTACTTAATTTAAACCTACTTTGTCACCCTGTATTATGCCACATCTTGTACCAGCTTATGATTCAATAATGAGGAATCTTATCCAGTTGGTGAGTGCCATTCATCGTACACTTCTTGGATGAACTGTTTATACTGGCTGTTTGCATAGAGCACCGTTGTGGATTGGTTTATGAGCCCTGAAAGCATATCGCGGTAGTGCCTGCTCCTCGTTTCTATTGTAAACCTACTACTCTACTGTTATTCATTAATAATCATCTTTATTTATATAGCGCCACTATATTCCACAGCACTTTATAATTCAAAGGGTTGATGTACGAAACAAAAGATATCACAAAGTTACTGGCTGATATACAACTGAAACACAAGGAGTCAGGGCCCTGCTCGCAAGAGCTTACAATCTATCAGGAAGTGGGGATGACACAGAAGGTAGTTGATTGCCACAGTGCCTTGCAAAAGTATTCGGCCCCCTGGAACTTTTCAACCTTTTTCCATACTTCAGGCTTCAAACAAAAAGAGAGAACATTTTACATTTTTGGTGAATAATCAACAACAAGTGGGTCACAATTGTGAAGTGGAACGAAATTTATTGGATCATTTAAACTTTTTTTGTAATAATAAAACTGAAAAGTGGGGCGTGCAAAATTATTCGGCCCCCTTGCATTAATACTTTGTTGCGCCACCTTTTGCTGCGATTACAGCTGCAAGTCGCTTGGGGTATGTCTCTATCAGTTTTGCACATCTAGAGACTGAAATTCCTGCCCATTCTTCCTTGCAAAACAGCTCGAGCTCTTTGAGGTTGGATGGAGAGCGTTTGTGAACAGCAGTTTTCAGCTCTTTCCACATATTCTCAATTGGATTCAGGTCTGGACTTTGACTTGGCCATTCTAAGACCTGGATACCTTTATTTTTGAACCATTCCATTGTAGATTTTGCTTTATGTTTGGGATCATTGTCTTGTTGGAAGATACATCTCCATCCTAGTCTCAGGTCTTTTGCAGACTCCAACAGGTTTTCATCCAGAATGGTCCTGTATTTGGCTCCATCCATCTTCCCATCAATTTTAACCATCTTCCCTGTCCCCGCTGATGAAAAGCAGGCCCAAACCATGATGCTGCCACCACCATGTCTGACAGTGGGGATGGTGTGTTCAGGGTGATGAGCTGTGTTGCTTTTACGCCAAACATATTGTTTTGCATTGTTTCTAAAAAGTTTGATTTTGGTTTCATCTGACCAGAGCACCTTCTTCCACATGTTTGGTGTGTCTCCCAGGTGGCTTGTGGCAAACTGTAAACAAGACTTTTTATGGATATCTTTGAGAAATGGCTTTCTTCTTGCTACTCTTCCATAAAGGCCAGATTTGTGAAGTGTTGGACTGATTGTTGTCCTATGGACAGACTCTCCCACCTCAGCTGTAGATCTCTGCAGTTCATCCAGAGTGATCATGGGCCTCTTGGCTACATCTCTGATCAGTCTTCTCCTTGTTTGAGATGAAAGTTTAGAGGGACGGCCGGGTCTTGGTAGATTTGCAGTGGTCTGATACTCCTTCCATTTCAATATGATCACTTGCACAGTGCTCCTTGGGATGTTTAAAGCTTGGGAAATCTTTTGGTATTTAAATCCGGCTTTAAACTTCTCCACAACAGTATCACGGACCTACCTGGTGTGTTCCTTGGTCTTCATGATGCAGAACCCTGAGACTATCACAGAAAAGGTGCATTTATATGGAGACTTGATTACACACAGGTGGATTCTATTTATCTTCATCAGTCATTTAGGACAACATTGGATCATTCAGAGATCCTCAATGAACTTCTGGAGTGAGTTTTCTGAACTGAAAGTAAATGGGCTGAATAATTTTGCACGTCCAACTTTTCAGTTTTATTATTACAAAAAAAGTTTAATTGTTACCCACTTGTTGTTGATTCTTCACCAAAAATGTAAAATGTTGTATCTTTTTGTTTGAAGCCTGAAATGTGGCAAAAGGTTGAAAAGTTCCAGGGGGCTGAATACTTTCGCAAGGCACTGTATATTAAGTAGTACAGCCATCTCCGTACTGAAAGGAGTGGTGTAGGCTGATCAGCATGTGCTAGTGCTTTGGGTATAGAACTGTTAGAAGATCAAGTGCAGGTCTGTGGAGTTGGGGGGAGAGGGGTAACTGGGGGAAGAGTCAGTTTAGGAAGCATGATAAGCCTGCCTGAAAATATGTGTTTTTAAGGCATATTTGAAGGTAGGGAAGTTGAGAATTGGTGCAGAGCATTCCAGAGAAGCTTGAGAAAAGTCTTGAAGATGGGACTGAGAGGTACGAATGATGGAGGATGTTAATCTTAGGATGTATCATCATATTATCAGAACTGAGAGCACAAGTAGGGTGGTAGATGTAGAGAGAGAAGAGATGTAAGGAGATGCAGCACTGTGGAGAGCTTTGTGGGTGAGGGTGAGAAGTTTGAACTGTATTCTGTGGTGGATGGGCAACCAGTGAAGTGACTGGCACAGTCTAGTAGCATCAGTATGGCGGGTAGACAGATAGATGAACCTGGCTACAGCATTTAGGACAGACTGAAGGGGGGAGAGTTTAGAGAGAGGGAGACCGATTAGTAATGTGTTGCAGTAGTCAAGATGAGAATAAATCAAGGCAACAATGAGAGGTTTTGGCAGTTTTTAAGAAAAGGGCAGATTCTGGAGATGTTCTTGAGGTCCAGACGACAAGAGCGCGCAAGTGATTGGATATGGGGAACAAAGGAAAGATCCAAGTCAAACATGGCCCTAAGACAGCAGGCATGTTGGACAGGAGTTATGATAGTACCGCAGACAGAAATTAAAATATAAAGTTCAGGTGGGTTAGTAGATCGGGGGAAAGACAATAAGTTCAGTTTTAATTTCATTACCACTGGAGCCCCTACGAACAGCCAAACATTTGCCCTACCACTGTGGAGGCCACTATTAAAGGGGAAGCTGCTGTGGAGGTCACTGTTAAGGCAGCAGGGTACTGTGAGGTCACTGTTAAGGGAGCAGGGTACTGTGGAGGTCACTGTTAAGGGAGCAGGGTACTGTGGAGGTCACTGTTAAGTGAGCGGGGTACTGTGGCAGTCACTGTTAAAGGGGCAGGCGCTGTGGAGGTCTCTGTTAAGGGGTCAGGGAATGGTGGAGGTCACAGTTAAGGGGACAGTCTGCTATGTAGGTCAGTGTTAAGGGGCGGGGTGCTGTAGAGGTCACTGTTTAAAAGGGAAAACCCCTGTGGAGGTCACCGTCAAGGGGGTGGGGTGCTGTGGAACTCACTCTTAAAGGGAAAACCCCTGTGAAGGTCACTGTCAAGGGGGTGGGGTGCTGTGGAACTCACTCTTAAAGGGACGGGCTGCAGTGAAGGTCAACGTTAAGGGTGTTGGCTGCTGTGGAGGTCACAGTTTAAGGAGCTGGGGCACTGTGGGGGGTCATTGTTAAGGGGTGGGGGACTGTGGAGTTCACTGTTAAGAGTGCAGGGTGCTGTAGAGGTCACTCTTATGGGGGATACTGTCAATATCTTTTAACGACACACAAAAAATTTAATGAAATAGATTAAATATACCCGTGCGAAGCCGGGTCCTTCTGCTAGTGTATAATATATTTCACCAAAATATTTCTAGAGTATAAAAGAACCAGTGATATTTATACGCTATAGCATACCATATGATATGTAATACCCTAATATCAAGAACGTATAGCTTCTATATCTGGACTGTAACAGCACGGTATTCCAGGCTTGTCTGGTTCTGCCGAGCAGCTTGCCTCCACATTGTAGTGGATGAGACATACCGGCTGCCGCTGTTTATTTTAATCTAATAATACATTGATTTATATTGCATTACATGTCCCTTTGGCCCTGAGAGGAAAACACGTTGCTGCTATTGATCCCAATTGAACCGCCTGATTTGATTACTTTCAAGATGCTTGGATATGGCATTTATTTTCCTTTTCATTTCTATTTCTCTAATGAAAAGGCCATTATGTGTCACTCTGAAGCTCAGCATCACCTCCAGAAATCGGTGCCGGATTTGTAAATTTATACATAGAGATTGTATGGCTCAATAAAAATAAAATATTACCCCTAGTTACTGTATGGGACTGCCAGAAAGTAGAGCAGCATTTAGACCGTGTGCTCATCCTATCATCACATTGTTTCCAGTGCACACAGTGATGTAGGCAGAAGGGGAGCAGAGTCACTAGGGTACCTAGTCCTCAGGGCAGAGGAGTAACATGAAGCTCCTGGACCCCAATGCAAAGTCTGTAATAGGGTCTCCATCTATTATACAAGATGGCCCACAAAAAAGTAACCCGTCTCCAATGATAATATGACGAGATGAACAAACAAGTGAATTGTTTTTTTTTATTACCCACAAGTCACAAAAGATGCTGAAAGTGGTCCCCGTTCATGTCTCTGCATCTTTGGGCACATCAGATTATGTTGGCTGATACTGCTTGTGATGCTGTGAATGGTGTTTGTGATGTTCTCCTTGAGTTCATCCAGGGGATACGGATTGTTTGCGGACACTTTGGGGGGAATTTATCATTAGGAGAATATTTGAAGTCAGTTTTGCTTGCATCTATGTTGGAGTACTTTCTGCCACATTTATCAAACGTCACAGGTTGTTTGATAAATGTGGCTTGTCCTTAAACCTAACACTTCTGTCTAGAGAAGCTACTCCACTTTTCCTACTCCACCCTCCTCCTGGAGTGAGATTGCGACTATTTTGCAACTTTTTTTAAAAAGTCGCAATGATAAATCTGGAGTGAAACTCATTAACATGGCTAACCACACCCACTTTTCCACCCATATTACAAACTGGAGTGAGTGGTGTACACATGCAAAAAGTCGCAAAAGCCCTATCGTGCGACTTTTTGAAGACAGAATTCTGGAGTGAAGGTGTGATAAATCAGGGCCTTTCTGTTTTACATTTTCCCGCAGATTAAAATTGCATGTGGACAAGTCTGGGGAACGTGGCGGCCATAAGTCCTTGCTCACAGTTCCTTCCTCTGTAAACAGATCATGAACCTGTGCCAATGAGGTCCGTGAGGTGTGGCATGTTGGACATTTCTTTTTCTGGTGTTAGTCTGTTGTAAAACTGTTCAATATCCAGGTAAATTGCGTTATTCACAGTTGATTTGAAGAACATTGGGCCCACTAATTGTGTTGCTGACACTGTGCATCAAACGCCAATTTTCTAGTCATGAAGTGGGGTTCCGTGAGTCGAATGGAGATTTTCAGCACTCGTATTCTGGGAATTTACGTGACCTGATAAATGAAACCAAGCTTTGTCCATCATGAAGTACAGCAATTGGTCTGCATGTCTGTCAGTAATCATAGTCCAGTCCAGTAATTAACGCATTTAGCTTTGTCAGACTCTTTCTGTTCCAGCACACGGTGTGGTTTCAGGTTCAGAGATTTCAGCACTTGCTGACACATCTTTTCTGATATACCAACTTCCTAAGAGTTGATTTTTGGGGGCTTTTTGCAATCTGCTGCTGCATTTCATGCACAACTTCAGCCAATCGATGGAGGCCTCGGTTTCTTCATGTTTGCAACAGAGCCAGTTTGATGCCATTTCTGAACCAACCTTTAGATGGTGGCTTTGTTCCTGGGTACTTGTCGCCAAAGGTCTCTTGCGTTTCCTTAATCAACCTGCTTGGCACATAGCTTTCCACAATCGCTATTCACTGTTCCAGGGAGAACCATCTTTATGACATAGTAGGCCACTTTTATCAAACTGAATAATAAATGAGTCTTAGTTTCCCATAGCAACCAATCAGAGATCAGCTTTCAGTTCCTACAGGGCTTAGAAAAAAATGAAAGCTGAGCTCTGTTTGGTTGCTATGGACAACTAAGACAGATTTACTATTAGGAAGTTTAAATTTTGAGATATTGGAGGTGGGCTACTTTTTCGTGGGCCACTCTGTAGTAGATAATAGAGCTTTTCTCCAGAGGGATCTTTTGGGACTCTTTAGCCACTAGGATCCAGAGAATGAATGCAGCCATGTTACACAAATGTGCAATATTTTAAAATGATCTCTGCAGATGCTCCAAGATATTACAAACCACCAAATGAGTTATTAGCTGCCCAGTGTCCACTAATCCACTGGGATCTGGCAGAGCTGAAAAGTGCATGGGAGGGGGGGGATGAGAACATGCAGCCCATAAGCTCTGCATCACTTAAGAAAATAGTCAAATACTATGGCCATCATGGCTAATCGCTTGTCTTTGATCAATAGTTTATAGTTTAAGAGCCATTAGTGCATCTATCTATCTATCTATCTATCTATCTATCCATTCTATCTACTACTTTTTATTTTGAAGGAGGATAGTTATGAATAGTTCATAGTATGTCACTTAGCTAATGCTGGTCGCAGGCGAAATAAGTGCATAGATAGATAGATAGATAGATAGATAATTAGACAGAAATTAGAGAGGTATTCTTTGGTTAAAATTAAATCTAAGGTGATTTTCTTTTTTCTTTTTCCACTTCTTATGAAGACCACTAGAGGGCACTTTCCTACAGACATCTTCTAGGAGATGAAAAAATATTGAGATTCCTCAGTGGTTGATACCTTTTAATACTAACTAAAAATATGATGACAAAATTGCAAGCTTTCGAGACTACTTGGGCCTCTTGGTCAGGCGTCTCTTAAGACAGTATCTGAAGATTTACATATTTATACACCAAAGTACATTGGAATAATGAGGTAGATAAGACATGTGATGGAAAGAAGATCAATATGAATGGATGAGGAAACAAACTAAATTGTTGGATCACTTGATTTTATATACCAAATTTCCTGTGTTGGTGAAACTGGTCAAAAACTTGGAACAAGAATGAACTCTCATTGCCACACAATAAAAGACAAAAGGAAAGATTTGTTACTGAAACAGTTTTGCAGCCATGATCACAACATCATCACAGACGTGAAAGTATTGATATTAAAATTGAATTTCAAATCTCAGAAGGACAGGAGAATCTGGGAATACAAGTTCTTGACAACATTTCACACACTTAGATCAGGAATGAATGTGTCTCCTGGATTTATGTCCTTCCACTGGTGTACATAAAGAAGTAAGGGCCCCATACAAGGATCAAACCAGGCCCCCCACACAGGACAGAAGGGTTTCTGCTTAAACCATTTTCAATGACTCTTGGGCCATTTTTCCACTGCCTTATTTGCAAAAAGTTGTTCCTTTAGAGGGTAGAGTCCTGACCAATTTTTCACCTCCAGTAGAAGAGGAGATAATCCCAACTAAGACTGGCCCCCTCTTGCCCTGGGCCCCATAGTAGTCGCATGGTCTGCCGCTATGGTAGTTACACCCCCTGTGTCCTTCTATATGTCTTAAGCAATGTGTCCTCATCTCTTGGGTTC
Organism: Rhinella marina; assembly: GCA_900303285.1. Classification (NCBI taxonomy): domain Eukaryota; kingdom Metazoa; phylum Chordata; class Amphibia; order Anura; family Bufonidae; genus Rhinella; species Rhinella marina. The sequence goes on along the minus strand of ONZH01025454.1, from coordinate 581,701 downwards.
ATTGCATTCATGGACTGGTTATCAAGTAGAGGACAATAAACCTTTCACACTAGTTAGGCCAAATTCACACTTCAGTTATTTGATCAGTTATTTCCGTCAGTTATTGTGAGCCAAAACCAGTAGTGAAGCCTATTCAGAGATAAATTATAATGGAAAGATGCACACCTGTTCTGTGTTTTTGACCCACTCCTGGTTTTGGCTCACAATAACTGATGGAAAAAAACTAATCAAATAACTGAAGTGAGAACTTGGCCTTATCTATAATCCTCAAGTGCTCCAACAATTTACTACAACTGTTTGTTTACTCCTTCACTCATATTGTCTTGTCTACCTCATTATTCCTATGTACTTTGGTGTATAAACATAGAAATCTTCAGATACTGTCTTAAGAGACGCCTGACAAAGAGACCCAAGTAGCCTTGAAAGCGTGCAATTTTGTCATCTTTTCAGTTAGCCATTAAAAGTTATCAACCACTGAGGAATCTCAGTCTTTTTTCATCTTCTATTTACTGGCCAACATGGTGTGAATATATATTCTTTACATCGACATCTTCTAGGCACAGAACCCATGAGCATTGAGCAGAAGGGATTTGCCATCTAGTGGCTACTTCTTCAAGTACAAGCGTAACATAATGTAAAGGTAAGCAAGGACCACGAAAAGTGTAGATAGAATGTGTGTATTCTGATAAGACATGGAAAGACCGAACCTTGTTAGATGTCTCCATGCCTTCGGCCGCCAAAGATGTATTGATTTTCTGACCTTGTATTGTTAATCATTAAGTTAAGACAATCAAGAAAAATCAAAGTCCTGTAAATATTTAAATGAAATGGTTTTAAATTTTGATTGATTTTAGTGATGTAATCATTATGTATATGTATTCAGGGCCACGAAATACTGGTCCTTCATTCTTCATTCTAAATCCCATATAATGCATGTAAAGAAATCCCTCCATAATAAATCATCACTACAGGGATATTCCCATCTTGTAGGATAAACCGTATGTTATGTATGTCTTCACTTTAAGATTCGGGGGGGGGGGGGGGTCTGAGCCCTGGGACCACTGCCAATCCTGAGAATGAAAGAGACCCGGCATGTCCATCACTGAATATCCTGCACAGCGGCAATCATACCACCTACTGTGCAGGAAATGGCAGCGCGTCTCCATGTAAGGGCTCATGCACATGAACGTATTTTATTTCCGTGTCCATTCCGTTTTTTTTTTTTTTTGCAGACCGTATGTGGAACTATTCATTTCAATTGGTCCGCAAAAAAACGGAAGTTACTCCATGTGCATTTAGTTTCCGTATGTCCGTATTTCCGTTCCGCAAAAAAATAGAACATGTCCTATTTAATAGCCATTTAATATTCCCACTTCTTTAGGCAGGCATTCATGTTTATTGCACAACAAGGCTCCCGTCCTGGAGTGAGCATCTTGACACTGACCCAGACGAGGGGGATGTGCCCAAACGCTAAAATATTGTAATTGCTCTACTCCAGTTGAGTGCACAACCCAGCTTGGGGCTTATTGTTGAGAAGCACCAACTTTTTTGATTGGGTGTATGCACTCATATTTGTGATAATCCCCATCAGCCATCCTACTGGTTTTGGTGGTCTTTGACTGGCATCCCCAACACCTTACCAGTATGGCCTTGATGTATGTATTGGAGGCTGATTAGGGTAGCACTATATATATTTTTCATATTCAGGTTTAAATTTAGAATATTTCCCCGCTTTCTTTTAAATAATTAAAACAAATAAAGTTTTTTTGTTTTCTTTTAGCACCACAAACTTTTCTGTGACTTATTATACTTAGTGGTGTATACCCCTATTGAGTCTGTGAACCATTTTCTCCCTCACATTTTGTAACTATTGTAGGGAATGGCAGGATTCTTATCGGGAGGCTTGAATACTGAGGCATGGAGTAATGAGGCTAAAGCAGTATTTTCTGAGGAACAACTACCCTCCGAACCACGACCACCCAGTATCACTAGCTCATTCAAAGCCTTGACCAACTGTTATAAAGATCAGATACGGGGGTGGTGGGAAATACAATCTCTGGAAACATACTTGAAATTGAAGATAGTTCCCAGAGGGTTACGTATTCCCTTCATGCCCGTTACACGCATTCGTTCCCCTGAGTTTAATGTTTGTTGGGAAAGAGAGTCTATTGAATCTTCCCTGCGACTTATGTCATTACTGTTAGACGAAGAACGTAAGGTCTATGACAAAAATACCACTACATTGCAAGGGTTGATTGTGGGTGTAAGGGGATTCTCATCTCACCCCGAGTACGTTCAAAAAGAACAAAGACTCCAACAGACAGTGGAACGTTTCACGGCTCAATTGAAAGAGCGTAAGCATTTCCAGTATTTACGTGATACTGCTGACTTCAGAGAAGGACGGATTCTTGACTTTGGTGCTAAACCAACCAGAGTTATTGAATTGGAAACTGAACCATCTTCCTCTGAAGCAGAATCAGATACTGACCCTGGCCCCAGAAGGCCTCCTATACAGTCAGGATATCCAACTAGGGGGAGATCTAGGGGCAGAAGCAGAGGTGGTAGAGGCTCTAGAGCTAGAGGGGATTTTTTAGGGACAGGCCCTCCACTGTCCGATTATCTCCTTCGCAACAGGAAATAAATCAAGCATCAGACATGTGTTTTTCCAAGTCTGATGAATCTCAGATAATCAATTTATCAAAAAGAAATCTTACTAATGAGGAACTGGGGGTTCTCCATAGGAGGCTCTCTTTTGTCCCAACCAGTAAATTTGACCTTTTTTCTTAGGTCAAAGACCTCCACCTGTTTGTCAGGAAGTTGAAATGGAGGAAGTTCTATGTCACTCATGACAAGGCTCAATGTGCCGAACTGGGCATTGAGGAAAGTGATTTACCTGACGTCCAACTGCTGGCGGGACTTTGGGACGAGAGCAGTAGATCCCCTGGAGAAGGTCCGTTCACCGACCTTCGTCCTCAATCTACCAAAAATCCACCCATTGGTGATCCACCCATTGGTGACAATACACCTATGGATGTATTTTTGAAGGTCGTGACTGACCAGCTAAAATCCCTTGAAGGGTATAGATCAGGCAAAAATAATCTCTCATATGATGAGTTGCAGGCCCTGTTATCATTGGAGTCGGACCAATCTATTATTATTAAGCCATCTGACAAAGGGGGCAATGTGGTAGTGATGGACCAATTTCAATACAAGTTGATGTGTTACCGAATCCTTAATGATCAGGAATGTTACGAGGTAATATCCCCGAATACACTTCCAACTCATATGATTGAGCTCAAAAAAATTCTCAAAGATGCTGTTGACCACAAACTTATCAGTAAATCTGAATTCGAGTTTCTCATGCCTAAACACCCCCTTCTAGCCTGTTTTTATGGGCTGCCGAAAATTCACAAGGGCCTTGTCCCGTTGAAGGGGCGGCCCATTGTATCCGGCAATGACAGTCTCACCCAAAATATTAGCATGTATGTGGATCGGATCTTAAGGCCATTTGTCACCTCTCTTCCGTCGTATACAAGGGACTCCATGGAGGTTCTCAAAAAAATGGATGGCCTCCATGTTGAGCAGGATGTTATCCTCGCCAGCCTCGACGTGGAGGCCTTGTATAGTTCGATCCCGCATGAGAAGGGATGTGAGACTGTGGCTTCCTTTCTGCAGGAAAGGGGCACCCATTTATGGCCACACAATGATTTTGTGCTCCAATTATTAAGATTTATTTTGGAGCACAATATCTTTCTATTTAATAGAAAGTTATACCATCAGAAGCGGGGTGTGGCCATGGGGAGCCCCTGTGCCCCCACTTACGCCAATTTATATCTAGGTGGATGGGAAAGAGAAGTGGTGTTTGGGGACAGCATGCAAGAATGGTCGTCGTCGATTGTATACTGGCTCAGATACATCGACGACATTTTCATCTTCTGGAAGGGTAGACCAGAGTCCTTCTCGGCCTTTGTCCAGACCTTGAATGTGAATGACTGGGGTCTATTTTTTACCTTTGAAATTCACCCCACCATGATTAATTTCTTGGATCTGACCATCTATAAAAATGGGGACGGTAGCATAGGCACTCGCCTTTTTCGCAAGAAGACAGCGACTAATAGTCTTTTGGGCTGGCAGAGCCATCACCCACTGTCCCTGAAACGGGGGATACCCAGGGGACAGTATCTCCGGGTACGGCGCAATTGCAGTAATCTGGGAGATTTCCGCCATGCCGCGACTGATCTGAAACATTGTTTTCAGCAACGTGGCTACCCCCTCCCAGTTCTGCAACAATCATATCAACATGCCATGGGTATAGAAAGAAAATCTCTTCTTACCCCTAAAATTAAACAGAGTGATTCTGATATTGTCCGTATTATTGCAAACTTTGATGACGCATCAGGTCCGGTCAGGGAGATTTTATCCACATACTGGGGTATACTACAAGCAGATCCAGATGTTGGACATCTAGTGGGGGACCACCCTGCGATCACCTATCGCAGGGGTAGGAACATCAGGGACCGTCTGGTTCACAGCTTGTATGCGCCATCTGCCCAAACCTCCCACTGGTTAAATCATCCCCTAAAAGGGACATTTCGATGTGGGAGATGCATCGCCTGCAATTCTATTATGACAGGGAATAGTTTTAGAAGTACACGTACGTCACGCAGTTACAGCATTAGGACTTTTATCAACTGCAAGTCCACTGGCCTGGTATACCTGGCAACCTGTGATTGCGGGGTTCAATATGTGGGCAAGACCCTGCGAGAATTTCGCAGACGGATCGGTGAGCACCTGAACGATATACGTAATGGTGCGGATACGTCCATTGCCCGGCATGTCACGGATCAACATAATGGTGCAGAAGGCCATGTCAAATTCCAAGGCGTCGAGGTCATCAAGCCCTCCATTCGTGGCGGTGACCTTGATAAACGTCTTCTCCAAAAAGAAGCGCAGTGGACCTTCTGTCTGTGCACTATGCGACCCCACGGCCTTAATGATCACATATCATATGTATCTTTCCTGTAGGTTCAATCATTTACCATCTCATATGCATGTAGCAGTCTGGCATATTGCTACAGGATAGACATCACAGATTCATATGATTATGCAGCATCCTTTCAATGCAGTGTAATTCACACACTGCGTTTTAGTAATTGGCTGTTTACATTACATATAGTGTACTCTTGGATGTAACTGATATTTCTGTGGATTCATGTGCTTCATATGTCCCTGCGGCTGACAACATTTATAATATTCGTTTAAATACAGCCGTATCATTGATATGCATTTGCCTGTTAGTGTATCCATTTTACATCATTTATCAGCTGGATAGGTATCATCTTCATGATACATTGTTGCGACTCCGCTCATCTATATTGCCTCCTTTATTACTGGGGTACACTCCATACATCTGGTACCTTGTTTTCCTTTTTCATGCCTTTAATCAAGCCTCCCTTTTATAAGATATATTATCCGCCTGTATTATATTCCCTGTACTCCGGTGACTTAGTATCACCTCGAATGAGGTGCCAGCGCTTGTGGATGAGGATCGGTCTATGCGCACGGGGGGTGTGGCCTAATGGCATGCCCGTTACCCGGCGCTCCGATTCCATTGGCTCCTCTCCCCTCAGGTGGGGTGTTTGAAGCCTATAAATAGCGGAGCAGTCGGCGGGCGCCTCACGGCTGCCCAAGTGCCGGAGACGCTGTGTGCACGTGGACTCAATCGTGCACAGCGTCATGTCTGTACTGTCTTGCTTGCTTTAGGGTATAATCTATGGGCTCCTGATGATTATCAAGAAACGCGTCGAGCCATTTAATATTCCCACTTCTTTAGGCAGGCATTCATGTTTATTGCACAACAAGGCTCCCGTCCTGGAGTGAGCATCTTGACACTGACCCAGATGAGGGGGATGTGCCCAAACGCTAAAATATTGTAATTGCTCTACTCCAGTTGAGTGCACAACCCAGCTTGGCGCTTATTGTTGAGAAGCACCAACTTTTTTGATTGGGTGTATGCACTCATATTTGTGATAATCCCCATCAGCCATCCTACTGGTTTTGGTGGTCTTTCACTGGCATCCCCAACACCTTACCTGTATGGCCTTGATGTATGCATTGGTGGCTGATTAGGGTAGCACTATATATATTTTTCATATTCAGGTTTAAATTTAGAATATTTCCCCGCTTTCTTTTAAATAATTAAAACAAATAAAGTTTTTTTGTTTTCTTTTAGCACCACAAACTTTTCTGTGACTCATGTCCTATTATTGTCCGCATTACGGACAAGGATAGTACTGATCTATTAGGGACCAGCTGTTCCGTTCCGCAAAATATGGAATGCACACGGACGTCACCCGTATTTTTTGCAGATCCGTTTTTGCGGTCGTGTGCATGAGGCTTAATGAACAGCCAAGTAACCAGAGTGCCAATGTGCAGGGAAATTTAGAAGGGGATACAGTGCTATATCAGTACTGTGTCCAATTCATTCTTAGGATAAGATACTTGCTTAAACCTTTCTACCCAGTTTTGCACTCCCTGCCTTCCCAGAGCCATAACTTTTTTGTTTTTGCATTCACATAGACATACAAGGGCTTCTTTTTTTTTTTTTGCAGGACAAGTACTTTCCAACGACACAATTTAATATTGCATATGATGTAGTGGGAAGCAGGAAAAAAATTCCAAATGGTGTGGAATTGGAAAAAAAAAAGCAATTCCGCCACAGTTTTATGGGTTTTTATTTACGACATTCAATGTGCGATAAAACTGACCGGTTATTTTCATTCTACAGGTCAGTACAAATCTGTCGATACCTTAGGCAAGTTTCACATCTGCTCTTTTGCTTTCCACTATTGAGAACCGTTATAGGATCTCCATAGCGGGGGAAAACGCCGCTATGGAGATGTCAGGTCTACAATTTTGTTTCTGGTGTCCGACAGCTCTTTGGTCTTCACCATGGTGGAGTTTGGAGTGTGACTGTTTGAGGTTGTGGACAGGTGTCTTTTATACTGATAACAAGTTCAAACAGGTGCCATTACTACAGGTAATGAGTGGAGGACAGAGGAGCCTCTTAAAGAAGAAGTTACTGTTTACAAATTGCAAATTATGGTGGAAAATAAGTGTTTGGTCACCTACAAACAAGCAAGATTTCTGTGATAGCCAGAAATCTTGCTTGTTTGTAGGTGACCAAATACTTATTTTCCACCATAATTTGCAAATAAATTCTTTAAAAATCAGACAATGTGATTTTCTGGATCTGTTTTCTCATTTTCTCTCTCATAGTTGAGGTCTACCTATGAAGTCAATTACAGGACTCTCTCATCTTTTTAAGTGGGAGAACTTGCACAATTGGTGGCTGACTAAATACTTTTTTTTCCCACTGTATGGAGCTATGTGGTAGGGCTCAACATGTTGATTAAAACAATACCTTTCTTTTGTCTGTATGCTAAACAGCTGCAGAGATATCTGCATTTTTATTAATATGCAAATTAGAATATGGAGCACCAGGAGGCGGATGCTTTGTAACACCCCTTGTGCTCTGCACACTCCCAATTCCCCTTGATTGACAGGGCTATACATCAGCATACTTAGGGCAGAACTGTATCCTAGCATCTTCATATCATATGCACTATGTACTATAGCTTCACCACAATGAGATCTGCTCAGAAATGTAATCTACATTATTACTTCTCTATTCACAGGAACAATATGATTATAGACACCAGTAATAAGTGTTATCTTATAAGACAGAAAAAACATTTATGTGTGGTAATGCCATAGCTTTATGGTAAGTGATTAATTTTACATGTCAAGAACCCAAGTTTGAATCCTGGGAGAGACTTCAAGGTTTTTTTTTCTTTACATACTTTTTTTTCTACATTTAAGGCTCCATTCACACTTCCGTAAAATGTGTCTGCATCCGTTCCGCAATTTTGCGGAACGGGTGCGGACCCATTCATTCTCAATGGGGCCACAAAAGATGCGGACGGCACACAGTCTGCCGTCCGCATCCGCACTTCCGTTCCGCGGCTCCCGAAAAAAATAGAACATGTCCTATTCTTGTCCGAATACACGGACAAGAAAAGGCATTTCTATTATGTGCGGTCCGCAAATTGCGGAACACACATGGCCGGTGTCCATGTTTTGCGGATCCGCAAAACACGGACACCGGACACACGGAAGTGTGAATGGAGCCTTACCCATAATAAAAGTCTATATCCTTTTCATATTGAGAATAGTGTTTTTAGGCTTAAAAAGTTAATAAATATTGCTGGTTTCTTCATAATCATATATTGTGCCTGTGAATAAACCAGTAATAGGGTTTAGGTTTCTAAGCAAAAAAAAACACTATTCTCAATATAGTAAGACCTTTTATTGTTATTATATGATTATATATTACTTATTATATTATAGTATAGTATAGTATATTATGGATTAAAAGAGAGAGAAAAAAAGCTTATATAAGTCTCTCCCAGGATTCAAACCTGGGATGTCTACATGCAAGACCAAGCACTTTCCTCCAGAATATAGCTTTAGCACATAGAAATATGTTTTTTCTATGCTTATAAGCTTACACACATTACATTTTTGAGTTTTAACATTACGACGTTCACTGTGCGCTAAAAATGACATGATGTCCTTATTCTGCGGCTCAATATGATTACAGCAATACCATATTTGTATAGTTTTTATTTTCTTTTATTCCTTTAAAAAAATAAAAAACCTTTGAAAAAAAATCAATATTTTCTTTGCATCGCCATTTTGTGACAGCCATAACTTTTTCATAGTAGTCTACAGAGCTCTATGACTGTAGTTCTTACAGGTATCCTAATCCGTAACAAATCAAATTTTTGTCAAAGTTTGGTGAATTGGCCAAATCAAATTTTTCAGAACTTCGCTCATTTTTAATGATAGGCCTAGGAAACCTCAGCAACTCCCAGGCTGTCATTGTAACCGTAGCCCCGCAATTTCACTGCTCCATACAATTTCCAGCACATGATACTGTACATGTACGGCATTATGCGTTAAGGTGTAAAGTGCAATGATGTAAATTCATGTGATTATGCATTAAAAGTTAGAGCGTACTTGCCATGATAAGCTACCATGTGCGCACACATGAGGAATAATACTATATTTGACCATTACATGACTTGTGTCTTCTGTCTGCAGGAGCCATCTATAACTCTGTTGCCTTTGAGCTAGTGGGTTGAGATTAGCAACTATCATGTCTCCAACAGACTGCACATAGAGACAGGTGATTCACTCAGAATCACTTATCAGCACCATATAGAACATTATATAGAAGTATTAAACAGTACTGATGCAAATCAAGCACTTGGGGTGAGATATAACACTTATTATTAGCTGCCCCTCTTGTCTGTGCCTCTATCTCCTTCTTTGCAGCTCACTCCTGCTCTCCTGTCCCCTCTCCATAGACTTGTATCAACAGCATTTAATCTTATCCCTCAGTGAATTGACAGTCTGTCTTCATCTCTAAAGTTGGATTTAGCAGAGAATTCTGAGTTAATGTTAGTTTGGAAAAGGGAACAGGGAGGAGAAAATTGCATTTTTCTTGATAAGATAAACTACTGTCAAAAAGTTAAGGATGTTTGGCTTTCGGATGAAATTTATGGAAAACATAAAAAGTTCACACTACAGTGATGTATCATGAAAGCAGTAATCCTAGTAAATTTAGTAATCCGCAGCACTCCTTCAATCGTTGCAAACCAGTGTGATCTTTATTGCAAAACCATCATGGTAATTCACAGCAATGGCGACTTTCAGCTACAGACAGCCTTTCTCAAGTCATGAATGCAGGACATTTAAGTAGAAGCATACAATGGTGATTTCCTCATCTCAAATAATTTATTGAAACAAAAGCCAACCACAGTGGTGGGTATACCCCACAAAAATGTCAGTGTCTCAATAACTTGTCATGTGGTCTTGTCAATTATAGCTTGACAATGACGTCTCATGCTGTTCACAAGTCTACTTATTGCCTACTGAGGCATGGCATTCTTTGAAGTTCTGGAATACAGAGTTACGAGCCTCTACACAGCGACTCAGCTGATCCCATAGGTTTTCAAAGGAATTTAGGTATGGAGAAAGTGCAGGCTACTCCATTTGAGGTACTCCTGTCTCCCACAGCCATTCCCTAATGATGTGACCTCGATGAGCTGGAGCATTGTCGTCCACGAAGATGAAATTAGGCCTGTGTTGTTCATGCAGAGGCACAATGACCTGGATAAATGATGTTATTCAAATAGCATGGGTTTGTCGATGTACTATTCACAAAGTGCAAGGTAGTTCTGTACTGACTAGACACACTTGCTCACACTGTAACACCACCACTACCACCAAAGGCTCATCTAGTGACAATAGTGGCTGATTTATTGTGCTCTCCTTGACATCTCCAACATCGTTGGCAGCCATCATTTCTGCTCAGCATGAATCGACTTTAATCAGTGATCAGCACTGATGCCCACTGGTCCCTCATCCAGCATAGATGCTCCTTGGCCCATGCAAGACAATGACACTTGTGTTTGGGTACCCTTGCAGGTCGTCTAGCACGCAAACCTGATTTAAACACTTTCAAATGGTTTGACGTGACACTTGGGTGCATATCACCTGCCTTAAATGTGAGTTGTGTGGCATTCATCATCCGGTGTGCGATGTGGCCAAAAGACGTCCACTTCTGTGGCTTTCTGTCACTCTTCCAGTATCTCTGTATCTCTGTTACAACCTGCTGATGACCCTCTGTGACACTCTAAGCTCAATGGCCATTTCCGTCTGAGAACATCCTGCTTGAAGCCTCGCAATGGCAATGGTGAGGTACTATTGATCAATTATTAGGAGTAGTCTTGGTCTCATTATGTCACAATGTGAACAGCATGATGAGGAGGACTGTTTAAATACCAATTCTAATTGAACCAGGACATTAATTAGGCTATTCATGGATCAAACACCTGTTGTAAATTTTGCCTTTAAGCTCCTTGTTAGAAAACAGCAAGTTGTGCAAAAAGTACTGAAATATTGAACAGTTGGACATGTGCATTCAAGAGTTTAGAGAAGGTCACATTAGGTTCACCTGTGAAGGTTAGAGCGCATTTTAGGTTCATCCTGAAATTTCAAAGTAGTGTATGTTACAAAGTTTCTTATATTCATCAAAAGCAGTATTAGCCTGGAACCCAAAATGAGAGAGAAATGACATTTACACTGTATAAGCCAGGTGATAAATGTCTAATAGCTGGGACACCCACCAGTCATTCAAAATGTGTCCCCACACCCCCATTCCTCATCATTGCACTACCACAGGGAGGAAGTCTTTGAAGGGAGTAGCAGTAAAGTATGCACTGTGCTGCTCAAAGTCTATGGGACTGACTAATGTAGAGTGCTCAGCACTCATCTTTTTTCATGAGTCTCATAATGTGGTTTGGTTATAGTTTGATTTTAATTTATATTTCATTTGTTAAAACCGGGCCCCCTCTAATCATAGTTATTAAAACACAACATGTTATTTAGTAAATTAGAATATCTCTAATAAGAGTAGATCCCATGAGACCGGCGGTTGTAATGCTGCAGTGCTTTGCCCTGGTTAAAATTCTGAGCATGCTGATGATACATAATGTCTTCTGACTCAAAATATTTATACAAATACGAATACCAAGCATGATTACACTTGAAATATTGAAATCCATTCCTACATAAATCTCTCCTGAACATTTCCCGTTTCAGTACATTTGCTAGGCTGACATCTCACCCATAATCTGCTTCCAAATTCAAGCAGCAGAAAGAAAATAGAAAGTGAATAACAATGAATATATCACACAATGCAGCAAGTAAATATTAAAGGAAGCCTGAGTGCACTGATAAGCATTCTCCTAGGGGTGTGCACCCACTGCCAACCGCTGACTTCTACAGATTTTTGGTATGTGCATTTCTAAACATGAGGTGCCATCTATAGCATCCGTCTTCACACTAGCCAGCAGCCAATCAACCAAAAGAATACTATAGGCAGGGGCGGTCTTGGGCACCACGCATCCTATGCATATGCGTAGGGCCCCCGACGTCCAAGGGGGCCCCCACGCTCCACTCTTGTGCCGGTGCCCAAGACCGCCCGCCCAGCTGTCACTTACTGCATTTGTCCGAATGCGTATGCATTTTATAAATTAGTACGCTAATGCATACTAATTTATAAAATGCATATGCATTAGTATACATACTAAAATATGCGTATGAATTAGCTTGCAGATTTGAAAAAGCGCACGCAAATTCCACCCGAGCATGCTCGCTCATCTCTAGTCCCAGTCTTTGATGTGGGGGGGGCGTGTCATCAGAGGGCGTGTCATCAGGGGCGTGATGCGTCATTGGGGGGGGGCCCCCGGACATAACTTCGCTTAGGGCCCCAGAAATGCCAAGACCGCCCCTGACTATAGGGTTAATGTATAAATACTACTGCAGAGAAAAAGCGTACAGAAATCGCCAAAATAACCAATCAGGTTACAGAAGGCAGGTTGGATTATTAAGATGTGATTGGTTGTGTTAGGCCATTGCTCAATTTTTTCTCCATACTTGTCAATATAAATGTTACTGGAGTAAACAGATTATTATATTACTCGTCGACATGACTTTTATTATTCAGATTCGTCAATAGGACTGTTGAAGATTCGTCAATAGGACTGGTTGGAATCCATTTTTATCTAACTAATAAGTAAAGGAGACTGCACAGTATTTCTATCGGGGACATTTTTTGGAACATGTCTAGGATATGCCATAAATGTCATGTAGGTGCTCATCCCACCTCTGCTATCTACTCCTTTCTCCAGAATGAGGCCGCCAAGGTGATCAGAAAGCACACCGCACATGTGCGGCATTCACTGTTATAGAACTTCCAAAAATAGCAGTGTGCATGCTCAGCTATTTTTGGAAGTCTGAGAGAAGTGAATGGAAAGCAAGAAGCGCAAGCCCGGCTTCCTCTCCATTCTCCACTATTTTTAAAAGTCTCTTAGCAGTGAATGCTTTCCTTTTGCTTTCAAGTCCCATTCCGGAGAAAGGAGTGGGTCCCAGAGGTGGAACACACATCTATTTGACATTGGTGGCATATTCTATCAATATACCATACATGTCCCAGAAGGGACAACTCCTTTAAAGAAGACTAAAAGTGGTTATCCAATACTAAAATAGTGGCTAAATCTTGACCGATCCAGGGTGGGGGTGATACTTACCTGATCCCGCTGCTGGATCCGGTCTCTTGGGCTCCTGGGGCGGCAATTCCACTCCCATGTGCACCGAGGACAACATCCATCGATGGGGGCACACTTGACCGCAGCAGCCAATCACAGTCTGTAATCGTGACCTGCTCCCCTTGCGTCACATGTGACATCACGGTGACCCACTCCCCTTGCATGACACGTGACATAGGGGGAGCAGGTCACATCAGTGGCCAGTGATTTGCTGCAGCAGTCACGTGTGCCCCCTTTGACAGATGTTCTCCTCGCCACACGTGGGAGCGGAACTGATATGTACCTGATATGTCTTCTTTGGTAAATGCTTATAACATTCTCCACAAAATAATAGTTCTGGAGCTTCATCCATCACAACTCTGCATTTTGCTGTTCCTTTGTTATACTTTCTGGAAATGTATGTATACATTGACAACTGGTAGTCACCATTCTCCTTATCAATAGGTGGTGCCCCTAAACAGTATGTTACTCTCACTGAGCAATAACAGGACATGTAGGAACAAGCCTCAGTAGTAACATAGTAACATGCTGTGATAGGAAGAGAGCCTCAGCAAAAAGGACCCTCCCTCTGAGTTGCCCACCTTAAAGGCTATGTACATCTTTGGGGGCAATTCCTTTTTTATTATTGCATTGTACTTAGTTTAAGCTAAAAATCATTTTTTAAATTGGTCTTTATTACAAATATGGCCCTGTTTTTTCTGTACAGGGCTGAGATGCTCTAATAGAGAAATCAGCATTTTCTCTCTGCTCCGTCAGCCAGCTAATCTGACGGACTCCTTATCTCTGATCTCTGACATTATAAACACTCATTATAGCTCAGTTCTTATCTTAATGGTAAGAATGTGGCTTAAATAAGTGTTTATGACCTCTCAGTAAATAAGAGATAAGGGATATTAGATGACCAACACAAAGTGAAAGTAAAAGGTACCATTCGCATAGCTAGACAAGCAATTTTGCACCTCTTCTGACAAAACTGTTCAATATTTTTAATAAAGACCAATTGAAAAAAAGATTTTACGCTCAAAATGAGTAAAATGCAATCATAAAAAATTGCCTCCAAAGGTATACATAGCTTTTAAATAAATCTAGCACAACAATTGGAGCAATGAATGGGGAGATCTCTGGTGCATCAGGGGGTCTTCAAATGCGACACCGCAACTTAAAATTATCCCAGTGAAATCTACCCTCCAAAAACCATATGGTGCTCTTTCCCTTCTGAGCCCTGCGCTGTGCCCATACAGCAGGTCATGACCACATATGGGGTGTTGCTGCAATCTGCAGAATCAGGATAATAGATATTGAGTTTTGTTTGGCTGTTAAAGGGATTCTGTCAGCAGGATTTTGGCTACAGAGCTGGTCACACTTACACATAGGGCGCGTGCACGGGATTACAGCGCATCAGAACAATTACATCGGCACTGAAAGGAGTGAATAATTTATAAGGGTCGGTGCTGGGCTCCAAAAGAATGGGCGGTGCTGGCCTCCAACGGCCAGAGGCACAGCCCCTCTGGGCTCCTTAGAGAGGTAATTTGCATATGAATAAAAACAATTTTTTACAGAAACGACAGCACACATGGCAGTAAGGCTAGTATATTTTAAGCTAAACCGAGGAGACTGATGTGTAAGTGTGACCAGCTCTGTAGCCAAAATCCTGCTGACAGAATCCCTTTAACCTCTACTGTGTTAAAGAAAAATGGATTCAAATGGTAAATCTGCAAATTTAGAAGCAAATTTAGAAATTTCACTTCCATTTTCCTTTAATTCTTGTGGAACAGTTTGAAAAATCAGTTTTGAATAACTTCAATAGTTTCTAAAATGGGGTCATTTATGGGGGTGTTCTACTATGTAAGCCCACAAAGTGACTTCAGAACTGAACTGGTCCTTAAAAAAGTGGGTTTTGGAGTTTTCTTAAAAATTTTAAGAATTTCTTCTAAAAATCTAAGCCTTCTAATGTCCCAAAAAATAAAATGACAATTACAAAATTATGTCACCATAAGGTAGACCTATGGGGAATGTTAAGTAATAAATATTTTAGGAGTTATCACATTCTGTATTAAGACGAGAAATTCAAATTTTGGAAATTTTGGATTTTTTAAAATAAAGGTAAAACATATTGACTCAAATGTATCACTAACATGAAGTACAATGTGCCATGAGAAAACAGTCTCAGAATTGCTTAGATATGTAAAAGCATTCCAGAGTTATGACCACATAAAATGAAAAATGTCAGATTTGCAAAAATAGGGCTGGGATTTAAGTGAAAGGGTTAAGACCTCGATGTTTCTGTTTATGTGTTACATTGTAAAGGGGAGAATAGAACAAAGAATTATCTTTATTGTCCAGAAACAGTGCAACTCCTGTCAATAGGCTGGTATTGCAGCTCAGTCTCATTCACTAGTATACTAAGTATTAAAATTTGCCCTATTTAATTCTAAGGGGCCAAATTACAAGTCGCCTGTGCCTACCTGGTTGCAACCCTGTTTTACTGAGGTTGAGGCCTGTTGGGTGTCGGATTATGAATGAACAGCTATAGCTGAGGAGCATAAATATATCTTGGAGGCACATGTAGAATTATCACTGGCCAAACAGAGCAACACACTGTAGTTAGACCGCCGACTAAAGATGAAGTGAAGGTTTATCCACACCGATATCTTCTCTGAGGCATCACCTGGGAAGACTCCATCAAAACATCCCAAGACAGTGAGAAGAGTTCCTGTCAGTAAACGTACATCATTAGCCTCAGGTGTAGATACAGTGAGGAGCAGATTGGGCGTAATGCATTGCTTCACCATTCCCAGAGCATTGATTTTCTGTACCTGCTCTGTCTTCACATATTTATTGGTAACCTCAGCTTTACTGGATGCTGAGGGTGAAATATCTTCTTATTCTGCTCCGGTGGAACCAGTGTTTTCTCCTGTAGTCTAAATTCTACAGATAGTCCTGTTTTTACACCTACATGGGCACCTACACAGCCCACAGGGTTGGCGTGACACCTCACTGGCTAATGTTCATGTCACTGGACTAATGCCTTAGGGCTTATGGGCACGAACGTATATTTTTTCTGCATCCAATCCGCATTTTTTGCAGGTCGGATGCGGACCCATTCACATCAATGGGGATGCAAACGTATGTTTTATGGACAAGCATAGGACTGTTCTATAGAGGGCAGGACGTTCCATTCCACAAAATGCAGAATGCACACGGCCGGTATCAGTGTTTTGCAGATCCACAATTTGCGGACTAGTGTGCATGAACCCTTATTCACACAGTCAGTGTTTGGTCAGTGATTTCCATCAGTTATTCTGAGCCAAAGCCAGATGCCACTCTAAACACAGAACAGGTGCAGATCTTTCCCTTATACCTTATATCTGTGGAGGCTCCAATCCTGGTTTTGGCTCACAATCACTGATTAAATACTTGTAAATAAGGCTTAAACAAGAGGTTCTCTGTGGTGGTACTTTTGAAACCATTTGTCAGGAATAAGGTCCACCTTATCCTTAGTTATTATAATGTTTGCAGTGATATTATGTGGTTTATGGTTATATGTCCTAGTGTAACATATTCCGGTGTGATTTGCCTATATATACAGTGTGTAGTAATGTATTTGTAACTTCTGTATTACAAGGCCAGCAGCCATGTTGGCGGTAATTGATTTATGAATTGGTTAAAGCTGCCTATCGAGAGTCGAGCTGTCTGCCTCATTCCTGGGAAACAGCCAAACTGCTCCCCGGGAGGTAGTTAGAAAGGTGCTAACGAGGATGGGTCCATTTGCTGATCAAACTCTAGGACAGAGGACTGCAGACTACTGGCTCCTCGGGTCAACAGGGGAGAAATCCTAATCAGAGAATGAACAATAATTTGTAGTCCTTCATAACTTGTTCAGGAGGGGGTGGATGTCTCCAGAATCCAGCTCATCACCTCTGGTATGAGGGGAGCATCGCATGGACACCAGACATGGCGTATTAACTCTCCTTCATCTTCCTAAAAGAAGGATGTCACCTTCCGAGCATCCTGGATGTGTCTCGTTTGATTTGCTAGGACTTGGAACGGTGAGATATGAATTATGAAGAAGGGCTGGGGCCTATCTTCACCAGGGCAACTGGGAAAATATATTTTGGATATTTTGACACCTGTTGTCTAGATGGCCAGGGGGGCCAGGCTGCATGTGTAATGAAGCTCAGCCCAGAGGGGCTGAGTCGGAGGTGTGGGGGAGAATCCCTCTCAAACCTGCCCCTTGAGGAAAGACATAAAAATGTAACCCCTGCGATATTTGAGTGTCACAAAGTGGGAGATCCAATCGAATTGGTTTGTGCACCATTACTCTGTATGTTGTTGTTCCGTGAGGCTTACTACCGTGTGTCTGCTTGCGAGTGGAACACTCTGGGGTGTCCTGTCGACCTTATAATGGACAGGTGGTGGCGCCAAAAGTTCAGTGTTATTCCATCGGTGTGCTTGCAGGCTTCAGGTGGCAATTTATGCTTGAGTAACGGCCCGGCACAGGGCATAACAGCGTGTGAGGGCTTGAGGTGAATCGACCTGAAGGCTTGGGCAAGGTGGGCTGGTCTGGTCCCCAGTACGCGACACCATTAGTATTATAGCTGGCTGTACCTGACTTTTGTATATACTGTAATTAGACAGGTAGATAGATAGAAAATAGGGATGCAGATATAGAGCTGTATGAGCCGGTCACCATATATGAAGTGCTTCTGCGGTGGAGAGTTTGGTGGAGGATCAGGTACAGGAAATGATAGATGGTCTATATATGGAGAAGAGTTAGATCAAGGGATATGATAGATCACCCAAAAACTGTGTTTATTGTGGTTTAACCTAGTTTCTTGGGGTAGGGCGTACTGGAGAACTGAAGCAGCTCAGAATTCTTGTAGCCGGGAGTGAGAGGTTCGGATTATGGTGGAAGTAAGTCATAAGTCATTGGCAGTGAAATGCAATATAACCATCACAGGACATAGGTACATGTCAGAGGACCATATCAATGGAGATCACCACTGATTTCAGAATATTTTGGGGCCACTGGAAATCTCTCGTACAGAATTGTGAGAAAAACTGATTTAATTGATTGGAGGTTGCATCAAAGTTAGAGAGCTGTGATACATTTTACTTTTGGTTGAAATTTGTTTAGTTCCAATCCCATAGATTCCTCAAATGGGATCTTCTGAGAATGGTTTCTTTGGACATATGACCTATTCTACAGTTGTTAAAGGGGCTGTCCGAGACAATTAGAAATTTTACCAGTGCCCCTAAATTCTTTAAAATAACACAATTACAATATGCTCGCCCCTTTATTTGCCTTGTTCTCCGCACTGCTGATCCCGTCCCTCTCCTGCTGCTTGTTTACAGACTGCAGTGGCATAGGGCACGTCACTGCTGCAGCCAATCACTGCACAATACGACATGAGACCGTCACTGCTATGGGCTGTAAAAAAACAACAGGAGAAGGACTGGACTCTGTAGTGCGGACAATGGTGGCAGATAAGGCATTGCTCAAATTTCTAATTATCTTGGAAAATATAATGTCCACCATTAATGACACTAACTATTATATGAGCTTATTGGTTTTCATGTGCACAGTTTCATTTGGTATGGATGTTTTTGGACCCTAGTGGACACATTATCTGCAGATAACATCCAGTTCATAATGAGCACACGCTACAATTTGCCTTAAGAAGAACCCTTGAAATTCCCACTGTATGCAGCCACCACTAGAGGGAGCTTAGGAGCTTATTGCATAATGTTTAGACAGATAACCCAATAATATATTAGTATATCATAAGCTCCTTAGTGTCCCTAGTGGTAACTGCAGGAAGTCAAAGTTTTATAACTTAAAAGGAGTCTGTCACCAACCAGGACCGTCTGTAACCATTTGCATGGCAGTGTAGCTCTACTAAAGTCTTTTACAAATATACTTTTCTTTGCTAATCAATCTTTTAAAGCCCTAGAAAAAAATGCTAAATAGCTGAAAAGAGACCATGGGGCTATATTTATCGGTGCTGGAGCCCAGCTGCACCCATTAGAACGGGGCCTCGCTCCTGCTCTCCTCTTCTTCACTCCACCTCCCAACCTCAACAACATTATCATGAGTCTGCTGGGAATCCTGCACAGGCGCACATGTCCTTTATGTGTGCGCCTGCACCGCCTGTTACCTGCTTCAGGCAGTGGCTTCAATAACTAAACTGAATACTGCTGGCACATGTGCAGTTCACTTATTAAAGCCGCTTCCAGAAGCAGGTAACAGACTGTGTAGGCATTTCAGGCAGATTCATGATGATGTCACCAATGCTGGGTGCTGGTGAGAAGAAGAGGAAGGGACGAGCGAAGCTCTATTCTGATGGGTGCAGCTGGGCTCCAGCACCGGTAAGAACAACCCCTTGGGCTCTTCTCACCTAATGAGAATATTTATCTAAACCTAGGGAGTCATTTACTATACTGAAATGCAGCTAAATTCCATGTATTTCAGGAGCAGATGGCGGCTCAACTGTTAGTTGCACCATTATATGCGACTTCGCCCTGCTCTAGCTAGGTTGAAAATTGTGGGCATGGTGTGGGTGGGGAAGGGGATGGACCAGCAGACCCATCTCATTTACCGTTTTCTATGTCTGTTTCAGGCGTAAAAATAGGTCTAAATGTAAGACAGTAAGGAAGCTGTCGCTGGATGTGCCGAAGTTATGTAGAGGCCGGCGCCTCTTCATAACTTCGGCGGATCTACCACCAGTGCAGGGATTTATTAAGACTGGTGTCTGAAACACCAGTCTTAATAAATGTGCCCCCTATTTTCCAAGAGCTAGAAAAGATTAATTAGCGCAAAAAGGTATATTTATAAAAGACTATAGGAGAGCTACACTGTCATCGAACGGTTACAGGCAGTCCTTGTTGGTGACAGACTCCCTTTAAAGATATGACAAGAGAATCAGTGCACCATGCATCTCATCACTACCATTTTAATGCTTATTTCGTTACTTCCCCAGGAATGTCCCAGTGGGATTGTCAATGAAGAGACTTTTAAAGATATTTATGCTCAGTTTTTTCCACAGGGAGGTAAGTGTCACTTTCTATCTTTGCTGATGTATGTGATTACATGTAGGCTGCAATGTTCTGCCACATAGACAACAAACATGGAAGAAGAATATGTCTATAATGTAATGATCCATCCCTAGGATGAGCGCAGCAGATGCTCGGCAGTAACACTAGTGCTAAATATTCATCAGTGTGCTTATTAAATTCTCCAGAAAGCGCTCATTTACTGAGACGTAACTAGAATCAAGACAAAGTGCTATCAAATCAAAACCGCCAAAAGGTAGAATGCGGATTAATCGATATGTTGACTTCATATTTAATCCAAGCAATAATAAAGTGTGAGATCTGAAGCTTTTTTTTTATCATGAGCAGCTGACATGTGGTTGAGTCAGTGACCACTTTCTATGGCCATTGGACTATTTGGAAGACACCAGCAACTGAGCACCCCGGTTCAAGATCATAGTTAGGTTCCCTAGTTTTCAGATTGCCTATTGATGACCCAATGCTGGATCCTGGCTCGTTGGCTCACCGGCCTTCGCTGCTTGTCTCCAGTCCTTGAAGTTTCTTGGGCCCATCAGAGGAAATGATTCAGAGGGCTCACCCTCTGTTATACAGGACCTTAGATGCCCTCTTCTATTTGGGATCCATCACTGTCAGAGTTTGGGTCAGAGTGGATCCTCTGTTACTCTTGGGGGCCTGTCCAACCCTGGGTCCCTGCATACAAACATCCTGTTTGACCCCGCTGCAGCCAATGTATGGCCGCTGTTCCCCTTGAACCATTTCAAATGGTCACATGATTGAAGGGGAGTTGATCGCCGCTGCAGCCAGTGATTGGCTGCAGAAGCATCAAACTGGAAGTTTACATGTAAGGACCTGACACTAGCAGAGGAGGCTGGGGCGCCAAGGATCAGGTAAGTACTACATGATCACTAACGCGGGCCCCGCCAGTCTGAGAGATCTGGAAATTAGTGCAGTTAAAAAATTGATGGGCCATCAATATCTAATTGGTAGGGGTGTGAGACCTCTGACAATCAGCTCTTTCAGTACAGCTCCATCTATGTGTAGTGGACAGCGCTGGTAACTGCAGCTCTGTCCTGATTCACGTCATTAACCCCAACCAGAAGATGAGGTTTTTCATCAAATAGATCTCACCAGTGCCACCTATTCCATTGAATACTTGAAGATCTTGCAGATATCTGATTGTTTTATATTTCTGATTTATTTTGTACATTAAGTTCTCACCCAAAACGTTATGTTAATTCTCTGTATAACATGGTAACAAATGTAGGAGGATGAGAATGATCCTCTTGTAGATGTAGGATTTCTGCTCCCTCTGTGTAAACTGGAAAATTAATAATGATGTTAGCAGTTATCGGCACACTCTGCCTCCACCTCCCAGTGGTTATTGATCCGCGTATGAAAGTCAATATGCTGTCAACAAAGGCTAATGGAGGGAGATGAAAAATGCTTCAGGTTGTAACCTCTGAAATCTCTTCTCTTATATTGCTGCTGCATACATGTCATTCAGTCATTAGTTCTACAGAAAGTGTAACATGAAGGCACAGTGCATGGGAATTGTAGGATCAAATGCCTTACTTTGTCTGATTTCTAGAACGGAATGGAAATCTATAGTCATACAGCCTCTGTGCACTGCAGGTTCCTCTGAGTATTCTGAGGTATACGGCATATACAGTCAGCAAGATGGAACATGACATATTTTTCTAGGTCAAATGAGTACAAAATCCAACTCCTTTTTTTCTGTATGCCACTATATGAATTTGGAGGTGTACTTGAGGCCTAGCAGTGAAATGGAGTTGTACTATGACCACAAGCCCTCATTTCACACAAAATCTCACATATGTAGAAAAAGAGAGACCAATAAGTCCAAACTTCCAAATGATGACCATGTAAAACTATAGTGGCAGATTTGTACCTATGACACTGGCCTGTTACATGTGCACTTGGCAGCTGAAGACATCTGTGTTGGTCCCATGTTCATATGTCCGCATTGCTGAGAAGAATTAAGTTTTGATATATGCAAATAAGCCTCTAGGAGCAACGGGGGTGTTGTCATTACACCTAGAAGCTCTGCTCTCTCTGTAATGCCTCATTCACATGTCAGTATTCAGTCAGTGATTTCCATCAGTGATTTTGAGCCAAAACCAGGTGCAGCTCTAAACACAGAACAGGAGCAGATCTTTCCCTTATACCTTATCTCTGTGGAGTCTTCAATCCTGGTTTTGGCTCACAATCACTGATGGAAATCAGGCTTAACTTTGTAACCCCTGTACTCTGATTGAATTTAGGAGAAGTCAGGGTCAGGTGTAATCAACTTTACACTGCCCGGTCAATCAAAATGGAGAGGGTATGGCAGTTGCAGAGAGCATCTAGGTGTAACGGCAACACCCTTGTTGCTCCTAGTAAAACATCATTTTTCTCAGCAATGTGGGCACATATGAACATGGGACCAACACAGATGTCTTCAGCTGCCAAGTGCACATGTAACAGGTCAGCCAGTTTCATAGGTACAAATCTGATGACAGATGTCCTTTAACAGTAGCGTGCCAAGGGTGGGTCAGAGGGGGTGCAGTCTGTCCAGGGTGCCAGCTCTTAAGGGGGTGCCAGAAGAGATGAGCACTTCCATCAATACAGATGGAAGCGCTCATTGCTGGAGCGCCGGGGGGCTGCAGTCTTGTCACTTACTGACCGCTCAGCTCCCCGCACTCCCTCTCTCAATCACTAAATGGTGAAGCAGGGAGAGGTAATCAGCTCACTGCATCCAATGATCAACTGTGCATGGACTATGGTTAAGTAAATCCAGTGAAGCACAAAAGGAAAAATCCAGCACAAGTAACTAACTGTTCTATAAAACTATTTTTTATTGAAAATTCATAAAATCCATCCATAAATACAAGATCTTCCAAGGAATAACAGGTCAACACATTTCAGGCAGAAACTTAGCCCTTATGCCTCATTCACACAGTCAGAGGGAGCTGGACCGGGGCAGAGCCGTAGGGGAGACGGGGCATGACGGGGGTTTGTGTTAGCGAACCCCCTCCCCTAGTGGTACCCCCTGCGGACGGGATTCGGTACATTTGAATAACGGGGGGATTGAGGTGGGGGCGTGTGGAAAAGGGGGAATATATAAGGGGCAGCGGGAAAAAGAGCAGTAGCCATTTTGGGCACACTGCAGAAGCTTCAGTAAGCACAGGACAGTTGATCCAGTACTCACCAAAGAAAATGGCAGAGATCGAGGCCCTCCTGCTTGAGCTGCGCGCCGCAGCTGGTGATTGCGATGATGGTTGGGTCCGGGAACAGCTTCAGAGTCTTCTGCGGGGGGCGGCTGCAGCAGATGTTCCTGCTCCAGAGCGCCTTAGCCCGGGCAGCCCCCTAGAGTTCAGCACCGTACGAGGAGTTCCACAAGGGACCCTTCTCGCTGGTCGTCAGCTGAAGTGGCCCCCCGGCGAGGGAGGAATCCTAATGGAAGGCGGGACTCTCGGGGTGGCCGGGACCGGTCACCCCCGGCGACGGTCAGCACCATGGATAGCGGGGAGGCGGGACCTGGAGCGGCGGGCTCCTCTCTTCATCCAGGCGGAGAGGGGTCCCCCCTGCGTTAGCAGTTGGATGGTCAAAACGGAGCTGCTGCAGGCCATCAGGCAGGAAGCAGCAGGCTTCTCTTCAGAGATGTGGAGAGTGGCTTAGGCTCCGCCCCCGATCAAGTGATGGCATCCAGGAGCAGTTCCAGCAATGGCCATGGCAGCGTGGGGGCCGTGGGCCATCACAGGGAAGATTCGGTGCCGGGACCATCTGGGATGTCGCAGACGTTGGAGCGGCGTGGATCCGGAGCTACGGCTGATGGGGGCACAGCACCCAGGCAGCCAGGTGAGAGAAACTAGGGACCTTTGTTACCGTTTATTGCAGGAGTGGGGGGGTGTGGGGAACTTAGCAGGGGGTTAGGACAGTTTTTGGGTGGTATGCCGGGTTTATTAGCGGGTTGGGGGTCGTCAGCAGGGTCTCCATTGCTGGAGTGGGGTATGGGGGGGGTGGCAGTGGTGTAAGGGGGCGGGCGGCTCGGTGTCAGGGGTGAGGGCTAGTTCAGTGTCAGTGGAGACGCAGGCGGGGGGTGCTGTGGAGGAGGAATTGGTTAGGTTGGATGACAGTCCATGACAGGGAGAAGTCTATGTATGCTTTGAAGGCCCTTTAGGGGCTCATTTGAAGCAGGAGGTGAGGGAACGGATATGGAAAGGGGAGTATGTTGAAATTTTTTCATTGCTCCCCTTGGAAAAATTCAATTTGGATAGGGTAAAGAAAGACGACAGTAAAAAAGAGGATGAGGAAAAGCGGCGGTATCGATTGATTCCGCGTACTTTTCCTAATTGGTTGCAGGCTTTTGCAATCTTGGCTAGTGTGATAGGAGAGAAAGCGCCGGAATGTTGTTCGGCGCTTTTCTGCTACCTTGATGCTATTGGGGAAGCGTACCGTGTTTATGGGGGCCAAGCTTGACTCCGCTATGATGAACAGTTTAGGCAGCGGTGCGACCCAATATTAGATGGGACCATAAAGACATAGTTTTATGGTTAAAAGTAACAGCCCCAGTCAGGACTAATCAGTCCTTTCTGGGGGAGACAGGGAATGGGGGACAATCCAGCTTTGTGGCTGCTTCCGCCAAGGGATTATGCTTCCTGTTTAATGAGGGGAGCTGTAAGTTTGGAGCAAAATGTAAGTTCAAACATGAGTGCTCCACTTGTAGGGGGACCCATGGAGCAGCTCGCTGCTTCAAGGGGAACAAGTCAAAACGGGGGGATTCCAATAGCAAAGGGGGTGACCCCAGTGCAGTTGGAAAGGATGGAACCCTATCTAAATAGGTATCCAGATAGGGCAGCGGCTGAGTTGTTAAGGGAAGGTTTTTCAGTTGGTTTTAGGATTCCGTTTCGTCCGTCAGGGCCGGTATTAGTTAAAAAGAATTTAAGATCGGCGTTAGAGCGGTCCGATGTTGTCTCAGAAAAATTGGGGAAGGAAGTAAGTTTAGGGAGGATGGGAGGTCAATTTTTGGAACCAACGTTAGTGGATTTACGTTTGTCACCGTTGGGTGTGGTTCCAAAAAAGAAAAGGAATAAGTTTAGACTTATTCACCATCTGTCGTTCCCTAAGGGTTCGTCGGTCAATGACGGTATTGACCCAGACATTTGTTCTGTAGTTTATACGTCATTTGATGCGGTAGTTGCTTGGGTTCTTCAGTTTAGAAGGGGGGCATTGCTGGCCAAGACGGACATTGAGGCGGCGTTCCATTTGTTACCGGTTCACCCTGACAGCTTACATTTGTTAGGGTGTTTTTGGGATGGGGGGTTCTTTGTGGATCGGTGTTTGCCGATGGGTTGTTCCCTTTCATGCGTATATTTCAAGGCATTTAGTTCGTTTCTGGAGTGGGCGGTAATAGATGCAGCGGGAAGTAAGTCGGTTATACATTATCTGGATGACTTCTTGTGTATAGGTCCTGCGGATTCAAGAGTTTGTTCAGCGTTGTTGCACATGTTGTGCACGTTATTCGCGAGTTTTGGGGTTCCGTTGGCCGGGGAAAAGACAGTGGGTCCTGCTACTGAACTGAGTTTTTTGGGGATTGTAATTGACACGGTTGCTATGGAGTGTACGTTGCCACAGGATAAGCTTATAGACTTGAAGGCGGAAGTCTTGAGGGAGCTGCAATCTTTGCTTGGGAAGCTGAATTTTGCGTGTAGAATAATGCCTATGGGGAGGATTTTTAGCCGGCGGCTGGCGGGGGCAACGGCTGGGGTGGCACTACCGCATCATTATGTGCGCCTGGGTAAGGAGTTGCACGGGGATTTAAAAGTGTGAAGTTCATTTTTAGATAGTTATAACGGGAGGTCTGTGTTTATGAGCGAGGTTGTGGATTCTTTTGACTTGGATTTATTTTCGGATGCGGCTGGGAGTGGCGGTTTTGGGGTTTATTGTCAGGGCCAGTGGTGCGCAGGGGTGTGGCTGGACAGTTGGGTGATAAGGGTTTGGACTAAAAATTTGGCATTATTGGAACTGTTTCCAATAGTGGTAGCAGTATTGCTTTGGGGTGAGTCATTTTGTTAAAGGAAGGTGCGCTTCTACTGTGACAATTTGGGGGTGGTACAGGCGATTAACAAGTTGTCGGCGTCATCGTCTTTGGTGGTGCGGTTGTTACAGCATTTGGTGTTTGAATGTTTATCGCTGAATGCTTGGGTGGCGGCGGTTTATATACCAGGTACTGACAATTGTATTGCTGATGCCCTTTCTCGTTCGCAGTGAGATCATTTTCGGCAGCTTGCCCGGGAGGCAGAGGAAGTTGGGCTGGTGTGCCCGGGTGAATTGTGGGAGATGTTGGAGGCACAGTATCAGGGCTCATAAAGGCTTCACTGGCGCCCGGTACGTGGGACACTTATGTCAAGGCATGGCGTTGTTGGGAAGAGTGGTGTGTTAGGTTGGGGGCGGTAGAGGGTGATTTGGAGGTGCCTTTATTGCAGTTTTTGGGGCAATGTTGGGAAGAGGGGTTGTCGGTTTCTAAAGTGAATCGATATGTGTCGGGGTTAGCTTTTGGTTTCAAACTGCGTAATATGAGGGATTTTACCTAGTCGTTTTTGGTTGGTCGGTTGCTAAAAGGTTGGCGGCGGATGCGAGTTGGGGTGGATAAACAGTGACCTGTTTCCTTTCATTTGCTGTTAGATTTGGGGGGTGCAATTAGCGTCGGTTTGTAGTTCGCCTTGGGAGGTGAGGCTTTTCAGATTAGCGTTTTCTTTGGCATCTTTTGGGGCACTTAGACTTGGAGAGCTGGTTTCCCCGTCGGTTCGTCAAGTTGGGGGGCTCCTGGCAGAGGATGTGGAGTTATTTTTTGACAAGTTGGTATTTTGCATCCGCTGGTCAAAAACAGACGTGGAAGGAAAAGATTGTAAAGTGGTGTTGTATGCTGTTCCTGGGTGTTTGATGTGCCCAGTGCAATGTTTGAGGGATTTTGGCAGTCGATGCCATTGCTAGTGCATGAGGACGGGTCCTTTCTGTCCCGTTGTCAATTTATAGCGATTTTTAGGAAGTGTTTGGGTCAGCTAGGTGTGGGGACGGAAGGGTACGCCAGCCATTCATTTAGAATTGGGGCGGCGATGGAGGCAGCAAAATGGGGTTTAGGGGAGGAAGTGATTAAGCGGATAGGTTGATGGGAGTCGGCTTAGTTCAGGTCATAAGTTAGGCTTGATGGTCTGTAGAGTATTTAGTTTTCGGTTTTTATGTTGTTGAGTGAAGCTGTTGGCGTTTTGCTCCTTGGATTTTTTCTTTTGTTTTAGGCACTGGACCGGCATTGGTGTGGATATTAGGGCATTGATATGTCTTCTGGGGAGCAGTGAGAGCATCAGTACGTCCCGATAGCCAGCAGTTGGGTTTGGCACGGTCGGTCGCGGTGGTAAGATGGTTGGGAAAAAGGGGAATGGTTTGGGGTGGGCTGAGATTCATCGTTTTATGAAATTGGATATGCCCCCTAACATATTGGTGCTACATGTGGGGGGAAATGATTTGGGAGCACGACCGTTTAGGGAACTGGTTAGGGACATTAAATTTGATTTGCTCCGACTGTAGGCGCTGTTCCCTAAGGTGGTGACGGTTTGGTCGGATATTGTCCCTTGTAAGGTTTGGTGGGGAGCACGTTCAGTGGAGGCTGTTAACAGGGCCCGTATTAAGGTGAATCTGGCGGTCGGCTCCTTCATGGCAAGAAATGGGGCAGTGGTGGTCAGGCATTTGGAGTTGGAGAAAGGTGAAGAAGATTTTTGGCGGGCAGATGGGGTGCCTTGACATGTGGTGTCTGGCGTTGCAGAAGGTCATTGAAACAGTGCTTGGGGTGTGGAGGGACGCACAGGCTTAAGGAGAGTCAAGCCAGTGTGTTGGTGGCTGGGGGAGGTCCTTGGAGTTGGAGGTAATCTTGAGAGGAATAAGGGGAGGGCTCCTCAGTTGGGACTGGACTCCTATGGTTGGTGGTTACTTTTGAGGTTGTTGAGGGGCCATCAGGGGTGCCTTCAAGCTGGCGCTCATCGGCTGGGGGCAAGGTGGCCTACCCCATACGGGGTAATTTAAGTTTGGGGCTTCAAGGACCTCCTCCTGTGTGGTTATATGTTATACATATGGTTTATGGGGATTGTTTCATATGCCTGTTGCATATGAGTTATATTTATGTTAATTTATTAAGGTCTGTTAATATAAAATAAAACGGCTGCTGTGGCCAACATTATCCAAATTGTGGAGTCTGTGTCATTTATACAAGGGGGGTTGGGTTGAATGAGGTTGAAGCTGAGTTAATTGGGGGGTTAGTGGTAAGGTGGTAGGTGGTATTGGTCAGGTAAGTATTGAGAAGGGGTGAGTGGAGTTTGGTCAGTGATTTCCATCAGTGATTGTGAGCCCAAACCAGGTGAGGCTCTAAACACAGAACAGGAGCAGATCTTTCCCTTATACCTTATGTTTGTGGAGGCTCCAATCCTGGTTTTGGCTCAAAATCACTGATGGAAATCACTGATCAAAACACTGATTGTGTGAATGAGGCATTACTCATGACATAATAAAGTCACTAAATCCATCTCCCTTATTTATAAAACATCAGCTCCTGCATCTGATCCAAATCATTTAAAATTTAAAGGGGTAATAACAAAACGATGTCCTGTCATGGCATCTAATATGTGCTTTCAGAGGTCCAGAAGTCTGTCCCACATATTGCAGATTGCAGGAAATGCAGGTATCACTAGATTGAGTGATCAGATCCATCTGTAGTCACTGCATCTATATGAACAAGGAAACGACAGCCAGGTTTTTGAATTAGCATTTTCAGGCGCAAACAAACTTGGTGACAAAATGTATCCTAATGTAAGTCCCTACGGGATGAGACTTTAGTTTTATTTTTTATGACATAGTCTAACACCTCACCTTGTTGTAGAATAGGTAGATACTTCGAGATAACATTCATTACTTGAAAATACTGCTTACTAAAGATAGTAGTAAAGTCTTACAATCCCTATTCCGTTCTATCAAAAGATCATCTTCAGTTACAATATATCCAGGACTGTTGATTTCAAAGTAGTGATAACCTCTATCTAGTTGGCGACTACATCATTTATCTTTTTCCTCCATAAATGAAATATCACTTGTACAACTTCATCTAATACCGGATATTTTCCACAACACGACATGGATGGCAAGAATCCGTAGATAACATTATGTGCCTTCTGCAGAGTTTAATGTTTTCTCTAGTTCACTGGATGTGAACCAATATGCACGGAACCTAATTGTGAAACAACTATTTTTTTTTTTCAATTTCTAATTAGTGTTGAGCGAAGCATTAGAGCTGGAAATCAGTCCGATGTTTAGGAAAAGCTTGATTCTCAATTAATAGCATTTCCTCACGCTTTGTGGTAACGAATCAGGTTTTCCTAAAATGGCGGCTGCACGTGTTACAAAGTGAAAGTAAGAAGCCTGGAAACGCAAGATCACCCATAATGCTGTGCAGCAGTGGCGTACATAGAGAAGTAAGGGCCCCATAGCAAGGATCAAAACAGCCCCCCACACAGGACAGAAGGGTTTCTGCCTAAACCCCTTTGGGCCATTTTTCCACTGACTCATTTGCTAAAAGTTGTTCCTTTAGAGCAGGGATGTTCAACCTACTGCCCTCCAGCTGTTGTAAAACTACAACTCCCATCATACCCTGCTGTAGGCTGATAGCTATAGACTGTTTGGGCATTCTGGGAGTTGTAGTTTTGCAACAGCTGGAGGGACGCAGGTTGGGCATCCCTGCTTTAGAGTCCTGACCAAGTTTTCACACCCAGTAGAAGAGGAGATAATCCCAACTAAGACTGGGCAGCTTCTTGCCCTGGGCCCCATAGCAGTTGCATGGTCTGCTGCTATGGTAGTTACGCCCCTGCTGTGCAGTCAGCCATCAGCAGATAAACATCCCCTGTGATGTCACAGCCCTATAAAACCCTCATCCTGCGCGGTCTCTACCACTGTCCTGTGAGCTGAGTATAGGGAGAGACGTGACAAGCGCTCATGCGCTAGGGACAATGTTGCTACAATAATCCAGCTGCCAGGTTTGGTCCATCCACCATGTTTGGCATCTGTTTTTAATAATTTTAAAAGCGAAATACAATTAGGTTCATAGTCGGGAGGGATTGTGGACCTTATGGAGGGATCCACATGGGACTATGGTTATGAAACACTCAATTTTATTGCTTTGAGGAAGGTTTTCTGGCCTCAATGCTGTGTACCATCTTTGGTACCATCACACAGTAGGACAGGAGCTGCTGCATACATGGTCCGACTCCCCAATCCCCACACACCCAGATGACAACGGACGCCGCCCCCCAGGGCCCTCTCTATCGCATCCCAGGTGTAGTAGGAATGCCAAGTGGGGTAGTGCGGCTTAAATGTCTCTTTATGTGTGTCACAGTGCTCCTACCCAGATATGCCTGGACCATAGGCTTTGGCTCAGAAGCAATAAATAGGGGGAATAATTGAGGGATTCGAAAGAATAACTTGAGTCCAGACCTTGAGATGAAGTTCAATGGCAGATTTACTTGAATAAACGTTTCTTAAAACAGTTTTCAGGCTTTGTCTTGCTTCCAGCAGCATTAACTGACAGGCAAACTCACTTCTGCTGTATCTCTTTCTCCCTCTGCTGTACTGACAAGCTTACTTAGTATCTTTGCTTTTTCTTTATGCTGCACTTCACTCTTTAGTCTGACTTATGTTCAGCCGAGGAACTTGACTCCTGGCTCCTGAGGCTTCTATGCTTCAGCCTCCCTGGCTAGCAGAGCTTAAGGTGCTCTGGCTGGCATGGGCACGTCCAGCAGACACGTGCCCCTGCACACCCTTCCCCTAGCATGGGGTAAACTAGACTCTAACTGATCCCCACCCTTCCTGCAGGAAGTAGGACTAGCCCACTTCTCTCCAGAGGGGGTTAGAATGGAATGGAAAGGTCCATTCTATAAAGTACAGCTCTGTCGTGTTTGCTGCCACCTGCTGGTGAACCAGGGACATTACATATCAAATAGGTTCATAACATTATTATAGATGCACATTATAGAGAGGACCTGGAACAAAATACATAGATGACGTTCAGGTTAGCCCTTTAAAGACACCAGTAGCAGAGTGCAGGAGTGGTAACACCACTCTGGGGTGTTACAAGGACATCTGAAAGGTAAAAAGTCAGCGACTAACGATACATTAGTGCCGGGTGTCTGCTCTTTAAAACAGCAGACACCGGGCAGCCATGGTGCCCACGGAATGCGCCAGCGGGCACCATTTTTAAATGCCCAGCCGCCAATGTAAATTTACTGTCAGAGGTTGGGAAAGGGTTAACTTTCAAGCCTTCACAAATTATTAGGCAGAGTGGCCTGGGTATACTTGATTTATAGAGATTGATGACAAATTAATTCAGAACAAATCAAATTTTTTGGTGAACTTTAGCAAATCGGCCAAATCAAATTTTTCAAAACTTCACTCATCTCTGTTCCTAATGTTGAATCTATTCTATCTGAGGACAATAATGTTGTAGTGATAAGGGTGATACTGCTGCTAACCTTTACAGAGTCTATTCCTACTCCTAGTGATGAGATTGCAGATCTTGCTAGTGTTCACACAGGCGTAGATGATATTACGACCAAAGTGACCCTATAGAACAGTTGAATGTGTTAAATCTACATTCTCCGTTTCTTCAATCTGCTGATTATAATGACAGTTTCTAATCCTATGGTAGAAAGTAATCCAGATTTTTATCCTGTGGCGTCGTCTGATGTCCTGGATACATTTCAGGAATTAGTCAAGAGAGGTCTTGTAAATTGAAAACTAAAGAATAGTAAAACGCGGTGTAATCTAACTACAGAGTAAATTGCTCTGGAAGAGATTATGACAAACACAGACCTACTTGTCAGAAGTTCAGACAAGCTGGGTGTCCTCAATACAGGACTGTATAATAAATGTAATCTGGAAATAATCGCAGCCCAGTCCCATTCACTTCTATAGGGCTGAACTGCACCTAGGCCATGTGACCAATGAACGTGCCGTCACATGGCCTAGGCAGAGCTGGTGAAGGCTGTGTCGCTACTGCGAGCTCCGGTACCTTCTCAAACAGCTGATTGGTGGGGGTCCTGGTGTTGGACCCCCACCGATACCAAATTGGTAATCAACAATTTCCAGAAAAATGTAGTTGCAGTTATTGTTGCACAAGGAGCTCACACTAGATACTAAAAGCAAAGGTTCACATACGTTTGCCACTCAGATATTGCATAATTTGCACAATTTTCTTCTAATTCTTTTCAATCATTCGAATTGGGTATCTCTTTTTCACTCAAATTGTCTGAATGTTAGAATAAAATACAGCAAATTGACAAAAAGAAATAAAAATACCATCACAGAAAACAAATTGGAAGGAAAACACAAGTTATTGGTTGGAGTATCCAGAAGGTATCAAAGAAGTTGTGCAATCCAAACCCAGATAATGAAGTCCAAAAAGGTGGGCGAGAAGAGCTCAATTGGTGCTTGAGCCAAAGAGCAAGGCAAGAGTGCCTAGCAGTGTTCCCGCTTAGCTGTGCATTCTGGAAAGGAAAAAGTTAAAACAACATACTAATATTGGGATTACCGTGCCCAATAACAGCTCTACCTGATAAAAGGGGAATTAATTTTTTAAACTCCAGTGAACACAGCTTAGAGGAAAGAGTGGTGCCTAGGGGTGGGTGAGTTATAGAAACAAAGGGGGGAATTTATCATGAAGGGAATATTTAAAGTCACTTTTGCTTGAGTCTATGTTGGCATACCGTACTTTATGCCACATTTATCAAATGTTGCATGTTGTTTGTTAACGTTTTCTCATACTTAAAGGGGTTTTTCAGGATTTTACTAGACAGAAGTGTTAGGTTTAAAGGGGTTTTAGTACTGATGACTTATCCTCTGGATAGGTCATCAGTATCTGATCGTGGGAGTCTGACACCCAGGACCCCCGACTATCAGCTGTTTGAGAAGGTACCGGCGCTCCTGCACGCTCAGCAGGCACAGCGCCATACATTCTACAGTGGCTCTGCTTGGTATTGCGCTCGGCCCCATTCACTTGAATAGGCCTGAGCTGCTCCTAGGCCACGTGACCAATAAACGTGATGTCACTGGCCTAGGAAAAGTTGGCCTAGGAGGTCCAGTGCCTTCTCAAACAACTGATCGGCAGGGGTCCCGGGTGTCGGACCCTCACCGATCAGATACTGATGACCTATCCTGAGGATAGGTCATCAGTAGTAAAATCCCAGAAAACTCCTTTAAACCTTACACTTCTGTCTAGAGAAGCTTCTCAACTTTTTTGCGACTTTCTAAAAAAAGTCTAAATGATAAAAATGATGTAAAAATGCAAAAAGTCGCAAAATGTTTACGCAAGAGAGTTTAAAAAGTCACTAAAGCCCAATTACTTTTTGAGTCCAGAATTCTGGGGTGAAGGAATGATAAATCAGGGCCAGAGTATAAGGAAAAGCAGAGCCATTGTTAGGCTTTCCTTCACCAGGAGGCTCAAGGTTCAATTCACTATTCTCTCCCTGTATTGAAATAGTCTGGCCCAGGCAAAGTGGACCAGCTGCCATCCCCTTTCGCACTATGACCCTAAAAAAAAGAGAAGTTGTAGACAAAGCAAGGTCTACTGAGTGTGACAGAGTAAGAAATACTTACTTTACAGCTGTTCATCTCATTCAAGTAAGGCTTTATTTACACATCAGTGTTTGGTCATTGATTTCAATCAGTGATTGTCAGCCAAAAGCAGGAGTGGAGCCTCCACAGACATAAGGCATAATGGAAAGATTTCCACCGGTTCTGTATTTTTGGTCCCCACTTGGTTGTGGTTTACAATACCTGATGGAAATGGAAATGACTGATCATATACTGACCTGATTAGGAGAGTAAGGCCTCATACACACGGCTGTTGCTCGGCCATTCCATGCATTGGGGACCGCAATTTGCATGCTTGGCTTGTCTTACATTAGAACATCCCTTCTTTTTTCTCAAGGGAGAGTCAGGAAAGGTTCATCCAACATTCATGTAATATGTTTGGTCCTCTGCTGTAGTGAAATACCTCTCCCTCATCACCTTTTCTGTGTCTGAGAGGTTCATCTGGGTAATAACTACCTATACAATACAATTCAAGACCCTTGCAGTAACATACAGCTTTGTCTCCACCTCCACCCCTGATCATCCCTTTATTTATGTTAACCCTCATCCTCCACAGGACCTCTCCTCTTCTTTTACATTCTCCCCACTGAGACTCCAAAACGTCTCTTCCTGGACTCAATATCACATGCAAATCAAGTCATCCTCCCATTTGGCCCATATTTACTGTTAGACAGGATTAATTTAGACCAGACAGTTTTAAAATTAATACCCTTTTCCCAGTCTAAAAAAAAACATTTTCACCAAATTGTACCACTTTATAGACGGATTCAAGGCACAGACGCATTGGTAAATCTGGGGCATTGTCTTCATTAGAGATGAGCGAACGTACTCGAAACGAGCACTGTACCGCTCGGCTCCCCTGTGCTCGCATGGGCGCAGGCAGCTGCTTCCGTCCTCCTGAGGAGGACGGAAGCGGCTGCCTGCGCCCATGCGAGCGCAGGGGAGCCGAGCGGTACAGTGCTCGTTTCGAGCACGTTCGCTCATCTCTAGTCTTCTTGACCTCAAACATACTCAACTATACTAACTATAATCTGTTATAGACAATATCTTCTGTCATATACAATATCATCGCCATCATCTAGCAAGTGGAATACTCTTTTCAACCTTAAATGTAGCACACATCACCTCCATTTCCTGTCTATTTCCCAGATTCTCAGTATACCATAAGCATGCATGGACATCTCATCAATTCTGGTTTTCTACAAGGTTGTACTGCACCATAAAATAAAAGTAATTATATAAATACTTCACTGGTTAAGTGATTTCAATGATACTAACTGTATATATTTTATTTTGTAGATGCTTCAAATTACGCACACTTTCTGTTTAACGCATTCGACACAGACCACAATGGATCTGTGAGGTTCGAGGTAGGTCATCTACTTAATATCAGCTATAATAACAGTGCGAGTTGGAGGATCTATAACATTTTGTATTGTTTTATGGCGAAGTTGTTTGGATTTAATATTAAAAATAAAAATTGGACCTAAATTGTTTTTCTGTATCTGTATGAAGCTCACTGGACATTGAGAAGCTTGTCTACTGGAGTGCAGGGGTGCATTGCCAATGATGCGAGTTGAGACAGCATCAGGAAGGGGCAAGAGGGGGGCAGCAGAAGAGCCATGGGCAATGAGCTCTTTCATTGTGGAAAAGAGGTTATTTTAAGAAATTGGCATGGGGTGGGGGCACCGTTTCAGTTTTCACCTCAGGCAGCAGAAAGGCTAGGTGCACCCCTGCTGGAGTGTATGAGGCATGGTGTCAACAAACTGTTCTTTTATTTTCATTGAGTATATTTGGTGTTTTCTAACATCTATCTCAGCTTTATGAAATCAGAATAATCAATTCTCCTTCTCTTGCTTCCAATACAAAGTTCTTATTATTATAATGTCATAACTTTTAAAGGGAACCTGTCATGTCGAACATAGTACCTGATCTAAAGGCAGTATGCTATAGAGATTTGTATATACTGTACTTTGGTGGGAAGAGATTCAGAAGCACTTGTATTTTATTATTAAAGTGACTTTTTGGGCTCCTTATATTGATGAACTAGCCTCAGGATAGGTCATCAATATCCGATCTATGAGTTCTGACACCCAGCACCTCAAGCGATCAGATGTTCTCTGCAGCCCTTTCAAAGTATTCCAGATTGAGCTTCGAGCTTCCGACTCCTTCAACATGCACATCACCGTTTTTGGCCAATCAGTGGCCTTAGTGGCATTGACAGGAGTGGCATGTGACCGCTAAGGCTAAAGTTATTGCACAGGTCACCGCTGAGGCCACTGATTGGCAGTGGCGTGGATTTCGACAGGAAGTCAAATTTCCATTTCAGTGGTCATTGGAAGTGACAGAGACAGGAGCTCATCAGTGGACTTGTCTCTACGAATTATCTAGCACTGAGCACCACCAATTAGACCAGGAGTGCCGACCAACCCTTCAGCTATAACTTGTCTCCTATGACTCAGGATAGGTCATCACTATCTTATCAGCGGGAGTCTGACTCCTGGTACTCCCGACGATCAGCTGTTTCCAGTTGATTATTCTCTACAAATTGTCAATTTGGCAAATGACTAACAAATCAAAAAATATAGAAAATGTAGCAATTTCTGTGAAAAGCAGCTTTGCAGCATTTTAGTCTAAACTAAAGTATGGTTGTATTTATGGCTTGTAGAGTGAGTTCTAGAGAGGAAGTATAAAATATTACTTTCCAGTGCATCATGATGTGTTGTGTAGATCAGTCGGTCATTTCATCTGCCATGTCTATCTGTTATTGATGTTCTACAAGATGGTGTCATCTACAAAGCTTGCCTCTTTGCCCTTTGATGTCAGTTTCCTACAGATCCCAGCAACCTCAAGAAAGAAGTTCAAAAACTTATCAGATGTGTTCTTTTTATTTCTGCGCTAGAATACAGCTCCTGTTTTCTTTACAACCAAGCCTCAAATTGGTGATGTATATACAATGGAGTCCCTCTAGTGCTCTTACAGACACTTTTGAACTTTCATACATCTGAAGTAGGATTGAACTAATCTGACTGAGGACAGCACATTTTCCTATGGTACTAGCATTATCAATTTGTACAATGAATGTGTATGGTGGCAGATATCATAGACATGGTTGTGCTTCATTCATAGAGATACAGAAATTCTTATTACCACCACTATTCTGCTATTAATTGTATCCCTAATATGCATAAAAGCGTGGGGGTCCCAATGCTAAAGATGAAAAGCAACCCCCAGTATTATGCAAGGTGTTACCACTATACATGAGTGAAGTTTTTGATTCAGTAGCTTCACCTGAGTTTGACAAGAAATTTGATTTGTTACGAATTAATTTGCTATGAATCGCTATTTCCATTCCCCCATTCAGCTTATTAATCAATGGGACAGTTTTTAACGGTCACTTAGACAGACATGCACCCGTCTAACGGCCATTAAAAATGGTAAGGCACCTTTCACATGACCGTATGCCCTCCGAGACATATGGTCCGTGAGTGGGTCATATATCCAGGAGCGGCATCGATCGTGCGAACAGGAGCGCACAGCATCATTGATTACATGATGAAGTAATATGATTTTATGAGTGTGGAACAATAGCCCCGTGGGCGGCCCGGCATGCACAGCATCATTGAAATCAATTATGCTGTGCGCTCCCGTGCGCACGATTGACGTCGCTCCGGGACATATGGCCCGCTCACGGACCGTATGTCTCAGAGGGCATACGGTTGTGTGAAAGGGGCCTAATAAAAAAAAGAAATCACTCATCTCATCCACTTGCTCACGCAGATCCAGTCCGCTTATCTCTTGAGTGGAAAAGACCTGCTGAAGGACCTGCACTGAGCGTGATCATGTGGTGATGATGAACTTTTTTTCGTTCTTTCTAAGACAACTCCAGCTGCCATTTTAGGAAAAATTATTTGTTACCTCAAAGCACAAGGAAATTTGGCTTCATTTAGAATCAAGTTTTTCCTAAACTTCAGACCAAATTCCACTTTGGATGCTTCGCTTCTCTCAACACAGTACAGCCTGTTGTTCGCTTCCCCTTATTTGCTCTTTCCATCTCATTCCTCTGGAAAAGCTAGTCCTGCAAAAGTGATGAGAGCAACCGGGGCTGGGTCCCCTCTTTCCATGGGTTCCACAGTATGATACATTCTTTATATATACCATTAAGTTACATTGTCTGAATGTAACATTATCCATAGCTGATTTTATATGTGTTTTATCAGTTGACCATATTGCATTTTGTGTTGGTTTGCACATGCAATAAACCTATTAGCTGATATAGATTTTTTGGGACATTTGATTGATCGCTGTGAGTTGTTATTCTAGGTTTTATGATATT
This sequence comes from Rhinella marina, assembly GCA_900303285.1. Taxonomy (NCBI): domain Eukaryota; kingdom Metazoa; phylum Chordata; class Amphibia; order Anura; family Bufonidae; genus Rhinella; species Rhinella marina. The sequence goes on along the minus strand of ONZH01025454.1, from coordinate 543,391 downwards.
GCTGGATCAATAACCCCATACATAATATATACCTATGTAGACACCTGGCATATATGAATGAAATCAGGAATCTATTCAATACATTAAATATTAAAGAGTTTCTATCATGTCCTCATAGAAGTTTAACCGACTGCATACAATTTCCGCTGAATCATGGCTTATTCTGGTGGTGTTTTTCTTTCACTTGTATCTTACAATTCTCATAGACCGGAGTATATGGAGTAAGGATTTACAGTATGCTTGCCTCAGACTGGCATCTTTCAAGGTTGTCCCCTGGCTTTTCCCAGGCCCAGAGTTGTCAAGAGTTGTCAAGTGTTTAGTCACAGATTCAGTTTCTGCCAGGAAGACAGAAGACATCTTTCTTCAGAGCCAATCAATTGTAAAGAAAGCATAATTGAGGCTATAAGCACTTTATATCACGTGTATCCTGCTAGAAAAGCTGCAGATTTGCAGTCCAGGATTTGCATAAGGCAAATCTGCAGTGTTTTACAGTAAAAGCCAAGTGGATCCATAAGAAAAGCTGGTAGATTCTACAACCCCAAGTCCCCAAAAGTTGGGACGCTGTGTAAAATGTAAAAAACAGAATGCAATGATATTAAAAATCTCAGAGAACCATATTTTATTCACAATAGATCATAGAACACGTGTTGAAAGTGAGACATTTTACCATTTTATGAGAACATGAACTCATGTAGAACTTGATGGCAGCAATGCATCTCTAGAAAGTTGATAAAAACAAGCATGATTCTGTCCTGGAAATCACAGAAATTTAATACTGTTTTTGAGCCTGTGCAGGCTCAGGAACACTTCCAGAGATTATAGTCTGTGAACACAGTTCACCATGCAATCCACAAATGCAAGTTAAAGCAGTATCATGCAAAGAAGAAGCCGTATGTCAACACAATCCAGAAACACCATCTGTGGGCCAAAACTCATTTAAAATGGACTGTGGAAGTATGAAAAACTGTTCTATGGATTAAAATGAGTAAAAAAATTAAAGGGGTTCTCCAAGTTATAAATATTGATCGGCAGGGGTCCGACACCCGGCACCTCCGCCGATCAGCTGTTTGAAGAGGAGGCGCGCGCCGTATCAGCGCTGCCTCCTCTTCACTGTTTACATGCTGGCCATAACGGGGTAGTGGTGAGTATGTGTAATTACACCTCACCGCCCCATTCATTTCTATGGGAAGAATCGCTCCCATACAAGTCTATGGAAGCGATTCTATCCATAGAAATGAATGGTGCAGTGAGGTGTAATTACACCTACTCACCACTACCCCCGTGTCGGCCAGCATGTAAACAATGAAGAGGAGGCAGCGCTGATACGACGCGCGCCTCCTCTTCAAACAGCTGATCGGCGGGGGTGCCGGGTGTCGGACCCCTGCCGATCTGATATTGATGACCTATCCTGAGGATAGGTCATCAATATTTATAACTCGGAGAACCCCTTTAAATTATTTTTTGAAACCATGGACACTGTGTTCTGTGGACTCAAGAAGAGAGAGACCATACAGCATGTTATTAGTTCACAGTTCAAAAGCCTACGTCTCATCATGAGGTTGCATTAGTGTCTATGGTGTGGGCAGCTTACACATCTGTAAAGGCACTATCAAAGCTGAACAATATACAGAGGCTTTAAAACAGCATATGCTTCCATCCAGACAACGTCTTTTTCAAGCAAGGCCTTGCATATGTTAGTAAGACATTGCTAAACCTCATACTGCATCCATTACAACAGCAAGTGCTGAACTGACCTCTCATCTGTCCAGACATTTCACCAATAGAAAACATTTAGTGGATCATGAAACAAAAAATCCAGCAAAGAAGGACTGTACAGCAGCCATAATCATACACCAGACACAAACGGGACAATACTCATCTCCCAAAACTCCAGCAATTGGTCTCCTCACTTCCCAGACATTTACAGACTGTTGTTAAAAAAAGGGGGGATGTTACACAGTGGTAGATGTGGCCTTGTCCAACGTTTTTTTAGATGTGTTGCTGCCAAGAAGTTTCTAAATTAGTTAATTTTCTTCATGAAATGGTAAAATGTCTCACTTTCAGCCAGGGCTGTGGAGTAGGTAAGCCAAAGCCCCGACTCCAACTCCAACTCCGACTCCGACTCCTCAATTTCCCTTAACTCCGACTCCCGAATCTGACTTTGCATAAATCAATAGTACAGATATATTACAAACTTTTTTGTCATGACATGTTTTACTGGATATCTTTACTCTGAACTTCCAGCATCAGGCTTTTCTCTGGGTACAGCTCACTAAGGGCCTGATGTATGAAAACTGTCTATGTCTAAGACTTTCTTTGTTGCCCATAGCAACCAACCAGAGCTCCCCTTTATTTCTCCAGAGCATTTAAAATGAAAGGGGAGCTTTGATTGGTTTCTATGGGCAACCAAGAAACTTCTAGACCTAGACAGTTTTCATACATAAGGCCCTAGGTGTTTTACATGAGAGGAAAAGCAAACTAAAACATAAAGCATACAGAGAGAACATGCACTGGACAATTGATTTATGCACAGTTTATTGAAAGTTTAGATATACTAAGAAGTACTTGCCTTAAAGGTGTTTTCTCATCAGGTTGATTCACTAGCTGACAGGCAGTTTGCACTCACTCTGTCTCCTCAGACTGCTGGGGGGGGGGGTCTCCAGCAGTTATTACTCTGACAGAGCAGGAGATTGTGATCTCTAACACAATTACTGGTAAAGCTTCTCAGTCCTCACAACACTTGGACCTTTTGCTTACTGCAGGTAATCACTCAGAGCTCAGTTCCATCATTCTTCACTGCTTTCAGCCAATCAGATAAGTCTTTCTGGTCTGCAGGTTACCATATAAACCTGTGTGCAGTGAGAGACCTGCTGAACTGTCTATAGTTCATGACTAAATCAAAAATCTACTGACCACTGTATTTAGAAAATGTCTTCTTTTAACTGTCCCATTATGATGAAAACTAATCTTTGTAACTAGTGAGAAAACCTTTTTAATCCTGTTTTCTCTAGCAGATCTTAGACGAATGCAGCCATTCCTTCCCAGTGCCTTTTTCCTCTGATCTGTAGCAGAGGAGCTTCACTTCTGAGCATCTACATAAGGCCTCATGCACACGAACGTGTGCCGGCCGTGCCCGTGCTGCGGGCCGCAAACTGCGGTCCGCAATGCACGGGCACTGACCGTGAGGCCACCGCATGCGGATCGCGGACCCATTCACTTGAATGGGGTCCGCAATCTGCATCCGAGGATCCGCACTGCAAAAAAGTAGTGCTTGCGCTACTTTTTACGGTGCGGAGGCACGGCCAGAAACACCACGGAAGCACACCGTAGTGCTTCTGTGGTGTTCCGATCCGTGCCTCTGCTCCGCATCTCCTGGATCGTGGACCCATTGAAGTGAATGGGTCCGCGATCCATGATGCGGGCTGCACACGGCCGGTGCCCGTTTATTGCGGACCCGCCGTTTGCGGCCCACAGCACGGGCACGGCCTGCACACGTTCGTGTGCATGAGGCTTAAAGGTCAGCACACAGTCATCTCAACTGAAGATCCTTACATCAGGAATAGAACAGACATTTATAGGACATTTCATCATTTTCCCAAATTCTTATGAAAATATATTCAGCACATACTGTACTGAACTAAATGTACCAATTTATTATATAATTTAGGAGTCGGAGTCGGTCCATTTTATACCGACTCCAACTCCGACTCCACCAAAATAGACACCGACTCCGACTCCACAGCCCTGCTTTCAGCATCTGATGTGTGATCTATTTAGTTACCTAAATAAAGTTCTCCATGAGTCATAGAGGCAACACCTTGAGCGTTATCTACAAAATTACATAACATTATTTATAATAAATATCATAATAGCAATATCTAAGTATATAGTATGCATGAGATTCCATATGATCACATACAGAAAAATGCATGGGAATCCAGATAATTTGCTGACCAGAAGAGCAAATCCATAAACACACCCACAGGATGACATAAGATCATTTGTGGTTATTTACAGTGTTTACAGTTTTGTACTGAAGTGCGATTTTACAATTTTTGAGTAGGAAATGCAACCAGGTTCATAAAAAGAGAGAGAGAGTTTGGATGAGTCCGTCAGTACCGCTGATATAAGTGTATTTTCATGCTAATCCTGCTATCTACAATCGACTGCTATTTTCTCATCCATCTCTTTTGTCACTGATCAGATGGAATCTTATGCATATTTTGTACTTAGATACCGCTATATCATGCTTCTCACTTTCTTTTGGTATTATAAATAAATTTATGTAATCTTGATGATAAGTCTCATGGTGTTGAATCTATGGCCAGCCGTTGAAGTTTTTATGTAAATAGCGACACATTTATCTAAGGATCTAAATACTCTCAACACAGTCTGATGCATCTAATTTTTAGATTGTTTAGCGCACATCATATATTTTTATGGTCTAATGTATTTATTTATGCAGTTATACTTTTTATGTATACATGTTCATGAGACAAGTAGTTCCAGGTTAGGACATTTTTATGATACTAATTTTGTATTCTAAATGAAGCAAGTCCATGAGGAGTCGGAACGGAGGATAGGAGTGGTAGTGGCTCTGGCTGTTATAGTCATTCACGGTGGCTGTCCTCACACTGTTGCTCCCTAGGGCCATGCAGTGAAAGGAGGGGGCACACTTTCTACCCTCAGGGCACACCCTGATTCTAAGCTCCTGTCTGATGGTAGTTGGGGTGCTCTTGATGTTAGGTGTTTGGACTGGTGCAAGGCAGGGAGTGTAGAATGTAATGGCCGGCATATGGTGTAGGGGACAGAAAACCAGGCCAAATGTGGCAGACTAAACATCTCTCTTTACTGTAGTGTAAAATGGGAGTTGTAGTACTTCCAATGATAGCAAAAACATAGTTCTCACAATATACAGAACAAATATTCCCAGATGGATTATGGTATATGGATCTGAGCAAGTATGGAAATTATTGTACTATTTCCTCTCTATATTTCTCAAGTCTCTTCCTGTAGAATCTATTGCTGACAATCTCACTTTTGTAATTGTGCCTGTAATGTGCAACTGAGGCATACAGGTTTCAGAGACAAGACCAGCCATGTCCAAGTGTCCAAATGTGAAGGGTGTCTTAACAGTGTTCCCCTCACTGCAGTAAGGTCTGATTGGCTGTAGTGACAAGTTATCTTAATACTACACTACTTAGCCATGCAGATACCTGAACCTTGTTGTCTCTCTTTCTTCCTTTCTGTAGATCATGCAGAGATCAATGAGTCTGTGTAGCTTCAGTGTAGTCCTGTATGGAATAGAGTACATGGAGTTGCTTCCTTACTCTTCTTTTGCTGACTTACAACTAGAGCTGGGCGATATGGCCAAAAAAAAAAATCTCGATTTTTTTTTTTTTTAAATTTTGGACGATTCACGATTTAAATCTCGATTTTCTTATGTTATTAAAAATATAAAAAATAAATAAAAAAAGCCTACTGTGCCCCCATCAGACCTCACATCAGCCCACTGTGCCCCCACCAGACCTCACATCAGCCCACTATACCCCCATCAGACCTCAGATCAGCCCACTGTGCCCTCATCAGACCTCAGATCAGCCCATTGTGCCCATCAGACCTCAGATCAGCCCATTATGCCCCATCAGACCCCACATCAGCCCATTGTGCCCCATCAGACCCCACATCAGCCCACAGTGCCCCCATCAGACCTCAGATCAGCCCACTGTGCCCTCATCAGACCTCAGATCAGCCCATTGTGCCCCATCAGACCCCACATCAGCCCATTGTGCCCCATCAGACCCCACATCAGCCCATTGTGCCCCATCAGACCCCACATCCGCCCATTGTGCCCCATCAGACCCCACATCAGCCCATTGTGCCCTATCAGACTCCACATCAGCCCAGTGTGCCCCATCAGACCCCACATCAGCCCAGTGTGCCCCCATCAGACCCCACATCAGCCCAGTGTGCCCCCATCAGACCTCAGATCAGCCCACAGTGCCCCATCAGACCTCAGATCAGCCCACAGTAGTGCCTCCTTGAGACCTCAGATTAGCCCACAGTAGTGCCCCCATCAGACCTCAGATTAGCCCACAGTAGTGCCCCCTTGAGACCTCAGACTAGCCCACAGTAGTGCCCCTTCAGACTTCAGAACAGCCCACAGTAGTGACCCCTTGAAACCTCAGATTAGCCCACAGTAGTGCCCCCTTCAGCCCTCAGAACAGCCCACTAGGCTACCATAAGAATAAAATAAAAAAAATCTCTCACCTGTCCTGCGCCGCGACTCCGCTCCAGGTCCGGCATTCCTCAGTCTTTTTCTCCCGGCGCTGCATTGTCACCTGACTGCGTGCGCAGTCAGGACAGTGCAGCGCGGCCCCGGAGAAGAAGAGGAGCGCCGGACACCGGAGCAGAGCCGCGGCGCAGGACAGGTGAGAGATTTTTTTTATTTTATCTGGCGGGCGCCATTTTAGAAAAATCAAGTTTGATTAATTCGCCAATTGAAAGCCTCACGATTTTATTTTTTAGGAAAATCGTGAGGCTTTCAATTGGCGAATTAATCGAATTAATTCGATTAATTGCCCAGCCCTACTTACAACTAACTTTAACTAAGCTAGGGATAGATTCAGTATCTACATCCAGGCTTCTTGTAGGGGCAGTGTCAGAGTTGATTACCTCTATCACTTCCAGACATTACCATTCTGGGTATACAGAGCATAAATGCCATTAAATAACATGACAAGCATTAAATAGCAAACAATGTGCAAGCACCCCTTATAGGATAGCAGATGTATATGTGTTATACCTCTTTTTAACTTCTGATGGTTGACCTCCATATGGTGAGGATATAATGGACATCGGCAGCACTGAAAGGAAGTACTTTGCCTATGTACATTGATTAGTGTTGTGCCTAAATTTGCACAACACAAAAAGGTGAGCATAACTTAATTGGCAATCTTTTTATTCTATGTTTTTAATATTTAAGCACCTCTTTCAGTTTTGCTATAATTGCAGCCAAGTGAATGAGACTTGAAGGAATCTCAAATGCAGTGGGAGAATGTAAATTGACCAGTGATGCACATTTGAAATTTGCAGCATGCCAATTTATGCTGCAGATTCCCTCTATAGGTTTTATCCTTTCCAAATTTCTGTCCAATCTGCAGCAGAAATTCCGCTATGGAAACACAGACATATACAGTATGCCCAGTGTGGCCATTTCATTATAAAGTCAATGAGGACGACGTGGATATACAAACACTTCTCTCTATACATATCTCTTTTTTCATTTTCAAATGAATTATGTTATTACAAATCCAGCAAAAGTGGCTGCAAACTGAAAGACATTCCTTTTGATGGCTTTATCTGCTCTTTTAAACAATTTTAGTGCTCAGGTGTTGAAATTTTTAAAGCAATTGTCCACTTTGACAATTATTTTTAGCAAGAAGTTTTCACTTCTTGGGAATGCTGATCATAGGGTGTGCTGTAAGGTGGAGGAGCCATGTTTCACCCTAAGGAGACTGCTGGGGAAAAAGCAAGTGTTGCTGACATTTTGATGGTGCTGAACAATGTGAATAATGTGGTGCTGCCACTCCATCACTGAAGTGAAACATCCTCCTCCTCCAGTTGTGGCATGAGCCCCGTGGTGTGTACTCACCCCTTGCTGGATGAGCACTAGAGAGGACCTGCTGCAGCAGCTGATGCAGCAGGTGAATTAAAAGCAGAGCCTGCATGAGGGAAGGAAGCCTCCTTACTAAATGTATATTGCAGTAATGGTGCAGTAGTGCTGAACAGTGGACACATCTGCACCAACAGACAGCTGCATTTGATGTTAGTGGCCCACAAAACATGGGAAGAGAGGGGTCTCACTCTGTGAGTGCAGCGGGTCCCCTGAGGAGCTGGTGTAGAGAATAGGAGTGGCAGTGGCCCTTATCAGATGTTGTCACGGTATAATGCCTCAGGCTGTTGTTCTCTGGGGATAGGTGCAGTGGAAAGGTGGTTTGGAGAATCAGGCCAGAAGTAAATGTACATCCAGCAGTCTGTATAAAGTGCAGTTTCAGTCACCAAATGGTAAGGTATGGTGGCTGGTTAGGTAGCAATTAAATGGGACTTGCGGATATAGGTGTCCATGGTGGGATACAGCAGGCCTGGTGTTAGACTGGCCTGGTCCGAGGTCTAAGTGATGGGTGTCTGATCTGTACTCCCTCACTTGCAGAAGGGTCTGTCAAGCTGTGGTTTATCTGATTAATCTGCTGTCTAGGCACACTGAAGCTCTTTGAAAGCAGTGTTATTGACTCTGGCAGTCTTCCTAGCATGAAAATCTCACAAGAGTAGGAGTCCTTGGAATAGGAGTTCTGGCATGAGATTCCTATCTCCTCTCTGTCTGGACTTGAACTCCCCCTCCTGGCAGGAAGTAGGACCTATCCACCCCTACCGAGAGGTGCAGGAACAAGGTGGTTAGCATTGTTTCTGTCAACCTTTGCCAACCATTACTCACTGTCTACTGAAACACTGAAAAATAAAATAATAAACACCTTTATTGTAAATTACTTAAAACTTGGGGAGAGGACTCCCAAATTCTACATTTGTTTAGGGGCAGAGATTAAGTGGGCTAGTGGGTTCTCTTGTATATATCTAGAAGACCTCCAGGGGGACAATGAACATATATAACGTCTCATGATAGGTCTGGTCTAAGATATTATGTTGTGATGCTGAGACACCACACAATTCCCACCACTAAAAGAAAGCACTGCCACTCTATATATGTGCATACTCTGGAGGAATAGGTAAGTGTTGAGACCACCAGTACGGAGGTTACTCACTTTATTTTATTTTAGGCTCCATTCACACATCCGTGTGTGATTGCGGATCCGCAAACACGGACACCAGCCATGTGCGTTCCGCATGGCTGGCTCTATAATAGAAATGCCTTTTCTTGTCCATGTATTCGGACCAGAATAGGACATGTTCTATTTTTTTGCGTGGCCGCCGTACGGAAGTGCGGATGCGGACGGCACACTGTGTGCCATCCGCATCTTTTGCAGCCCCATTGAAAATGAATGGGTCTGCACCTGTTCCGCAATTTTGCGGAACAGATGCGGACACATTCTACGGACGTGTGAATGGAGCCTAAGGGTAAATGCACACGATCAGGATTTATCTGCGGACAATCTGCACTGAAATCCGCAGGTGTTCTCAGTGAAATTCGTGCGGTAAATCCGCACCAATTGGTGTGGATTTGCGTGCGGATTTGCATGCAGATTTTTTTTTCAAGTGAATGGAGAAAATCCTCATGAAATCCGGACAGGAAAAATAAAATAAATTGACATGCTGCGGATTGTAAAATCCGCACCGCAGGTCAAAATTCGCACTAAAAAAATCTGCATCGTGTGCATTGAGAATTTCAAATTGTCATAGAATATAATGTACATGACCTACCCTCTGTACCCTTACTGCAGACTGCTAGCAATTAATTCATAACTTCTAGTAGAAATAATAAAGGAATGGTACAACATACAGACATAAGAATAGATGCTCCAGAATTGTTATTACATGGTGAATGCACGAAGCTATTAAAACAGGCATGTCAGGAGTGGTGAAAGGTCCTCTTTAAGTGGTGAGCAGCCGTGATGAGGCAGACTACTTGACAGCAAGCGTGGTTGAAGAGGAGCCTCCCTGCAGGTCTGCCAATAATAAGAAATATGACTTCCCTCCAGGGGTGCATCTAGCCTTTCTGCTGCCTGAGACGAAAATTGAAACATAGCCCCCCACCAATACCAATTTCTTAACCTAGCCCTCTTTGCCCCAATGAAAGCGCTCATTCCCCATGGCGCTTCTGCTGCCCCCTTTTGCCCCTACCTGTTGCTGTCTGAGGTGATCGCCTCACCTGGCCTCATTGTTGGTGCTCCCCTGCATCCCCCTTGGAATTAGGAGCAGTGTAAATACTTACAAGGACTGTACCCTTCCATCAGAAAATATATATTTACTATGACTTTAAAGGGGTTGGCCCATCTTGTACATTTGGGGCATATAACTAGGATATGTCTGAGAGTCCTATCTCTGCACCACACATGCTCAGCTGCCGTGCATTCGTTTCTATGGGGCTGCTGAAAATAGCCGAGCAGCACACTGGGCTCTTTTTGGGACTTCCATAGAGAAATGAATGAAAGGCGGCTGCCTTCACTTTCCGCATTCCGTTCTACCCATATGTGCGGGTCCCACCTCTGTAATATGCCTCAATGTACAAGATGAGTCAACCGTTTTAAGATACTGCAATCACAAAAAATTCTATTTGGTTGCTTCTCAGTGATAGCTGTTTTCAGGAAAACCAGGTGATAAGCATTATCGTAGAGAATACCTGTCTGAGTGACAACCCCTGGGGGAGCAGTAATTGAGCCCATATTGGTTGTCATAGCTTTTTTCTAAAACAATGGGTAAAAACAGCTGAATACTGTAATACTGTACTTTTTCTCTTTAGTGTGAAATTTTTTTATTGCAAGAGCAATGAATAATTAATATATGCCTCTCATTATTTCAATTACAAGAATAACTGAGCTCGAGCCCCTACTTACACCATATCAGCACCCTCTGACTTGAGTTAACCCCTGTATCTGACTTTCTTCAGAATAAGTCCCACAAAGCTGTCTTGCCTAGAAGGAAGCAAACTTTCTATTCATTTCCAATAGCGTCTACTTGCTGTAGATATAAATGAATAGTGTCTTCTTGTTTGTGTATACACAGTGCATTATCCTCACAGATAGAACTGTTGCGCACATTCGGTTCGCTCCCCGTGGAGCACTTCCTGGCTCTATCTGTTCAGATGATTTATTCATTCACTGTACACGTGTTGAGGAGCATTTCAGCTAGAACACCAGTTGGGGAAGAAATTTCAATAAAAGTCTCTTATCGAATAGCCTTGTGTTTATTTCTCACCTTGATTCTCGAGAAACATCTCTCCCTGGTGTCTTATTTCCTACTTCGGCGTCTGCTGTTCTAAGAAACAATGAAATATTAAATTACACTTCAGAATGCACATAGATTCCTTGTCAGGACCAATATCTGTTCCAGTAAACCCTTTCTTCTACTTTGAAGTCAATTGGGCTTGCAATAAAGAAACCCGTGCATGTCAATTACATTCAAGCTTAGTGGACAAAAGGTTTCTACAATGGATTTTTTGCAAGTCATGCCCCCATCCAATTCATTTTTTTTGCATCACCGCTACTCTGAAATCTTGGCTGCAACCAGTAGCCCTAGCCTTACTTCTGCCCTGCTGATATCTGCTGTAGAAGCAGATATCAGATGTCAGGATCTGTACGTGTGGGCAGTTTCGGCAATAACATGCAACACAGGTTTCAACAGTTTAAAAGTCCAATTCGGAAGCCAAAGTTAAGTCTTCACTTTGAGCAAAGCACAAAAATAAAGAAAATACTTGCCCATCTGGGCACTGCCACTCTGACCTTAGACCTGCCACTATGCTGCTTGGACTGGAGTAAGGGGCATATTAGAAAGGCAGGTTTTAGGTTCCTGCGCCAACCAGGGTCGCTGTTATCATGGTGGGTGCTCAGACTATACCAGAGGTAGAATAGTTTTGAGTACTCAGCTAGTTGATAGGATAAAACTAGACCTCAATAACCGGCTATGGCTAACCTCCGGCACTCCAGCAATGTTGAAACTACAACTCCCAGCATGCTCCATTAATTTCTATGGAGTTCTGAGAACAGCAAAACAAGTGTACATCTTAGGAGTTGTAGTTTTACCACAACTGGAGTGCCAAAGGTTAGCCACCACAGGTCTAATGTATCATTTGGGCATAAAGGTACAAAGGATGCACCAGATACACATAATGCTTTGGGCCTACTTCAAATTTTACAAAATTTTATTTTCTAAACAATCCTAATAAATGTTACGTTTTGGTGATTCCTCCATTTTGAGCTGAACCTGCCCATCTGGGCACTAATTCAGCATCAATATTAGATAAGCCCTTGCACAACAATCAGGTGTTGTAGATTCAAGGCTCTGAAACTGAATGAGCTTATCAGCCCTGTATTCATTCCAGCAGTAATCAAACTAGCAGGTAAACCTGCATTGCCTTGGGCTAGGGAAAGGGTAGTACTGGAGTAGGAGAGAATGGAAAGTCCCACTACCAACCTACCTGCCATTCCATATCAAAAAGCCATCCCATTAAACAATTTGAAAAGGTACCTTAGCTAACTACACTTTGCTGAAGCAACTCAACTTTCCTAGATGCTTTTGCCTCGCTCATCTAGGCATTCTGTGCGAGATATGCACCCCTCCAGTACTTTACCAGACACTGTTTTACACAGGATATACAAAAAATTGTGTGTGTGTGTGTGTCTGTAGAGGGAGTGTGTTAGTTAATAAAGTCCTGTGATTACAGCAGCCTCTGCAGTGGCACAAGTAGTGTGTATATACACAAGGTACTAACCTAAAAGCAATGTGACGTGTCAGGGTTCCAAAAACAGTGACTAGTTTTTTTAGTGAATTAGGATGAAGAGGTTTTCAGTAATTTTGAGGCACTGTACATGAGGATAGATAAGAGTCTAAGGGGTGGCATGACCCTTTAATTAGTGGACTTATCACTGCTCCTGTGCTGTCATCCTGATTTTTTTTTTGGTCTCTCTGTACAGTATGCGTCCTGTTTCTCTTCACCATGTGTTGTGCCTGTGTCTGAACAGCAGGTGGCAGCATAGAGCAGACTAGTGTGAAGCATTATTGGAAAGAGGAAGTAGTCAGTGTGCAGGGGTTGGCTGCTGTATGCTCTTGAGCTGTAATATACCCAACATAAACTTTGCATTGTACTTATGGATTGTGGTAGCCAACTATGAGAGCTGATTGGTCCAAGAACTGCAGAGAGACTTTGGACTGTAAAGTCTGGTTAAAGAGCATCTGAGCTGGCTATGGTCAATATATAGTCTGCACTGTGTTAACCTGCTGAGCTGGGGATATGGAATCATTACAACAGTGAATATACAGGATGTTTTCTGATATGAAAGAATGTACAAATGCGTCCATAGAGTTATAAAAAGTACATTTTTCTAAGCCGTAGGGGAGTCTGTTACTGCTTCTTAGTCCAGAGGGGAGGAAATTGTTAGCGGACTCCCGGCAGTTCTAATCACCCCCAGCAGTGACAGACATATGGTTTGGCTTCATCTGGACGTTACATATGGAAATTCTAACCTCAAGTAGAAGAAATGGCAATACTATACATTTTCCATATCCTTTGGGGATGACTCATAGGTGTAGAATAGAACGGGGGTCTGGTAGCACATTAGCTATCACTGCTCAACCTTATCTCAAATATGTAAATGTATGAGATATAGAAATCATAGCCGTGGACTAGATATAGAATAATATATGCCCCTTTAGATACCACTCAAGCTACTTTCACATTTTTGTTGTCAATTCCGGTATTGGGATGGGGCAGAGGATCTCAATACCGGGATTAAACAGATCCATTTTGATTTCACATATCAGGATGCATCCGTGAAATCAAAATGGAAAAATAAAACGGATCGGTCACTTAATACATTGAAAATTAATGGGTGACGGATTTGGGTTTTTAGGTTTCTAAAAAAACAGATCTGTCACCATTGAGTTACGTTGTTTTCAGTGCCGGATCATTTTTTGTGTCCGGTCACAAAACGGAAAGCTGCAGGTACGGAAGACATCTTGATGCATCCTGAACAGATCTCTTTCCATTCAAAATGCATGAGGAATAAACTGAAAAGTTTTTTTTCTGGTTTTGAGATCCTCTGCCAGATCTCAATATTGGAAAACAACAACGCAATTGTGAAAGTAGCCTAAGAAGGGAGGGGATATGATGGTACAATTGACATCCATTATTAAGAAGAAGAAAGCATGTCCAGACTGTTATTTATTATAGGGGCTTCAGTGGCCATTATATAGAGAGGGGTATAAGAGGAGAGAAACACAACTCCCAGTATGTCCAGGGCATCAGTGGACATTTTAAGGAGAGAGGTATAAGAGGATAGAACTACAACTCCCAGCATTAGTGGACATTACATAGAGAAGGCTATAAGAAAGAACTACAACTTGCAGCATCTCTAGGATGTTCTTATGGGTTTTTGGAGGACATTACAGGGAGTAAGTGTAAAGAAAGAACTAAAACTCCTAGAATTTGACAATTTATAGAGGGAAATACTAACCTCTCACACACAAACAGCACAGGAACTCCACCCACAGTGACATCACACAAGGTTCAGGTCCTTCATCACTGCTCTGCACAGCTGAGCTCTGTGTCAATGGGTAAATGCCTTGAAATGAAATTGTCTGGAGTAGAATGAGCAAGATGATAAGGCCAGGAGGCAGTAGATAGATCTCAGGGGAGTGGGAGAGAAAGTGGCGGTGGGACCAAGAGCAGGGACTCCTTTAGCAGTGCAGGCAGATCCATCCATGTGGTTAAGCCTGTCCCTCTCCTGAACTTCTCAGTGTTTGTGTGTGTTGTCAGGCACGTTCACTTAGCCATTCTGTAGTCAAAGATGTAGAAGAGTGGTGGAAAGAAAAAGTTCTCTCCTAAACTGCTTGTAGACATAGCTGTGTGTGCACTATGGATTAAATGTCTTTGTGTCGTTTATGTTTTTCCAGGCTTTAGTTTCCATTTATGACTACCCATACAAATAAGATACCTGTCGGCTTGTTCTGCATGTATTCTGAACTGGGATATATACGTCTGATTTGTATGGCTAACATTTATTGATCTGACCATGCGTAGTACTGCTATGTGCCAGTAAGAAATGCCCCCAGTGCCCCCATGTGCCAGTGGCTTCCCTGTCCTGCTAGACAAGCAGATCTGTGCCTATGAATTGTGTCTGTATCACCATTTCCCAGGCCTGGTCCTCAGGGTAAGGCAGGAGAGACTGATGCACTGAATAGTAATGTAATATGGAACAAGTACACAGCAGTGATTACAACGTGCTTCTCTTACATTATTGGATTAAATAGGTTCTTAATAGAGATGAGCGAACGTGCTCGTAACGAGCACTGTAGCGCTCAGCTCCCCTGCGCTCGCACGGGCGCAGGCATCCGCTTCCGTCCTCCTCACCCGGCGGAAGCGAATGCCTGCACCCATGCGAGCGCAGGGGAGCCGAGCGCTACAGTGCTCGTTACGAGCACGTTCGCTCATCTCTAGTTCTTAACCCTTCCATGACCGGGCCTAAAAAAGGCCTGAATGTCCAGGCAACTTTTTATGATTTTGTGAACGTGGTGGTTTAGCTTTTTTATTTGTTTGACTACCAAAATAATTTTAGCGATTTTTTTTTTTTTTTGCTTGACACTTGACTTTTCATTAGAATGGTTTTTTTAGAGATTTTTTTTCTTTTTTTAGGTTTAATTTGGGGGAAAACAGCAAATAATAATAATAATAATAATAATAATAATTATTATTATTATTATTATTATTATTTAGTTGTTTTTTTATTATAGCTTTTTATTTCTTAAATATTAAAATTACACAAAAAATAATTATTGTAATGGGTTCCCTATTTTGTGACGATTGTTTTCATATATAACATGTATAGGTTAAAGCGAACAGGGCAACTATGGTGACGGTTTCTGTTAACTTCATTTTTAATTTTTTTTTTTTACTTTTTTTATTTGTGTTTTATATTATTATTAATTTTTTTTTTTAAACTTATATTTTAATTTATTTTTGCCACATAATATGTCCCCCATGAGGTCATTAAAAGACCTCTGGAGGACACTGATTTTTTTTTTTCACTGTTTCCACTGTAACTGGGGCAGCCACAGGAGCCCCAGTTACAGGGGAAAGCAGCCCCCTGTGGGCGCATTACACACAGACAGAGCGTATCAAGGTCTCCTTAGACCCTGCATCTGTGCTCCTGCCCCTGCTCCAGACACCCCTGGCGGTCACGTGACCACCGGGACTAACAGAGCCACTTCCTGCTCTCCCCCATGCGCTCAGGTACGGCTCTCCTGCTGGCACAGGAGAAAGCAGAAGCAGTAATAAACCACTACTGTCTTCTCCTCAGGGTCCCCACTGTGTCTCACAGCTGGGACCCGACCTGCTCCTGCTAGATTGCAGAAGCAGAAACTTTAATCCCAGCGCTGCCTGCGCATGTATATACGTGCTATCTGCACAGGGTGGCAGTCATGGCTAATCGGTAAGTCCGTGTCTAAAGATCCCTTTACACAAGAAGATAATTGATTAAATTGAGTGACAAACGAGGCCTTATTCAAGCCGTTAAAGGGGTTGTCTCACTTCAGTAAGTAGCATTTATTATGTAGAGAAAGTTAATACAAATCATTTACTAATGTATTGCGATTGTCCATATTGCCTCCTTTGCTGGCTGCATTCATTTTTCGATCATATTATACACTGCTCGTTTCCATGGTTACAGACCACCCTGTAATCTATCAGAGGTGGTCATGCTTGCACAATATAGGAAAAAACACTAGCCTATGTGCGCTCCCATGGTCCCGACCACCAGAGAGGCTGACAGAGAGAGAGTTAAATACTGATGACCTATTCTCCAGGTCAACAGTATCTGATCGGTCAAGGTTCGACACCCGAGTCCCCTGGCAATCAGTTATTTGAGAAGGCATCAGCGCTTCTGTGAGTGCCAACCACAGCGCCATACATTGTATAGTGGCTGTTCCTGGTATCGCAGCTCAGCCCCATTTACTTCTATGGTTCTGAGCTGCACCTAGGCCACATGAACATGTCATCATTTGGCCTAGGGAAAGCTGTGAGAAGGCTTAGGTGCTACTGTGAGCGCCGCTGCCTTCTCAAACAGTTGATTGGCGTGGGTCCTGGGAGTCGGACCCCCACTGATCAGATACTGATGACCTATCCTGAGTCTTCAGTATTTAAGTCTTGGAAAACCCCTTTAATTCTCAGGATCGGTGGAGAGTCCCACAGGTCAGACCCTCAACAATTGTAAAGTCTTTACATATCCTAGTAATTTGCCATCACTTTATAAAATAGAAAAACCTCTTTCACATGGTTGTGTGGACTCAGCCTGAGGTTACTGGTTCTTAAATTTTTTTTATATTTCTTTCCTGTCTCTGTAGGATTTTGTAATGGGGCTTTCTACACTGCTGAGAGGGACAATTCAAGAAAAACTGAACTGGGCGTTTAATTTATATGATATTAATAAAGATGGCTATATTACTAAAGAGGTAAGGCCCATTCTTATATGGTATGTACAAATTAATTCAATGCCAATGGTTTAAACGTCCAATGAAAATTTTAACAAACTCAAGGATTTATGATGAATTATGAAAATATTTGGATTGAAAAACAAGAAAAAAGCAGCAAAAAAAAGAAAATAACAGTAAATACAAAACAGGTCATAATTTTAGGAAGGGACCAATTAGAGTGGAGATGTTATGTTATTATATTTCATGATTTAACTTGATGTACTTTTTTCAATTTTTTCAACCGTACTAACTGTAAAAAAAAAATAATCCAGGCCCTAACTCTTTTAGTGAACTTACCATCACCACCTCCTCAGGCAGAGAGTTCCATAGTCTCACTGCTCTTACCGTAAAGAATCCCCTTTCATGCTGAGTTAGAAACCTTCTTTCCTCTAGACGTAGAGGATGTTCCCTTGTCACAGTCATGGAAAGATCTATGTATGACCTTTAATTCATACATAGTTATTTGATTCCCCGTCACCTTTTTTCTAAACTAAATAATACAGTGGAACGACTTTCTTGAAATTAATTTTGTGTCCAGTTCATTTAGTTGAACCAATCATCAGATTTGATTTGGGTCTGAATAAATTCGACCCAAATTGAAAGTGACCTAATCGTTCTGAAGGGCCATGTATGACATTCTGTGGTCTCCTAGGACTGTATCCAACCCCCTTTGAAAGTGACAGCAACATTTACGGCTATGGGTTAATGGATGGTAGCCAATGGTAGCAAACATCCTGTTTAATAAAATGACATTCCTGTTTAATCCTTACACTCCCAGCGCCGTACTGCTACGGCACTGATCAGCTACAGGGGTCCGGCAGTGACCGATAGCCGGACTGCGCTGACCATGGCATGTGCGATGTCTGTGGTGGGAGGGAGAGCCCATCGGGTGCCCAAGCTGCTGTGACCGGGACCCGATGGCAGGGAAGGCAGCCCGATGCCTTCTTTAGGAACACTGTGTAATACACTTACAGCCAATGCATTGCAATACAGAAGTATTGCAATGCATTGTGTAGGGGATCATACCCCCAAAAGTTGAAGTCCCAGACTGTGACAAAAAATAAAGTGAAAAAAGAAGTTAAAAAAATAAAGTTTAAAAAAAAAAAAGTTTCAAGTAAAAAAAAAAAAAAAAGCGTAATTTTCGCAAAATAAAGTTTAAAAAAATAGGAGGAAAAAGAAAAGTAGGCATATTAGGTATCGCCCCCTCTGTATCAACCAGCTCTATAGAAATATCACATGACCCACCACGCTAGGTAAACGCCGTAAACAATAAAAAATAAAAACAGTGTAAAAAAAGCCATTTTCTGATCACCTTGCCTCACAAAAAGTGTAATACCAAACGATCAAAAAGACATATTAATCCCAAAATGGTACCAATCAAACCGTCATCTCGTTCCGCAAAAAATGAGACCCTACCTAAGACAATCGCCCCCCCAAAAAAAAAAATATGGCTCTCAGAAAATGGCAACACAAAAAAAGATTTTATTCTGTTCAAAAATTCATTTACTGTGTAAAACTTAACAAAAATAAAAATAATAGACATATTGGGTATTGCCGCATCCGTAACAACCTACTGTATAAAAATATCACATGATTTACCCCTTTGGGTGAATGCTGTAAAAAAAAATTAAAAATAACTATGTCAAAACAGCTATTTTGAGTCACAAAAAGTGTAATACCAAGCGATCAAAAAGTCTTATGTACCCCAAAAATGGTACCAATGAAAACGTCACCTCATCCCGCAAAAAATGAGCTCCATATAAGACAATTACTCAAAAAAATAAAAATCAATGGCTCCCGCAAACCAATCCATCAAAATCTGTGCTGCAAAATCCAAATGGCGCTCCTTCTCTTCTGAGTCCTGCCATGTGCCTCCATAGCAGTTTATCACCACATATGGGGTGTTGCCGTATTCAGGAGAAAATGTGTAACAAATTTATGGGCTACTTTTCTCCTGTTACCCCTTGTGAAAATGAAAAATTTGGGGCTAAAGCAACATTTTATTGGAAGAAATGAAATTTTTCATTTTCACAGCCAAGTGTTTCCAAATTCCGTAAAACGCTTAGGGGCTCAATGTGCTCAGTACACCCCCTAACATATTCTTTGAAGGGTGTAGTTTCCAAAATGAGATCACTTTTTGAGGGTTCCACTGTAGGGTCAGGGTCAGGGTCTCTCAATTACAGAATGGTGCCTAAAAACCATTCTAGCAAAATCTGCCTCCAAAATCCATATGGCGCTCCTTTCCTTCTGACCACTGCCACAAACCCATAGAGACGTTTACTACCACATATGGGGTATTTCTGTAAACTGCAGAATCAAAGTAATGTATATTGAGGTTTTGTTTGCTGTTAACCCTTGCTGTGTTGCAAGAAAAAAATTAACGTGAATAATCTACCAAAAAAGTGAAATTTTGAAATTTCACCTCCATTTTCTTTTAATTCTTGTGGAACACCTCAAGTGTTAACAAAGTTTGTAACAGTAGTTTTTTATAATTTGAGGGGTGTAGTTTCTAAAATGGGGTCATTTATTAGTGGTTTCCATTAGGTAAGCCTCAGAAAATCACTTTATAACTGAATTGGTGCTCAAAAAAATGGTTTGGGAAATTGTGTTGAAAATTTGAAAAATTGCTTCTAAACTTCTAAGCCCTCTAACTTCCTAAAAAAATAAAATTACATTTACAAAATGATGCCAACATAAAGTAGACATATGGGGAATGTTAAGTAATAAATATTTTATGAGGTATCACTTTCTGTTTTAAAAGCAGAGAAATTTAAATTTTGAACATTGAAAATTTTTCAAAATTTTTGGTAAATTTTGGATTTTTTCATAAATAAAGGTGAAATATATTGACTCAAATTTATGACTGTCATGAAGTACAATGTGTCACTAGAAAACAATCTCAGAATGGCCTAGATAAGTAAAAGCGTTCTAAAGTTATTACCACATAAAGTGACACGTCAGATTTGCAAAAATCGGCCTGGGATTTAAAGTGAAAAGTGGCTCGGTACTGAAAGGGTTAATAACACACTGCAATGTTGTACTTATTTATTTATTTTTTAAATGGACCAAAAATTGTCCCTTTTTGGTGGCAGATGCCTGCTTCTCTGTCTTTTGCCATTTTGAGCCCTTTTTCTAAAATGAATCGTAAAAGTTTTGGATTTGCTAGAATCTCTAGCCCTGCAAAAAAAAAAAACATAGAACATGTCCTATTCTTGTCCGTTTGCGGACAAGAATAGTAATTGCTATAAGGGGCAGTTTATTCTGTAAATTGTGGAATTGTCCGTGTTTTGCGGACCCGCGGTCGTGTGCATGTAGCCTACAGTATGTAATTCCTTACTAATCTAGTCATCTCAGTCAGTAATCCTAGAAGTGACCTCTGGGATCTGCACCTATTTTGCAAAATGGGCGTCTCCCTATTTTTAAACAGGGGACGGCTAGCGGCCTTGGCCTCTAGACCCTATCAGATTTGTTTTCACACATTTTACGTGATTATTACCTTATTCTTCACCATTGTCAATAAACCGATAGACAATACAATTATATTTGCCAATTCTATACCATCATCATCGCAATTTATAAGTGCCAATTAGAAATGAGCGAATTTCATATTTTGAAATTCGTTTGCGCTTCGTTTACTGGTAAAAGGTGAATTGCGTTATGGATTCCGTTACCACAGACCATAACGCAATTCTATGACGGGAATTTCATAACCTCAAATTCGCTCATCTCTAGTGGCAATGTAGAATTATATCCCGTCAATCAAGGCTGATGATCTCGATAATCTACTGATCATGTCTTACAGGAGATGCTTGACATCATGAAGGCCATCTATGATATGATGGGTAAATGCACATACCCTGTTCTTAGGGAAGATACACCAAAACAACATGTTGAGAATTTCTTCCAGGTAAGATCAGCATATAAAACTGAAAATATGTATGATAGATATGAATATGCTTTGTGTGAAGGAGATATGTCTCTGCATCGTTCACACAGGGTCATTTTGGTGCAGCTTTTGCCGTTACCTTTATATTTTATATAGGATTCACTTCTGATTTTGGCTGGTGAAAATGAAAGCAAAAACTACACCAAAATGGCACTGGATATCAGTAAGACTTTAAGCCTCAAAACAAGGTAACATTTTAAGCAAGTAGATATTTGATATCAGGCATAATACACTGCAGTACCAGAGCATTGCACTAAACATGTGTTCCTCAATCTGCTGTATGTGTACCCCAAGGGCAGGACTGATTGCTAGAACTACTTCATCAGGACACCGACGCAGTTTAATACTGGGGCACGACATCGTTCACTCTCATAGGTATAGACCTGAAGCCTATCAGAGCACACGAACAGGCAGAGCAGTGACCTCATCTTCGTATCGCCTGAGTCGGGATGGAAGCAATATTGGCGGTTTAACAGCTTAGATACCATGATTTATAGTCACTGTGGCACAAGAGGTGTTCCAGAAGAAGAGGACTCCCACTGTAAGCCTATGGACACTCCCATTTGGAGATTATCGTATTACTGCACTGTAATTAACTGCTCTTAGGTAGAACCATAGAGAAGAATGGAGCGGCTGTGTGCATGCTCAACCATCGCTTTATTCATATGAGGAAACAGGATCCCTGCCTTTGTAGGGTTCCCAGTGACCTCCAATGATCAGACTCATCTCTATCTTGTGGACAGGATATTGGTGACACATCCTTCCTATATTGTCTGTAGACACAGTGTAGCAGGGTGTGAGTGTGTGTTGTATGGCAGATGCAATAAATGGGACATGTCATAATATTACCGTGCAAAAACTCTAACAAGTGAGCTGCAGACAACTAAGTGTCAGCCTATTGTGGCTGCTCCAGCAGCATGCGTAAAAATAAAGGAGGAGATTTATCAAACTGGTGTAAAGTAGAACTGGCCTAGATGCTCATAGCAACCAATCAGATTCCACCGTTCATTTACCAAAGAAGCTGTGAAGAATGAAGGTGGAATCTGATTGGTTGCTATGGGCATCTAGGCCAGTTCTATTTTACACCAGTTTGATAAATATCCCCAAAATGTTTATTTTTTTTGTTAGCCACATACCAAATAGTAAAAAACATCAAAAATGAGTAAAACATGTTTATAATAAAAACCTGATTTGTGTAATGTTGTAACAATACAGTACATTCCTCTACATAAATTCTATTGGCAGTTGTTCATTTATATATCCAGACATTTTATTTTTCAGAAAATGGACATAAATAAAGATGGAGTTGTGACTATAGAAGAATTCATAGAAAGCTGCCAAAAAGTAAGTATCATGCAAAGAGAAAGTATCATGTAATAAGGGCCTACATGTGCTCAATAGCTAACTATATCACCAGGAATATCACTACTATAAAAGGGTAAAAAATAAAAGGTAAAAGGGTAAAAATTAAAGGGAAAGAACCACTAAAATAAACCTTGCCACATGGTCCAAAACATATCACGTTTCATGTCATATTAAGGCACAAATCTTTCCAATATACTTTTTCTCAGTTGGTTCCACTCCTGGTTTTGGCTTACTCATACTAAGGGCTCGTTCACACGGCCGTATTTTTCTTTCCGTATCCGTTCCGGTTTTTTTGCGGACCGTATGCGGAACCATTCAAAAACGGAAGGTACTCTGTGTGCATTCCGTTTCCGTATGTCCGTTTTTCCGTTCCGCAAGATTATGAGTCTTGTCCTATTATTGTCCGCATCACGGACAAGAATAGTACTGTTCTATTAGGAGCCAGCTGTTCCGTTCCGCAAAATACGGAATGCACACGGATGTCATCCCTATTTTTTGCGGATCTGTTTTTGCGGACCGCAAAAGACATACGGTCGTGTGAACAAGCCCTAATACTGACCAAATACTGATAGCATGAAAGAGGGCTTAGACTTCATTGTCAATCCTTCACCTACAAATACTCTATGTACTGATACAGAAGGTTCATTGATGGCCAACAAATACGCACAGCCACCTCTCTATTCCCAGCCAGATGTTCCAGGGTCCCATTCTTGAGATTAGAGTGGGTCCCAGAGGTGAGATAAGCTATAAATGTCCCAGGTAGGACAACCCATTTAAGGAACTTATAATTATTGCCAGGAGAAAAGAAAGACAAGGTGTGACATGATTGAACTTTAAAGAGTTCAGGGTGTAAATAATGTTCAGGTAGATATCTTCCAAAAGAGCTTTGATGGAAACAGTTGTAGTACTTTAGAACAAATATTCTTCTGATGTAATGCAGGAATCAACAGTAATTGATTAGCCAGCCTGGGACAAACATGAGTCCATCCTATAATGAGTAAGCGAGAACTTAAAGGGGTTGTCCAGGCAGGAAAGTTTATCTAGGAAACTGCTTTGAATATGCTAAAAGAATTCATACTCTAAACGATCCCCCCTCTCCCATGATGATTTCTGCTTCATGCCCCCTCTTAACACAGACATGCATTACTGCATCATAAGCAGCACTTGATCTTAGGTCAGTTGCCATGTCAATTCCTAAGTCCAGCAGAGGTTTCTCCCGTTCTATTGGATATTGGTGGAAATGTATATGTGAGAGCAGGGGCGTAGCTAAAGGCTCATGGCCCCTGGTGCAAGAGTTCAGCTTGGGCCCCCCCCCTTCCCTCAGCACTGGTGCACCTAGCTTTTCTGCCGGCCAAGTCAAAAATTGAACCCCCCCCCCATGCCAAATTCTCACCCTAACCTTTTCCCTCCTAACATTACGTATATCACTACAGAACATACAGGGTATGGCTACATTCACACGACAGTTGTTTTTGCAGCCTCCGATCTGCATATTTTGCGGCTCAGATGCGGACCCATTCACTTAAATGAACACTGTGTGCTGCTCCCATGTGCCAGTAAAAATGCCCCCAGTGCCAGTAAAATGCCCCCAGTGCCCCATGTGCCAGTAAAAATGCCCCCAGTGCCCCCATGTGCCAGTAAAAATGCCCCCAGTGCCAGTAATAATGCCCCCATGTGCCAGTAAAAATGCCCCCAGCGCCCCAATGTGCCAGTAAAAATGCTCCCAGTGCCCCCATGTGCCAGTAAAAATGCCCCAGTGCCAGTAAAATGCCCCCAGTGCCAGAAAAAATGCCCCCAGTGCCAGTAAAAATGCCCCCAGTGCCCCCAACTATAGACTGTGAGGTATATAGAAGGCTGATGTAATATATTCCTTAGTCGTAGCACCGTGTACTACAGAGGGCACTAAAATGCACTGGCCAATATAGATATATTGATATCTAGGTAAAATTATCTTCAGATCTATCAAGAAATAGCACGCAGTATTTGTATATCACACTGGAATCTACAGATCAATACGGAATCTATAGACTGTGAGGTATATAGAAGGCTGATGTAATATATTCCCTTGTCGCAGCACCGTGTACTACAGAGAGCACTAAAATGCACTGGCCTATATAGATATATTGATATCTAGGTAAAATTATCTTCAGATCTATCAAGAAATAGCACGCAGTATTTGTATATCACACTGGAATCTACAGATCAATACGGAATCTATAGACTGTGAGGTATATAGATGGCTGATGTAATATTCCCTTCTCTCAGCACAGTCATGCACAGGAATATATCTGTTTAGAGATGTATAGTTTGAGCTATGTGGATGGACAAGGTGTACCAGGCACAGCTCTGCACAGAATACAGGCTTACAGCATATACTGTATACTGTTCTTCAGAGAATAATTAGTCTTTAAAAAGACTGTTGGGGCTTCCTAACCTAACTCCTAACTCCTAACTCCTTGCTGCACACACTACACTAGCTAAGACTGTCTCTCTCTTCTCCTTCCAAAAGCACAATGAGGCTGGTGCTGCAGGTCCCTACCTTATGTAAAGTAAGGTCACATGTTACTGCCAGCCAATCACTGCTGGGGAGGTATAGGGGCTGGTACATCACAGCAGGCATTCCCACAGCCTTCCCTTTCATGCTGATTGGCTGAAGAAAGCGGGCATTTCAAACTTCCAGTGACGCACGAATATTCACGAGTCCGCGCTGCCTCGGGATGCCGAGCCGAAGCGGGCAATATTCGTGCGAATCACGAATATTGCAGCTTCGATTCGCTCATCACTAGTAAGTACACTTCCCTCTGCAGGTCCATGTGATGTGGAGGTGGAGGTGGAGGTGGAGGTGGAGGTGTCTTGACAGAAAGGCCTCCAAAGGTGAACAGCCCCTTTAAGGAACTGGGACAGAATATGTTATTGGGGGTTAGGATATGTCTTCAAATATTGTAGCCGGTGCTTATGGTCATAATTCAAGGCTTCTACAGCTAATCGCTCAGCCATGATTTGCAAGTCACACGTGGCTCTGTTTGGAGACCACTGCTCTACATGCTACTGTGATGTGGAATCAGCTGTGATAGGCTTATACACCCTGCAGATATCATCTATTCACAGCCTGCAACAGGGCAAAAACATCCTGTAAATCACAGATACCAGCCACAGAGTCACCATATCTCCAAATATCTCACTCTCCATTAATAAGTCAAGTCCCATCCCCCCAGCATCTTCCACAATACATCTCAGAAATGCCCACTCTAGAACATACTTATAATACACTCTGGAAAACCCTTTAAGGTCTGGGGCAGTGCTCCTCTGTACAGCTTCTATTCTGGCTGGAACAATGCTAGTAGCAGATCTCTTATTCATGTCAGTAGATCCTGCTGTACCGCTTGTATGAACTAAGTAACAGATCCAGTCTCTGATTCCAGGTGGATCGTTCTAACCAATGGTGTAGATATTGTTGGGATCGGAATATATGGGATGGGGGTTAGCAATGACAAAATTCAGAGGCTTCAGAGGTTAAAAATACAACTTGGCTTTATTTGGTCCAGCAACAAAACAGCGACATCACATAGAGATCAGATATCAGACGTTCCACTGCGTCTACTGTGCCTTCCCAGACTCAACAGTTTTATGTCCCAGTGGCTCAGCAGCATAGTCTGAGGTAATTGTGTGTGTGGGGTGGGGGTCGGGGTGTACTGGAGGGGGAGGGAATGGCAGGTCCCACTGCCAACCTACCTGCCATTCCAATAAAATTCAGGCCCGGAAAAGAAAGTAACTAAAAACCTCAGCAAAGAAAATTTACTGAGGAAATCCAACTTTCCTGGATTTTTCATCTCACCTACATTAAATAATGTGGATGAGATGTACACCCCCTCCAGGGGTCTTCCATCTACCTATGTATTCTACGATAGATAGACAGACAGGGGGAAGACAGACATACACATAGACAGACAGATAAACAGAGGGACATACAGACAGGCAGATATGGCCACTGTAGATGTTATTTCAGGGCTTTTGGACTAAATGGGCATGATGTTAAATAGACTCCATTTAGTCCACGGACCGGCAGGTGCAGCAGGTGATCATACACAGATGTTTCTTGTGCTCGGTCTTTTTCCCCTTGTTCTTTTTATGGGTACTGTTTTTTATCCATTGGCGGAAACGCTTCAGGCGGGATGGTCTTTTCGAGATTTTCTCTTCCTCTATGTTAGATGTTATCGGTATCTTCTCCTTTGCTTTAGATGTTATTTTCCTCTTTTTTTTCTCCTCTCTTTTTGCAGCCTTTAGTTGTTTAATAATTGTTATTCCCTCGATGTTATACGTGGGCTGTCTGATGTTATTTTTCATAGTGGGCACAGGAGGTGTTTTAACAACTACAAAATGAAAAGGAAACCATCAGCAGGTAGAAGATATAACAGAATCTAATCTTTTAATATTATGAGCAATGCAGTAATATAGTGATGCAGCTCATCAGCAGAAACAAGCTTTCTAATCTCTGAATTCTGGGGTAATAGAAGGACCCCAAATGTGTGTGATGAGCAGATATGAGAGGTAACCCTAAGCTCTGCCTGTACCCCACTTATATATGTTATTATATAGAAATTATTACCTGGCTTCTCCACTCGAACCATCTCCAGATCTCTTGCCTGTTTTTGTTCTCTCCTTCGCCAGGCCCGGTACCTGTGAGACAGAGAAATGTCCTGACATGAGCCGCTACAGATGACAATCTCTAGTTCCCCATCAGAATATACACATGACCCCCTCCCCCACAACAGGGGGTGAGATATAAAGGTGCCGTATATAACAGGCTGGAAGAATATGGTGCCGTAGTCTATATTACATTATAATACAGCAGCGGAAAAGGGGGGACAGTGGTTACCAGATTATATCCCTGCCCGATGCAGCCCCTGTATTATAACCTGACTGCAGTAGTTACTGCGCCCCCTGTAGGTCAGACAGTACAGTGTACAGAGAATAATGTGATGTGTAGAGTAGAAGAAAACTGGAAACTCACCAGCAAAAGAAGATAATCCCGGCAGCAACCAATAAAAATACAAACAGGGGCAGGACAACGCGGTACATGGCTGGTAAGAAAGACACAAGATGCTCGTTATCAATTCTTATCATAGAGAACATATTCTACAAGACATTGTCCAACATCTCTAGATCCTCCTGATGCCAGCAGTGCCCTTCATGAGGACATCAGCAGGTAGGCACTGGCAGCTTGGCTGGGCATGGAGGGGGTAATTGCTGGACTGTGGGCTGGTAACGTCTGGATATGGGGCACATCATTATATGTTCCAGCATCACTTTATAGGACCCATCCCCCAAAGGAGCAGCTTAGTGGCTGTTCTCCTCCACTACAGTCAGGGCTTACTAGAGGATGATGAGAGTAGAATTAGGAGAGGAAGGAAATGTCTACTCACTGGAATTTGCACCCGCGCTGTCCGGACCGGGAGTTGTTCTAACCGGTCCTGGGAAAGTCACTGTCCATGAAAGAATGAAGGAAAATAAAGACATGAAATCAATGAAATCATAATCATGTAAGGATAAATACAATATTCAGCCCTATTCAGTAAGACGAACCTCCAGTGATAATATCCATTACCTGTAGGTGTTATTGTGGGCTTTCCGTGAACAGAAAATATAAAAAATAAAAGAAATGCAAGAGCAATTCGTCTCGAATCCATCGTCTCCAACTACTAACCCTCAAAAGAATCTAGTGCCCCAAAACACATAGAAGCCTGGCCACAGCATTGTGATGTCACACAGCTTCAGTATTCTAAGGGGGTGGGGCTTCTGGTTGCTGCTGATGTCATCAGAGATCTAGTCTGAATGAAGAACTATATATAGAACAGTGATGTTTAAGGGGAATGCCGCTTTTAGTAAACCTTTATTAAAATCATAAGGATATTGAGGGTTATTTATCAAACTGGTGTAAAGTAGAACTGTCTTAGTTGCAAAATAAGAAAAGAACTGGATCGTACATCCACATGCTATGTTTTGATCTCATCCCTGCTACTTTGAAAAATGAAAAGAAGAATCTGATTGGTTGCTATGAACAACTGAGCCAGTCCTACTTTAAACCAGTTAGATAAATGACCCCCATGATGTACATTATAGCATCAGATGCTATATATGTATATATAATATAATATAATAATATATGTGTATTCAGTGGTTGTTCTAATCAATACACCAATATCCACAACGGACACATGGATTCAGAGATACATGTACTACAAAGTGTCAGACACAAAGATGTATAAACACCCCATGATGACTCAGCGAATCAAAAAGATAGGGCCCAACTGCATCACTTACGTTTCCCCAACAGTAAGGTCCAGATGGACCACCTACATGCCCCGCCGGAAACAGTGCGGCGTGTTGTCTCCACGTGGCTGATGTGGACACAACACTATGTAGTGCATGTATCTCTGAATCCATGTGTACATTACTGCACAAATTACGAACATACAGTTTAAGCGTTGTTAAAAGTACGCTACTGAACTGTATGCGTAAGCATTAGCGTAAAAAGTGCGTATGAATCCTTAGCGTACTATTGACTCACGAATGCGTCATACACACACACGAGGCTAGGTACTGTAGTAGTGGCCAGGGGCAGGGAGGCAAATGGCCTTCATGCTGCCTGAGGCAAAAATTTAACTGCCAACCCCCCATGCCAAATTCTTGACCTAAAGCCTTCCTTCCAACTATAGATGTACCTTGATCAGCATGCATTTTCTATAATACTGGTGTCTTTTTATGCAGCACAAGGGTCTTTGGGGCCCCCTCCGGCTCCTGGGCCCGGTAGCGGCTGCTACCTCTGCACCCCCTATAGCTACGCCCCTGTGTGAGAGCTCTACAGTTACTATGTTGTAAAAGTGGTATTTGACCTCAGTGTACTTGCTGCCTTTTTACATATATATACAGCGTTGGGGGTCAGGTTCAATGTCAGAAGAAAACAATGGTAATGTTGCTGTTTTCAGTGGAATTCAGTTGTGCCCTTTTTACCATGAAAGTGTCTGAAATGACACCTTCTAGCCTATACAGGAACATTACACGCTACACTCCTGAGAGGTGGACTATGGGGTCAATGGGCCAGTTGTAGTCTTTCAGCAAGCTCATTTTAAAGTCTGAGGGAACTAATACAGTATGTATGTGAACTCAGCCTTAGAAAACATCAAGCATGACCTCAATTATAGATATCGAAACATCTCAGCTTGGATCACTTAGGGATTCAAAGAACAACCAACAGAAGAGATCTCACCTATAAATGGATAAAAGTATAGGTACACAGTCCACATCACTTAATCACTGAATTCAGGTGTTTCACTCAGTCCCATTACCACAGATGTATAAAATCCAGCCACTACCTATACAGACTGCCTTAACATTTGTGACAGAATTGATTGTTCTAAAGAGATCACTGAATTCCAGCGTGGCCCTGTAATAGGATACCACGTTGCTCCAAGTTAGCTTGTGAAATTTCTTCCCTCCAACAGTGGTATTACGGTATTATTGTCAGCTGTGAGTGATATTACTGCAAAGTGGAACCACAACAACTCAGCTAAGAAATGGAGACCATGTGAAGTTAGAGAGCGGAATCAGCGAGTGCTGAGGCGCAAAGTGCCCAAAAGTCACTGATACTCTCCTGAATTAACTGTAGAGTCCAAGCCTCTTCTGGCATTAACATCAGCACAAAAACCGTGCACCAGGATCTTCATGACATGGGTTGGATGGACCGGTGTAAAGTATGCCGCTACTGGACTATGGAGCAATGAAAAACGTGTTCTCGTGCAGTCTGATGATCAAGTCTGGGTTTGGTGAATGCCAAGAGAATGTTACCTGCCTGACTGCATTGTGCCAACTGTAATATTTGGTGGAGGAGGGATAATGTATGGAGTTGTTTTTTAGGGATCAGCATAGTGCCCTTACTTCCATTTTCAAGACATTTTGGACAAATGTATGTTTCCAACTTTGTGAGAACAGTCTGGTGAAGGCCATCTTCTGTTCCAGCATTATGGTTCCCTAGTGCACAAAACAGAGTCCATAGTGGCATGGTTGATGGAGTTTGGTGTGGAAGAACTTGACTGGCCGCACAGAGCCCATCCATCACCTTTGGAATAAATTAACATGGAGATTGCAAGCCAGGCCTTCCCAAAAGAGTGGAAGCTTTTTTACCTGCCAAGGGGGCACCAGCTCCATATCAATGCCTAGGGATTTGGAATGGGTTTCCATAAAAGCTCCAGTAGATGTAATTTGTAGGTGTCCCAATAATTTTATCCATATCACCACATTAAATAAATGTTTAGTCCTGTTTTGTTACCAAAAGCATAGTCATATATAACCCCTCCAGGAAGCAATGGCAGCTCAATACTATCTCTAATAATAACATCTTATCATCAAGGTATTAGAATTGAACCCCTTTTGGGATCCTATTGACTCTTTAAAGACCATTTGATGTTCATTCTACAACGTATATACCAAAAACTACAGAACAATTAAACTTAAAGGGATTGTCTCCCGTCAGCAAATGGCATTTATCATGTAGAGGAAGTTATTACAAGGCGCTTACTAATGTATTGTGATTGTCCATATTGTCTCCTTTGCTGGCTTGGCTTATTTTTCCATCACATTATACACTGCTTGTACCCAGGGGCTACGATCATCCTGCAAGTGGTCGTGCTTGCACATTATAGGAAGAAGTGCTTTCATGTAGGTGCACTCCTGCAGTCCAAGACAGGTCAGTGCTTTTTCCTAAATTTTGCAAGCATGTCCATCTCTAATGATGACCACAAGATTTCCAGCCATGTTAGAATGTTAAATATTCAAATTTGGGTAATAATGTGATTTTACCACAAATATAACCATGGAACATGGTTTCCAACCACAATTTTTCTTTTTTTCTGGACAATTAATCCCAAAATTACAAACAGTCTGTAGACTGTAGAAATTGGAAAACCATAATGAATGATAAGGATTATAAGTAATACAGGTCTATAGCTCAATATACCGATAATAACTCAATATCAGCATTAAAGGGGTATTCTCATCTTAGACAATGGGGGCATATCGCTAGGATATGCCCCCATTGTCTTATAGGTGCGGGTCCCACCGCTGGGACCTGCACCTATATCCAGAACAGAGCGGGGAGCGCTGCGCCTGGAGGACCCCAGGTTTCCGGGGGTCCGGCCACCACCAGGCGCAGCTCCCCGCGCCGCTCATAGAAATGAATGGGAGCCGGGCATTGCATGCGCGGTGCGCTCCCATTCATTTCTATGGAGCCGACGGAAGTAGGCCCCATAGAAATGAATGGAGGGCGGCTGCGCATGCGCAGTGCGCCCTCATTCAGTTCGGGGGCTCCGTTCTGGAAATAGGTGTGGGACCCGCACCTATAAGACAATGGGGGCATATCCTAGCGATATGCCCCCATTGTCTAAAATGAGAATAACCCTTTAACTGTGAGCTGTCAAGTGATAAGTCCCACCACCAAGCACCTCCAGCCTCAAAAAAAATCCCGGAAACATCTATTTTTTTCACAGACACAGGAAAAAAGTTGCCTATTTTTACGGATTGTCCAGAAATTTCTAGACGGTTGGCAACCCCGCCATGGAACCCTAGTCCTAGTCAACACTAAGGGCTCTACAAATGTATGTGGACCTTTTAATACTAACGCGTTCTTCTCTTTTCTGTGTCTTTCAGGATGAAAACATCATGTGTTCCATGCAGCTGTTTGAGAATGTGATTTAGCTCATGTTCGTGGACTGTGAAGAACGGACATTTTCTCTAGTTTTGACAATAATTTGGAGCTGCAGTTTCCATCTTACCATGAATAGACTGTTCAGCTTTATACTAAGTCATATATTATGCAAAGTAGCTTTTCTATGATGCCTTCCAAAAATCAGGTCTCATGACGTATAGCGTTTCAGGTTTGTTTCCACGCTTAAGACATCTCATTGTTGACAGGAATTATTTTACATTCTGCGCCAGCATTTTAACATTAGTAAATCGTTCATAGACCATGTTGTATTGTTTGACCCCTGCCACTTATGAACACTTCATGTACGTTGGCTCGGTCTGATAAATAACAGGTGTATTTTTGTTAATGTTTGCGCCTATTTATTTCTTAGGAACTGTAGATTATATTTATTTGGTTATGAAAATATAAGTCTGTATCCATAATCCTGACTTTATGCCTTCTGCCTGGGAGAAACGCCTACAAACTGATTTTGATGAACTTTGCAAGTTTTGCCATACTTTTTGGTATTCTCATGATGGCTATTAGTTTCGGAGGGAATAGGTGACTGTTTTTCTGCTGGAATACCATCATCAACCATGAAGCTTCAGTAAAATACGGATTAGAGAAGAAAAAGGTTGTTGATCTCAATACTTGTTTTTAAAGGTGATCTGTGGAGTCCAATATTAAAGAGGTATTCCCATCATAGACAATGGGGACATACAGTTAGGGCCAGAAATATTTGGACAGTGACACAATTTTCGCGAGTTGGGCTCTGCATGCCACCACATTGGATTTGAAATGAAACCTCTACAACAGAATTCAAGTGCAGATTGTAACGTTTAATTTGAAGGGTTGAACAAAAATATCTGATAGAAAATGTAGGAATTGTACACATTTCTTTACAAACACTCCACATTTTAGGAGCTCAAAAGTAATTGGACAAATAAACATAACCCAAACAAAATATTTTTATTTTCAATATTTTGTTGCGAATCCTTTGGAGGCAATCACTGCCTTAAGTCTGGAACCCATGGACATCACCAAACGCTGGGTTTCCTCCTTCTTAATGCTTTGCCAGGCCTTTACAGCCGCAGCCTTCAGGTCTTGCTTGTTTGTGGGTCTTTCCGTCTTAAGTCTGGATTTGAGCAAGTGAAATGCATGCTCAATTGGGTTAAGATCTGGTGATTGACTTGGCCTTTGCAGAATGTACCACTTTTTTGCACTCATGAACTCCTGGGTAGCTTTGGCTGTATGCTTGGGGTCATTGTCCATCTGTACTATGAAGCGCCGTCCGATCAACTTGGCAGCATTTGGCTGAATCTGGGCTGAAAGTATATCCCGGTACACTTCAGAATTCATCCGGCTACTCTTGTCTGCTGTTATGTCATCAATAAACACAAGTGACCCAGTGCCATTGAAAGCCATGCATGCCCATGCCATCACGTTGCCTCCACCATGTTTTACAGAGGATGTGGTGTGCCTTGGATCATGTGCCGTTCCCTTTCTTCTCCAAACTTTTTTCTTCCCATCATTCTGGTACAGGTTGATCTTTGTCTCATCTGTCCATAGAATACTTTTCCAGAACTGAGCTGGCTTCTTGAGGTGTTTTTCAGCAAATTTAACTCTGGCCTGTCTATTTTTGGAATTGATGAATGGTTTGCATCTAGATGTGAACCCTTTGTATTTACTTTCATGGAGTCTTCTCTTTACTGACTTAGAGACAGATACACCTACTTCACTGAGAGTGTTCTGGACTTCAGTTGATGTTGTGAACGGGTTCTTCTTCACCAAAGAAAGTATGCGGCGATCATCCACCACTGTTGTCATCCGTGGACGCCCAGGCCTTTTTGAGTTCCCAAGCTCACCAGTCAATTCCTTTTTTATCAGAATGTACCCGACTGTTGATTTTGCTACTCCAAGCATGTCTGCTATCTCTCTGATGGATTTTTTCTTTTTTTCAGCCTCAGGATGTTCTGCTTCACCTCAATTGAGAGTTCCTTTGACCGCATGTTGTCTGGTCACAGCAACAGCTTTCAAATGCAAAACCACACACCTGGAATCAACCCCAGACCTTTTAACTACTTCATTGATTACAGGTTTACGAGGGAGACGCCTTCAGAGTTAATTGCAGCCCTTAGAGTCCATTGTCCAATTACTTTTGGTCCCTTGAAAAAGAGGAGGCTATGCATTACAGAGCTATGATTCCTAAACCCTTTCTCCGATTTGGATGTGGAAACTCTCATATTGCAGCTGGGAGTGTGCACTTTCAGCCCATATTATATATATATAATTGTATTTCTGAACATGTTTTAGTAAACAGCTAAAATAACAAAACTTGTGTCACTGTCCAAATATTTCTGGCCCTAACTGTATTGCTAGGATATACCCCCATTGTCTGATAGGTGCGGGTCCCAGCGGCATGCTGCAGTTTACTCTCCGGTCCAGGCATCCGCACCAAGATGGATCCGGAATGACCCCCAATGCAAGTCAATGGGGACGGATCCGTTTGGTGTGGACACACCAGTAATCCGGATCTGTCCTCCATTGATTTGCAATGGGGGGTCATTCCGGATCCGGCTACATACATAGATACATACATACAGACATACATACATACATACAGACATACATACAAACATACATACAGACATACATACATACTCACATACTCCAGCCAGGGACGCCGGCAGCATGTCTTCACGCGCCTCCTGCGCGCAGCTATGACGTTTCCCCACTGCGCCCAGCAGAGGGCGCTGTGGGGAATCGTCATCACTGCGCGCAGGAGGCGTGTGAAGACGTTCTGCCGGCGTCCCTGGAGTATGTATGTATGTCTGTATGTTTGTATGTATGTCTGTATGTTTGTTTGTATGTATGTCTGTGTCTTGTTTCAATGTGTGTCATGTGTGGGGCCGGAGCGCTGCTCCGGCTCCACACATGTATAGCGTTGGCACGGATCCGTTGGCACCCTTTAGGTGCCGGATCCGTGCTAACGCTAGTGTGAAAGAGGCCTAACTCTTTGGACAACTCCTTTAGTTTAGCAACCCTGGCCAAAGCTTTATTCTTGTTTCATAGAAAACACATTACATGCTTTTACTGTAGCTGGTTCCTAGGGCTTATGGTGATGACCCATGCATCTATGCTGGTCAGTAAGAGTAAGTTCAGACAGAAGATTGTGGGCGTGGGTTTCAGTGTGGGCGTGTGTTTTCAATTTTTGCTGTGTGGACCCTTCTCAAAGCTGCTGAGGGAACCTGCTTGTGGTTTAGCTCCATTCAATGAAGCTTTACGAAGAACAGGTCCACATAAACCGTAGAACAGTGCAGCCATTCCTACCGCTGGATACGCAGAGGATTTTGTTGTGGACAAAATCCTTTGTCTGAACATACCCTAAATATTAGGAAATACAGTTTTCACACATTTCATAGACTGAATCATACGGGAGCATTCAACTCTATGAGGAACTGATGTAACAATCTCATATAAATGGACTCGCACTAATGTCAACGAATGTAAGGTCTACAGAACGCTTGCTGCACTTCCATCAAAGGAGTGTTTTGGTGAGATTATCACATTATGACTATTAAATTTGTAGTAACAACAGATGTGGCTGAATAAGTCAGGAAGAAGGCGGCAGTGGTTATTTCATCTAAAGGCCCTTTGTGAATAAACCTAGTTTATTGGAAATGACTAGAGATGAGCGAATCGAATCCCATGAAGTGGAATTCGATCTGAATTTCAGGATAAATTTGATTCGCCGACACAAAGCACAAGGAAATTCGGCTTCTGGGCGAATCGAATTTATCCTGAAATAGTGTAAAAAACAAAAAAAATCCATACTTTCCTCCTCCATTTGCTTGCGACGGGCCGCCATCTTGATTGAAGATCCCGGGCGAAATCCCGTGCGTAGTGACGTATGACGTCACCACGCCGGCCAGCGTCATGACGTAATCTTGCGCCGTGCGAGATTTCGCTCCACATCTTCAAGCAAGATGGTGGCCGTCCGCCGGTCGCAAGCAAATGGAGGAGGTAAGTTTGATTTAATGTATTTTTTAATGTTTATTTTACACTGTTTTTACACTCACGATCATGTATGAACGCGGCATCTGAGGGGTACAATGATGGGGGTGGCGCTTTCGCAGCTCCCTGTCATTGCACCCACTACTTACAAAAAAATGCACTTCATGGCGAAGTAATTCGTCATGAAGCAAATTTTTTCTTAAAATTCGGTGAATTGGTCGAATCGAATTTTGAAGAAATTCGCTCATCCCTAGAAATGACTATCAATCTTGGAAGAGTTGACGTGAATCACTGAATGACCACCAACAGGACGAATGGACACAACACATGGTATTCAGAAGCTTGGAGACTGAACCAGAAGACAGGACGTTATTCATATGGTCACTAGAATTCAAACCAATCTGATGGAACTAAAACGGCCACAGTGTCCTCCTTAATGTTCATGAGAAGTGACTACATGGCACCTATTGATATAGGAGGACTGTCTGTTTAATGCGCTGATTCGTCAAGTCCACAAAGGCTAGAGCTACCTGTAGAAAATCCCTGCTCTTGCTTACAGAGAGATCTCAGTAGGGAACCCTGCTCTTTTAAAGGGGTTGTCTCATCGGATCATGATGATCAGCCAGGCATTAACCCTTTATTAACCTCTGCATGAGAAATGCAGTCTATGTATGGCTTGAGCCCCAACCATACCGGAAGCCACTCCTAAGGCCCTTTCACACAGATGTGCTGCCAACAAATGTTTGCTTATTCGATGAGTGACTGGTGGCACGTTTACCCGAGCCAGTTATCAGGAATAAACATCATATGAATGCTCGTCCCCAGTAATTACCCCAATCCTTGCCCGATGTAAGTGGCTTTTACAGAGTGCCTCTCCATTTTGGATCATAGTGTGGAGTCGGAGTCTCTGATGAGATAGTTCCTTTCCATCTGCCCGCTGCGGACTAGTAAAACATATGGGCTGCATTAACCAGGGGAACGCCAGCAGACCTGGCCCGTCCATGTCTTACATGGTCAGAAGATCAAGGATTAAAGGGGTTTTCCGGGATTTTACTACTGATGACCTATCCTCAGAATAGGTCATCAGTAGAGATGAGCGAATATGCTCGTCCGAGCTTGATGCTCGTTCGAGCATTAGGGTATTCGTACATGCTTGCTACTCGGACGAGCATATCGCGATCCTCGAGGAAATGGCATCTTCCTCTTCCTGCATGTTAGGCGCCTTTTCTCAGCCAATCAACGTGCAGGAGAGTCTTTGGTACCTCCTAGCATCACGTGGGGCCCCTACAAGTCGATAGCAGGGATTGGCTGGCCAGATCAGATGACCTGGGAATATAAGAATCTGATCCCGCGCTGCTCGCGTCAGACGCCGCCTGAATGAGATTAGGGATAGAGCTGCTGTCTGTCAGGGAGAGTGTTAGGGCCTGAATTTAGATGTTGGTTAGGCAGGAATCACCCTCAAAGATCCCAACAGCCCTTCTAAGGGCTACAAGCACCTTTTTTTTTTTTGGTCTCCTCCTGGCTGCTGGCTGGGACTTGTAGTGCAGCTACCGCCATCTTGGCTGCACACTGTGCACAGCGACTTGTGGCATATAGGGGACAGCACGTGGTCCACACAGACCCCAAAGAAATTGCCCAAAGTCCTCTCAGTACTCATTTTTGCTGCTGCTGGTGCTGCTGCTGTACCTTGGCTTCCTGGGATCTGTAGTGCAGTCTAGGGAATACGTTTTTTCTATCGTTTCTATACACTAGAGTCCAGTGAACAATTATGTAGTGTACTGTACAGTAGCGTCAGTCTAGGGAATACGTTTTTTCTCTCAGTTATATATACTACAGTCCAGTGAACAATTATTTAGTGTGCTGTACAGTAGCGTCAGTCTAGGGAATACGTTTTTTCTCTCAGTTATGTATACTACAGTGCAGTGAACAATTATTTTTTTTTTTTAATAAATCTCTTTTTATTAGTTTTAAATTTTTAAAGGCAAATAACAACACACAACATGTGTCTTACAACATATACAGTACAGCACATAAAGACTAACATATCTTCAAATTTGTTTGAGATGGCCTGGGAGGGTAGAAAAGCCCCCCTGACCACCCCTACTAATGATGGAACAATGACGAACCAAAAGCAGACAATATAATAATTAAGGTAGATAAGAAATACTCTACTAAACAGTAATCAAACATAGGTCAGAAAGTGACCTTGAAAATGCAAACAATCCATGGACCTACATTGTCCATGACAGGAACTTGGAACGCGCAGGACACACCTCTGTATCTACTCACATCGCTATCAGGCATCAGATAGAAAAGGCTGGAGGTCTCCCCTCATAGAGAAATCTAGCCAAGGCGACCAGATTTTCCGAAACTTTGCAAGAGATTTCGAAGAAAGGGAGCTCAGTTCCTCCAACCTTGCCACCTGACCCACCTTGTGAATCCATTGCAAAACTGGCGGGGCAGATTCCTGCTTCCAGTACAGTGGCACCATTGCCTTTGCAATCAGAACTAGATGAACCCATAGAGCAAAGTTGAAATGAGAAGAACCTGAGGGAAACAAGTTCAAAAACAAAATCTTGGTGGAGAGCTTGGGGGAACCTGGGCAAACTTTGGAAATGATTCTACCTATTGACTCCCAGTATCTCTTGATGAGTCTGCATTCCCACCAAATGTGAGTATATGATCCTATGTCAGATAAGCATCTCCAACACACAGGTAGAACTGAGGGGTACATTGCGTGAAGTGCTACGGGCGTTTTGTACCAACGGCTCACCAATTTATATGAGGTTTCCTGAAGTGTAATGCACTTAGATGGACCACAACATCTAGAGTAAATATTTCCAATTTCTTCTGAGGTTAACTTAATTCCCAGTTCCTTTTCCCACACCCCAATGTAAGATAACTGTACCTCCGCGGAAGGAAGTAGGAGAGCCATGTAAATTTTTTAGATCAGTTTTTGGACTGGAGAGCATTGCACTGCTAATTTTTCATACCCCGTTAAGTCTCTACAAAAGTTACTCTTGTCTGGAACAGCATTAAAGCTAGACTATAAATGAGAGTACGTAAGGACATCCAGTCCTGAACAATTTGACTTAGAGCGCAAAGAAGTTAGCTCTGGAAAAGTCCCGTCAGGTAGGACATCCCCCAAGGAATGCGCATTGAGTAACCTTTGTAGAGATGTCCATGCCCCTTTAAAGGGGGAAGCAAGTCCTAACAGGTCTCCCAGCCTCATGACCGGTGAAGGATAGGACCAGAGGTCTGCATTTTCAGAGAGGGAATGCCAAGCTAAGAGTGGTGCTTTCGTTAGAGTAGAGACAGTAGCGGGAATGCGGTTGCCCAATTTCACCCAAATTAACGCCTGCGTAAGAGAGAAACCAGCCACCTCTTCTTCAATCCTCACATACAGTTTGTTTCTAGGTTGTTTGTACCAGTCGATGACCCTCGAGGCCTGAATTGCAGCATATAGTTTCTCTAAGTCAGGAAAGCCCACTCCTCCTTTCGTCTTTGGTTTGATTAAAGTGGCATAAGCAACTCTACACATACCATTATTCCAAACATATTTCAAGAATAGGCTGCGGAGTTTCAGAAAGAAGGACCGAGGAATGGATATGGGTAGGACCTGCAACACATATAGAATTTTCGGAACTATCAGCATTTTCAGCATTTCCCTAGCCACGAAATATAGGGAATCTTACAAGATTTCATTATATCTTCTATAGATTTGAGCAGGGGTACGTAGTTGTGAGAGTACCAACCCTCCGAGGAAGGAGATAGCTGTATCCTTAAGTATGGAATGGAGGAGGATGCCCACGTAAAGGATGAGCGATCCTTGGCCCGATCTACCATCCTAGCTGGACAAGTGATGTTTAAAGCATTCGATTTGGAGGGATTTATTTTAAAATTGGAGAGGCGATGAAAGTGTTCAAAGGTGTCTGATAGAGCAGGGAAGGACAACTCCGGATTAGACATGAGAATGAGAAGGTCATCCGCAAATGCCGCCGTCAAGTGTTCTTTGCCTCCTATTTTAATGCCTCTAACATCTGGAAGCTGTCGTATGTGTTGTATCAGGGTTTCCATCGTAAGAACAAACAACAGAGGAGATAGAGGGCAGCCCTGTCTCGTCCCATTGTGAATCAAAAAGTTAGCAGACATACAGCCGTTAACTCTAATAGATACAATGCCTTTATAGCCCTAACACAATCCATAGGAAACCCAAATTTGATTAACGTCCTTTCCATATATAACCAATCTATTCTATCAAAGGCCTTTTCGGCGTCGGTAGAGAGTAATGCTAAGGGGATCTGCTTGATTTTAGCGTACTGGATGAGGTGTAAAACTCTCAGAGTGTTGTCCTTCCCTTCTCGCCCTTTAACAAAACCTACTTGTTCTGGGTCAATCAAACGAGGTAGGAGGGACTGAAGCCTATTTGCTAGCAGTTTGGCGTACAATTTGATGTCTGTATTTAGTAGGGAAATGGGTCTATAGCTACCACAGAGACCCGGGTCTTTGCCCTCTTTGGGTAATACTATAATGTGGGCCATAAGGTACTGAGGGGGAAAGTCGCAGCCACTGGCTGCCGAAGTAAAGGCCTGCAACAAGTGAGGGAGTAAGACCTGTGAGAAGGCTCTATAGTAACTAACTGGGAGGCCATCTGGACCTGGGCTTTTGTTTAGGGGAGATTCTTTCAAAACTTTTTGTAACTCCACTGTTGTAAAAGGAGCTTTCAGTGCCCTTCAAAAGTGCCCTTTATAGTGCCCTTCAAAAATAAGTATCTGCCCTCCGGGTCTGACATGGAAGTGAGCAAATCAAAGGGAAGAGCTTTCTTGAACACAATGGTCACACCTCTGGACCTAGACAGGCCAAAACAGGAGTAAAACCACTGCGAGAAGGAAGATTGAGGTAAATTAGGTACTTTACCCTTCTTGAAGTGCGTTTCTTGCAATATAGCTACATCACAGTGCAATGCTCTCAGGTGCTGTAAAATACGGAATCTTTTCTGAGGAGAGTTAAGACCCCGCGCGTTCCAAGTGATCACATTTATACTTGCCATAAAAAGGGAGAAATAAAAAGAGACAAGTTATAAAACAATGGGTATACAACAGGACAAGAAAATAGTGCTTAAAAGATCTAACTGTCTACCTTGTAGGAAGTTAGAGAGAATCTTTGGGGTATGGACAAAGCCCTCACATGTTACACTCTTTCGGCAGATACTGCAATATGAACATTATAGCCGACTAACTCTATAATAATCATACAATAACCAGCTAATAAACATACGGTAATTTCAGCACTGTCAGCGTGAATAACTTTACAATAAGTGCAGCGCTGTCAGTTTATATAACTATTCAAAATAGCAGCCTAAGCTACTTCAACTTAAGACTAACAGACTGTCCTTCCTGAGGTAGGTCTTAATACTCTTTTAACTAGTATAAACCAACACAAAATCAGTCATTAGTGGCTGAAGTACTCCGCCCGCTGCCGCGTTGTCTCTGTGTCTTCCATGGAGAGATTGAAGGAAGCCTGGGAAGATCAGCAACATCCGTGATCTGGGCCCATGTAGGGACCTCCGTTGGATCCATATCAATGGCTTCACAAAAAGGGAGAATGTCCTCAGGATGCCTGACATATCTTGTGGTCCCTTGGATGGTATAGGCTAGGCCAAAGGGAAACAGCCAACGATAAAGGTATCCTCTGGATCTCAGAGCATCCGTGAGCGGTTTCATCTGTCGACGCTTGTTGAGGGTAACTGGAGACAAATCCTGAAAGAAGGCAATAGTGGAACCTTCAAACGATAGATCGTTGGCATCTCTCGCTGCTCTTAAAATAGCCTCCCTATGTTGGTAATTAAGGATTTTGCATATAATGTCTCTGGGAGGATCTCCTTCTTTAGGTTTTGGTCTCAGTGCACGATGAGCGCGCTCGACCACCAATGTTTCCGCCTGCTCTGGCGGCAGAAGCGAACGCAGAATGGAGTACGTGGTGACCATGACCTCAGAAGTGGAGGGAGATTCTGGAACCCCCTTTATGCGGAGATTATTCCTCCTTCCTCTATTATCTTGATCCTCCACATAAGATAAGATATTGTTCAAATGGGTCTGACACGACTGCAGGGCTTGCGAGGTAGCTACCCCATGTTTAATGAGCGAAGTTTGGTGTTCCTCCAGTTGCTCTACCCGTCCTCCAATCTCTCTGACATCTTGCTTAATATCAGAAAGTTTAGACATAACTGGCTGTAGTGCAGTCTCAATGATCTTTTGCAGAATCTTGTGAGTAGTTTTGAGTTGCGTATCTTTCTCGGCGACCTCCTCGGTGTCGTTTGATTCTGAATCAGAACATTCTTTTCTAGGCGGTTGGGGAGTTATTGTTTGATGCTTTTGCACATTTGTAGAAGGGGATGCTGGCTTATTCAGATATTTCTGCATGTCATGTTGCCCCTTATGCGTCTTCAACGTGCTGGGAAAGTCTGGCTTCCCAATCTTCCCCATAATGAGATTTACTATGAATAAAGCACGAACTTGGTGAGGAATGGAATTCTAGCTGACGATTTGTATGAAGAAATAAAGGGCTTGCTATGTCCGACCCAGGGAGATATTTATTGGCTCATCTGAGCTTGCTAACAAGATATGTCAGCTGAAAAAATTGGGCCCGAGACCCCGACAGTAGAAGCGTGGTGGTGTCAACACAAGAGGCACACGGAGCTGTATATTGTTATATTGTTATATTGTTGATATTATCTCTTAATGGCTCCAAAGATGATATTAACGACAAGAGGAGCAGGAGCACCCCGTTGGAGGCAAGGGTTAATAGGCAGGGGTTAATAGGCAAGGACCGTCTGGAGATAGGAGTTAGTCTATGAACCTGAACAGGGCTCCCAGATAGGAGATTCTTACAACAGTCACACTACAGGGCCCTCAATAAAGAATCCCGTCGGCTGGAGAAGAAGATCTCCGCAAGGAACAGCACCGCGTCAGAGCAGCTTGGCAAGATGGCGGACGGGCCTTCGCTAGTCCTGTCTCCCTTGCTGCCGCACCCTCCGCTGTGTCCTACGGACCCTCTGTTGGACCTCTCCCGTCCGGGCACCGATGGGGTCTCAGATCCTACCGTCTCCAAGAATCGGCTGGTAAGTAAGAGCCTCTAAAGTGCTTCCTCCACCGGCGCAGTCACCCGAGGACCAGGCTTCAGGCGTCCAACTAGGCCCCGGGCAGATCACCCGATAGCCGAGGGCCAGCGGCCTCCCGCAGGATTCAGATGACAGCGGGTGATAAACTGGAGGTGCTGAGAGGTTCTCCTCAACTCGTCGATGATTTTAAGGCTGCCGATGGCACTAGAGCTTGGGCCACAGGAGCTGTACAAGAGTGCGTCTTCTCACTATGGCCGCTAGCCACGCTCCCCCAATTATTTAGTGTGCTGTACAGTAGCGTCAGTCTAGGGAATACGTTTTTTCTCTCAGTTATGTATA
The DNA here is from genome assembly GCA_900303285.1 of Rhinella marina. Taxonomy (NCBI): domain Eukaryota; kingdom Metazoa; phylum Chordata; class Amphibia; order Anura; family Bufonidae; genus Rhinella; species Rhinella marina. Next base: position 499,672 of record ONZH01025454.1, on the reverse strand, counting down.
CTACAGTGCAGTGAACAATTATGTAGTGTGCTGTACAGTAGTGTCAGTCTATAAAATACGTATTTTCTCTCAGCTATATGTACTACAGTCCAGTGAAAAATTGAGTGGTTTGCGGTACAATAGCCGCCATTTAAAGACTACGTTTTTTCTCAGTTATATGTACTACAGTCCAGTGAAAAATGTAGTGGTTTGTGGTAAAATAGACGCCATTTAAAGACTACGTTTTTTTTCTCATTTATATATACTACAGTCTAGTGAAAAATGGAGTGGTTTGCGGTACAATAGCCGCAATTTAAAGACTACGTTTTTTCTCAGTTATATGTACTACAGTCCAGTGAAAAATGTAGTGGTTTGTGGTAAAATAGCTGCCATTTAAAGACTACGTTTTTTTCTCATTTATATATACTACAGTCCAGTGAACAATTCTGTAGTGTGCTGTACAGCAGCGTCAGTCTATAAAATACGTTTTTTTCTCAGTTATATGTATTACAGTCCAGTGAAAAATGTAGTGGTTTGTGTTAAAATAGCTGCCATTTAAAGACTACGTTTTTTTCTCATTTATATATACTACAGTCCAGTGAAAAATGTAGTGGTTTGCGGTAAAATAGCCGCCATTTAAAGACTACGTTTTTTCTCATTTATATATACTACAGTCCAGTGAAAAATGTAGTGGTTTGCGGTAAAATAGCCGCCATTTAAAGACTACATTTTTTCTCAGTTATATGTACTATAGTCCAGTGAAAAATGGAGTGGTTTGCGGTAAAATAGCCGCCATTTAAAGACTACGTTTTTTCTCAGTTATATGTACTACAGTCCAGTGAAAAATGGAGTGGTTTGCGGTAAAATAGCCGCCATTTAAAGACTACTTTTTTTCTCTCAGTTATATATACTACAGTCCAGTGAAAAATGGAGTGGTTTGCGTTAAATTAGCTGCAGTCTAAAAATTCCTTTTTTTCTCTCAGTTATATATACTACAGTGCAGTGAACAATTCTGTCGTGTGTGGTATAGTAGCTGCACTCTAGTGTTGACACCAAGTGACCAAGTTAGTTGAGGTAGCAGGTGAAGCACATACAATTTTACACTGATACAGCTTGGCGGTGAACCCAGAGTGACCAAGTTACACTCAGGTAGCAGCTGAAGCACATAAAATTTTACACTGATACAGCATGGCGGTGAACCCAAAGTGACCAAGCTACACTCAGGTAGCAGGTGAAGCACATAAAATTTTACACTGACACAGCATGGCGGTGAACCCAGAGTGACCAAGTTACACTCAGGTAGCAGGTGAAGCACATAAAATTTTACACTGACACAGCATGGCGGTGAACCCAGAGTGACCAAGTTGCGCTCAGGTAGCAGGTGAAGCACATAAAATTTTACACTGATACAGCTTGGCGGTGAACCCACAGTGACCAAGTTACACTCAGGTAGCAGGTGAAGCACATAAAATTTTACACTGATACAGCATAGCGGTGACACCACCAATGCCTTGGTCAGATTGAGATTGCAGTTAAATGGCTGTAGGTGAGACTCCCAAAAATTTGTTTTGGAGTGTCTGAAGTTGACCCTCCTGTAAAATTGTTTTTGAGTGTCTGTAGTTGACGCTCCTAAAAAATTTATTGGAGAGAGGGCCTGTAAGTGGCCCTCCGTAAACATTGTTTGTAAAGAGTGCTAGTTGGCTGTAGGTGAAACTCCCAAAAATTCGTTTTGGAGTGTCTGAAGTTGACCCTCCTATAAAATTGTTTTTGAGTGTCTGTAGTTGACGCTCCTAAAAAATTTATTGGAGAGAAGGCCTGTAAGTGGCCCTCCGTAAACATTGTTTGTAAAGAGCGCCAGTTGGCCCTCAGAAACATTGCCTGTTGGCTCAGCGTTTGTGTAAGAAGAGAAGGAGGAGGAGGAGAGGAGAGGATACATGAAGAATGTTCATGTTGAGCTGCTTTCCCCCGGTGGAGATTTGCATTCTGGTAAAATCCAGGCTTTATTCATTTCAATAATCGTCAGCCTGTCAGCGCTGTCTGTTGACAGGCATGTACGCTTATCAGTGATGATGCCACCAGCTGCACTGAAGACCCGCTCTGACAACACGCTAGCGGCAGGGCAGGCCAGCACCTCCAAGGCGTACAGCGCCAGTTCAGGCCACGTGTCCAGCTTTGCAACCCAGTAGTTGTATGGAGCAGAGTGATCACGCAGGACGTTGGTATGGTCAGCTAGGTACTCCCTCACCATCTTTCTGAACAGCTCCCCCCTACTGGGGGACGGGTGACATAGTCTTGCTGGGGTGCCATAAAACTGGCAAAGGCCTTGGAGAGTGTTCCCCTGCCAGTGCTTGACAAGCTGCCTGCTCCCCTCCTCTCCCCCGCTAGTTGGCCCACAGAACTACGTCCTCTGCCGCTAGCGGTGTCAGATGGGAAGGATAGTTTCAGCTTGTGCACCAGGGACTGTTGATATTGATTCACTCTCATACTCCTTTCCTCTACAGGAATGAGAGTGGAAAAGTTCTGCTTGTACCTGGGGTCCAGGAGGGTGAACACCCAGTAATCGGTGTTGTCAAAAATGCTTCTAACGCGAGGGTCACGGGAAAGGCAGCCTGACATGAAGTCAGCCATGTGCGCAAGAGTCCCAACACGCAAGAATTCCCTTTCTCAGTAGGCTCACTCTCCATTTCCTCCTCCTCCAACTCCTCCTCTTCAGCCCATACACGCTCAACAGATAAGAAGGAATGAGCATAGGTACCCTCTTCAGTCTCGCCAACAGTCTCCTTCTCTTCCTCCTCATCCTCCTCCTCCAATATGCTCTGAGAAACAGACCTGAGGGTGCTCAAGCAACGTATCTTCTTCCCCCATCTCCTGTGACAAGCGCAAAGCCTCTGACTTCATGCTGAGCAGTGAGTTTTTCAGCAGACAAAGCAGCGGGATGGTGACACTGATAATGACGGCATCGCCGCTGACCATCTGTGTTGACTCCTCAAAGTTGCTTAACACCTGACAGATATCAGACATCCACGTCCACTCCTCTGTCCTCCCACGTCCATTGTAGACTTGAAGAAGCTGACTAACCTGACAACCAGTTCTCGTGGAAGTTGTCATCTGGCAGTCTACAATCGCTCTGCGCTGCTTGTAAACCCTGGCTAACAAGTGTAATGTGGAATTCCATCGCGTGGGCACGTCGCACAACAGTCGGTGAGCTGGCAGTTGTAAGCGCCGTTGCACTGCCCTGAGAGTGGCATCTGTGGTTGACTTGCGGAAATGCGCCCAGATGCGTCGCATCTTGGTGAGCAAATCAGACAAATTGGGGTAGGTCTTGAGGAACCGCTGAACCACAAGATTGAACATGTGGGCCAGGCATGGCACATGTGTGAGCCTGCCGAGTTACAAAGCTGTCACCAGGTTACGCCCGTTGTCGCACACAACCATGCCTGGTTTGAGTTTCAGCGGCACCAGCCAAAGATCGGTCTGCGCCGTGATGCCCTGTAACAGCTCTTGGGCGGTGTGCCTCTTGTCACAGTTTCAGCACCGCCTGTTGGCGCTTACCCACGGCAGTGCAGCTGCGGCTGGAGCTACCGACTGAAAGCGCCGTGCTCACGAATGGTAATTGAGAGGAGGAGGAGGAGGAGGGGTTGGAGGAAGAGGCATAATAAGTCTGAGAAACTGTGACCGAGGCAGGCCCCGCAATCCTCGGTGTGGGCAGTACATGAGCGGCCCCAGGGTCAAACTCGGTCCCAGCCTCCACCAAGTTAACCCAATGTGCCGTCAGGGAGATATAGTGTCCGTGGTTAGGTGGACCTTCTCAGTTATGGATGATGTTCACTGACGTGCTGGTGTAGGGCTGGGACGGCACATCGGGAAAAATAGTGGCGGCTGGGGACCAAGTACCGAGGGACAGCCACCGCCATCAGGTTGCGGAAAGCCTCAGTCTCTACCAGTCTATATCGCAGCATCTCCAGGCTCAGCAGTTTGGAGATGTGGACGTTTAGGGCTTGTGCATGTGGGTGGGTGGAATTGTATTTGGGCTTGCGCTCAAATGTCTGCTGCAAAGACAGCTGAACGCTGCGCTGGGACACATTGGTGGAGGGTGTGGAGGATCGTGAAGGAGTGGTTGTAGGGCGGGAGGCGCTCGTGCCGGGGTCCTGGGGGGGGGGGGTGGTTGACTCGCAGAGCCAGCATGTGACACAGGGGAAGGAGCAGTGGTGTGACTGCAGGAGGTGAACGGCCTTGGTTCCATTGAGTCGTGTGTGTAGCACTCATATGCCTGCGCATGCTGGTAGTGGTTAGGCTGGTAGTGGTGGCTCCCCTGCTGATCCTGGTGTGGCACAGGTTGCACACCACAGTCCGTCGGTCATCCTCACTTTCTTTAAAGAACCTCCAGACTTGCGAACATCTAGGCCTCGGCACGGGAGCTTCACTCCGTGAAACAGTTGCTGATCTACTTGCTCTGGCCCTGCTTCTCCCTCTGGCCACCCCACTGCCTCTTCCAACCTGTTCTGGTGCTGCACTTGCCTCCCCCTCAGAAGCACTGTCTTGACTAGGCTTACAAACCCAGCTCGGGTCAGTCACCTCATCATCCACCAGCTCTTCCTCCGATTTCTCACTCTGCTCCCCCCTTGGACTTACTGCCCTGACAACGTCACTGTCTGACAACCATGTCTCATCATCATCCGACACCTCTTGACACACTACTTGCACTAAGTCCACACTCTCATCACCCACAGACTGTGAAAGTTTGAAATTTTGGGCATCGGGACAGAGCAACTGCTCCGGTTGCTGCTGAGCAGTGGTTTGTGACTCTGGGAAGGGTCCTGAAAAGAGTTCCTGGGAGTATGCCAGATCTGAATCCATATTTTCCATGGGGGGGCTAGGCTGGGAGGGAGATGCTTATGCCTGCGTCCTGGGGCGGGGGATAAGACAGCAGTGCCAGCATGGGCAGTGGTGTCACCCGCAGGCGGTGGTGGACCTTTGTTGCACCTAGTTGGGTCCTTTACTAACGTGATGGGCATGTGCCTTGCCCATCTTGGTCTGGGTCAGCACAATTGTCTTGAGGGTAACCACCAGGCTGTTGCCCAGAATTTGGCATAATGGTATGATTAGGCAGCCTCAGAGGCATCCATGCATGCTGCCCCTGCTGTTTCCTGTCCATTTCCGTGGAGTTTCCATCATTTTCTGAGGTTTCCACGCAACCTTCCCTGTGCAGAGCCCCGGTCCCCTGCAAAAAATGCTCGAGTCTCCAATTGACTTCAATGGGGTTCGTTATTCGAAACAAGCACCCGAGCATCCGGAAAAATTAGACTCGAATAACGAGCACCCGAGCATTTTAGTGCTCGCTCATCTCTAGTCATCAGTATCTGATCGGTGGGGGTCTAGGAGCAGCTCAGCCCTATTCAAGTGATACCAAGCATAGCCGCTATACAATGTACAGCGCTATGCTTGGTAAGCTGCGAGAAAGTAGCGGTGCCAGTACCTTCTCAAACAGCTGATCAGCGGGGGTGCCGGGTAATCAGTAGTAAAATCCTGGAAAACCCCTTTAAACCTCCTGAACAAAGGAAATTACAGTTTACTGGTTTGTGACTAGCCCTTTAATACTGAATCCTATTTTCTACAGGTTTTTGAGCATTGTTACCAGGACGCCATTATCCCCATAACGCCGGTCTCTCCTCTCATTAGCTCAGCGTACCTTTACCTTTGAAATGTTAATGTTGACAGAAAGATGACAGCAGAGGAACTGAAAACAGTTATCAGATCCTCAGGAATCTGGAGCATTAGCTCAGTGCAGAAATACTTGACAAAAAAGCTCTGAACAGTGTTATTAGAGCTGCAGAACATGAGAGCTCCAGAAGAAGGGAGAAGAACCAGGTTAAAAGCCCATAGGGTATGTTGCAGCCTTTTAAAGAGCACCTGATAGCTCATCTGCAATGCATAATTTAGTAAATGATTGCATTTCTTATGTGATATCAATTCTAAAGCATGTTTTCATATAACTGTATGGTGTAATAGTCATCTGTTATTCCTCCTAGAAATGAATAACATGACTGCTAGGTGTCACCAGTTGAGGGGATCCCTACACAATCTGACAATATCCAATCAGTGCTGCCAGTGTGAAACTGTTGAGAAACCAGGGGAAGTGCAACACCTAGTTGCCAATTTTTATACACAGACACTGATATATTATATCTATATTTACAGAAGGAGTAAGAGAGGAATGGCACACAGTTGAAAAAAAAAAACAAAAGTGTTATTTTACTAGGAATATAAATATTTACTAAACCAGAAAGTCAGGAATAGTGACAGGTTCCTTTGAGAGCATAAGGCTACATTCACATGACTGTTTTCAGAACCATTGAGGTCTATTGGCCGATTAATATGGCATTTTTGTTTTTACAATTAAAACAATACAGAAAAGGATGACCAGAATCGCGTAAGCAGGATGTTTAAGTTTTTTTAATGTCCCGAGATGAAATAAAGGCTCTTTACATTTTTTGGACGAGTGCTGAACATTCCATGTTTTTAATCACCATCTTTCAGTAAGCACCTGTTAAAAAACACAACCATTAAAAACGGCCATTTGGAACAGCAAAGTCAGAAATCCTATGAAGATGATCACATATGATTTAAAGGGGTATTCCATCCCAATAAAAAAAAAAAAAAAGTTGCTCTGGGCAACAAATGGTATTTAAAAAAAAAAAAGCACTTACACTCACCTCAGTGATCCGCCGCTTCTGCCATTCCAACAGTGCCAGCTTTCCTCCACTTCTTGCTCCAGGCTTGATATGGCAGGAAATGGTGGGCACTGTCGCTCAGCCAATCTAAGGTGAGTCATCACTAAAGCTGAACGGCATTCCTAGTCAATCCCTGCAGCGCTGAGATGGGAGCAGGAAGTGGATCACAATAGGGACACCTGTCAGAATAGAGGCAGCAGGCGATCACTGGGGAGAGGATAAGCACGTTTATATTTTTATACCATTTGTTGCCCAGGGTAACTCTATTTGATTGGTCTTTAGGGGTCTAGTAATGTGATTCCTTATTGGCTGCTGCTCTGCTTGGATAAAACGGTTTAGATATGTACCGTAGATCAAGAAAACAATGGTTAAAAACATTTTAGTTTCTTTAAAGCCTAAAACTGAGTATTCATAGTTCATAGCCGTAGCTAGAATGGGTCAGGCACTAGGTCTAGCACCAAGTCTTGATGAACCCTCGGCCAACATTAGGTTAGGTTAAGAAGGGTGAGCTGATCATCTTTATTGAAGTTTTTTGGGGATTTAAAGGCTATGTACACCTTTGGGGGCAATTTATTTATTATGGCATTGTACTTATTTTGAGCTAAAAATAATTTTTCAAATGGTCGTTAACGTCATTTGGGGAGCAGACAGACTCCTTATTTCTGATCGCTGACATTATAAACACTCATAAGAGCTCAGTTCTTATCTTGCTGATAAGAATGTGGCTTCAATAAGTGTTTATGACCTCTTAGTAAATTAGAGATAAGGTTTATTAGATGACTGGCACAAAGTGAAAGTTAAAGTACCAGTCACACAGCTAGAAAAACAGAATGGCTCAATATTTTTAATAAAGGCCAATTGAAAATATGATTTTTAGCATAAAAAGGAGTAAAATGCAATCATAAACAAAAATTACCTCCAAAGGTGTACATAGCCTTTAACATAATCCATATACAGCATGCTGTCCACCTCCTACCCTCACTTAAAGAGACATTCCCATCTCAGGAAGTGATTGGAAGACCAGTTGTATGCAGCAGCCAGGGTTATGGTGACACCATAGCAAGTGCTGCTATATGGTTTCCATAACTGTCATAGAAGTGAATGTAAGTTTTGGAAACACAGTAACATAGCCTGCCTGGCTGTTTCTGTGACCCAGGCCACCTCTGAACGACACAGAATAACCCCTTAAAGGGGATATGTCATGATTGATGTAAAAACTTAAAATCTGACACATGGCAATACCTTTCTAAGAAAGCTAGAACCAGCCCTGTACCTCACATGGATCCAGAGATCTCCTCATTCATTGCTCCAATTGTTCTGCTAGATTATCTTCAGACTGGCAGCTCAGGGATGTGGCCTCCCTTTTAACTGCCACAGCTTCTAGCAGAACATATGGCTGGTGGCAGTGCATGTTCAGCACGTGGCTCCATACAGATACATTGGCTAGATACATTAAGACTCATGAAACAAATGGAGTAATTACAGCAACTGATCACATCACTGTAATTTCCCAACAAAATGGGCTTTATGAGACTGATATGGTTGTTGTACATAGGTGCTCGAGTCTTTCTAATAATGTCATGTGTCACCAGTATGATGGTGCCAGCTACCTACACTCATGCACCTTCCATGGAGTAGAAATGTGACATGAACAGAAGGCGTGTCCCTTTCTCTGTATAAGCACAAATGCATCTAGATTTAATTTTCCAGGTAGAGAGGAGGGACACATTACTGGGAATATGGACTTTCAGGGTCAATTACTGCTTTGGGAAAAAAAAAACAACCACCAATTCCCCAAACATAGCAGATGTCACGAAAACCAAAGACATTTCTCAAAAAAAATAGCCAGACCATGAAAATGACTGCACTTCATTTCTAGTCACTGTAATCCAGCAGCTCATTACAATAAAACCTTCTTTCGTAAGCATGGAGTCTTTGGATTTTATTCAAAGATTATCGACAGTCAAGTTAAACTTTTGAAATTTGGAAGAACCGCACTGTCAATAAGCCCGCAGCTGCCTTTAATTTAATAATGAAGACTGCACTGTATAGTCCTTCATTTTTAATGGCCACATGGCACTTATAAACAGGGCATGCTGCTGGTATGGGGTTTGGCTGGTTAGGTGGGGGCACAATAAAATGGCATACCCACTTCTCGAACCCCAGTGCTCTCTTGCCCTACAGGTGGGAGCCCTTCTTTTGCCATCTGCTTTTCCTCCTTTTCCACATCATCTAATATTGATGAGACTATGTCACCAGGAACGTCCAGCTCCTCCTCTCTCTCTTTACATCTTGCTGACTTTGCTATGAAGTAAAACCAGCAAAACATGAGGATGGTCATCATTAAGACCTGGCCCCCTAAGGGGTGTAGACTGGATGGAATAATAAGGGCTTCCATCTTGTACTGAATAACATATCTTAGTTCTGAACATCTGATGTAGGAATAAATAAAACTGATGCAGAATAAGTCTCTCTGCACTCTCCCTGTTGTCCCTTTGAACTTTTTCAGCAACATTGTCCCTAGCACATGAGCGCTTGCCAAGTCTCTCCCTATGCTCAGCTCACAGGACAATAGTGGAGACCACGCAGAATAAGGGTTTTATAGGGCTGTGACATCACCGGGGATGGCTATTAGCGGTTTGGCTAGCTGCACAGCATTATGGGTGATCTTGTGTTCCCGGGCTTGTCTCCTCTGAACTTAGTTTTGCTTTGTAACACGTGAAACAGACATTTTAGAAAAACCTGATTCGTTATCACGAAGCGCGAGGAAATTCGGATTCTTTGCGAATCAACGTTTTCCTAAACTACAGACTTAATTCTGATGCAAATGAAGTATGTGTCTTTTTTTTTTACAAAAAAAATAAAAAATAGGTGCCGGGAGATGATAAATCTCCCCCATAATGAGGTCATCACACTTAGGCAACAGCACATTATTTATCAATTCTCTCATACACAATTTTATATATATTTTTTATATCTAGATGGACATCTTGAATAAAACAGACAACTAGTATCAGACTCAGCTCAATAATAATGTGCACTTTATTATTTGGAGTAATGGATGGGGTAGAGGAAGGGCCCCCCTCCACTCTGATATTTAATAGTGCAGTGAATGATCCCCTATGATTTTTTACAAATAACAGGAAATTATTTTAATGAATACAAAAATACTGTATTTTCTTTTGGGAAGAAACACTTGTGTAAACTTACATCCAGATACATGATGATCCTGCAGCAAATACCTCATACTTTTCAGTTACAAGAAATGCAGGAGGATGAACTGTACCTTATATATGATCACAAGAAATCTTTTAGGGCAAATACTGAGCTTAAAATGATAGAAAATGAGCAACAATTTTCCACATGAAGGCACTCGGGGATTCACAGGGTAAGTACAAGCGGAAACTTTGATATGGTTCATCACCTTCTACACATGTATATGGAGCCCCGCAGTCTGAAGCCTTGAGGAAGAATGTATAATGCTGGAAGAACTGAAGAAGGTTTTCACTCTAGAGGCTCAGAACTTCTTAAATGGTCGCTCGTGTTTCAACAAACTTTGTATAAACCGATGTGCAGGTGAATATAAGAAACTTTGTAATATATCTTATAAATAAGGGAAAAATGCCTTTTGACCATTTAAGCCATTACAATTATAACACAATGCTGTTCTCTTTTTAGTAACAAAAGTCATACAATTGTCCAACACTTTCTAACCAGGTCCTCATGGAAATAAATAATGAAGGATCTCATTGGATGACAATAAGCAGGCTACATAAACTGGATATATCTTATCACTGCACCGCTAAATTTAAAGGGGTTGTGTCACTTCAGCAAATGGCATTTATCATGTAGAGAAAGTTAATACAAGGTACTTACTAATGTATTGTGATTGTCTATATTGCCTCCTCTGCTGGCTGGATTCATTTTTCCATCACATTATACACTGCTCGTTTCCATGGTTACGGCCACCCTGCAATCCATCAGTGGTGGTCGTGCTTGTAAACTATAGGAAAAAGCGCTGGCCTGTGTGCATTTCCGTAGTCCCTGCTACCAGAGAGGCCTGCAGCTTTTCTTGTAGTCTTCAAGCACGACCACCGCTGCTGGACTGCAGGGTGGTCGTAACCTCTGGATACAAGCACTGTTTAATGTGATGGAAAAATAAATCCAGCCAGCAAAGGAGACAATATGGAGAATCATAATACATTAGTAAGTGCCTTGTATTAACTTTCTCTACATGATAAATGCCATTTGCTGAAGTTACACAACCCCTTTAAGGAAAAAAAGTTTAAGCCCAGTCCATGTCAAAGTGAAGTCTTCTACTGGACATTGGGTTCCAGGCCGATATCATTACTGTAAGACGTCATCTGTTATCCATCATTCAGCTGTATATCGAGCAGTATGTCGGTATTTTAGCTTTGATTATTCCTAGGCTTTCCTGTATAAGAGAAAGGAAATAAAAGTTAGAACTGACTTGAATGAAATTTATAAAAGTCTAAATTGTGTCTAGTCTAATAAGATTAGACTGTGACTAATGCAAATCAATGACTCCCCCAAAATGTGTGTTTAAAAGAGTTTCAAGGGGCATAGATATCCTTTGGATAGGTCATCAATATCAGATCGGTGGGGGTCCGACACTCCACACCCCCACCGATCAGCAGAAGGCTCCGTCCACTGTGTAGTGGCCCTGCAAGGATACTGCAGCTCAGCTCTCATTCATGTGAATGGGAACAGAGATGCAGAACGCCATACACAACAGCTCTCTATACGTTCTTAGTTCGACCTGGTCTGGATTCTGTAAAATAAGCATGTAGTATGTGCTTATTTCATCACGCTGCCTCTATCAGTGTGTGCACTTTTTGAACTATACTATACTTACTGCCATGATTGCTGAAAGGTGCAGGGACATAAGGACATACAGTATCTCATGCCTTCACTGACATAAAGTATGGCGCATACATTTACCTTTCCCCCGTACTGTTCCAGTTTTTGTAGTGCACCAGTGACTCCGTCCTTATATTTCCTGTCCATTAATCTTTTGGATAGCTAATATAAGAAAAAAAGGACACAATTACACCAATATATTGCCCAGTGACATCATTAAAGAGGACCTTTCCCCGGTCCTGACATTACATATATAAGTACCTGGCAGTGTGGGGCATATTGAAGACATCTGATATCACCATTTTTTTTTCTGTAGGCTGCTCCGTTCCCCCACTGTGCCCACCCTTTCTGGTTTCCCGCCCTGTATGTAAATCCATAGGCCTTGTTTCTCTGGGGGAGTCTCCTTCTCCTTGGCTGTGAGCTGGCCAATCACAACGTAGAGTGTCATAGGCAGGGAGAAGGAGACGCCCCTTGAGAAACACGACCATCTCCTCCCTGTACAAATAGCATGGATTTACATACAGGGCAGGTAACCAGAACAGGGGGCACAGCGGGGGAACGGAGCAGCGCATAGAAAAAAAATTAGCAGTATCACATGTCATCAATATGCCCTACACTGCTAGATACTGATGAAAAGTCCGCATTAAATGGTAAATGGACATTCAAAAACTACAGACAAATGTAAAAAACAATGTAATATAAGTATCTTAACAGAAAAAATGCTTCTTTCTCCACCTATCATGGCCACCACCCACCGTAAATTCTTCACTCACTCTGAATTCTTTGCTAAGGGGACATTCACATGACCGTATCCTTTTTGCGGTCTGCAAATTGCTGATCCGCAAAACATGGATATCGGCAGTGTGCGTCCCGCATTTTGAAGATCACTATGTACTGCCCTTTCTTAGAAATGGCTATTCTTGTCCGCAAAACAGAGAAAACAAGGCATGTTCTATTTTTTTGTTGGCCCACGTAATGGACTTATGGATGCGGACAGCACGCGGGTGTGCTGTCTGTATCTCTTGTGTCCCCATTGAAATAAATGGTTCCACAACTGATGCGCAAAATATGAGGAACATATGCGGCACTGAAACTATGGTTGTGTGAATGCCCCTAAACCCATCTTGGGAGACAACAAGGACTGCTAACTCACTGAAAGATCAGAACTAGAGATGAGCGAACGTGCTCGAAACGAGCACTGTACCGCTCGGCTCCCCTGCGCTCACATGGGCACAGGCAGCCGCTTCCGTCCTCCTGAGGAGGACGGAAGCAGCTGCCTGCGCCCATGCAAGAGCAGGGGAGCCGAGCGGTACAGTGCTCGTTTTGAGCACGTTCGCTCATCTCTAATCAGAACATATGGTGCCCATAGAAACCTATGAAGAGTGGAGAGTGAGGAGGAGGGAAGAGAGTGACACACACAGATATGTGGCCCAGCAGCTACTGCACAGCAGCTGCTTCAGTTAATAATTCACATCTATACTGCTCAGTACTTCTTTATAATGTTCTATATGGTGCTTCTGTGTGATTGTGAGTGTGTTAGGGAGCAGAATCTCCTGTTTTCTCCATGTGCGGTCTATGGGATGCATCACAGCAGCTAGTCTACACTGGCTAGGACAGCGACTCCAGCTAGTTTTATTAATGAGTCTTTTATATTTCCTGGAGACTTTTTTTGTTTTTAGTACTACCGTTTGCAAATACGTTTGTGCTGCGTCCAGCAGGGAAACGCTGAACCTTCCTGCTCCGGTGGTGTCACTCAATGCACAGTAGAACAGCAGATTTGGTTTGCTGCCAAAGAGGTAGATGGCAGCAGGGACCTAGACGGCAGAATTCTCTTTACTTTATTATTTTTTTTAAGGGTGCAGTTTAAGACGGGGGCAGGAGAAGGGGAGGCAGTGGAAACTTTGTGTTTTATGGACATAGTTTTTAAGATATAATAAAGGGGAGTTTTCATATTAATGGCCTATCCTCAGGATAGATCAACAATATGAGATCCTGGAAGCTGGATACCCACCCATCAACTGTATGAAAAAGCCGCCACCTCTTAGGCCTTTTCCTAGGCCACGGGTCGGCAACCTCCAGCACTCCAGCTTGTGAAACCACAACTCCCATCATGCATACTCTCTCTGCTCTTCTAGGAACTCTCACAGAAAAGAATGGAGCCTTCTGGGAATTGTAGTTTCACAACAACTGGAGTGATGAAAGTTGCTGATCCCTGTCCTAGGCCATGTGACGTCACGTTCATTGGTCAAATGGCCTAGGTGCACCTCAGTCCCGTACAAGACAATATGGCTGAGCTGTGACATCAAGCACGATGAATGATGATGTGCTTGATAAACTGGCAGGAGGTCCGGTAAGGGCCATGGCTTTCTCAAATAGCTGATTGGCGGGGGTGACGGGAGTCGGACCCCTGCTGATCTCATATTGAGGACCTATCCTGAGCATAGGCCATCAATATGAAAATCCTGGAAAACCCCTTTAATGACCTATTCTCAGAAGGGCTCTGACTCCTGGCACTCCCGCCGATCCGGTGTTTGAAGTGGCTGCAGCTCTAGGAGGAGCACTGTGGCCTCTACATTGTATAGTGGCTGTGATTAGTCCTACTTACTAAGCCCATGCAGCAGGTAGATGTGACATCACAGATATTGATAACCTATTCCCAGGATAAGTCATCAATATTTAAATCCCAGCAAACCCCTTTAACTATCTAATTCCACTGAATCACTATGAACAAGACTTCCAAAATACTTCCAAATTAAGTTTGCTGAATTTGCCCAAAATATAAAAACCTGATTACTTCACATCTGTGGCCCTTTAAGTGTCAAAGACATCAACACGAGTATGAATGATTTATAAATCTGAGCAAACAAACCGGCCAGGACCTTTCCAATCAAGACAGAAAATGTGTTTAGTCTCGAATATTTCTCACATAATGACAAATAGTATAAATTATTTATAGGCAACTAAACCGCAGGAAACTTGGGCCCTAATAATGATCTGGGAAAGGAAAAAAAAAAAAATCGAACTTTAAGAAAATGAAATAAAATCAAATTTTGTTTCCTACGAACGGCGAAGACTTTACCATGAAATGCCTGGCTGCAGCTTACCTGGTGAAGTCTGTTGTCTGCAGATCAGCTCATCACCCCAGGGGTTGCATTTTTTGATGAGACAAGCCCTTTAACCCCCTAACTGTTTTGCTCGTGTCCAGCTCCAACAGTGGGAAAAGTAGCTAACTGGAGGGGTGATTTAGATGCTGCTACCTCCTGAATAGAAGCAGCTAGAAACATGCAACTGATCTTGTTTGAAAGCATTCCAAGCTTTCACACAATACCAAAATAACAGTGATACATTCAGGACAGAGAAAGATACCACTGATAGAAATCGGGACGCTGTGAATGCAGCTGAAAATGAAAGTAAAAACAGGTTTTACTCACGATTTCTCCTCGTTGCTTGAACTTTAGTCATTTTTCATGTCAGCTTTCAGACAAGACCAGTTGCATGTTTCTATCTGCTACCATTGAGGAGATATCGCCATCTAAAGCAGCCCCCCCCCTCCTACTTTTCACACTGCCTCAGCTAGACTTGGGCAAAACAGATAAGGGGTTAAGTAACCATGCTGGAGACGCGTACATCATCAAGCTGTAAGTAAATCATCTCCAGCCCTCTCATCTACTTACACTGGTTAACAGATTCTTTAGATGAATATTCAGTGCCGGCCCCACCACAGCGCTCAACTGCACCAAACCGTTCAGTCCTCTTTCAAAAACTCCACCATCAGTGTGCACCTACAAACCAAACACAGACAACCGTGTATGGAAAAGGAAATACCAAAGTTTATTCAATATATATATATATATACACTCCTCAATATTGAAATACCAAGAAGGAAAAGTCATAGAATTATGGAAATCTTAGCATCGAGAGACATGATAATAATATGCAAATGATAAAACATGGAAACAAAATATTCAGAACATCTAGATTTGTTCAGTATTGAGTGTGACCGCCACACTTGTGAGCCTTGGCATGCTATCAATGAGGTTATTAATGTTTGTCTGAGGAATGTTCTGCCACACTGAATGCATTTGAGCATGCAAATCATCAAGATCTACTTCTGGTAGCTCCTTTTGCAACTGCCAATCAATCAGGTCCCAGATGTGCTCGACAGGAGACAAGTCTGGAGACAGAGAAGCACGAGCAACAAGTGGCCTGGTGTTGTCCTGATGAAAAATGACTCCTGGAGCATTTTGGTGATTCCACGACCAAATCAATGTAACACTGACCTCTTGTTGTTCCTGAAAAGAAGACTAGAGGGGTCCAGCTCCTGTGCATTATGTCATCATACACCATAATCTCAGAAATACGACCCATGTGATGTTCCCTTGTGAAGGCCTCTTCATGGTGTTGCCCACGTGGTCTCCAGACCAATCTCTGGCTATCATCGTCTCCAAGACAAAAGTGGGACTCACAGAAGAGGAAGGATAGACATCAATTCCAGCCTCTTTTGCCACCTTGCTGTGCACCATGATAGCCCTTGAGAGTGGTGGCGTGAAGTCAATGGAACACCTGTAGCTCGTACCCCAGTGTTGTGCAGACGCCTTCTGGTGGTTTGTGTAGACACTGTTTGCCGCCCTAGGTTTGGGATGTGATGTCCAGTTTCTCTTGCAGTACAGAATGGGTGACTATGCGCCATTCTTCTCATTAGACGACCCGTCCATGCAGAGTTCGCCTCTGTGCCCCTGTTGCTCTCATTCCAGTTTGCCATTGTTCTCCCAACCACTGGGACATGCAACGTTGAACAGTGCTGACATCTCGGCTATGGTGAGTAGTGATCTGTCAAGGTCTCTCAGTTAAAGGATCCTGTCCCTCTCACGTCAACGAACAGTATGCATTGCACAATCTTTCCAAATGACTTGATCCGATTTTTGACGGCTAAGAAGCTTTGCTTTCAATCGGGCTTTCTGTCCCGGGAGTTAGGTGGAAAAATGTATGTTCAGTTCAGGCATTTAGAGATCTTACTATTCGGAAAAAGTTCTGTAGGCTACTACTGTATGACCAGGGGTCAGGCTTGCAGAGGGCAGTGGGGAAAGGATCTTGCTATAGAGGGCTGCCTGGCAGCCAGAGACTGGCATAACATGGAGACTGTGAGAAGGAGGGCAAGAAAAATGGATGCCTCCTTGTATACAAGTTAAATGGTAATAATTACTTACCGAATGCTCTCTATTCTAATTTTTGGAAAGCAGGATGAGCAAAAAACAGAAACTCTGGCATTATGTTCACTGTTATGGATGTGGCAAAGGCTTTTGTGCATCTCAACACCAAGCACAGTCACTATACCACGTATGGGCTGTGCTTGGTGCAATGTGAAGAGGCTGCAACCCCTTCAAACAGCTGACTGAAGACAGGTCATCAATTGGTGGAAAACCCCACACATACAGTAATCACATACAGAAAATGCACCTCCTTCCCTTTTGGATCCTGTTCTGCTTAAAAAGCATAAGAGGAAAAAAAACTTCATGAATTTGGACTCAATCAGACCATCGTGGCATATTCAAGTAATAGGCCCTAAGGGGGTCATTTACTAACCAGACATGCCTATATTAGGTGCATTTCTGGCACAGATTGCAGTGCAAAGGCCCTTTATCCAGCAATTTGTGACTTTTCCCCGCTTAAAGAAGAACTCCCGCAAAAATTTTTATTCTCTGACCTGTTAGAAAAGTGCATGATATAATCCAGGGATCTCAAACTCGTGGCCCTCCAGCTGTTGCAAAACTACAACTCCCAGCATGCCCCAATAGCTGTAAGCTCTCCTGGCATGATGGAAGTTGTAGTTTTACAACAGCTGTAGGGCCACGAGTTTGAGATCTCTGATATAATCTGTAGTGAATGTCATTTTCTTATCAGAGGCTGAAATTGAGAGTTTCCACTCTCTTCTTATTGTAGCTGGGTCATGTGACCAACTCCCTGACCTCCAACTGACCCAGGACAGAAAGCCAGTCACTTCTCTATTCATTCCTATGAGACTGAAAGTGAGGCTCCCATAGGAATGCATAGAAAATTAGACTTCCTGTCCACACATAAGTCTCTGTGTGAGTTGGTGGGTCTAATTCCTCGTGACATGACACAGATAAGAAACTTCAGGATGATATAACTCAAAAATTCAGCTACTGGTAAGAAAATGACATTCACTACAGAGTACATCATGTACATTTCTAGCAGGACATGGAATAAAATTTTTTGCGGGAGTTTTTCTTTAAGCCAGGTCTAAAAAAGTGGGTTTGGCATGGGTGGAGAAGGGGGCGGGCTGTCAGGAAGCTGTCTGACATTTAGAAGCGGTAGTGGATCCGCTGAAGTTACGTAGATGCCGGCGCCTATACATAACTCCCACAGATCCATTGCCAGCTATAGGGGATATTAAGCCCGGCTCATGAATAGAATAGCTACAAAGAAAATAATCAATCAGTAGTATTTTTGTTCACACATTTTGTATTAGAGCTGAACTCAGAATATAAGGGGAAGTGTATCAGAGTGACGCCGGTTTTCTGGTGTAAAAAAGTCCCATTTGGCACCAACATTTGCTGTTTTCTGACACTCATGCCTCTTTAAGAGAAAGTGGGCAGGGGTTGGAAGGCCACATGTGGGACCTCTGTGGACAGAGACGTTTAACAATATGCACGCCAGAAAAGTGGTACACATTAGGCCGGAAATCTATGCCTGCTGGTTCATGGATCTCCTGAGGATGTGCATGGTACGCCAGCGAGTTATCTTATTAAGACTGGCATCCGAAATACCAGTCATAATTCCCCCAATACTGTCTAGGAGTTTGCCTGCATACATAAAGAAGAGTAGGTATGTGGTATACATACGAGGGCACCTTTCAAAGCAGCTGCAAGCTTGGGTAAGATGGGCATAACTTTTTCAGCAGCACCAGGAACCATCAGTAATTCCTTAAATCCTTCCTGGGATACGAACGTGTAAGGATGTCTGGTTTCTTTGAGACCCTGAGCAGAAGACATGGAGAGAAAAGAAAATCCATCAGTGTTAAAAACAGGAAAACAGCTAATACATAGTAATGTTCCTACACCATGACAGGTATCTTCAGCTATGGTTCCTCCTATAGAACTGCAGGGACTTGTACAATGTGTGGGGTTCACCTCACCTACAGCTAAAATATAGAAGATATATACATGTGCCCAACATGGGTGCTTTTCTGAAAAAGGGTCATATTATAATCCACCCCCTCCAAACATACATGAATAATGTGACCCATTCTAAATTATTCATTTTTATAAGAATGCATAGGTACATAGGTACACATGTGACCGCAAGGTACCCGCCTTCTGGGTGTAGATTACAGTGTACTGTGGGGCGCACCTTACTAATGCATATTCCTTTCTCTACAAAATCATATAGGCACAGGTAGTACTGCTTCCCTGTCTCTCCTAGTAAATGATATAGGCACAGATCATACTGCCTCCCTGTCTCTCCCTGTAAATGGTGTAGGCACAGATAGCACTGCCTCCCTGACTCTCCCTGTAAATGATGTAGATACAGATAGCACTGCCTCCCTGACTCTCCCTGTAAATGATGTAGATACAGATAGCACTGCCTCCCTGTCTCTCCCTGTAAATGGTGTAGGCACAGATAGCACTGCCTCCCTGACTCTCCCTGTAAATGATGTAGATACAGATAGCACTGCCTCCCTGACTCTCCCTGTAAATGATGTAGATACAGATAGCACTGCCTCCCTGACTCTCCCTGTAAATGATGTAGATACAGATAGCACTGCCTCCCTGACTCTCCCTGTAAATGATGTAGGTACAGATAGTACTGCCTCCCTGTCTCTCCTAGTAAATGATATAGGCACAGATCATACTGCCTCCCTGTCTCTCCCTGTAAATGGTGTAGGCACAGATAGCACTGCCTCCCTGACTCTCCCTGTAAATGATGTAGATACAGATAGTACTGCTTCCCTGTCTCTCCTAGTAAATGATATAGGCACAGATCATACTGCCTCCCTGTCTCTCCCTGTAAATGGTGTAGGCACAGATAGCACTGCCTCCCTGACTCTCCCTGTAAATGATGTAGATACAGATAGCACTGCCTCCCTGACTCTCCCTGTAAATGATGTAGATACAGATAGCACTGCCTCCCTGTCTCTCCCTGTAAATGATGTAGATACAGATAGCACTGCCTCCCTGACTCTCCCTGTAAATGATGTAGATACAGATAGCACTGCCTCCCTGACTCTCCCTGTAAATGATGTAGGTACAGATAGTACTGCCTCCCTGTCTCTCCTAGTAAATGATATAGGCACAGATCGTACTGCCTCCCTGACTCTCCCTGTAAATGGTGTAAGTACAGATAGTACTGCCTCCCTGTCTCTCCCTGTAAATGATGTAAATACAGATAGTACTGCCTCCCTGACTCTCCCTGTAAATGATGTAGATACAGATAGTACTGCCTCCCTGACTCTCCCTGTAAATGATGTAGATACAGATAGCACTGCCTCCCTGACTCTCCCTGTAAATGATGTAGATACAGATAGCACTGCCTCCCTGACTCTCCCTGTAAATGATGTAGGTACAGATAGTACTGCCTCCCTGTCTCTCCTAGTAAATGATATAGGCACAGATCGTACTGCCTCCCTGACTCTCCCTGTAAATGATGTAGGTACAGATAGTACTGCCTCTCTGACTCTCCTAGTAAATGATGTAGATACAGATAGTACTGCCTCCCTGACTCTCCTAGTAAATGATGTAGGCACAGATAGTACTGCCTCCCAGTCTCTCCCTGTAAATGGTGTAGGCACAGATAGTACTGCCTCCCTGTCTCTCCCTGTAAATGGTGTAGGTACATATAGCACTGCCTCCCTGTCTCTCCCTGTAAATGATGTAGGCACAGATAGTACTGCCTCCCTGACTCTCCCTGTAAATGATGTAAATACAGATAGTACTGCCTCCCTGACTCTCCCTGTAAATGATGTAGGTACATATAGTACTGCCTCCCTGACTCTCCCTGTAAATGATGTAGATACAGATAGCACTGCCTCCCTGACTCTCCCTGTAAATGATGTAGATACAGATAGCACTGCCTCCCTGACTCTCCCTGTAAATGATGTAGGTACAGATAGTACTGCCTCCCTGTCTCTCCTAGTAAATGATATAGGCACAGATCGTACTGCCTCCCTGACTCTCCCTGTAAATGATGTAGGTACAGATAGTACTGCCTCCCTGACTCTCCCTGTAAATGATGTAGGTACAGATAGTACTGCCTCTCTGACTCTCCTAGTAAATGATGTAGGCACAGATCGTACTGCCTCCCTGTCTCTCCTAGTAAATGATGTAGGTACAGATAGCACTGCCTCCCTGTCTCTCCTAGTAAATGATGTAGGCACAGATAGTACTGCCTCCCTGTCTCTCCTAGTAAATGATGTAGGCACAGATAGTACTGCCTCCCTGACTCTCCCTGTAAATGATGTAGATACAGATAGCACTGCCTCCCTGACTCTCCCTGTAAATGATGTAGGTACAGATAGCACTGCCTCCCTGTCTCTCCTAGTAAATGATGTAGGCACAGATAGTACTGCCTCCCTGTCTCTCCTAGTAAATGATGTAAGTACAGATAGTACTGCCTCCCTGACTCTCCCTGTAAATGATGTAGGTACATATAGCACTGCCTCCCTGACTCTCCCTGTAAATGATGTAGATACAGATAGCACTGCCTCCCTGACTCTCCCTGTAAATGATGTAGGTACAGATAGCACTGCCTCCCTGACTCTCCCTGTAAATGATGTAGGTACAGATAGCACTGCCTCCCTGTCTCTCCTAGTAAATGATGTAGGCACAGATAGTACTGCCTCCCTGTCTCTCCTAGTAAATGATGTAAGTACAGATAGTACTGCCTCCCGGACTCTCCCTGTAAATGATGTAGGTACAGATAGTACTGCCTCCCTGTCTCTCCTAGTAAATGATGTAGGTACATATAGCACTGCCTCCCTGACTCTCCCTGTAAATGATGTAGGTACAGATAGTACTGCCTCCCTGACTCTCCCTGTAAATGATGTAGGTACATATAGCACTGCCTCCCTTGCTCCCTGTAAATGATGTAGGCACAGATAGCACTGCCTCCCTGTCTCTCCTAGTAAATGATATAGGCACAGATAGTACTGCCTCCCATTTCTCTCTAAATTTGGAATAGATAACGCTACTTCCTTAGGTCAATAAATGGTGTAGACAAAAAACAATAAACTAGTGCAGAATCAGACAGTACATCCTCCATAGGTCAGTAAATGGTATAGGTACAGATAGTACTGCCTCTCTGTTTCTCCCCGTAAATCATGTAGGCATTGACAGTACTGCCTCCTTGTAAATTGTGTAGATACGTTTAGTACTGCCTCCTGTATATGACATAGGCACAGACAGTACTGCCTCCATATGAATAGTGTAGATACAGTACTTGAAGTACTGTCTCCTGTCAATAATGTAGAGATAGTACTGTGCCTCCCTGGAAATGATTTAAGCAGACAGTACTGCCTCCCTGTAAATAGTGTAGATACGTATAGTACTGCCTCCTGTATATGACATAGGCACAGACAGTACTGCCTCCATATATGTATAGTACTGACTACTTATCTGTCCTGTAAATTATGTAGACATAGGCAACACTGCCTACTGTAAATTGTTTCGGTACATATATAGTACTGCCTTCTTGTAAATTATGTAGACACAGCTAGTAAAGTCACACTGACAGACACACTGACACAACACTAAGCAGGAAATTCTTGATCTACTAAGCGATCACTAAAAAATAAATCTACTTTATAAAGTAAGACAATTTTACTGTACATAAGAGCTGCAGATTGTCTATCAGCAGGTAGAACGATGGCGGCTTCTGGTATTAATAAATGCACTGACACATGAAACTCTCATGATGGGATTTACATCCTTCCAGTGAAAATAGAAGAGCCTTCAGTTCTCCTGAGAGCGAACATAGACCCGAAGAGCACACAACTCAGCCAGACACCGCCGCGCCTGACAGATATATAAAATGGTTGTGATGGGGCATGATTAATCCCTCCGATGGTTGATAGGTGTGAGACACCTCACAATAATTACTCTGCCGCGGCTTCCTTGCCTCTAAAGCGCTCTGACAGATGTTGGGAAGTATTCTGATGCTAAACGGCAATCAATCACTTGTGCACTTCAGATAGGAAACAAATGTGATGTCTCTGCTTTCCAGACAACTGTAACTGGCTATGAAATACAATGTGCAGAGGTAGAAATATCAGGACTGGTATATAGTAAAGCAACGTCACTGTGTAAGTCTTTATACTGCATGTTAGTATCAGACAGGTCAATCAACAAACAGACAATAAGTACCTACAAATACAGGGGCAAATTTTTTACACGCCCCTGCGCTGGCAGTGGATTGGTCAGGTTATGTAGCGGTGCCAGCCTCTACGTAACTTTGGCGTATCCACTGCCGATTCTAAATGTAAGACAACTTCTTTGCTGTCTTACATTTAGACCATTTTCTACACCTAAACCAGTCATAGAACATGATGAATGAGACGGGCCTGCCAGTCTGTCCCCTTCTCCGCTCAGGCCTCCTTTTTTAGATCTGCTGTGAGTGGGGAAGAAGTCACAGAATCTGCGCCTGATATACACCACAAAAGTGGCATATATCTTTTCGCAAATGACCCCCACATAATGTCTGTGACACTAGGACCCAGTGACTGTAGACAGCCTAAGGCTACTTTCACACTAGCGGCAGCACGGATCCGGCACCTAAAGGGTGCTGACGGATCCGTACTGCTGCTGATACATGTGTGGAGCCGGAGCAGCGCTCCGGCCCCACACATGTTGACGCAGACACAGAGAACATACATACACACACAAACACATACATACTTACATACTCCAGCCAGGGACGCCGGCAGCATGTCTTCACGCGCCTCCTGCGCGCAGTGATGACGATTCCCCACAGTGCCCTCTGCTGGGCGCAGTGGGGAAACGTCATAGCTGCGCGCAGGAGGCGCGTAAAGACATGCTGCCGGCGTCCCTGGCTGGAGTATGTGAGTATGTATGTGTATGTATGTATGTATGTCTGCTGCGGTTTGTTCTCCGGTCTGAAGACGGAACGGAATGCTTTCAGGAGCATTCCGTTGTCTTCAGTTCAGTTTTGTTCCCATTGACAATGAATGGGGACAAAACGGAAGCGTTTTTTTCCGGTATTGAGCCCCTATGACGGAACTCAATACCGGAATTTAAAAACGCTAGTGTGAAAGTAGCCTTAGACAAAACTAGTGGCTCAACTTCCAACAGGAGATGCACCTCAGGCTGCACAATCAATGAACTTGGGACAGTGGATTGCACCAAAGCTGCCGAGGACTGCATCACTGATCAGCCTGGAACAATCACTACCACAATAGGAGGGATGCTTGACTTTAGCAATTCACTTAAAGGGGTTGTCCGGGTTCATCCAGGCAGCCAGCCTGACAAGAGCATTGGAGCATTTCATGGCATTTTGTGCAGTTCCGGTGACACCCAGCAGTGAGCCCGGTGATGTCACCAGCACTGATGGGTGGGCTTTAGCGCTGCCCTAGTCTGTAAAATGGCTAGGGCAGTGCTAAAGCTGGCCCATCAGAACCGGTGACGTCACTGAACACACTGCTGGGCAGAAGCCTCCGCCCGGAAGTGTGTATTTATAAAAAAAAGAGCCCTTGCCCTGCGCGATCTAGCACATCGGAGCATGACATGGGGCAGATGCTTTGCATTAATAATGGAGGCAATAGGGGATTAGCAGCGAGGAGCAGCTGAGGCAGCAGCCATATAGAACATGTTGGCAGGCAGCCAGAAGCATGATGGAGGCAGCAGCAGCGGCCTTACAGAAGATGATGGTCGGCAGGCAGCAGCAGTGGCATGATGGCGGCAGCAGCCTCAGCTGGAGGAGTGTGAAAATCCAGGATTGGTTCATTTTTATAAAAGTAATGTTTTGGACACTGGCGGGGGACAACTTGGTCCGTCTGGGTGTCACCACGCCCACCCACAGCGCTGAAAACACTGGAGGCTGGGCATGAAAGAAGAAAGAGAGCGTGCGGTGCCAGTTCGGCCACCGTTCCCGTCTGCTGCCCAGAAATCCATGGGGTAAGCGTATGCGCCACAGACCGGCCAGGCGGTTAGGGTGGGTTCACATCACGTTTTTCCCATCCTTATAAGGTATACAAAAAACATATATGCTAAACGGATGCCTCAGACTGATGCCATACAGTGGCATCCTTTCACCATAGAGTTCCACTGTAAAAAATAAAAAATGTAGAATACAAGCTCTCTAAGAAGTTTTTTCTGGCAGACGTTGCTTCACCCATCCACCCTCTTTCACAGCCCAGCACAGAATAACATACTGCTCACTCTACTAGGGCACCTACCTGCCGCAGCACTGATTGGTGTCATTCTGTCTGTCAGTCATGTGAGCATCATTCTTCTTCCTCCCTAGTGCTTTTTTCCTTCGACACGTGCAGTAAAATGAAGCTAAGCGCCATTTTACTGGATTTGTCCGTTAAAAACTGTGGCCCTCATCTTTAGAATGTGACTTAAATAAGTGTTTATGACCTTTTAGTAATTTAGAGATAAGGGTTATTAGATGACCGGCACAAAGTGAAAATGAAAGTAGAATAGGAACTAATGTGTGGCAGCTTCAGTTCATTCCGGAACACTAAAGCTGACGCACAATGCATGTGGCTTCCCTGATTTCTGCTAGGGGGAGCCGGAGCACACCAGAAAGCGCACGCTTCTGGATTTTTGCACATTCAGATGCCATGGTTTGAAGGGTTAAAAGTCTGCGATTGGCATTACCGTTACGTGCGAGCAGGCTAAATAAGGCGGTTAAACACGGCGTCTGCACGCTCCATCTGCTGCTGCAGCATCATATGTGATCCCATTTGCTACTAATTTCTCCACAAAGCTAACACCTACGGTGTCAAGACAGGTATCGTTTTCAACAGCATGATCAACCCTACCAGGCTGTATACCTGGCTTAGGGTTTGTTCACACATCAGTTATTGTGAGCTAAAACCAGGAGTGGAGGCTCCACAGACATAAGGTATAATGAAAAGATCTGGACCTGTTCTGTGTTTTTGACCTGTACCTGGTTTTGGCTCAAAATAACTGATCAAATAACTGAAGTGTGAACAAGGCCTTAATAGGATTTATCATGATGACTGAGCCTCTTTAAAATGGAGTGTGAATCCACGGGAAAACAACCTACCTGCTGCTGGGATCAAAGCAAGTTTCAGCCTAACCTCTGGCCTATGGAGAAATCTAAAACCCATACCTTTCTACAGCAGCTTACCTCGGCTAAAGTGATGAGCAGGGGGTCAAATGGTATCGTTTCTGGAGGACGCTCCCACTGTAACTTGTGCTTGACCGAACCGTGAACCAACCTGTGAAAAAACATCAAAAATCAGTGAAAGAGTAGTTACATAATAATAATCATCTTTATATAGCACCAACATATTCCCTAGCACCTTACACAAAAGGGGAGACATTTTGTTTAGTGCAAAGTGACCGAGACTGGGGCGCTGTGGGGTCAGCTCAGGCCCCTTGGGGCACTGAAGTCCTAATTTGCATAAACCATAGAAGTCTTTTCTCTGGAACACCGCAACTAATTTTCACAAGATAGGCATCAATTATATATGTGTGGTTTAATAGGGCGGATCCTGCTGACAGGTGCTTATTAAGGAAAGTAAGTGCGCAAGTGCACATGGCAGGTGCTGGAATGCATGCTCCAAAAACTGATGCCACATTTAAAGGGGTTGTCAGCTTTATTTATATTGATGACCTATTCTCAGGATAGGTCATCAATATCTGACTCCTGGCGCCCCTGCCGATCAGCTGTTTGAAGAGAAAGCAGAGCTTGTACGAGCGCTGCCTTCTCCTCACCTATTCACTTCAATGGGTCATCAAAATAAATAAAGTGGACAACCCCTTTAAAAGGTAATTTGTGGAATTCAATGAGAATAGTATGAGGAGAGCCAGAAGAGAATGTAAGAGCTCCCTAGTGGGCAGTAAGTCATGTCCTTACTGGTGGAGATACAAAGACCCACACCAGGATCTTGTTCATAAAGTTCATTATCCATACATTCTTACTGGAGCACTAGAGACCCCGCCACCACCCCATACTGGGAACCTCTGATGAATGTCACTTTTGGAGCTCACTATAGACATCATGTAACTTGGGTACCTATCACTTGCAGCATTAACCCCTTAATGCAAAATCACATACATGTAAGTGATCAGGGTTAAGGGAATGTATAGAGTCAGCTCACTACATACATGCCCAGCGTCAGCACTGACAGGGATCAGCAATGATGCCGATCACAGTCATTTAATCCCTCAGATGCCGCTGTCAATCTGTAAGTGTTAGCCAGAGGAAGGAGGCTCCCGCTGTCCTCTGATCGGAGCCCTCCGGCAAAATAGCAGGGCTCTGATCGGTTACCATGACAGCCTGGGGCCTAAAAAGCCATGTCTGAGGTAGAAGATCAGATCACAAGATCGCATGTTTAAAGGGGTTATCCAAGACTATTAAATGCCCCCCATATGCCCGGGCCCCTCACAATGAATATACGGCCGTCTGGGGACCAGGAGCAGCACACAGAGTGGGGAGCCAGGTAATTATATTCAGTGTGAGGGGCCCGGCATATGGGGGGCATTTAATAGTCTTGGATAACCCCTTTAAGTCCCCTAGAGGACTAAAAGTTTGTGTGTAAAAAGTAAAAAAAAAAGTTAAATAAAAATAAAAAAACACATAGAAATATAAAAAGTTAAAATCACCAGTCTTTCCCAATTTTACAAACAAAAATAAACATAATCAGTATGGCTGTGTCCCAAAATGCCCAAACTATTAAAATATAAAAATATTTTTCCTGCGCAGTGAACGCCAGAACAGGAAAAATAAATAAAAATCAACTATTCGTAACCAGGACTCCAGAGGTCTCTCTTAGGAGTCTTATCAGAATTTAGTTCTACTCCTCCTGCTCCAAATCATATATCACGGAGCTCAGGTTCTCAATGTCGATCATATCCTGCTCACCTGACAGGTTCACTTCACTGTTATAGTCACCTACTGACCTCACTGAAAAGAAAAAAAATCCCCAAAAAACTGATTATGAAGGAATTGATGGAGACGGACACAGAATTACCAGAAGGATCTCCCTCTATGCACCTGTACATGTGGAAGCTTAGCTTTGCTAATGTGGGAGCTACACCTTAGTTAAAGAAGCAGTCCAGGCTTTTTGTGACCTAAAGACTCCTAGTGGTCTCTCTCTGTGAACTACATCACCTACCAAATCGCTCCTGACAGCTCTCAGGCCCCTCCAAGTCCCACCATCTGTATGCATAGAATTCTGTTGAAGATTTGTTTCCCCTGTCGGACCAGTAGTGCAGATATATGGTAGGTGAGTGTATACAGTGATTAGCAGCTATATAAACTCCTGACTCGCACTGCCTGTACTATCTGTGTGTGCTGACTCTCCAGTGTAGTTCTGTGAGATGTAGCTTCACATTGCTCTCCCCCTGTAAGACAGGGGAGATAAGCTGAAGCTGCAGGACCCAGAAACACAAGGAGACTGCACAGTGTGAGGGGACAGCTGTTTTATTTCACTGATCTGTTATGGCTGCCCTTACATAGGACTCACAGCAATGCATTGTGATGAGGCTCCGGCCAGCACCACTCAATCTGCTAAAAGCTCCTGCACCAATGTGCTGTGCAGACATTTTACGGAGTGAGGGGGCGCACTCCACTACAGCCTGGAACAGTACATTGGATGCCCTATGCCAGACTTTAGCATAGTAGAGCAGTGATGTGTGCTCATACCAGTACAGCGCTCACTGTGGCCCCCCAGTGGAATTCCTACAGCAGTACACCACTCACACGTCAGCAGTGTACTACTGTACAGATTCAAAAGCACTACAGACACATGAACTACAGGTGCCTTATTGTCACTTAAAGGGATTATCCCACGAATAATGTAAAAAATGAAAATCAGACATCATCTAGTCCATGGCAATACTTTACTAACAACGCTAGAACCAGCCCTGTATCTCACATGGATCCAGAGATCTCTACATTCATTGCTCTGCTAGATTTATATCAAGTTGACAGCTCAAGGGGAGTGTCTTTTCTGCTGCAGCTAAGGGGGCATGTGTCCATGCTCTCCCTATCACAGCTCAGGAGGCGTGTCTCAGCTCCTCCTATCACAGCTCAGGAGGCGGTTGAAGGATGAAACTGAGCATGTGCGGCCTTCTCAGTGAGCAGGACAAAGAAATAAGAAATTAAAGGGGTTGTCTCACGAAAAATATTCTACAGTTTTCAAACCAGCACCTGGATCTGAATACTTTTGTAATTGCTTGTCATTAAAAATTTTGTATAGCTACTGAGTTATTCAGTAACATGTATCTGTATAGGACCACTTAATTTCTTATTTCTTTGACCTATTCACTGAGCAGGCCGCACATGCTCAGTTTCAACTTTTAACTGCCTACTGAGCTGTGATAGGCAGAGCTGAGACACGCCTCCTTAGCTGCAGCAGAAAAGACACTCCCCTTGAGCTGTCAGCTTGATATAAATCTAGCAGATCAATGAATGGGGAGATCTCTGGGTCCATGTGAGGTACATGGCTGGTTCTAGCTTTGTTAG
Organism: Rhinella marina; assembly: GCA_900303285.1. NCBI lineage: Eukaryota > Metazoa > Chordata > Amphibia > Anura > Bufonidae > Rhinella > Rhinella marina. Next base: position 470,387 of record ONZH01025454.1, on the reverse strand, counting down.
AAAGGTATTGTCATGGACTATATGATGTCTGATTTTCATTTTTTACATTATTCGTGGGATAACCCCTTTAAGTGGCACTATACAGATACATTTTACTGAATAACTCAGTGGCTATACAGAATGTTTAATTATATGCAATTACAAAAGTATTCAGATGCAGGTGAAGGTTTGAAAACTGTAGAATATTTTTCGTGGGACAACCCCTTTAAATAGTAAAATAAGTAAATAAAACATATTACAAAAATGAATTATGGCCAGGGGCGTCCCTAGGGCTTTTTATCCGGGGCCCGAATCAATCTACCACTGCCCAGAACCTCGGGACTGGTGGAGACAGCTGCAGGAGACAGCTGCAGTGCCACAGGATCCTCTAAGGGGGCCCCCTGCTTCAGTCCGGACTCCAGAGTGGGGAATTTCCCAGGTTAGGAGTCCCTGCTTTGACTCCATATGTCCTATGTCCATATATGGAGTTAGTGTTATGAACAGTGAAAGGGGTATTCCCACTATGCTTGGGAACACCCTGTATATTTATAAGTCTAGTTTAGACTCTAATTTTAAAATACTCATGTGGGGATTTGAACTCACAACCTTCTACATTACAGGCAAGTACCTTAACCACTGGGCTATGGAGCTCAGTGTTAAGTAAATGATGAAAAACCTCATAGAAGTTCTCTTGTATAATGCAAGAGAACCTCTTAGGAGGTTTTTCACCATTGACTTAACACTGAGCTCAATAGCCCAGTGGTTAAGGTACTTGCCTATAATGTAGTAGGTTGTGAGTTTAAATACCCACAGGAAATTTTGAAAATAAAGGCTAAATAAAGCTTAAGTACACAGCCTGTCATTTTGGGGTGTGTTTATTACTTTTTATTCAATTTTCTTGGGAGATAAAGTGTTCTGTTACACCATATAGGCGAACTTTTTTTCAATATTTTAAAAGTATGGGTGTTTTTGCATGCCTATAATGCCATTTTGTTCTTTTTTTGTGTGGAGAATGGGGTGATTTTAGGTTTTTTTAAATATTTTCAAAACTTTTTTTTTTATTTTTTTACTTTTTAAGTCCCCTAAGTGGACCACAACTTACAATCATCAGATGTAAATTGCTCCATTAGTCTGTATTGAAATCATTATATCACAGTTCACTGCTGCCACCTAGTGGCCTGAACTGGGATATACTAACAATGAACCTGGAAGCCTGGTACAGGCTGAGGCTTATTTAAAGAACAGGGTGCTTTCACCAATCTTCGCGGGTGGAAAGCGCGCCTGAAGAGAAATCCCGCGTCAGGACGTAGTATGTGCACGATGACCTGACGCTGCATATGGGGGTTGAGTGGGCTCATATGGGGGCTGATGGGGGCTGAGTGGGCTGATTTGAGGTCTGATGGGGGCTGAGTGGGCTGATTTGAGGTCTGATGGGGGCTGATCTGAGGTCTGATGGGGGCTAAGTGGGCTGATCTGAGGTCTGATGGGGGCTGATTGGGCTGATCTGAGGTCTGATGGGGGCTGATTTAAGGTCTGATGGGGGCTGAGTGGGCTGATCTGAGGTCTGATGGGGGCTGAGTGGGCTGATCTGAGGTCTGATGGGGCTGAGTGGGCTGATTTGAGGTCTGATGGGGGCTGATCTGAGGTCTGATGGGGGCTGAGTGGGCTGATCTGAGGTCTGATGGGGGCTGATTGGGCTGATCTGAGGTCTGATGGGGGCTGATTTAAGGTCTGATGGGGGCTGAGTGGGCTGATCTGAGGTCTGATGGGGGCTGAGTGGGCTGATCTGAGGTCTGATGGGGGCTGAGTGGGCTGATTTGAGGTCTGATGGGGGCTGATCTGAGGTCTGATGGGGGCTGAGTGGGCTGATCTGAGGTCTGATGGGGGCTGATTGGGCTGATCTGAGGTCTGATGGGGGCTGATTTAAGGTCTGATGGGGGCTGAGTGGGCTGATCTGAGGTCTGATGGGGCTGAGTGGGCTGATCTGAGGTCTGATGGGGTCGGAAAAGGTGATCTGAGGTCTGATGAAAAATATTTTTTTCTTATTTTGCTACTCTAAAATCTTTGGTGTGTCTTATAAAGCGAAAAATACAGTAACTGTGTTGTTAGCGCATTATTACAAAATTTTTGGCCCCACCTTTGATTTTGCCCAGAGCCACATTTTGTCTAAAACCGGCCCCGGCTGGGGGGTGACTGTGGGGGTTTTACGCCGGGGGGTGTGACTGAGGGCCATATTCATTGGGGCTTGGGCCCCGGATCTTTTGAGACCCTAGCAACACCTCTGATTATGGCCCATTTAGAATAGGTTTTAATACATTTTTCAAAAGGTTGGATACACTTTTAAAGGGGTTATCAAATCCTACAAAAAAAACGCCCCCAACACTGAATATACTTACCTGGCTTCCCGCCACCTGCGCCGCTCCTGGTGCCCGTGGCACTGCTTCTCCCTGTGCGCAGATGAAAACATCCGGTGTCAGGGGGAGCAGCCAATGGCGGGCGGGGATGGGGGTGAACCTACCATTGGCTGTACCCCCCCCCCCCCGACACCAGATGTTTTAATCCGCGCACAGGGAGAAGCAGCTGCGGCGGTGCGAGGACCAGGAGCAGCGCAGGGAGAGGGGAGCCAGGTAAGTATATTCAGTGTTGGGGAGTGTTTTTTTATAGGAATGGATAACCCCTTTAAGCCTCTTGCTCTATTGACTGCTCGGGGTGTCAGCACCCAGATCCCCCAAGGGTATAGACTTCTGACATGCCCCTGTGATAAACTAGAAGTGTATCTGATAAATTTGAGAACAATTCTTAATATACTGAAGAAAAGTCCAGTATATGGAAATTATAAGGTCTGGTGAAAAAGAACTGGATAACCAAGGGTTAATTCTCGCTCTACTGGGTGAATGTGAAATTGGATCCTGACTATGCAGGTCAGAGGAATGAGAAGAAGGGACTTATTATACAGAAGAGGAGATGGAGAGATGCAGAAGGACGCAGGAACCTCACTTTTAACTCTTTCAGTTCTTTATAGTAAAAGTCTGTTGATGTAAAAACTTGATTTACCTGCAAGGAATTCCTCCTTTTGAATATATTGCTGCAAACGCAGAGGAAGAGCGCTGGGTCTCTGCAAACTGCAAGCAAAAAGTAATATAAAAGGGCGTCTGTCAGCAGAATTGCATCTATTCTCTTCAATATATTTATTAATGATCTTGTAGAAGTAAAATATCAATGACACTAAACTATGTAAAGTAATTAACACTACAGAGGACAGTACACTGTATATATACACACTACAGAGGATAGTACACTGTATATACACACTACAGAGGACAGTACACTGTGTATATACATACTACAGAGGACAGTACACTGTGTATATACACTACAGAGGACAGTACACTGTGTATATACACACTACAGAGGACAGTACACTGTGTATATACACACTACAGAGGACAGTACACTGTATATATACACACTACAGAGGACAGTACACTGTATATATACACACTACAGAGGACAGTACACTGTATATATACACACTACAGAGGACAGTACACTGTATATATACACACTACAGAGGACAGTACACTGTATATATACACACTACAGAGGACAGTACACTGTATATATACACACTACAGAGGACAGTACACTGTATATACACACTACAGAGGACAGTACACTGTATATACACACTACAGAGGACAGTACACTGTATATACACACTACAGAGGACAGTACACTGTATATATACACACTACAGAGGACAGTACACTGTATATATACACTACCGAGGACAGTACACTGTATATACACACTACCGAGGACAGTAAACTGTATATACACACTACCGAGGACAGTAAACTGTATATACACACTACAGAGGACAGTACACTGTATATATACACTACCGAGCACAGTACACTGTATATATACACACTACAGAGGACAGTACACTGTATATATACACACTACAGAGGACAGTACACTGTATATATACACTACAGAGGACAGTACACTGTATATACACACACACTACAGAGGACAGTAGACTGTATATATACACACTACAGAGGACAGTACACTGTATATATACACTACCGAGGACAGTAAACTGTATATATACACTACAGAGGACAGTACACTGTATATACACACTACCGAGGACAGTAGACTGTATATATACACACTACAGAGGACAGTACACTGTATATATACACACTACAGAGGACAGTACACTGTATATATACACACTACAGAGGACAGTACACTGTATATACACACTACAGAGGACAGTACACTGTATATACACACTACAGAGGACAGTACACTGTATATATACACTACCGAGGACAGTACACTGTATATACACACTACCGAGGACAGTAAACTGTATATACACAACTACCGAGGACAGTAAACTGTATATACACACTACCGAGCACAGTACACTGTATATATACACACTACAGAGGACAGTACACTGTATATATACACACTACAGAGGACAGTACACTGTATATATACACTACCGAGGACAGTACACTGTATATACACACTACAGAGGACAGTACACTGTATATACACACTACAGAGGACAGTACACTGTATATATACACTACAGAGGACAGTACACTGTATATATACACTACCGAGGACAGTACACTGTATATATACACTACCGAGGACAGTACACTGTATATACACACTACAGAGGACAGTACACTGTATATATATATATATATATATATATATATATACACGCCATAGAGGACAGTACACTGCTACAGATGGATCTGGATAGACTGGCGGCTTGGGCAGAGAAGTTGTAGATGAGGTTTAACACTGACAAATGTAAGGTTATGCATATGGGAAGGAATAATGCAAGTCACCAGTACATAGTAAATGGTAAAATATTGGGTATCTCTGACATAGAAAAGGACCTAGGAATTTTAGTGAACAGCAAACTAAGCTGCAGAAACCAGTGTCAGACAGCTGCTGCCAAGGCCAATAAGATAATGGGTTGCGTCAAAAGAGGCATAGATGCCCGTGATGAGAACATAGTCCTGCCACTTTACAAATCACTAGTCAGACCACACATGGAGTACTGTGTACAGTTCTGGGCTCCTGTGAACAAGGCAGACATAGCAGAGCTGGAGAGGGTTCAGAGGAGGGCAACTAAAGTAATAACTGGAATGGGTGGACTACAGTACCCAGAAAGATTATCAAAATTAGGGTTATTCACTTTAGAAAAAAGACGACTGAGGGGAGATCTAATAACTATGTATAAATATATCAGGGGTCAGTACAGAGATCTCTCCCATCATCTATTTATCCCCAGGACTGTGACTGTGACGAGGGGACATCCTCTGCATCTGGAGGAAAGAAGGTTTCTACATAAACATAGAAGAGGATTCTTTACAGTAAGAGCAGTGAGACTATGGAACTCTCTGCCTGAGGAGGTGGTGATGGTGAGTTCACTAAAAGAGTTCAAGAGGGGCCTGGATGTATTTCTGGAGAGTAATAATATTACAGGTTATAGTTACTAGAGAGGGGTCGTTGATCCAGGGAGTAATTCTGATGCCTGATTGGAGTCGGGAAGGAATTTTTTCCCCTAAATTGGGGAAAATTGGCTTCTACCTCACAGGGGTTTTTTTCCCTTCCTCTGGATCAACTTGCAGGATAACAGGCCGAATTCGATGGACAGATGTCTTTTTTCAGCCTTATAAACTGTTACTATGTGTAGAAAGAAGACAATAAAGCAGACCCTGCACTGCATCAGTCCCTTCATTCCCAGGATTGCCGACGGTCCCAAGTATGGGAACCCCATGATCAGAGTGACGGTATACCCTAGTCACCACTTAGAAATACCCCTTGAAAAATTCAAAAACACAACCAATCATCCCCGTGTGTATAACAGCATCAGGCCTACGACTACAAACCACTCACCGGGTCTATGGTCTTGGGGTTCAGCTTGTCGCTTGGTTTTGCACGACTTGCACCGGCAGAAGCTGAAGGCGCTGGAGAGGTCTTGCTTCTTGACGCTGTACTGCTGGACTGGCCTCTAGAGGACGCCGACATTTTCTGACCATAATGTTCTAAGAAGGTGAGATCATATTATAGAGGCCACCTATTGTACCTACCACATCCCTATGGTGCCTTCAAAAAGTATTTATACCCCCTTGAACTTTTCCACATTTTTTCCTGTTACACCCGCAATCCTAAATGTATTTTACTGGGATTTTATATGCTAGACCAGTACAAAGTAGCAAGTATATGTGAAGTGAAAAAAAAAAAAGATTCATGGTTTTCAAAATTTTTAATAAATAAAAATCTGAAATGTAAGGCGTGCATTTGTATTCAGCCTCCTGTACTCTGATACCCCTAAATAAAATCCAGTGTGACTAATTGACTTCAGACGTCACCTAATTAGTAACTAGAGTCCACCTGTGTGTAATGTATTCTCAGTATAACTACAGATGTTCTGTGAAGGCCTCAGAGGTTTGTTAGAGAACATTAGTGATCAAACTGTATCAAGAAAAGCCAAGGAACACACCAGACAGGTCAGGGATAAAGTTGTGGAGAAGTGTAAAGCAGGGTTAGGTTATCAAAAAATATCCCAAGCTCTGAACATCTCATGAAGCACTATTCAATCCCTCATCTGAAAATGGAAGGAGTATGGCACAACTGCAAACCTACGAAGACATGACTGTCCACCTAAACTGACAGTCCAGGCAAGAAGAGCACTAATTAGAGAAGCAGCCAAGAGACCTATGGTCACTGTGGAGGAGCTGCAGAGATCCACAGCTCAGGTGGGAGAGTCTGTCCACAGGACAACTATTCGTCATGTACTAGCCCCTTTTGAAAGCAAGCCATAAGAATTCCCACTGGCAGTTTACCACAAGCCATGCAGGGGACATAGCAAACATGTGGAAGAAGGTGCTCTGGTCAGATGAGACCAAAGTTGAACATTTTGGGCTAAATGCAAAAAGGCCATGTGAGGCAGAAGACTGACACTGCTCATCACCCTGAACACACCATCCCCACCGTGAAACAGGGTGGTGGCAGCATCATGGTGTGGGGAAGCTTTTCTTCAGCAGGGACAGGGAAGCTGGTCAGGGTTGATGGGAAGATGAATGGAGGAAAACCTGGTAGAGACTGCAAAAGACCTGAGACTGGGGCGGAGGTTCACCTTCCAGCAGGACAACGACCCTGAACAAAGAGCCAGAGCTACAATGGAATGGTTTAAATCAAAGTATATCCATGTGTTATAAGGGCCCAGTCACAGTCCAGACCTAAATCCCATTGAGAATCTGTGGTAAGACATGAGAGTTGCTGTTCACAGACGCTCTGCATCCAATCTGACTGAGCTTCAGCTATTTTGCAAGAATATTTTATTTATTAAAAATATTGAAAACCATGTATTTTCTTTTCTCCTCACGTATACTTGCTACTTTGTGTTAGTCTATCACATAAATCCCAATAAAATACATTTAAGTTTATGGGTGTAACATAAAAAAAATGTGGAAAAGTTCAAGGGGTGTGAATACTTTTTCAAGACACTGTTCACACTGACAGTCAGAACCAGTATAAGTCACTGAGGTCTGTCCAGTGCATTGGGATCTGTGACACCCCATCAAGGTCTCCATTAGCAAAAGGCTCAGAACTGCCCATGAATGCTCCAAACAGAACCCAAAATGGCACCCGAATATGCCGCCATCACAGGAGCTGTCACCCAGCTTTCCCAGGCACCAGAAATGTATTTACACAGGGCAGGGATCACATTGAGGTGTCTGAAAGCTGGAGGGTGATAACCTCTATAGGGCCTGTAATAGCAGCCATACTGGTGATCACCCAGCTTTCCCAGCATCTGACAAGGATCTATATGTGCCTGTGATTACTATGGAGACCGGGCATGCCCACAGGAAACATAGCACCCCTGTGACTGGCCGTGCAGTGCAGGATCTGAGGTAACAACCTACATGTAACTGGACGATGTGAGGACTCCGGTCAGTGGTTGTCTGCGGTACTTACCGGGCCTGCACCGCCTTCTCCCTGTGTCAGGATCACCAGGCTGCTGCTGCTACAGCGCAAACCTCCTGTGTTACCATAGAAACCGCAGCCGCGGGACGGCGGCCCAAGAGGGACATACTGCTGCAGATGGCGCAGCTGAGCCATAGTCCCTGCCTTGTGCTCGTATACAGCAGCAGTGTAATAGGAGACTTCACAGAAATGGCGGGTAATGGGAGGGCTGCAGGGTCTTGTATTTTAGGCTAAAATAATTTTCACATATTCTTTACGTTTTGAGTAGTTGGCATTTTCTGCTTCTGTATTATTATATAGTAGTGACTAGAACACTCATTCATCCCTGTTCACACCTTGGGTTATTTACCACTGCTTTAGTGCATTGTGTAATGCATAAAAATGCAAATGAAAAATTCCATTAAATCACTCGAAACAATTTGTGTGAATCCAGACTGAAGGAAGCAGTGGCAGATACCCCACATACAGCATCTACCGAAAATACCTCACATACGGCGTCTGCCGCAGATACCCCACATACTGCATCTACCGCAGATACCTCACATCCAGCATCTGGCGCAAATACCTCACATCCAGCGTCTGGCGCAGATACCCCACATCCAGCGTCTGGCGCAGATACCCCACATCCAGCGTCTGGCGCAGATACCTCACATCCAGCGTCTGGCGCAGATACCTCACATCCAGCGTCTGGCGCAGATACCCCACATCCAGCGTCTGGTGCAGATACCTCACATCCAGCGTCTGCTGTAGATACCCCACATACAACTCCTGCCGTGATACTCCACATACAGACGCCTGCCGAGTAGATACTCCACATACAAACGCCTGCCGCACAACCTCATCCAGGGTCTGCGCATATATCTCACATACAGGTTCTGTACAGCGTCTGCCACAGTTATTATTATAAGTAGTGACTAGAACACTCATTCATCCCGTTCACACCTTGGGTTATTTACACTGCTTAGCTGCATTGTGTAATGCATAAAAATGCAAATGAAAAATTCCATTAAATCACTCGAAACAATTTGTGTGAATTCCAGACTGAAGGAAGCAGTGGCAGATACCCCACATACTGCCGCTCGTACCTGCCGCAGATAATACGTCTGCCCACATATACAGCGTCTGCCGCAGATACCCTATATACTGCATCTACCGCAGATACCTATATACAGCGTCTGCCGCAGATACCCCTATATACAGCGTCTGCGAGATCCTATATCCAGCGTCTGCCGCAGATACCCACATACAGCGTCTGCCGCAGATACCATCACATCCGCGGCAGCGCAGATACCTCACTCCAGCGTCTGGCGCAGTACCCCACACCAGCGTTGGGCCAGATCGCTTCACATCCAGCGTCGCGTGATTCCCAATACAACTCCTGCCGTAGACCCAACACGCTGCCTACGACCCACATACACGCCTGCCGCAGTACCTCACATCCCGGTCTGCGCTATATCTCCACATTTACAGGATTTGCCGCAGACACGTTACATACGCGCCTCTGCCAACAGATACCTCACCTCAGCGTCTGCTGGAGATACCCCACATACCAACTCCCTGCCGAGATACTCCACATACTCCCTGCCGAGACCTCACATTACACGTGACCCCTTCCTCACATCAGGTCGCCCATAATATCTCACATTACGCATTTTGCCGCATTACCCCACATACCGTGTCTGCGGCAGATCGCATCAGCGTCTGCCAACAGACCTCACATTGGTCCCAGTGTTACATCAACCTTCAGATTTCCCCAGTGCCTCTCCATCACCTGCCGATATCACCACAGTTCTGCCGCAGAACCCACGAGCGTTGCCACAGACATCTTATATACAGCGTCTGCCGCAGATACCCTATATACAGCGTACTGCCGCAGATACCTATAACAGCGCTCTTGCCGCAGATAACCCTATATTACACGTCTGCCGCGATTCCTGATATACAGCGTCTCAAGCATACCTTTTACAGCGCTGCCGCAGATGACCTATATAACAGTCTGCCGTACCTCTTACAGCGTACTGCGCAGATACTCATATACAGGCTGGACATTCCCTATATACAGCGTCGTCGCAGACCCCATATACAGCGTCTAACAAGAACGATATATACAGGCTCTGCCGCAGCATACCCTATATCGCCCCTGAGATCCTTTAATACAGCGTCTGCCAGTACCTTATAAGCTCGCCGCGATCCTCAGCTCGGCGCCTCAGTCCCACACATACGCGCGGCAGATACCCCACGTACAGTACTACAGAAGACAGCATGCCGCAGATACCCCACGTTAAGCGATTGCCCGCATAATCTTAATACAGCGCCTGCGCAGCTACCTATATACAGCGTCTGCCGCAGATACCTATATACAGCGTCTACCGCAGACCCCATATTTACAGCTTCTGCCCAGATACTATAACCGTCTGCGAAACCTACCGGTCACGCCGATACCTATATGCGCGGTAGATACCCTTATACGACGTAGCCGGACCTATATCGCGTACTGCCGCAGATACCCTAATACAGCCGTGAGCCGCGTTGCCCTTATATACAGGTCTGCCGCTGATACCTAATATACAGGTCATGCCGCAGAAATTACGCGTCTTCGCAGATACCTCATTATACCAGCGTTGCCCAATGGAGTACATAGTTGCCGTAGATACCTTGACCGTCGATACCTATATACAGCGTTACCGCAGATCCATAATTACAGCGTCTGCCGCAGATACCTCATATACAGCGTCTGTTTAAGCAGATACCTATATACAGCGTCTACGCAGATACCTTATATACAGCGTTTATAATATACAGCGGCAAACCTTATATCAGGCTCTGTCGCCAGATACCCTATATACACGTCTACCGCGATACCTTATTATACAGCGTTTGCCGCAGATACCTTATATACAGCATCTGCCGCACATACCCCACATACATCGCCTACCGCACATACCTTATATCCAGCGTCTGTCGCAGATACTCCACATATGGGTTCTGCCGCAGATACCTTATATACAGCGTCTGCTGCAGATACTCCACGTACAGCGTCTGCCACAGATACCTCACATACAGCACCTACCGCATATACCCCACATTAGGGTTGCAGCGGTAACCGGTTCCACGGTATACCACGGTAATGAAATGCACGGTTATCAAACCGTGGGCATTTGCTTATTACCGGTAAATGGCGACAAGACTTTTTAGTCTTGTCGCCATTTGCGCCTGGACCCGACCGCATCACTGATACTAGGCTGCCGCTACTGCGCAGCCTAGTATCAGAGGACATGGAGAAGATAAATTAAAAAAATTCACTTACCCGTCCGGCCGCTCCTCCTCTTTTCCGGGTTGCGCTGTACTGTCCTGACCGCGTACAGCGTCAGGACGTTAGTGCGCGCACTCTGACCTGACGCTGCACGCTGTCAGGTGACAGTGCAGCTACGGGAGCTAAGGAGCGCCGGACACCGGAGAGGAGCCGCAGCGCAGGAAAAGTAAGTGATTTTTTTTATTTTATTCAGATGGTGGGCTGAAGGGCCACAGTGGCTGATGGGGGCACAGTGGGCCGATTTGAGGTCTGAAGGGGGCACTGGGGCTGATCTGAGGTCTGAAGGGGCACTGGGGCCAATCTGAGGTCTGAAGGGGGCACTGGGGCCATCTGAGGTCTGAAGGGGGCACTGGGCCAATCTGAGGTCTGAAGGGGGCACTGGGGCCAATCTGAGGTCTGAAGGGGGCACTGGGGCCAATCTGAGGTCTGAAGGGGCACTGGGGCCAATCTGAGGTCTGAAGGGGGCACTGGGGCCAATCTGAGGTCTGAAGGGGGCACTGGGGCCAATCTGGAGGTCTGAAGGGGGCACTGGGCAATCTGAGGGGGCCCAATCTGAGGTCTGAAGGGGGCACTGGGGCCAATCTGAGGTCTGAAGGGGGCACTGGGGCCAATCTGAGGTCTGAAGGGGGCACTGGGGCCAATCTGAGGTCTGAAGGGGGCACTGGGGCCAATCTGAGGTCTGAAGGGGGCACTGTGGGGCTGATTTGAGGTCTGAAGGGGGCACTGTGGGCTGATTTGATGTCTGAAGGGGGCACTGTGAGGCTGAATTGAGGTCTGAAGGGGGCACTGTGGGCTGATTTGAGGTCTGAAGGGGGCACTGTGGGCTGATTTGAGGTCTGAAGGGGGCACTGTGGGCTGATCTGAGGTCTGAAGGGGACACTGTGGGCTGATCTGAGGTCTGAAGGGGGCACTGGGGCCGATCTGAGGTCTGAAGGGGGCACTGGGGCTGATTTGAGGTCTGAAGGGGGCACTGTGGGCTGATTTGAGGTCTGAAGGGGGCACTGTGGGCTGATCTGAGGTCTGAAGGGGACACTGTGGGCTGATCTGAGGTCTGAAGGGGGCACTGGGGCCGATCTGAGGTCTGAGGATTAGTGTATCTTTTAATAATATATGTAACAAACGGTGATACCATGATAACCGTAATACCGCGGTATTTACTGAGACGGTTATCATACCGTGAAAATTTCATACCGTTGCAACCCTACCCCACATACAGCGTCTGCCGCAGATACCCCACGTACAGCATCTGCCGCAGACATCTTATATACAGCGTCTGCTGCAGATACTCCACGTACAGCATCTGCCGCAGATACCTCACATACAGCACCTACCGCATATACCTCACATACAGCGTCTGCCGCAGATACCCCACGTACGGTGTCTGCCGCAGACATCTTATATACAGCATCGGCCGCAGATACCTCATATACAGCGTCTGCCGCAGATACCTTATATACAGCATCTGCCGCAGATACCTTATATACAGCGTCTACCGCAGATACCTCATATACAGCGTCTGCCGCAGATACCTCATATACAGCATCTGCCGCAGATACCCCACATACAGCATCTGCCGCAGATACCCCACATACATCGCCTACAGCACATACCTTATATCCAGCGTCTGTCGCAGATAATTTATATACAGCGTCTGCCGCATATACCTCACATACAGTGCTTGCCGCATATACCTCACATACAGCACCTACCGCATATACCTCACATACAGTGCTTGCCGCATATACCTCACATACAGTGCTTGCCGCATATACCTCACATACAGCACCTACTGCATATACCTCACATACAGCGTCTGCCGCAGATACCTCACATACAGCGACTGCCGCAGATACCTCACATACAGCGACTGCCGCAGATACTTCACATACAGCGTCTGCCGCAGATACCTTATATACAGCGTCTGCCGCATATACCTCACATACAGCACCTACCCCATATACCTCACATACAGCGTCTGCCGTAGATACCTCACATACAGCGTCTGCCGCAGATACCTTATATACAGCGTCTGCCGCATATACCTCACATACAGCGCTTGCCGCAATATACCTCACATACAGCACCTACTTCAGATACCTCACATACAGCGACTGCCGCAGATACCTCACATTCAGCGACTGCCGCAGATACCTCACATTCAGCGACTGCCGCAGATACCTCACATTCAGCGACTGCCGCAGATACCTCACATTCAGCGACTGCCGCAGATACCTCACATACAGCGTCTGCCGCAGATACCTTATATACAGCGTCAGCCGCAGATTCCTCACATACAGCGTCTGCCGCAGATACCTCACATACAGCGTCTGCCGCAGATACCTCACATACAGCGTCTGCCGCAGATACCTCACATACAGCGTCTGCCGCAGATACCTCAAATACAGAGTCTGCCGCAGATACCACATATACAGCGTCTGCCGCAGATACCTCAAATACAGAGTCTGCCGCAGATACCACATATACAGCGTCTGCCGCTGGAACACAAAAGCCATTTTATTGGTGGAAAATGTAATTATGACATTATCATATGCAAACGATGCTCCCGAAAATTCACAATAGTTCGTAAACGATGACAGACACCCAGGGGCGGTCTTGGCATTTCTGGGGCCCTAAGCGAAGTTATGTCTGGGGGCCCCCACCCCCCGATGACGCGTCACGCCCCTGATGACACGCCCTCTGATGACACCCCTCCCAATGGCACGCCCCCCCACACATCAAAGACTGGGACTAGAGCATGCTCGGGTGGAATTTGCGTGCGCTTTTTCAAATCTGCACGCTAATTCATATGCATATTTTAGTATGTACACTAATGTGTATGCATTTTATAAATTAGTACGCATTAGCATACTAATTTATAAAATGAGTACGCATTCGGACAAATGCAGTACGTGACAGCTGGGCGGGCGGTCTTGGACACCAGCACAAGAGCGGAGCGTGGGGGCCCCCTTTGACGTCGGAGGCCCTATGCAAATGCATAGGATGTGTGGTGCCCAAGACCGCCCCTGCAGACACCTCTTCTCAATATTATCTGCAGTGCTTTAGGCTATTGCTGCTGCATTAATGCTTTCTGCCACTAGATGGCACCGCAGTACTGTGCTTCTTACATTGACTTTCCTCTACAATCTTTGCTTGTGTTTTGAAGGCCATTTGCCTTTCACATCTAACTATAAATTCTGATATTTACTGAAACTCATTATTTAGTGAGGAACATGGACCATCATCAGACAAAACACATTTTATGACGTGATAAAACCGCAGCTTATCAGAAGTTGAATGACTAGTGAACCGCCTGTTTCTTTAGTAGATGTTTGGATGCTGCAATAATTTTGGCTTTGTGATGAGACCAATCAGTGTCTGCAGTTACACAATGTGCTGGTGGGTTTTCTGCTTCTGCTAAAAACTTGGATTGTATCTGGTTTATTTGGGGTGAGGGGGACCACCAAGGTAGGTGATTGCAGTCTGGCTAAGGCTACATTCACACGACCGTATGTGTTTTGCAGTCTGCAAATCGCGAAACCGCCAAACACGGATACCGGCCGTGTGAATGTAGTCGGCCCTATGATAGAAATGCCTATTCTTGTCTGCGATTGCGGACAAGAATAGGACATGCTCTATGTTTTTTGCGGGGCCGCGGATCGGATCTCGAAATGAATGGGTCCGCACTCGTTCCTCAAAATTGTATACAATGTATAGTGACACATACCAGGCAGAGCGCTCTGATATTACCAGTGATGACACCACCAAAACCAGCTGAAAGGCTCCGGAAATGCCACTAAAAGTGCCCACACAATGTCAGCCAGATAACCTGTCATCAGCAGTTTGAGAAGGCATCGGAGCTCCTGTGAGTGCCACGGTCTTCTCAGTGCTTACCAAGCGCAGCGCCGTACATTGTATAGCGGTTGTGCTTGGTATCATGCTCAGCCCCATTCACTTCCATGGAGCCAAGCTGTGCCTAGGCCATGTCACTGGTGAACGTATCGTCACTGTCCTTGGAGAAGCTGAGAAAAGGCAGCGGCGCTACTGAAAGTGTCCAACAGCTGATGAGGGGCGGTCCTGGGTGTCGGACCCCCACCAATCAGATACTGATGACCTCCCAGAAATCCTCTTTATCTAATTGAGGAGGGTCCAACCACTGGAACACCATTTTTGTGCACTCCATGAGAACAGGAGCATGGGATCCCCATTCTCAGGAGCGCTGGGGATGCCAGAGGTTGGACCCCTCACCGATCAGTTAGATATCCTCTTATCCTGTGCAGTCTAGGGCTGCAGCTATCAATTATTTTAGTAATCAAGTATTCTATTGATTAATCCGACTATTAATCAAGTACGCTAGTAAGAAAAAACGAATTAAAAGAATGTTTTCGAAAACTCAAACTCATACAAAACTGCCATCAGTCCTCAGCACCATCAGCCCCTCCGTGCCATCAGTCCTCTGTGCCATCAGCTCCCCCCAGTGTCATCAGTCCTCTGTGCCATCAGCTCCCCCCAGTGCCATCAGTCCTCTGTGTCATCAGCTCCCCCCAGTACCATCAGTCCTCTGTGCCATCAGCTCCCCCCAGTGCCATCAGTCCTCTGTGTCATCAGCTCCCCCCAGTGCCATCAGTCCTCTGTGCCATCAGCTCGCCCCAGTGTCATCAGTCCTCTGTGCCATCACTCCCCCCAGTGCCATCAGTCCTCTGTGTCATCAGCTCCCCCCAGTGCCATCAGTCCTCTGTGCCATCAGCTCGCCCCAGTGTCATCACGTTCCTCTGTGCCATCACTCCCCCAGTGCCATCAGTCCTCTGTGTCATCAGCTCCCCCCAGTGCCATCAGTCCTCTGTGTCATCCAGCTCCCCCAGTGCCATCAGTCCTCTTTGCCATCAGCTCCCCCCAGTGCCATCAGTCCTCTGTGCCATCACTCCCCCCAGTGCCATCAGTCCTCTGTGTCATCAGCTCCCCCCAGTGCCATCAGTCCTCTGTGTCATCAGCTCCCCCAGTCCATCAGTCCTCTTTTGCCATCAGCTCCCCCCAGTGCCATCAGTCCTCTGTGTCATCAGCTCCCCCCATGCCATCAGTTCTCTGTGCCATCAGCTCCCCCCAGTGCCATCAGTCCTCTGTGCCATCAGCTCCCCCCATGCCATCAGTCCTCTGTGCCATCAGCTCCCCCCAGTGCCATCAACACTCTGTGCTGTTAGTCCCCCACCCCATGCCATCAGTCCTCCATGCCCTGCGCTTCTAGCCATCAGTCCGCAGCGTCAGATTAAAACTTAGCTTTCCTGTAGGGGCGTCGCCAACACTCCTCAGCTTCTTCTTCTCCACATGCTGCACTGTGTTCCTGAAGTCGCACATCGTGTCAGTATACAGTGCAGCGCGGTGCAGGTGACCACGGAGCGTGTGTAACAGCAAGCACTTCCCTTACACTCCATGGTCACATGACACAAACGAATCCTCGACGCACATGTTTTCAATCATTGCAGCCCTAGTGCAGTCTGGAGTCTTCTGAAGTTTCCAGGTTGGGCTGCCATAGCACAGATCGGATTGAGCCTTGCTTAAGCAGGGTTTAATAGGAACACAGCGGTTTTATCTTAGATGCACACAGAAGGTAGAGAGATACCAATGGTTGGAGAGCTGGATTTTTCTGTTTGTAACAAACCTTTTCTCATGAGGTGAGGGGAGAAGGCTGCTGCCAAACACTACTGCCAGTGACTTGTATCTCTCCAAGAAGAAACGTATCGGGCAAGTTGAAATCCAGCCTCCTGATTCTTATTCCCCCGAATATTTCCTGTTGGGAGAGAGTGTGACGCCCCCCATGTACTTAGATGGTTGGCCAGTAACTCTCAAATCAGTGGGGCCAGTGTTACCGCACATGCACTGCTATATCCTCTAACCAAGAGTGGTGCACTAGACACTCCTATTCTCATAGCTGCAGGGGTTCCAGCCGTCAGACCCCCATTAATCAGACAGGGGCGTACATAGAAATCATGAGGTCCCATAGCAAAACTCAGAATTGCCCCCTTCCCCTATAAAATTACAAATATTGTATGAATAATCACAATGTTCTGGGTAAACAATAGTTTTTATTTAGAGATGAGCGAATCGATTCGTTGATTCGTATCAAATCTTGGGAATTTTTAGCTGCGAAGCGAATCCGAATATTAGGTGCTTCGCTTTGGCTTTGTACGCATTCGCTACGTAGTTTGTCCTATAAATTATACGCTATTACTACGTATAAGTTACTCTACACGCTGTTGCATACGAATTCAATTCATTAGCGATGCAGACTCTTCCCTGGTAGCTCCGCCCCCTTCTCCAGCGCGCGAGGAAGACGAGGCAACTCCGGAAATTAAGATGGCGACACAGCGAGGCCCTGACTGGAGAGGCATGGTGTGAGGCACCGACCCCTATGAGGAGAAGGAACCGGAGGAGATCTACGTCTCTCAATATGTCCGGCAGCCTAAGAAGTCGGCTGAGGTGCCCGCTGAGGAGTTCACTCCGCTGGCTGACACGGCGGAGGCGGCAGGAGTTCCCGCTCTGCCACGGAAGGACTACTCCTTTTGGCAAAATTCAATGGTCCCCGATGCTGTCACCCGGAACGCCCTGACCCTCTGGGAACACAAAAAGTTGGTAGAGGAGTGGGTTGTGCAGGTGTTGGAGCACCCACGGTCCGGTGACCCTAAGCTGGAGCGCCGAAGGGGTACCGTTATTTGGTTCAGTGTGGAACGGGGAGTAGGTTTTATTGGCGATGAGGAGACGGCAGAAGAATTATACGAAAAACCGCCGTTCTGTAAAGCGGCCATATCTTCTGCCCATCCGCCACAATCTCCACGCAGGGGATTATGTGGAGTATGCCCCTATGAAGAGCCTCCAAGGGCCCTTTGCTACTGGGGTGAAACTCCTTAAGCGACCAGCTACTCCTGCAGCGCCCCCGGAAGACTGGACTGAGGAGGCCCAGGCCGCAGAAGAGGCTCGGTGTTCCCATGAGACTCTGTGTTCTGAGGAGAAATCCCATTCCCAAGCTCAGCTGGAACCCCTGATACCCGATTTGCCACCGCCGCCTATCTTTCATGTGAGACAGATGACCACCAACAGTTTTGTGTACCAGCCATCGGTGGTACAATACCAACTGCCATGCAGGTGTAGGCCGCACAGTCCGCCGCTCGTGGAAGACCGTTACCAGAGCCCTTACAAACGGAGATTCTGTCACCTTGTATGCCGGCGGGAGGATCTGGCCACTACAAGATAATGGGCAAGGCCCAAGTTGCCATGGCCCTTGCCAGTGTGACCGCCCCGTAACTACGAAGATCATCCCTGAGAGGTCGGCGGAGGTCTGCTGCCGCAGCCAGTGTGGCTTTCATGAGGCAGGAGCGCCCTCTCATGTCTTTTAGCTCCAGCAGCAGTGAAGAGGACCTGCAGCTTTTATGGGAGCCACAACGTGGACTTAACTTGAAGGGTGAGCACTAGTTGGCATGTTTTTATTTTTGTTGCCCCGCGTTTGTCCTCACCCAGATGGACATGGATTGTCAGGACTCCCCCCATAAAAAAAAAAGTTTTAACCAAGTTGCGCATACGTGCGCCTCATCCCTTTTTTCCCCCTTTTCAGGTTATTTGGGGAGCCCCTTGAAAGAGGGTTTTTTAAGGAACCTTTGCTGCTATTTTTTTACCCATTTGGATTACAATTACCTATGTGGATTACAAATTGCAACTGAGTTTGGGACTCTGTTCCAGTTGTATGACAAGCGTCAGAAGAAAAGAGACTTAAACGTGTCCGTGAGCATACTAGGTAGGTGATATTTAAAATGTTTACATTATACCTATAATGTATTTGCACTATATTGTTTGCACTGGATTGTTTGCACTAATGTTTTTACCTTTCTGCAACGTTTTCAAGTATGTTGCCCATTGTGTGTATTTCTTTACAGGTACCGAAATGTGTTCTCATACTCACTTTATAGTATTGTGGATGATTGTACTATGCACTTAGCCGGATAGACAGCACCTTACTTCTTCTACCTCAAATATACATACTGCCTCTGAGGGCGATTTCAGATCTGACCATTTACACTGGATCTGGCCCGGGGTCTGCAAGGTGTCGAAACGATGGCGCAAGCCTCGGATCACCTGCTGAATCACCTGCTGGTTCGGGTGGCGGTGTGTGCCATCGTAAATCGTAATCCTGGCGGTCCATCAGCCAGACTATGTATTTCAGCTCTGCAGCAGAGCTAAATGATGAGGATCGTCTGGATGCCATTTTTGAATATTTGCTCTGCCTCTGAGGAGTGCACGCCGCAGCCTCTCCTCGTACGTGCCTGCGTATTACGTAATCGCGTAGACAATAGTACGCTGAGAATTCGTAAGCTATTTGTACGCTCATGCGTACGTCTTCTAAAAAGTTGTGTACATTTTTTAAATGAATGTTTGTTATTAGTGTGTGAATGTTCGCTAATAGCACATAATAACGTATATTTTGTATGCAAATACAACAAATCTATTCGTCGAATATACGAATCTTAGGAAAAGTTTGGCGAATGTTCGGCGAATAATTTTTTAAATGATTCGCTCATCTCTATTTTTATTATCCAATAAATGAAGTGCACCCGTCCATTTCCGTCAGTCCTATAGCGGTGAATGGAGAGGTGACTGCTCAACTTCACTTCGGGGATCCCGTTCTGGGAAGTCTGCAAAGGCAGGACGTGATACACAATTAACTCCCTCCCTGAGACAGTGTAGCACAGTGTGTGAGGGATGACTATTAAAGTCAGTCACCATCACTCACACCCAATGTGATGCTCATGATGACTTCTGCAGCTGGACTGCAGCTTCTCCAATCTCTCTTCTTCAATGAGGTTGCTCAGTGGGGCAGCACGTGGTATGCCTGCAGCAGTCATAGTGAGAGTCCGGTGGCATGGCTGCAGCAGTCATAGTGAGAGTCCGGTGGCATGGCTGCAGCAGTCATAGTGAGAGTCGGGTGGCATGGCTGCAGCAGTCATAGTGAGAGTCGGGTGGCATGGCTGCAGCAGTCATAGTGAGAGTCCGGTGGCATGGCTGCAGCAGTCATAGTGAGAGTCCGGTGGCATGGCTGCAGCAGTCATAGTGAGAGTCCAGTGGCATGGCTGCAGCAGTCAAAGTGAGAGTCCAGTGGCATAGCTGCAGCAGTCATAGTGAGAGTCCGGTGGCCATGACTACAGCAGTCATAGTGAGAGTCCGGGTGGCATGGCTGCAGCAGTCAAGTGAGAGTCGGTGGCATGGCTAGAGCAGTCATAGTGAGAGTCCGGTGGCATGGCTGCAGCAGTCATAGTGAGAGTCCGGTGGCATGGCTAGAGCAGTCCATAGTGAGAGTCTGGTGGCATGGCTTGCAGCAGTCATAGTGAGAGTCCGGTGGCATGGCTGCAGCAGTCATAGTGAGAGTCCGGTGGGATGGCTGCAGCAGTCATAGTGAGAGTCCGGTGGCCATGACTGCAGGCAGTCATAGTGAGAGTCCGGTGGCATGGCTGCAGCAGTCATAGTGAGATGGGGCGGAATGGCTGCAGCAGTCATAGTGAGAGTCCGGTGGCATGGCTGCAGCAGTCATAGTGAGAGTCCGGTGGGATGGCTGCAGCAGTCATAGTGAGAGTCCGGTGGCATGGCTGCAGCAGTCAAAGTGAGAGTCCAGTGGCACAGCTGCAGCAGTCATAGTGAGAGTCCGGTGGCATGACTACAGCAGTCATAGTGAGAGTCCGGTGGCATGGCTGCAGCAGTCAAAGTGAGAGTCCGGTGGCATGGCTAGAGCAGTCATAGTGAGAGTCTGGTGGCATTGGCTGCAGCAGTCATAGTGAGAGTCCGGTGGCATGGCTAGAGGCAGTCATAGTGAGAGTCCGGTGGCATGGCTGCAGCAGTCATAGTGAGAGTCCGGTGGGATGGCTGCAGCAGTCATAGTGAGAGTCCGGTGGCATGACTGCAGCAGTCATAGTGAGAGTCCGGTGGCATGGCTGCAGCCAGTCATAGTGAGATGGGGCGGAATGGCTGCAGCAGTCATAGTGAGAGTCCGGTGGCATGGCTGCAGCAGTCATAGTGAGAGTCCGGTGGCATGGCTGCAGCAGTCATAGTGAGAGTCCTGGCATGGCTGCAGCAGTTAGTGAGAGTCCGGTGGCAATGGCTCAGCAGTCATAGTGAGAGTGGGCGGAATGGCTGCAGCAGTCATAGTGAGAGTCCCATGGCTGGCATAGTGAGATGGGCTGCAGCAGTCAGTAGAGCGGTGGCATGGCTGCAGCAGTCATAGTGAGAGTCGGTGGCATGGCTGCAGCAGTCATAGTGAGATGGCGTGCAGAGTCATGGGGCGGAATGCTGCAGCAGTCATAGTGAGAGTCCGGGGCATGGCTGCAGCAGTCTAGTGAGAGTCCGGTGGCATGACTACAAGCAGTCATAATGGCAGTCCCGGTGGCAATGGCTGCAGCAGTCATAGTGAGCAGTCTGGTGGCATGGTGCAGCAGTCATAGTGAGAGTCGGTGGCATGGCTGCAGCAGTCATAGTGAGATGGGATGGCTGGCAGTCTGAGAAAGCAGTCATAGTGAGAGTCCGGGTGGCAATGGCTGCAGCAGTCCAAAGTCGGGTGGTGGGAGTCATCCGGTGGCAGTGGTCATAGTGAGAGTCCAGTGCATGGCTGCAGCAGTCAAAGTGAGAGTCCAGTGGCATAGCTGCAGCAGTCATAGTGAGAGTCCGGTGGCATGAACCAGCAGTCCATAGTGAGAGTCGTGGCATGGCTGGCAGGCAGTCAAAAGATGGCTGCAGAGTCCGAGTCCGGTGGCTGGCAGCAGTCATAGTGAGAGTCCGGTGGGCATGGCTGCAGCAGTCATAGTGAGAGTCCGTGGCATGGCTAAGCAGTCATAGTGAGAGTCGGTGCATGGCTGCAGCAGTCAAGTGAGAGTCGCGGTGTGGTATGGGAGGAGCAGTCATAGTGAGATCGGTGGCATGACTGCAGCGTCATAGTGAGAGTCCGGTGGCATGGGCTGCAGCAGTCTAAGTGAGATGGGGCGGAATGGCTGCAGCAGTCATAGTGAGAGTCTGGCATGGCTGCAGCAGTCATAGTGAGAGTCCGGTGGGATGGCTGCAGCAGTCATAGTGAGAGTCCGGTGGCATGGCTGCAGCAGTCAAAGTGAGAGTCCAGTGGCACAGCTGCAGCGTCATAGTGAGAGTCCGGTGGCATGACTACAGCAGTCATAGTGAGAGTCCGGGGCATGGCTGCAGCAAGTCAAAGTGAGAGTCCGGTGGCATGGCTAGAGCAGTCATAGTGAGAGTCTGGTGGCATGGCTGCAGCAGTCATAGTGAGAGTCCGGTGGCATGGCTCAGCAGCATAGTGAGAGTCCCGGTGCATGGCTGCAGCAGTCATAGTGAGAGTCCGGGAGTGGCATGCAGCAGCAGTGGCAATGAGTGAGAGTCCGGTGCATGGCTGCAGCAGTCATAGTGAGATGGGCGGAATGGCTGCAGCAGTCATAGTGAGAGTCCCGCTGCATGGCTGCAGCATCATAGTGAAGAGATCCTTGGTGGCTGGCAGCAGTCATAGTGAGAGCAGTCCGGTGGCATGGCTGCAGCAGTCATAGTGAGAGTCCGGTCCGGCTGCAGGCATGGCGGAATGCAGCAGTCATAGTGGAGAGTCCGGTGGCATGGTGCGCAGTTCAATACACGTGGAGCTGCTGTGCGAGGGCATGGCTCTGCGCAGGGTCATAGTCGGAGAGGGTCCCCCGGAGTGGCCAAGCGCTCGGCCAGCAGTCGATCAGGGACTGACAGGTCATGCCGAGCTAGCAGTCCCGAATGCCATGGGCATGGCTTGCACGCAGTCCTTAGTGAGGAGAGTACCGGTGTCGTCTGGCATGAGTGCTGCGCAGCAGATCCTAATCTCAATGAGGTAGGAGCCGCACAGTGTTAAGCCACTCCATTTAAGATGGGACACACCTGCGAAGGTGCCACCGGAACCAAAATAGGGAATGCTGGCCAGCAGTGCATCGGCCTCATTCGCGAATGGATAGGTCGTAGAGCAGGCCATGGTGCCGAGCACCAAACTCTCACGATGGGATAGTGGCAATGGGCGCTTGCGGAGTCATGAGCCAGCCTCCTGCACGGGACTCTCAGAATGTAGAAGTTGACGTGGCTTGGCGAATATAATAGAGGCGCAGATCAATGCCATATCGGAATGAGCCACGTCCAAGGATCTGGTTCCACATGGACTAAGCTGGCAACGGCAGTCATGCTGACATGAGGTTGCCAGATCCTGTCTGTGGTGGCCATGGCGACTCTCACGCTTCGTCAGACACGCTAAGGTCTCCATGGTGAGCAGCATGCCCGGACTCTCACTAATGGACTGCGGCTGCCTGCCACCAGTCCGGCTCTGCGCACTAATGGATCTGCGCCAGCCATGCACCGCAAGCAGTCATCGGAACTCTCAATTAATGATAACATGGTGGAGCGGTCTGGCTAAACCCGAGTGAATTAATGGGCTAGCATGTTCATTTCAGTATTTAATGGGGGGCGGGCCTGCCTGACAGCTCTCGAATCATGAACTGGGCTGCAGCCCCGCCCAACTCCCCACATTAAGCACGGGCCACTAATGCTTTCAGCCATCCGGGCATTCTCTCACTATAATGGATGAAGGCGGCAGGACTGGCGCAGATCTGCACTGCCTTGCGCGGGCACCAGAGTGAGGAATCTCACTATGACCTGTGTCCGCCGCAGGTGGCGACAAAATGAGCTGCGACGCCAGTCCCACTTGGTGAGAAGTCCGGACTGGCCTACACGGCTGGAGCTGCATGAATGGGAGGTGCATGGGCACCCTCAAAGTGAAGCAAGTGGTCGGCACTGGCGGCCTGGTTTGATGTGCCTGCAACGCATTAGTTGAGGAAGTCTACCGTGAATACTTATCTGGGCATGGCTGGAGGCATGCAGTCATTTCAGAGGTGAGCTAATTGGGGGGTGATAACTGGGGCGGCTGCAGCAGCGATACATGCCGGATATACGGACAGAGGCTCTAGTGGGACTGGTGTGCATGTGACCCTCACGATGAATGCTGCAGGCTGCGCAGTTGCGAGCCATGCTCCCCCCATAGTGGAGGAGGGAGAACGAGTTGGCCCAGCGTCATCACTATGGAACTGCTGCATAAGGCATGCCCCGTGGGCCAATGACGGCCTGCCACGCAGTAAAGCCCCATAGTGAGCATCGGGAGCAGGACCAAAATGCGTGCTCGCATCAATAGTAGACCTAGCTCTAGGCCATGCCACCCATAGTGGACAGGACTAGTCCGGGTCGGCCTCACTTTGACCCATGGCTGGGGGCCCAGCGAGCAATGCCGAGCCATGGGACCCTCATTCTAAAACTATGTACTAGTGAGCCTGTAGAGCATGGGAGAGTCACGCCCGACCGTATAAAGTCGAACCGCCCGGCGACTCTCACGTAATAACTGTCAAGCTGTGCCACTGGAGCCTCTCACTTTGACTGCTGGGCATGGCATGCTGCAGCAGCTCATAGGTGAGAAGTGATACCACCGGTGCATGGATGCAGCAGTCAAAATAGTGACGACAGGAGGTCCAGTTAGCTTGTGGAAGGCGCCTTGTGAAGCGTAGCCGGCTTGAACGACGCAACCCCAAATGACGTCTTGATCGATTACACGCCAGGATGGCCTTATGCACAAGCAGCGCAAGGTGGCGAAATCATCAGTGAGGAGCTCCGTTGTCACTAGGCTTGCAGCCGCATGAGTCAGAGATCTCACTACACACACGAACTCCACCGTACACTGAGCGTGGCAGGCTCTTATATGCCATAGCTGACAGGTCTCGGCATTCGTGTACTCACTTATGCAAATAGTCGATTGTTCGAGGTCCAGGGTTGCAACCGTCATTCATTTTCATTCTGAACTCTAATGAATCTTTAAAAGCTCTTGACAGAAGTCATGTAGGCTGCATTCCCATAAAGACCAACTCTGCAGTCAAACTAGCTAAAAAATACAACATTTAGTGAACAATAAAGAATAATTCTGCAATTCACTGCCTAGGTCGTCTTCCTGTTCCGGTAGTACTCACTTAACAAGTCGCACGTTTGCTTAGAGCAGGGATAGCAGCTCCGAGCTCTCCCAGCTGACATCTCGATGACTGCTGCAGCCTGATGCAGCCGGGACCTCACTAGACTGCTGAGCCATGTCAACCAGACTCACTATTCACTGCTCTAGGCTGGACGCCTGGGACGGATCTTCACTATTGACTGCTGCTGAGCCATCGCACGGACTCTCACTTAGGGAGCCTCTATTAGCTCATGCCTACCGACTCACTTGACTGCTGGCGCAGCCATCCCACATGGAACTCGTGCACTATGACTGGTACTTCTATGCATGCACCGGACTCTGAGGGTTTGGGCTGGCAAGCCATGCCACCGTGACTCTGCCACTATTGACGCTAATGCCCACTGACCTCTCAGTGCTGCAGCTATGCCATGGAGCTCTACTTGACGAGAATGAGTCGCAGGGGCTCAGTCTGCTAGTCACAATACAATGTATGTGAGCGCCTCCAGTCTAGTGAACACGCTGTGTCTACTCATTGATTCTCACAATCGCTTTCTGATCGATTTTAATACTTCACCTCTATCGAATTAGTGAACTGCCTGCTATTGACTCTACTAGCTAGAAACTGAACATAGTCAACGCATTATAGCTGGACAGACAGATGCAGCGACTTGTACGTCAGCCGGCATCATTGAGTACGAGTACCACCCGACTCTCACATGACTTGCTCAAGCCGAAGCTCACTCGGTGTGCACCGTGACATACACGTATAGATGTATTCTAGAGTCAGCAGCCATGCCACCCGAGAGGAGCAATACCCAGGTCTCTTTTTACATATAGCAACTGACGAGACGCGTTCAATGCGCAGAGACATTAAACGCTACCGGCGGTCTGGGTTTGTGGGTGATGCGCGTAAATTTTATATGACAATCACTATCACCTAAAAATGCTCCGAATTTCAACTTCCTAATGCACGCTTCCAACGATAATGGACTGAAGACGGAGTTAATAAATATTCCTCTTCTAAAAAGAGAGTTATAGGAAAGGTAAGGCAAGTGCATAGAATTACTGCTGAAGGCTATCCTGTCTTTTTAAAGGACATCTGTTAGCAGATTTGTACCTATGACACTGGCTGGCCTGTTACATGTGCACTTGGCAGGTGAAGACATCTGTGTTGGTGCCATGTTCATATGTGTCTGCGTTTCTGAAAAATATGTTTTATTATATGCAAATGAGCCTCTAGGAGCAACGGGGGCGTCACCATTACACCTAGAGGTTTTGTTCTCTCTACAACTGCAGTGTTCTCTGCATTTTAATTCATAGGGTCAGGTAGTGTAAACGTGATCACACCTGGCCCTGTCAATTAGAGTGCAGAGGACTCGACCTTTGCAGAGAGAGCAGAGCCTCTAGGTGTAATGGTAACGCCCCCATTGCTCCTAGAGGCTCATTTGCATATAATAAAACATAATTTTTCTCAGCAATGTGGACACATATGAACATGGGACCAACACAGATGTCTTCAGCTGCCAAGTGCACATGTAACAGCCAGTGTCATAGGTACAAATCTGCTGACAGATGCCCTTTAAAGAGGAGCTGTCACCTCTCCTGACATGTCTATTGTAGTAACTACTTGCATCTGCCTTGTAATAACAGTTTTGGAGCATCTAGTCTTATAGGCCATAAGCCTCATTCACACGTCAGTGTTTTGGTCAGTGATTGTAAACCAAAACCAGGGTTGGAGTCTCCACAGAGATAAGGTATAAGGGAAAGATCTGCTTCTGTTCTTTGTTTAGAGCTGCACCTAGTTTTAGCTCAAAATCACTGATGTGTGAATAAAGTCTTACCGTATGTTGTGTCATTCCTGCTTAGGCTACTTTCACACTAGCGGTTATATATTCTGGTATTGAGTTCCGTCATAGGGGCTCAATACCGGAATAAAACGCTTCAGTTTTGTCCCCATTCATTGTCAATGGGGACAAAACTGAACTGAAGACAACGGAATGCTCCTGAAAGCATTCCGTTCCGTCTTCAGACCGGAGAACAAACCGCAGCATGCTGCAGTTTGCTCTCCGTACTGATATCTGCACCAAGACGGATCCGTCATGACCCCCAATGCAAGTCAATGGGAACGGATCCAGTCAGTGTGACACACCAGTAAACGGATCCGTCCTCCATTGACTTTCAATGGAGTTCATTACGGATCCGTAACCCTGCACTTTACCTCCAGTCCAGCAGGGGCCGCTGTGAAGCTTCTACTTTTCCTTTGCAGCAGGAAACCCAGAGCCAGGCTGAGACCTCCTAGCCGCGCAGGGCTACATGACAGAGCTCGGCTGCTTTCTGGATGCTGAACGCTGCTGGGACAGGTAACCCCTGACCTGTGCATGCCTCACTTCTTGTGAGGTCCCCCTCCTCCTCAAGAAGTGTATGGGGCCGGAGTGCAGTTCCGGCCCTACATTTGCACCTGCGGCAGCACGGATCCGGCGGCACCCTTCACCCGCTGAATCCGTGCTGCCGCTAGTATGAAAGTGGCCTAAAAGTTATGAATGAATTACTAGTAGATGGGTGTCATCAGTTTGGGACGTGTCCCTGCGCAGTCTGACACTGCCAACACTGATTGGATGGTGTCAGATTCTACAGGAATATAACCCCAACTGGTAACATCCAGCTGCAGATTCATTAATAAACTTCTAGTAGCAATAACTGAGGAACTGAACTGCATAGAGTCATAGAATCAGTAATGCATGGAGAGTAAAATTATTTAGTAAAGCAGACATGTCAGAAGTTGTGACAGGTCCTCTTTGTCCTAGTTAATTAAAAATGGTCAGTTTTTTTCTTTTTCCATAGTAAAGGTTGTATCTAGTATTGCCACATCTGCCAATTCTTTCATCATATACGGCAGAGTGTAGGGAATATGACACTTGAGGAACCTGGTCCATATCTACATGAGCCTCCTAATTTCAGCAGCCCAAAGTCAGAAACTTCTTATTGTGGAAGAGATGAGTGACTGTAAAATCATGCCGTCCATCTTGAGTCCTGGGGTCCAAATTATTATTGGCAAACAATTTTGGCAGGGAATCCTCCATGTGAACGTACCGATAATGTTACATGCGGGTGCAGCTCACCGGGATTCATGTTCATTGCACTGCTAAGTAAGGGTCCATTCACACGTCAGTATTTTTCTTTACCAGATTTTCGTTCCGTTTTTTTTGTGGATCCGTGTTTCCGCAAAAAAACTTCCGTTTGTACCAATTGTACATCCACATCCGTTCAGTTTTTCTGGGAAAAAAAAAAACGGAAGGAGGAATATATGTTGGTAGGGTATTTCTATTTCCTGGAAACGGATCCGCAATTGCGGATGACATATTGATTAGAGTTGAGCGAACGTGCTCGTAACGAGCACTGTACTGCTCGGATCCCCTGCGCTCGCATGGGCGCAGGCATCCGGATCAGTCGGGTGAGGAGGACGGATCCAGATGGCTGCGCCCATGTGAGCGCAGGGGATCCGAGCAGTACAGTGCTCATTACGAGCACGTTCGCTCAACTCTAATATTGATGCATTCCGCATATCATCCACATCTTTTGCGGACCCATTGACTACAATTGGACCACGGACCGCATAATGCGGACAAAATTAGCTCTATCTTATTTTCGGATGTGCAAAAAAAGAACGGAACAACAGATGCGCATTTTCTGCGGAGCCATTGAAATGAATGGGTAGGCATTCCATTCCGCAAATTTGCGGAACGGATGCGGATTAAAAGATACAGATGTGTGAATGGACCCTAAGACATCTGGGGGCTTTACCATAAAACTTGGAGCCTGGACAATCCCTTTAAGGCCAAAATTGGGAGAATAATCCTTGGGTTTTGATAATACACAATTTGACAAAAAATAAAATAAAATTTACACACCCAGATAGGAATGTCGGATTGCTGCAAAAGTCAACACCTTCATTACTTGTATCTGTCTCTGCCTGGACCATTTTCAGATGCTTAGCAGAAGGAAGTTTTGTGTCACGGTGTCCATAACGTGTCCTGCAGTGGTGTCATGAACCAGAAACCTGCTACAGGCTAGAACCGTATTGTCCCTGTTTGGGGTCCTGCGACAGTTGGGTTTGAGTATGGAGGCCTCATGGTGAACACTTCCATCCTGCCTTTGCTGTGAATAGACACAATGTCCCAACTGCTGGAGTGATGACCTAGAGGGTGGAGCAGATTATTGCATTTACTTCTGCAAAATCCTCTGTGTATTCTGCTGCGGAATCCACTGTGGTTTTTTACTTTGAATACTGCTGACCTGCTCACGGTTTATCCCCATTGTCAGTGGACACGCACCGTGGCTGGGGAAGCCATCGCATACGACAAATGGTCACCCCCTAGTAGTGATATGAGGGACACTAACAATTCAGTGATATGTGCAGAACATCCTATGACCTCATGTGTTCCTCTTATGGCAGGGCTGCTAACTGGCATTTATCAGCAGGATAATGATCGCTCCACCACACAGCACGGGTTTCCAGGAATGTCTCCACCACTACCTGCCCTTACTGGACCAGCTGGGTCAGCAGCTTCAGCAATCTATGAGTGTGCAGGATCTACAGGCCCAACTGCAACTTCTGTGGGCAAATGTGCCACCAGATACCATACAGAATCTGTATGCCTTCATGCCCAACCATATCTCATACTGTATCCAGGCTAGAGACAGCCCAACAGGATACTAGAATAAACTTATTCTTTTCTTGTAATATTATACTCACATATGGTATATCATCAGTATGTTCATACATACTGATTTCAGTTCCAGCAACTCCTTGGTACAATAGTGTGTTGTTGCATACTGACACTGTGGGGTTTTATTCATTTCCTAGCAGCAAACTCCTCCCAGTGCTCTGACCCGACCCCCAACAGGGAGGTGCCATGTGGATATATCTAGGAGGTGTCAGTGTTAAGGTGCCCATACACATTAGATTACTGTCAGCTAAATCCTTCCAATTTCTGCAAAGTTGATCAGCTTTCTGATGGGTTCCAGGGAGGCCTGACTCTTCTATAACACATGCCGGATCCTTTTCTTCTTATGAGAGGTAATCCACAGCCACAGGTGTCTGGTAGTGTCTTGCTCGTCTTACCCCATTCAGAGCACATTCTGGCTCAGCTGAGCATGCACATGTATTTGGAGGTCTAGAGGAACAGCTGTCGGCTACAGAAGGTGTAAAGCCCACCTTTAAAGGGGTTCTGCAGTTGTTTAAAACTGATGATCTATCCTCTGATGATCTATCAGCATTTGATCGGCGGGGGTCCGACACCCTGGACTCCTGCCAATCAGCTGTTTGAGAAGGCAGCGGTGCTCCAGGAGCGCCGCGGCCTTCTCTGTGTTTACCGCAGGCCAGTGACATCACGACTAGTATCACTGGCCTGGGCGGAGCTAAGCTCTGTTCACTTGAATGGAGCTTAGCCCCGCCCAGGCCAGTGATACTAGTTGTGACGTCACTGGGCCTGAGGAAAACACAGAGAAGGCCGCGGTGCTCCTGCAGCGCCGCTGCCTTCTCAAACAGCTGATCGGCAGGGATCCCGGGTGTCGGACCTCCGCCGATCAGATGCTGATGATCTATCCAGAGAATAGATCATCAGTTTTAAACAACTGCAGAACCCCTTTAAGAGTCCTAGGTATGTCGGAGATACTGCTATATATGGGGAGGATCTCCTGAAATATACCTATGAGAGAAGACTGCCAGGATCTCTTAACATATAACTCTATAAAGACATAGGGGGTCATTTACTAAGCAGAAATATGCTTAAATTAGGCCTGTTTCAGTTAGTTGCGCCGCTATCTGCGACTTCGCCCTGCTCACTGTAGGTCTAAAATTGTAGGTGTGGTGTGGGCTTGGAAGGAGACGCCAGTTTTAGGAAAATGCTGTAAATATAAGACGGCTCGGAAGCTGCCTTACATTTACAACTGGCAGTGGATGTGCCAAAGTTATGGAGAGACCTGTACCAGCTATGAGGCTTTATAAGACCCATAAAAACACTTAATAAATGTGCCCCATACAGTGGGATATATCGCTAATGGACTTCCAATGGGATAAAAAAAAGAAATATGCAGGACGGCATTTACGTTATTATATGTACTCCTTTGGCACTGTTTTGGGCTTCATTGGGTGAATGTATGCATATGGTTATACCTGCCATATACATAAATGTAGGGCTTAAAGAGAATGTGTCATCAGAAAATTACCTATTGTTTAAATCTGGTTTTTATATTTAACATATTTTTAAAGAATTTTTTATGTTATTTTTAATTTTCCATGTCAATATCTATATTTAAAAAAACCCCAATAAAATCTTGCAGTTTCAGCAGTGCCCACTAATCCTAATAATATGCGCCACTTCATGGTCTGTACAGATCACTTTACTGCAGTTATCTCCTTATCTGTCATTCTAATCCTGCCTGTAATGATATCACCTCTGCGTACAGATAAGACAGGATCCACCATTCACAATAGGTGATTGTCAGAGCTTATCTGTTCTTTCCTTGTACAATGACCTCTGCACAGGTCACAGAACTTTGAAAACTCTCCTATAGAAGTCAATGAGGTCTCCTCCTGTCTATTGTGTCTGTGGACCATGGGGCTGTCGTAAAGCAATTTTCTTAATGTTTTCTAAGAACAGCTCAGGCAAGATGGCCGCCCCCACAATCATGTTCAGGAAATAGGGTGAATAAAAAAACAGATTACAAAAAAAACATATGTGTTGCTAGCGGCTTTTAACTGGTGACATATTTCCTTTAATGTAATGTGATCAGAGCCGTACTGTAACACATTGCTTCGTGGAGAGGATCGACCACCTGCCATTTTCTGGCGATGAGATCTCTCCAATCATTGACATTACAGCAGTTCTCTGCTTTCCACAAACCTTACTTATAAGAAAGGTCCCTGGACAATGAGCAGATCACAAGTAACCTGCCAGTAACTGATCACTTTTCCTGCAGCGCCACCACAAGGGAGACTAAATAGTACACAATGTCCATTCAAATCAATGGGTTGAATCAGAGACCAAGGACTGGACCGTACCACCAGAGCCAGAGATGCTGTCTGCAACTGGTCCCCCATCTACCTAAATAAAGGACCCCTCCTCCATTATTAACTCAGAGTACCCTAATCATGTGGGGACTAGTGGTGTACCACCAATGAGGCCAGGTGGGGAGATCTCCTCAGGCAGCAACAGGAAGGGGCAAGAGGGGTGCAGCGGAAGGGCCATGGGCAATGAGCTCTTTCATTGTGGCAAAGGGGTTTGTTTAAGAACTTGGTATTGTGGGGGGGTGCCGTTTCAGTTTTTGCCTCAGGCAGCAGATAGGCTAGGTGCACCCCTGGACCGCCCCTTTAATGTAGACACCTCACCAACAGAATCCATTCTGTATCACAATAGGCTGCAGAGAACATCCGTACTTAGTACAGTACCCGTTATATATGAGACAGTAGTACCGTACATCGCGGCTCATGAATAATTCACCTGCCGTCACTCCACGCTGTCATTTCATTTATTCCAATTTATTTATTGATTTTCCAAATGTCAGCCGTCCCAAACAATAAGCAGAATTGTTATTTCAGACATGATAAATTTAATTCCAGCTTTATCTAGCGAGCGGCTGACAGGATTTGAAATATGACTTCTGATGTTATTGTACTTTTTTTTCTAGAATTTACTCTTCTGCTATTGCACTTATTCTTCCGAAGCCAAAAATGGCAAAACAATTCAACCCCGCCACCCTGAGATGTACGAGACGTAACAGGTGGTGCTATGGCTTGGGAAAAGAGGAAGGCCTTTCCCGTCTAGTAGTACAGTGACGTTATTGAAGCCGGCTCACACTTTCTAGGTATGTTTCCAGTTAAAGGGGTTCTCCGGGAATTAAGAAAATGAAAATACGTAAACATTACTTTATTATAAATATATTCCCAAATACCTTTGATTAGTTATAATGGCTCATTTTGTCTGGGGAGCAATGATTAGGAGAAATAAAATGGCCGCCGTCCTATTAGTACACACAGAACCTGTCCTAATCACACAGGAGGACAAGTTACTTCACAACACTCAGGTAAAGAGCTGCCTCATTCTCCTCTCTACTCTGCTTGTCAGGGATTATGATCCTGAATACAGTTTAATATGATATTTAGCTGAATCTCTGTAGGAATGGAGTTCATTAGGAGACATGAAGTACAGAGAGGACGGACAGGACAGACTGTGGTAATGGAGACTGCATACAAGTGCTGCTGCTCATCAGCCATATCTGCTCATAAACTCCATTTGTACAGAGATTCAGCTGAAGATCTTATCACCAGTACTCAGGACCATAATCCTGGACAAGCAGAGTGGAGAGGAGGATGAGGCAGCTCTTTACCTCAGTATTGTGAAGTAACTTGTCCTCCTGTGTGATTAGGACAGTTTTTTTTTGTACTAATAGGATGGCGTCCATTTTGTTTCCACTGATGATTTCTCCCCAGACAATACGAGCCATTATAACTAAGGAAAGATATTTGGGAATATATTTATTATAAAGTAATTTTTTACATTCCTGGACAAGAAACAGACCATTGAGCAGTGACCTAGAGGGTAAGCACAGGATGATGGGAGGAATGGAGGAGGCTATGCTGGTGGTAGTAGTACTCACAGTTCACGGTGGCAGTCCTCACCCTGGCTCTTCCTGGGGCTGCGCACCGTTTCTTCCCTCGGGGCACACCCTTATATTGAGGCTCCTGCTTGGTGGTTGATGGAGGTTGTTTGGCTGGGTTCAAGGCAGAGTGAATAACCAGGCTCAGTTTAGTGATAACCAGAAAACAGTCTCTTTACTGAGGATGATGAGAGTCATAGTACTAACAGCAGCAACAGGCACAGGTCCAAAGTATATCACAAAATACTCTTCTCCCAGTGGCTGTGTGTGGACAGCAACAATCATGGAGATAGTAGTCTCTGATCTCTTTCTTAAAACTTCGCTCTCCTTGACCACAGGTGTTCAAAACTCTCACAATCAATGCTGCAGTTCCCACAGAGGGGTGCAGATCCTCAAACAGGTGACCAATCTGCCGATCCGTTATGTAAGTGTGTTTGGCACTCTCAGCACATACCCTCTCCACAAAGCAGCAAAGTCCATAGCCATAAACGAGCATACATTTGCTAAAGTGAACGTCCCTGTGATCCTAGACAGTCTAAGGATCTTCCTGGCTTCTTCTTTAGTGCAGTCTTCGGCCTCATGCACACGGCCATGCCCAAATTGCAGTCCACAATGCACGGGCATTATCTGTATTCCCGCATTCTTCGGACGCGGACCCATTCACTTGTTTGTGTGGCATGGACCTGCTACAGTAGTGTGCACGAGGCCTTAGTCAGTACAGGTGGAATTTCATTTTGTGGTCATGTTTAGGGAATGGGTATGGCCATGTTTCTTGCATATCCCACACCCTCCTATCTCAGTAGACCTGCAGAGGAAAGCATTTTTACTTGATGCTGGGTTTTGGCTCCTTCAGTCCCCCACTGCCATTGACGTGCTTCGGTCCCCGGTTGCAAACTTCTGGTTTCATGGAGGTCACATGTGCCCCTGCAGCCAATGACTGGCCACAGCGGTGTTGTGTCCCCCATGTCTTATGTGACCCATTGACATGACACATGGGCGACACATCACCACTGCAGCCAGTCATTGGCTGCAGCGGACACGTGACCTCATCAAACCAGAAGTTTACGTTAATGGCAGCGGGAGAAAGAAGAAGCCAAAACCCAGCAGCGGGGAACATGGAAGTATTTCTCTCTGTAGGTCCAGTGAGCTCAGAGGGTCTGGCAGAAAGACCCCCAAAGCTGGACAACCCCTTAAATATGTTTAAATAATCAAATTACTATGTTTATTAAAAAGATTAATTGTAATGTAGTTAAAGGGGTTATCCAAGACTAAAAAATGTACTGCATATGCCCGCTCCCCTCACACTGAATCTACTTGCCTGGCTCCCTGCACCGCCGCTTCTGCTTCTGCCCGTGCGTGGATGAAAACATCCAGTGTTGGGGGGAACAGCCAATGGCAGACGGGGACGAGCCTCCCTAGTATCACGGGTGACTCGTCCCAGTCACCATCTGCCATTGGCTGCTCTCCCCTGACACCGGATGTTTTCATCCGCACACGGGCAGAAGCAGCAGTGGCAGTGCAGGGACCAGAAGCGGCGCAGGGAGCCAGGTAAGTAGATTCAGTGTGAGGGGCCCGGCATATGGGGGACATTTTTTAGTCTCAAATAACCCTTTAAAGAGGTGTTGATAAGTTTGTTAAAAAAATCAGCTTAGACGGGTCAGTGATTGGCCGAGCAGGTCACTCCTGGAATTTCCAGTATATCGAGCTGTGAACAGGAAGTGGAGAGCAGCAGGGACCAGAGCAACATTGGAACAGGAGCGGTGGGGTTTGGTAGAGGTGAGTAAAGCTCTGTTGATTTGTAACCCTTTCCATCAAAATGATGTGCCTGGAATACCCCTTTAAACACCCCAGAAAGATTTCAGGACTGTTTTACAGGGGTTATCCCATTAATAATGTAAAAACGGAAAATCATACATAGTAAATGACCTCTTTCTAACAAAGCTAGAACCAGCCCTGTACCTCATATATATCTCCCCATTCATTGCGTCAGTTGTTCTGCTAGATTTAATTCAAGCTGGCAGTTTAGGGGGGTGTCCCTTCTGCTGCAGCTGGTGGCAGTTGAAGGATAGAACTGAGCACGTGCTTCCATCTGAGTAAGTTGGACAGATAAATTAGAAAAACAGCAAACAACAGGTGGCGCTATACAGATAGATTTCAGTGAATAACTCATAAGCTATAATACATTTGTAATTACTTGCATTTACAAAAAGTATTCAAATCCAGGTTCTGGTTTGAAAACTATATAATATTTTTAGTTTGACAACCCCTTTAAATCCCATCTCCTTAATAATGAGCAAATCCAGAAGTTTACGTCAGATCAGGGAACGATCTCTGAATTTACGGTATTCCTGTGTAAACTTCTCCACCGCACTGTGCACAGCCGGTCCTCTGGAGACTGGTGTGTGATGTCCGCAGGCCGTGGCTACAAGGTATTTTAATTACTTATCTTGTATTGGTCGTGAATTGTCAGACACTTAGTCACATCGTGCACTCTGCCCAGAAAATGTAGATGGATTTCATGTTCTGCTCTATCTCCTGGAGAAAGTCACCTCTTCTGTCAGCCGGTCTCTTCTTCAGGATTAAGATATCTGCTATTTTCATAATTCAGTAATGAACAGACCCTTTTAACTAAACACTTTTTTATGGCAAACTTTTAGGTTTGCATTCTTTATATATGAAAAGTTTTGAATTGTGGTTTTGTTAAAGTTTAAAGACTGGATTCATTAAGACTGGTTTATAGTATGTGTTATGTGGGGAGCAAATTCTTGAGCAAAAGGGTGCTTGCACCAAAGGTAACACTTTTCTGTGCCAGAAAACTGCTATAGAAGCCTTGATAAATTACTCCCAACACACACCTCCGCATTCTGTTCATTAGGATATATAACATGTGACAGAAGTTAGGGTTATGGGTAGATTGGATGTGATTTTTTAATTCTTTCATTATACTTTTAAATGTTTCATTTTATTTATTTTATTACAAGTTTTCATATATTGCTTTACCCTAACCTTTTCCCCTGTGGTGGCAGAACTTTAGGAGCCCCCAGTAAGGGGTTTTCCAGGAGAAGAATATCCTCAGGTTTAGGCTCCATTCACACGTCCTGTTTTTCTTTCCTGATTCGATCCTGATCCTGATCTGGATCCATTCATTTCAATGGGTCCTGAAAAAATCAGGATCGAATCAGGAAAGAAAAACAGGACGTGTGAATGGAGCCTTAGGGCTGCAGCTATTATTTTAGTAATCAAGTATTCTACAGATTAATCCAACGATTAATTGAGTATTCTGACAAGAAAAAAACTAATTAAAATAAACGTTTTCCTTTATAAAAACCCATCAGCCCCACTCCATGCCATCATCAGACCCCTTCCCATTAGTCACCAGCGCCATCAACCCCCCTCCGTGCCATCTCTTCGCACCAGTGCCCTCAGCTCTCCCCAGTGCCATCAGCTCCCCCGCTCCCCCCTAGTGCCATCAGCTCCTCAGTGCCATCAGTTCCCCCGCTCCCCCCAGTGCCATCAGTTCCCCCCAGGGCCATCAGCTCCCCCCAGTGCCATCAGCTTCCCAGTGCCATCAGCTCCCCAGTGCCATCAGCTTCCCATGCCATCAGCCCCCCTATGCCATCAGTCCCCAGCGTTAATCAAATCAAATACTTAACTTTCCTGTTAGGGGCACCACCGACACTCCACAACTCTTCCATTGTCTTATTCACGCGATGCACTGGGACTTACGTGCACTACACCCTGACGATGTGTGTATGTCAGGATACAGTGCGGTGCCAGCCGGTGAGAGACCACGGAGCGGTGAGTAATAGTAATAGACATTATGTAGTCACATGTTATAAACGAATCCTCCATACAAATGTGTCAAGTTAGGGGTTTAATTTGAGTAATCATTTCAGCCCTACTCAGGATAAGGTGATCAATTAGATTGTGGCCTCCTCATAGCATATCAAGCACAGCGCCGGAAATTGTATAGTGGCTTTATTTGGCATTGCAGCCCAGGCCCATTCACTTGAATGAGACTGAGCTGCACATAGGTCACGTGACTGAATGTGATGTCACTGACAGGGGCGGACTGGGAACTTAAAGTGGCCCTGGAAAAAGTACTAAAAGTGGTCCCATTTTGTAGTCAGGTCCAAACTGATGGAAGGCAGGGCCAGTAATCCCATATTGTGGCACATTATATCACCTCAACATAGCCAAATACCACAGTCCATGACAAAATACTGCCAGCAGCACACAATACATCCCCAAAAACTTCCACTGGCCGGCCATGAGGAGGGCTCAGACGGCCCCCTGTGCATCGTCCCACCTGGAAATTTCCCTGTAAGGTCTATGGCCAATCCGCCCCTGGTCACTTTCCTAGGAAGAGGTCACACCCTCTTCAAATAGCTGATCGGCCTGGGTGCTGGGAATCGGACCCCTACTCATCTGATATGGATGACCTATCCTGAGGATATAGGATTTTTGTGTACAGTACATTATATTTTCTTTTCTGGTAGTGTCCCTGCTGTTTCTCCTTGTCCCCCTTTTCTGGCTTTCGGTGGTGGACTGACATGCTCTGTAGTTTCCCTGTTATTTGCTCTCCTCATTGCCAGCATCATAATGGACCAGGTAAAGCAGTCATACACCATTCATTCATTCTGACTTCTAAATTCATAGAAATATCTAGCTATACCTCGCTATAGACAGTTGAATAGAAATTTCGGGTGCATTACATGGTGCTATAGCTGAATCTCTGGCGCTGTGAGAGACTATTTTCTGTGCAAGGAGAAAGGGTTAAAAAAAGAGCTGATTTCAGTGGTTGTCTTATGTGACAATCTGCTGCCGATCACAGACAGGAAAGACAGAAGTCCTCCAGGTAAAGTGAGTAAAAAGAGAAAAATTTACACCAGAAAGCCACATGTTTCGCATTGATATAGTTAAAACAATGGCGTGTATTACTCCAGATATTTTATTTTTTGTTACATTTGTGATATAACCTCTTTAAAAAAAAGACACAGGTCCCTCAAGTCTAACCTATAACCAAACGGTGTTGTTCCAGAGGATGGCAAAACCTCATATTATTTCCCAACTGCAAATATGGCAGGGATAATAAATTCCTGGGTCAATGTCCCATCTCCAGAAATCTACTGTGTGAATAATAACTTGGAACAGTATATTTTTCAAGAAGGGCACCCAGGCTCCAATGAGCCGGACAGCTCAACCTCCACTATTAGAGAACTCCATAATCACATTGCTCTTACAGTAAAGAATCCTCATCCATAATGATGATGATGATGAAACCTCCTTTCCTTTAGATATCAAGGATGCATCCTTGTCCTAAATCATAAAAAGAAGATTAGAAAGATCTCTGTAGTGTCCACTCCTATTTGTACATTGTAATTAAAGGGGTTGTCCGGGTTCAGAGGTGAACCCGGACATACCCAGGTTCTCACTCCGGCAGCCCTCCTGAACAGGGCATCGGAGCATCTCATGCTCCGATGCCCTCCCTTGCCCTGCGCTGGATCGCGCAGGGCAAGGGCTCTTTTGTTTGTAAACATTCACTGCCGGGCGGAGGCTTCGGTGACGTCACCGGCCGTAATGGGCCAGCTTTAGCGCTGCCCTAGCCGTTTGAATGGCTAGGGCAGCGCTAAAGCCCGCCCATCAGCGCCGATGATGTCACCGGGCTCACTGCCGTGCGGAAGCCTCCGCCTTGCAGAGCCCGTTACGTCACCGGAACTGGGCTAAATTCCTTTGCCCTGCGCTAATTAGCGCAGGGCAAAGGAGGGCATCGGAGCATAGGATGCTCCGATGCCCTGTTCAGGCGGGCTGCCTGGGTGAATTGAAAGGTACAACCCCTTTAAATTATTCTTAAACCCAAAGTTTGATAAGCTAGATCTTGGTACTGCAAAATACCCTTTCCTTTAAAGGGGTTGTCTCACTTCAGCAAGTGGCATTTATCATGTAGAGAAAGTTAATACCAGGCACTTACTAATGTATTGTTATTATCCATATTGTCTCCTTTGCTGGCTGGATTCATTTTTCCATCACATTATACACTGCTCGTTTCCATGGTTACAGACCACCCTGCAATCCATCAGAGGTGGACGTGCTTGCACACTATAGGAAAAAGCACCACCCTCTCTGGTGGCCCGGATCGTGGGAGCGCACATAGGTTGGTGCTTTTTCCTATAGTGTGCGAGTAGTGCCGCCGCTGCTGGACTGTAGGGTGGTTGTAACCATGGAAACGAGCAGTGTATAATGTGATGGAAAAAGTAATCCAGAATCACAGAAAAAGATACAAAAATCCTGCACGATATGATAACTGAATATGCGGATGTACATGGCAACATTTATAAGGAAAAAAATCATAGAAAATAATGCAAACACAACATATGGACTAAACCCTCACTCTATCTCACATCTGTTCCCACCCATCCACACCAAAGTGGTCTCAGTCAGGCAGGTCCTACACTAAACCTACCTATGCCATTGGGCATCTACATTCGGGAGAGCAGACCCTGCACATATAGTGAGCTGCTCCTAGAAAAGGAGACAATATGGACAATCACAATACATTAGTAAGTGCCTTGTATTAACTTCCTCTACATGATGAATGCTATTTGCTGACGGGAGACAACCCCTTTAATTACCTTGCTTGCCCTCCTGTGTACCCGTTCTTCATCAGCTACGTATATTCTTCTCATACACGGTTGCTCAATATTTTACAGTGTTCCATGTGTGGTCTAACACATGGTTTTTATAGTAGCAAAACAATCTTCTTGCCATGGACATGCCTCCTTTGATGGACGCCATGATTTTATCTGTCTTGCCAGCAGCTGCTTGGCACTGGTCGCTCAGGGAATGTTTTTGCCCATGTAGTGCAGGATGCACAATTATTAAAGAAGAATACAGAGGCTCCTGTGTATACCTTGAGGATACCTGTTTTACTTGATGCGATATTTGTGGCTTCTCTGCCAACTTGATTCCTTCTTCCCCTGAGATATGGTTATCTAATAATCCCTACATTGCAGAATAAAAGAAATGTCCAAAAATCCAGCTTCCAATAAAAAGCTGATGGTTTATTGTAGCAAAAAGATAAAACCCAAAATAAACACATAGGACACACTGCGTCTACGCCAGGGGCGGATTGGCCATAGACCTTACAGGGAGATTTCCCGCCAGGGCCCTCCTCATGGCCGGCCAGTGGAAGTTTTTGGGGATGCATTTTGTGTTGCTGGCAGTATTTTGTGATGGACTGTGGTGTTTGGATCTGTTGGGGCGGTATAATCTGCCACAATATGGTATTGCTGGCCCTGCCTTCCATCAATATGGACCCGATTACAAAAACGGGGCCACTATTAGTATTTTTCCAGGGCCACTTTCAGTTCCCAGTCCGCTCCTGGTCTACGCGTTTCAGATCTACAAATGTAGATTCTTACTCATGACATAACACTACGATGTATGAGACACATAAATAAAAATGACCAATAGGAACACATTCACAGGTCACATGTTTCATTCCAATCACCTGTTATATGGTGGAGTTCATGTATGTTACTGATATAAGAGTACTCAACCTCTCAGATGAAACAGTAATTGAGATCAGATAACTAATCATGTAACATTAAATCATATCTGCGGTTCAAGCCATGGGGGGCACAAATATTACTGTACAAATCACTAGTCAGACCACACATGGAGTACTGTGTACAGTTCTGGGCTCCTGTGAACAAGGCAGACATAGCAGAGCTGGAGAGGGTTCAGAGGAGGGCAACTAAAGTAATGACTGGAATGGGTGGACTACAGTACCCAGAAAGATTATCAAAATTAGGGTTATTCACTTTAGAAAAAAGACGACTGAGGGGAGATCTAATAACTATGTATAAATATATCAGAGGTCAGTACAGAGATCTCTCCCATCATCTATTTATCCCCAGGACTGTGACTGTGACGAGGGGACATCCTCTGCGTCTGGAGGAAAGAAGGTTTGTACACAAACATAGAAGAGGATTCTTTATGGTAAGAGCAGTGAGACTATGGAACTCTCTGCCTGAGGAGGTGGTGATAGTAAGTTCACTAAAAGAGTTCAAGAGGGGCCTGGATGTATTTCTAGAGGGTAATAATATTATAGGTTATAGTATAAAATATGATATGTCCAGCGCTGGTAAAAAGAAGAGTAAAAAATAAAAATAAAAAAGTGGAAAAATATATAAAAATATATATATATATATATATATATAGATATAAAATATAATATAAAATACAGTAGGCAAAGTCTGATAATTAGTCAATGCAATAGATATATGGGGTCATATCTGGGATTCTCTCCGTAGATTTCAAGTCTCTTAAATATCCGGTCTCCCAAATGTATCTCTCTTTATAAGTAGTATTGTATCAAATGATATATAGTCTTTGTTGTTATCTCAATATATAATGTGCATTCAGCGATGATGTTGTCCTCAGTGGGTAGTTGTTATTAAGTGTTGTTGTTTTCAATATATAAGATAGGTAAGATATTTCCAATATGAGATAATCTTAGTACTTTACCCTTATGTCGAGATGGTTCTCATACGTTACCCTCTAGCGGCAGAATGTTCTATATGGTCCGCTGTACTGGGGTAGCGTCGCTGCCTGCTACTGGCTGGATTGTAGCGGCGCCGTGCTTCTACCTTATTCTCTGTTCATCAGCTGGATTCGGCCTTTCTGGTGGCGTCCCACGTGGGTAGCCGTCAGCTGTTTGAGCCAGTTGGCGCGCTGCTTGAATTCTGGATTGCGCGCTGTTAATTGAGACTTGCCGCTACAGTCGTTACTTTGGTTATTTGTTGACAATATATCTATTGCATTGACTAATTATCAGACTTTGCCTACTGTATTTTATATTATATTTTATATCTATATATATATATATATATTTATATATTTTTATATATTTTTCCACTATATTTTTCCACTTTTTTATTTTTATTTTTTACTCTTCTTTTTACCAGCGCTGGACATATCATATTTTATACTATATATTATATTAAATTTTATGCTAATTTTTGAATAAATGTTATTGGTATATACACAAAGTCATCAGAAATAGTTTTTCTATATGCTACTACATCCATAGGGGTCACATATACAGGTGCTATCCCCACTGTTGGATTCCTATATCTACATAATAGAATGGTGCAGGAGAAACAAATGTAAAGTGAGTGCTCATCACCAATTTATTTCCTTTTCTCTATCACACAATACGGCTAAGGGTATAGCCAGGCGATTAGAAGCACCACATTATTCATTATTTGCAGACTGGTGAGCCACTACATATATTCTCATTCTAATAATATTATAGGTTATAGTTACTAGAGAGGGGTCCTTGATCCAGGGAGTAATTCTGATTGCCTGATTGGAGTCGGGAAGGAATTTTTTTCCCTAAAGTGAGGAAAATTGGCTTCTACCTCACAGGGTTTTTTTGCCTTCCTCTGGATCAACTTGCAGAATAACAGGCCGAACTGGATGGACAGATGTCTTTTTTTCAGCCTTATAAACTATGTTACTATGAACATCCAAAAACATTCCCAATTCAATTTTTTTTTTTACTATGATACTCCCTTTTTTGGCGCACTAACACGTTCCAAACCCTGAACTGCCCTCCTAGCAATTTTTTTTAACCCTTTCTAGTGTCCATTTAGGATATTTACACTTGGACAATTTCCTCCAAAAATGCTGGCTCTTTAGAGCATTTATGTCTTGCCCTAATCATCTTCCAATGGGTAGATAATTAAAGGGGTTGTCCGGGTTCAGAGCTGGAACCAGGATTTCACCCAGGCAGCCTGCCTGACAACAGCATTTCATGCTCCGATGCGCTCCCTTGCCCTGCACATTAAAACGGCTAGGGCAGCACTAAAGCTGGCCCATCAGAGCCGGTGTCGCCACCGAACACATTGCTGGGCGGAAGCATCTGGCCCGCAGTGTGTGTTTGTAAACAAAAGAGCCCTTGCCCTGCCCGATCTAGCATCGGTGCATGAAATGCTGCTGGGTGAAATCCTGGGTATGTTCGGATTCAGCTCTGAACCCGGACAACCCCTTTAACCCTTTCCTGACATGTGACTTACTATTACTTGACATGTGGGGTCTTTAAAGATGGCTCCTGCTCCTGAGGTCTGGGTGTTTCTTACAGCAGACATCCACAGCTAATGTCCACGAATGGTGGTCATGGCAATTGTGGACATTTAACCCCTCAGATACCGTGGTCAAACCTGATTGCCTGTTATTGCTATTATAGTTATAGTTAACTATGGGAACTATAAAAAAAAGTGTAAAAAAAATTATAAAGTTTTTACAAATAAAAAAAATTAAAAATATATAAACGTTCAAACCCCTTTCCCCAAAATGAGAATAAAAAATTTTAAAAAATTAAAAAATATACATCATTGGTATTGCCACGTGTGAAAACACCCGTACTA
This sequence comes from Rhinella marina, assembly GCA_900303285.1. NCBI lineage: Eukaryota > Metazoa > Chordata > Amphibia > Anura > Bufonidae > Rhinella > Rhinella marina. The sequence goes on along the minus strand of ONZH01025454.1, from coordinate 425,947 downwards.
TCAAAATATAAAAGTAATAATCCCACGCCCCAGAGTAGTATCTATGAAGAGTACAGATTGCCCCACAAAAAATGAGCCCTCATACCATTACATTTTTTTTTTCAGCATCAAAACGCAAGGAAAAGTATACATTTGTGGATATGTGATATCGTCAGATTCATACTGACCTGGAGAATGAAGATCACAAGTCAGTTTTACATTCTACATTCTATGCAATATTAAATGGTGGTGTTGGAAAGTACAACTTGCCCCACAAAAAATAAGTCCCCATACAACTATGTAAATGGAAAAATAAAAAAATTATGGCTCTGGAAAGGTGGAGAGCGAAAAACGAAGATGCAAAGTCAAAAAACCTCCAGGGTAGTGAGAGTGTGGTGTTACCTGCTATTTCCTTACAGAATGTGATAGTATGCACCTGAGCTGTAATTACATCTCATTGCAACAATAAATCCATAAAAGATATGGTAGAACAATCATAGCCAACGACAAAGGAAAAATTACAATGATGATTGTTGAGACATGTACTGAATTCCAGTATGGCCGACACATCACCCGATAATGCTTCCTATATCAACTATGACAGGTGGGCTGTTTTGGACTCTGTTTATTCCTACCTTAAGGCTCCATTCACACGTCCGTGTGTCCGGTGTCCGTGTTTTGCGGACCGCACATCATAGAAATGCCTTTTCTTGTCTGTGTATTCGGACAAGAATAGGACATGTTCTATTTTTTCGGGAGCCGCGGAACGGGAGTGCGGATGGCACACTGTGTGCTGTCCGCATCTTTTGCAGCCCCATTGAAAGCGAATGGGTCTGCACCTGTTCCGCAAAATTGCGGAACAGATCTGGACACCATTTGCGGACGAGTGAATGAGGCCTAAATTGCAGAGTCTCAGTCTTATGTTGTACATCTTCAGCCTGTCTCTTCTTTCAGCTCTTACATACAGGAAGCAAGGGAGGACAGTGTGAAGTTGCATCTCTGGAGAGTCGGCATACGCAGATAGTACAGGCAGGCAGTGCGATTCAGGAGGTTAAACCTAATCATTGCAGGGGCTCACCGATTAAATAATTCTCTCCTGGTATCAGAAATGATATCTTCAACAACACCCCATTTATATGAGGACTTACAGAAAAACAAGTAGGGGGGAGCTTGGTGCGGAGGAGTCTGAGGACTGCCAGGAGGGATTTAATTGGTGATGCTTATGGATGAACAAATTGATTCTAACTAGAGATGAGCGAACGTGCTCGTAACGAGCACTGTACCGCTCGGCTCCCCTGCTCTTGCATGGGCGCAGGCAGCCGCTTCCGTCCTCCTCACCTGACAGAAGCGGCTGCCTGCGCCCATGCGAGCGCAGGGGAGCCGAGCGGTACAGTGCTTGTTTCGAGCACGTTCGCTCATCTCTAATTCTAACCAATTGATTTTCTCATTAGCAAGATGTCTTTATCTGTGAGGGGCTGTCCCCACAGGTGGAGCAGTGCTCACCTGCCTTTTGATTGACAGTGCTGGGTGAGATGTCCACTGGGCCCTGCACTGCCGATTCGAGTAGTGGCACATGCCCTGAAGCTCAAATTCAGTCTATCTAACTATCACTATCTATCTATCTATCTATCTATCTATCTATCTATCGATCTATCTATCTATCTATCGATCTAGCTCATGTACAATATGTATATTATGGTGTTCTATACTATTAATTATGTTGAGAAGGGATGTGATTTGTGCTGAGAAGCAATAATAGATCAATGCAGGGCATGTGGATGTGTGATCCATGTTTTTTTTCTCTCTTTTTTTGAATTTTAGAAATGCCTGTCTCTTTTCTATGGTCTGTACCCCTCTCATTCGGCCCAGGTGTTTTTAATTAGCAGGAGAATGCATAAGGGTTAATACACTCCTAATTAATCTCAGTTTGTAGTTCCTGAGACCACAGGGAAAGGTGAGCTTTTGACATCTGTTCGCATGGTGTGGTACTGTGGTGCTGTGCCAGTGGGTCAGTGCTGCCCAGTGCCAAGAGGCCTCAGTCTGACATCAGGGGTGCTGTTCGACTGCTGGGTCAGACGCAGTGTTGTGGCAGCGGTGGTCGCATCTCATATCTATCTATCTATCTATCTATCTATCTATCTATCTATCTATCTATATCTATCTATTATCTATCTCATATCTATCTATCTATTATCTATCTATCTATCTATCTATCTATCTCATATCTATCTCATATCTATCTATTAATCTATCTATCTCATATCTATCTCATATCTATCTATTAATCTATCTATCTCATATCTATCTATTAATCTATCTATCTGTCTATCTATCTATCTATCTATCTATCTATCTATCTATCTATCTATCTCTATCTGTCTATCTATCTATCTATCTATCTATCATCTATCTCATATCTATCTATCTATCTATCTGTCTATCTATCTATCTATCTATCTCTATCTGTCTATCTATCTATCTATCATCTATCTCATATCTATCTATCTATCTATCTATCTCTCTCTCACTTTTCCGCCATAAAACACATATTACTGTACGTCATCCGCATACATCTCCGTAACACAACCCTATATGACTTCTCATTGCGTTTCCAGATTTATTGTAAATGTGACTCCATGCTTTCCATGATCATCTTGAAACTATTTTATAACTGGAAACAGCCTCGTGGAGGATTTAGCTAATCCTCTATTTCCAATATATTTAAGTTTTAGTTCCTGGAGTCATGAAGAGCTGATAGAGGAGTTGATTTACAGACGTACAAAGCATAGTGAGGAGTATTGTTTTTCTAGGCTTGTATTTCAGTGGTGCCATGTAATCAGTGATTGGATGTCAGGTTTTAGGCTTCACAGATAACTACTTAGCAGAAGCAGATAACCCTGACCTGGCAGTGTGCTGCACACATGGGGGACATGGTCCTCTGGGGGCTTCTTTGTGCTGATGAGCTAGGAGGCCCAGCTCATTATTAATAATTATAATCATCGCAAAGATCATATCATGCATGTATGATACCACAGTCATTGACCTGAGATACAGGTTCATTGACATTGCAATGTCTTTAATATTCTTTAAGAATTTGCAATACTTTATCAAAGTTCCTAGGCTGTGGTTGATGTGTAGTTGTGTCCACCTCTTCTTAAAGAACTCTGTGATATAGAACTCTGATTTCTCACCAAACAATGTGAATCACCACACAGACATTGGGTGGCCACACATAGACTTATATAGGATAGACATCTTGTGATACAGTATCATAAAATCATGTTTTTGGTTTGGTTTTTTTTTTAAAGGTGGTCATCTTGTGCCACACATGACTTAAAAGGGTTGTGTCACTTCAGCAAATAACATGTATCATGTAGAGAAAGTTAATACAAGGCACTTACTAATCTATTGTTATTATCCATATTGCTTCCTTTACTGGCTAGATTCATTTTTCTATCACATTATATACACTGCCCGTTTCCATGGTTACAACCATCCTGCAATTCATCAGGGGTGGTTGTGCACTAGCCTATGTGCGCGCCAAGGTCCTGACCACCAAATAGGCCAGAGCTTTTTCCTATAATGTGCAAGCACGACCTCCACTGATGAAGGACTCTTCTGAAGGTCATTACTATTGTAGGGACTAGGTTGGATCATCATGACCGTAATGTAGAGACTAAGTTGGACCATCATGCCTATGTTTACAGCAAGTCCTTTATTCACATTAATACTGCTCAGTGCTTCTCTATAATGTTCTATATAGTGATACTGAATGAGTGACAGAGAGTTAGAAAGTAGAATCTCATGTTATCTCTATGTGCTGTGTATGGGAGATATCATAACAGCTAGTCTCCACCCATGAGCTCCACCCAGGAGTTCTTGTACATGTAGTCTTATTCTTTATGCACCCAAACATGGTAGCTTATTCTGTAAATGTATCAGAATTTATAGGCAAGATATATTGATTAAAGGGGTTATCCCATCTTGTGCCACCGCCAGGCGCAGCCCGCCCGCGGCGCTCATAGAAACGAATGGGAGCGCATGCGCGGCCACCGCTCCCATTCATTTCTATGCTGCCACCGAAAATATTTCCGTCGGCTCAATAGAAATGAATGGGAGCCAGGACGCACATGCGCGGTGCGCTCCCATTCGTTTCTATGAGCGCAGCGGGGGAAGGCGGGGGGCAGCACCTGGCGGTGGTGAGAACCCGGGGTCCTCCAGACTCAGAGCTCCCCGGCTTCGTTCTCAATATAGGTTGGGACCCGCACCTATAAGACAATGGGGGCATATCCTGGCGATATGCCCCCATTGTCAAAGATGGGAATACCCCTTTAAGGGAAAACGTTTAAAGGGATATCTTTTTAATAATAGATTACATTTAAGCTTTGTGAGAGAATAGGATCTACCAAGAACAGTATGTTGTCTGTGAGACCAATCACACATCTGTTCATAGATTGGCAGTGTTTGGTTCATTCTAGCAAATTCTTTTTGCTTTCTTTCTATTTTCCCTCAAGAAAAGTGAAACATATGTGCACATGTTATTTGGCTATGTTAATAAGCTTGTTACGATTAATGAGATGCTTAGTGTTAGAGAAATAGGTCAGTGCCGCTCCATGTCCATGGGCTGCGACTGCAGGGCTGGACTGTAGAGAGCTACATGCCTAGCGACCTTCACAACTTTGTAGAATTAGGAGTCCTCTACCACACACCCTCTCTGATGACCATACAGTGATCCTATAAAGTTGAGAAGAGTTTAAGGGGTGGACACAAATACATATCCCTCTCTCTCTTTTAAAGTATTAGTGGTTTGCTTGTTTGATTGTCTTCATAAATCCTGTAGACCGAAGTGGACTGGGCCGTGGACTTGCTTGACCATCTCTCCTATATGTGAATCAGGTGGTGTTCAAGCCCTAGAGGTTGTCTTAACCAACCTTAAAGGGGTGGGCCACTTTCAGGTTATTGTTGACCAATGTGTTTGTAAGACTGAGTGATGGCACATTTGCATGCGCTGCATTTTCTCACATTTTGAGTGCACTCACCTCTCTTTGCCCAGCTTCCAGCCTGGTGTAAGATGAGGGATTTTTATGATTCCTGCCAAATGTCCGGGCTGTAACTGCCTTCACTTATTATTTTTTTGTGTTCGCTGTGTGTTCACTTTACACATTTGTTTTGTCACTAGGATTTTTCAGGATTGCAGGGCCCTAACAGGCTATCCCCCTGAGGTCTGGTGGAGGGAGGTGGCCATTTGGTTCCTCACCTCCCTGCAAACCCCTTGGCCTCTCCCTCCAGAGACCAGACCTTGACTGTTGCTCTTGGCCATCACTTGGGGTGACAGCCAGGTGGAAGTCGGAGCATTGACTGGTGCTTCTCCAGCTTTGGCTGAGGAATGGCCACTAGTCCTGGTCCCTTGCTTGGTCTTCTGGTCCAGAGGGACTGGGATTGGTTTATGGGGGGCCCTTCTCTTACGAAGAGGGCCTGCGATAGACCGTGACGTAGTGCACGTGTTTGGTGTGGTACGCCGCAAGATTTGTCGTTTGTAAGATGACTACGGCATTTACTAATATAGCCATTATTGTAATTCTGCACCTTCATTTATATTTCATAAGGTATGCTACCTTGTGCTGTCCACGCAAAAGGGCTGTCCATAAAATGGCTACTGATTGAGGGTCATGTGACCAGGAAAATCACCTCCATCTGATGTCTCCTCTATTCAAAAATACTGCACCTGCTATTTACCCTTGTCCTGTTGGGAGTTTAGTGCAGGGGTAATGTGTTTGACAACAAAGGCTATATTAGTCCCATATTGGTCAACAATAACCAGAAAGTGACCAACCACTTTTAAATTACCCCATGAAATAACAGCTGAGGTCCCAGCGGAGGAGGCCCCTTTTGGTCACTTGCTGTCATGAAATCAGGAATATACATGTATTGGGTCCTCCTTAATTCTAAATTAGCAATATGTTATCATTTTAAAGACATTTTCAAGGGGAATAATTAATAACAAATGATTATTACTGCCCATTCAGCCAATCACTGACAATGCAGGCAAGACATTTCCTGTCCATCCTGAGAACAGGAAGTGGAGAGGAACGGAGACCAGAGCTTCAGCTGAACAGTGGCGGCAGGGGATCTGTGAGGTGAGTAATGATCATTTGTTATTTTAACTCTGACCCTATTTTTAATTAAAATTACTCCCCCGGGAATCCCGTTTACTAATTGGAATGTTCTGCTCCATCCAGATCTGAGAAGGAACCTATTTATTTCCCCAGTAAATCTCCCCATAAATAAGTTATTCGCATTTAGTCAGCTGTCTGCGTAGGGAAGCATTATTTATTGATATCAAAGGGCTTGTAGATGTTGTGCGCTGAAGGGCATACAAACCCGTCTCTGGAAGATCAGAGGCACATTTTATTGTAGGTTATATAGAGTAGTTTCTGTGAATAACATAGCAGTCCCGAGCACTTGGTGACTGTTACAGAATCAAAGGAGTAAATAATTAAATGGCATGATTGTGCTCACGATTCTCCATATTTTACTCACCCCCCTTGTTATAGGTTTATAATATAGCTCTGATGTGTCTCTTATGTATTTCTTCTGCTTTGCATCTGCACAGTACCTGTATAGAGTCTACAGTATAAATCAAACAAATAGAAAGCGAATCTCTAGGCAAGGGGAAAAGAAATGTAAAGGGGTTATGCAATGCAAAGATATGGATGACCTATCCTCAGGATATCAGATCGGTGTGGGACTCTCTGCACCTCGGCTGTTTAAAGAGGTAGAAGCTCTCATGCAATCGCTGCTTCCGATTCAAAATTACCTGTATGCCATATCGCTTGTGGCAGCGACACAGTGTAATTACAACTGCTCGGCCAAATGGGAGAAGCAGTTTTATTCAGTCTGCACCACCTATACAAGCGAGACAAGGTACAGGTAATTATGAAGTGGAAGCCACGATTGCACTAGCACTGACGTGACTGAGGAAAGGTCATCAATATCTTTGCACTGGAAAACCCTGTTAAATACTCCAAAATGGACCCTATTGCTTACCCGAAGCTGGGAACTTTACTTGCTATGCACCTTTCAATTTTTCAATTTTTGTAATTTTCACGTTGTGAAATCCAATGGAGGCTTGTCTTTTGGAGAATGAATAACAATTTTCAATTCCACTTTTTGGGAGTACAGTGCCTTTCGAAAGTATTCGGCCCCCTAGAACTTTTCAACCTTTTGCCACATTTAAGGCTTCAAACAAAAAGATAATTTTTAAACTTTTTAATTTTTGGTGAAGAATCAACAACAAGTGGGTCACAATTGTGAAGTGGAACAAAATTTATTGGATCATTTAAACTTTTTTTGTAATAATAAAACTGAAAAGTGGGGCGTGCAAAATTATTCGGCCCATTTACTTTCAGTTCAGAAAACTCACTCCAGAAGTTCATTGAGGATCTCTGAATGATCCAATGTTGTCCTAAATGACTGATGAAGAGAAATAGAATCCACCTGTGTGTAATCAAGTCTCCGTATAAATGCACCTGCTCTGTGATAGTCTCAGAGTTCTGCATCATGAAGACCAAGGAACACACCAGGCAGGTCCGTGATACTGTTGTGGAGAAGTTTAAAGCCGGATTTGGATACCAAAAGATTTCCCAAGCTTTAAACATCCCAAGGAGCACTGTGCAAGCGATCATATTGAAATGGAAGGAGTACCAGACCACTGCAAATCTACCAAGACTCGGCCGTCCCTCTAAACTTTCATCTCAAACAAGAAGACTGATCAGAGATGTAGCCAAGAGGCCCATGATCACTCTGGATGAACTGCAGAGATCTACAGCTGAGGTGGGAGAGTCTGTCCATAGGACAACAATCAGTCCAACACTTCACAAATCTGGCCTTTATGGAAGAGTGGCAAGAAGAAAGCCATTTCTCAAAGATATCCATAAAAAGTCTCGTTTACAGTTTGCCACAAGCCACCTGGGAGACACACCAAACATGTGGAAGAAGGTGCTCTGGTAAGATGAAACCAAAATCGAACTTTTTGGAAACAATGCAAAACGATATGTTTGGCGTAAAAGCAACACAGCTCATCACCCTGAACACACCATCCCCACTGTCAAACATGGTGGTGGCAGCATCATGGTTTGGGTCTGCTTTTCATCAGCAGGGACAGGGAAGATGGTTAAAATTGATGGGAAGATGGATGGAGCCAAATACAGGACCATTCTGGATGAAAACCTGTTGGAGTCTGCAAAAGACCTGAGACTAGGACGGAGATTTATCTTCCAACAAGACAATGATCCCAAACATAAAACAAAATCTACAATGGAATGGTTCAAAAATAAACATATCCAGGTCTTAGAATGGCCAAGTCAAAGTCCAGACCTGAATCCAATTGAGAATATGTGGAAAAAGCTGAAAACTGCTGTTCACAAACGCTCTCCATCCAACCTCAAAGAGCTCGAGCTGTTTTGCAAGGAAGAATGGGCAAGAATTTCAGTCTCTAGATGGTCAAAACTGATAGAGACATACCCCAAGCGACTTGCAGCTGTAATCGCAGGAAAAGGTGGAGCAACAAAGTATTAATGCAAGGGGCAACAAAGTATTAATGCAAGGGGGCCGAATAATTTTTCACGCCCCACATTTCAGTTTTATTATTACAAAAAAAGTTTAAATGATCCAATAGATTTCTTTCCACTTCACAATTGTGACCCACTTGTTGATTCTTCACCAAAAATTTAAAATGTTATATCTTTTTGTTTGAAGCCTGAAATGTGACAAAAGGTTGAAAAGTTCCAGGGGCCCGAATACTTTCGCAAGGCACTGTATATATTACATAGTTACATAAATACATTTCCAGCACTGTCATCCACTGATAAAATCTAGATTTGTTCAAAGCATTAAAAATGGACAGAGACTTGAGCCAATGCAGGAGGCGGTCTGAACATCGGGTGAGTTTTACCAGTAAGGAATACTCACCAGATTCTTCATGAGCTACAGCCAATGTACAGTCAGGAAACAGATACTTCAGGAGTTCCCATTTTAAAATCCTTCCATAGGAATGTCAAGAACCAGCACAACTGGATACAACTAAGTCAGGCACCAGTGATGAACAACCAAAATACGGCAAAGGAGGGACAGAAACACCGATCCAGGAAGCAGATATCCAATGAGATACTGAAGGTCATGCAAGTGACTGATTCAGTAGTAAATCTGTAAAGTCATATCTTGACTCAGTTTATTAAGTAAAGGGCTTATGTTTGCACCTATGATTGATTTTTACAGTTTTCGCACTATTTTGGACTAAATAGGTTTGCCCGCAATTTGACTGTAAAGAGATATTTCAGTTTAACAGGGAGATTTCCCCCTCATTTGCAAATATTTATATGGCCCATCTAATGAATGACGTTAACCAGTTTCGGCCACACACACGGTATGGCAGATTTATTGATGATTTTATTTTGGTTTGTGCATTGAGTTTGCTCATTTTGTGCGGTATATTAACAAAAATGATATGAATTAGCATATTACCCTTCACATTTGCAAATAATAATATTCCCTTTCTGGATATCCAATTGTCAAATAAAGATGAGGGGTGGCAATACTGTGTTGTTGGTATCTTCATGTCACCCCAGACACGTGTTAAACATCATTCTGTATGGGAAAGCATCTGGCTGCGACTGAACTGTACAGATGATGCGGTTTTTGAAAAAGAAAGTAAAGAGCTATATATGAGATTTAAAAAGAGAGTTCTCTGACAAGGTTCAGGATCTGATCAGTCATGAGTCACAAACATTAAAAAAGAAGAAAAAAAAAAAGAATGAATGATGCTGGTAACCACGTATAGCCATCAGATTACACAGGTTACTAAAATATCTCTCCATTCTCTCCAAGGATGAAAAACTATGGGCTATTCTAGAACCAGGTATTAGGTTGTTGAGTAGGAAGGCATCCACATCCACACTCCCTCCGAGTTGAAAACGATTGGCTGTGACAATTGTGCTGACAATAAACGCAAGTTATGCTCACATATTAAAATAGACAAAACTTTCACTTCCAGTGCTGCAGGGGAAAATGACAAAATTAAAACTTACATAAACTGTAGCATTGTAAATGTGATGTATATAGCAACCTGCAGTCCAATATGTTGGCTGCACGTCTAACAGCCTAAAAACTCGCATGCGTAAACACTTTTCAGACATTTCTAATGAAAATGTAACCAATATTTCCAATATTTCTATCAAGACACTTTAAAGAATTACAGAAGGGAAACCTGACTAGTCTGGGAATAATGGGCATTGAATGAGTGTTTAATCCACATACAGTGAGAGGTATAAGTAGAAAGATCCTAAACTGAGAGTCCTATCTGCATAGTAGTATACCAAAAGCTTTTAACCATAGACAGGATCTGATTTATGGATATTAATTATATCCTATTCTACATATAAATATATATTTTTAAAAATGATCCCCTATGACGGACTCTATCATATGGTTATCTCCACGTCATGGAGAGAGGACTGGATTTAAAGAGGTTGTCCCACGAAAAGTAATCAACAGCTTTCAAACCAGCACCTGGATCTGAATACTTTTGTAATTGCATGTAATTAAAAATTTAGTATAGCCAGTCAGTTATTCAATAAAATGTATCTGTATAGTGCTACCTGCTCTTTATTCTTTTTCTTATTTATTTGTCCTGATCACTGAGAAGGCCGCACATGCTCAGTTCCATCCTTCTACTGCCCCCTTAATTGTGATAGGGAGAGCATGGACACGCCTCCTGAGCTGTGATAGGGAGAGCATGGACACGTCCCCTGAGCTGTGATAGGGAGAGCATGGACACGCCTCCTGAGCTGTGATAGGGAGAGCATGGACACGTCCCCTGAGCTGCAACAGAAAAGACACTCTCCTTGAGCTGTAAATCCGGCAGAGTAATAACTGTGGAGATCTCTGGATCCATGTGAGGTACAGGGCTGGTTGTAGCTTTGTTAGAAAGAGATTGTCATGTACTGTATGATGTCTGATTTACATTTTTTATATTTTCATGGGATAACTCCTTTAAAAGGGAGTTGAACCTTCATTGATAAGGTTCTGATTAAAACCTTGTGTTGAAACGTGTAAACCTGTCGCATTGGCTCAAATCTCTGTACATTTTTAATGCTTTGAATAAGAGTGGATTTTTACAGTATACGATGGTTCTGGAAAATGTATTTATTTATTTGCAAGATATACCGGTCCAATAATTCTGTGCACATAGTACACAAGAGGCGGGTGAGCTGAAACTTTATGACGTTTTTTCATGATCCATAATATTTTTATGGTTCTGTCAGTGTAGTTTTTGTATATGTAAAGAGAAATCCAGCACTGGTCAATTCATAAAATTCAAAAGCAACGCGTTTCAGACTAACACATGTCGTCCTTCATTTTGGCATAAACTTACAATGTTCAAACAGACATTTAAAAGACAGACTACATGGGTCCAATTACACAATAAAACAAAACACACCTCTTTTATTAATTGTTAATGTTAACCCCCTGAGAGCCTGAAGGGCAAATATCAACAGTGAATTACCTCTCAAATACCAGTAAGGGAAAATAAGGGAAAAAAAGTATAGTATATTTTGAGCCCTATAAGACACACTCCCTTCACCCCCACCCCCCTCCAAGTGTGTGTGTGTGGGGGGGAATGTTAGTGCATCTTATGAGGCGAATACTAATGAGCGCTTCCATTATGGAAGTGCTCATTAGTACAGGAGGACTGGAAAGCGGTGCTTGCAATGCTCCCCAGGCTCTGTACTCACTGCTTCCTGGTCCTTGGCCGCTTGCTGTGCTGTGACTGTGCACAGCGTAAGGACGTCAGCATGCTGTGACCTCACGGTCTGCGGCGTTGGGTTACAACATAGCGCATGGCAGGAGGAGCAGTAACAGTGTCCGGAGCAGGGGAAGTAAGTTGATTTATTGTTTTTGTCTGATCTGGGGTCTGAATGGAGGTCTTAACATTGGGGGTCTGATCTGAGTGTCTGAATAGGGGTCTTATTAACATGCCGGTCTGATCTGAGGTCTGAATGGATGTCTTAACATTGGGGGTCTGATCTTAATGTCTGAATAGAGGTTTTATTAACATGGGGGTCTGATCTGAGGTCTGAATAGGGTTCCCAACATTGGGGGTCTGATCTGAGGTCTTATTGGGGATCTTACTAAGATTGGGAGTCCGATCTGAGATCTAATTGGGGGTTTTATTAACATTGAGAGTCTGATCTGAGGTCTGATAAACATTGGGGGTCTGATTGGGGCTCTGAACTGAGGTCTTATTTTATTCCTCTAAAACTTAGGTGTGTCATATGGGCAGGTGCATATTACATAAAATACATAAAATGTGACATCAGATCGTAGGTTTAACCTTTTGGGTGTGCGGGCATCTGACTTAAGAATCCAATGAAACTCTCTCCCCTATACCTTTTGGATCCATTCTTCTCCTCTGTGTGGTTTAGGCACCTGTTAATGCAGTGGCAGTTTGGGGTGGACTAATGCTACACTGAGTCCCCCGGACACCGCTGAGGTGTCACCACGTGTTGCTGCTTTCTGGAAGGGATGGTAAGGCGTGGTGCACCCCAATGGGAAATACGTCCAGAGAGTCAGGGTCTGCAGTAAACCAGTGTGCTTCTTTACTGGAGGAATTCAATACAGGCAAGGCATTGGGCTGGCTTCTTCAGTCTTCTTCCTGGAAGAATAAGGATTTGATGCTGAGGAAAGGCCTAAGCTAGCTGTCCCTCTCTCTCTCTTCTGAAGGCTGGTGCCCTGGTCAAAGGATGGTGATCCAGGGTCTGTGGCAGCGTATCCCCATCTCACCGTCTTCTTCTGGTCACTCAGTAGTCTGACAGAGTCTCCTCTTCCAAGCACTGTTCCCTAGCTGCAGAACACTAGGGGCTCTGACTGCTCTGCTTATATACCATTTCTAGCTAGACTCGAACCTTCTCGTAGGAGGGGTAGAGTGGAGAAACTCAGCACAAACAATTACAAAGTTACCACTCCCGTCTGGCATAGACTTACATTAGAACTTCAATGATGCCCAATGGCAATGACACATCAGTTTTTCCAGACAAAAGCAAGTTTCTAGACTTAACAACAAGGCTAAAACTGTCTGGTTTTGGTGGTAAACAAGTCTGTTTTTTTCCTCCAAAACATTCTCTTCTTTAACCCTATGTCAGCTGTGGAAAATTACCAGCTTCCTATTCAAAGTCCCAAAAGTCTCTCAGTATTCATTAACCCTTTCCACAGAGCCATGCAAATACAGTGCAAATGAACAGGATATATATCACAACATACATATAAAATGAAGTTACAGTACACAGTACTAAACAGTGCACGTTAACCCTTTCAAGTGATTTAAAGTAAGTCTTTTATAACTTTGCATAGAGAAAACAGGGTAAAATATCCACAAATGTCCAGACTTCAAAGTACCGCTTGCTCCTGGCCACTACATTCACACCCTTGTACTTTACCTGAAAGATCGCCTGGATGACACTTCAAAAAATACTGGGACACTGAAGATATATTGCTAAGGGAAGGTTTTGACATGTCACCGAAATGATCAGAAATCCTCTTCCTTAAAGAGAACCTGTCATCACCTTTATGCTGCCCGTACTAACAGCAGAATAAAGTACAGACAGGTGAGTTGATTTCAGCGGTCTGTCATTTATAAGTTAAAAGTAAGTGGCTGCCAAGAACCAACATCACAAACATTGCAGATTAGGCCTGGAAAAGAGTCAAATCTTGATGAGAAGACTCCTGGTTATTCATGAATTCCTGCTCTCCCTGCCCACCTGATGATGACTGACAGTCTTCTACCTAGTTTTCTCCCTTTCTCTCTAGGAGAGACCTGCCAATCATCAGCAGATGGGCAGGGAAAGCAGGAGATTAGGAATAACCATGACTCTTCTCAGGTAGATTTGACTCTTTTCAAGGCCTGGGATGCAATGTTTGTGATGTTGGTTCTCAGCAACCACTTACTTTTAGCTCAAGAGAGACACACCGCTGAAATCAGCATTTCTGTCACTAATTTATGCTGCCCTCAGTACAGTCAGCATAAAGTTGATGACAGGTTCCCTTTAAAGTCCTAACTGTGGACCCCACATACTGTTTCTGACATACTGTACATGTAATAACATACACCACATATGTGGTGCCACAGTTACTGAATGTGTTAATGGGATATCTGTTATCTGTGCTGGTGGAAGTAATGACCACAGGCACAGAGTGACTCAAATAGCGGCAGAAATGACACCTGGTGAATGGGTAGGAACCCTTAGTACCCTTTTTTTTACACATTTTGTTCTTGTATAGATGTTCCCGTCTGGTTTTGGATATATGTAGCAATGTTAAAAGCTCTACTGATACAATTCTCGCTATACTCATGAGCCAGTAATCTATTGATGGAAGTCTCTCTGAGAAAAAAATTCCCCCTAACTACAACTGCATCACACTAATAAACTCATCCACCGGCAAATTCCAACTAAATGCATAGGATGGCATCAGGTGGCATGCAGCAAGGAAATGCCGGTGACTGGTTTCCTATATAGGGAACATGATATCTGGCCCAAGACACTAACCACCTTTAGATGCACATCCAAGAAAAGAATCGACGTTTCATGACAAGAAAATGTAAACAAAAAATTATATTGGTTATCGTTCATGTTTGCCAAAAAAGAGGAGACCGACATCGACGACCCCCTCCAAATAAGGAAGAGGTCATCTATGAACCTCCCATACCACACTATTCTGTCAATGAATGGATTGGAAAGAGAATACAAAAAAATCCTTTCACATATACAAATTGGTGAGAAAGAACTCTGTAGTTGCAAAAAAAAAAAAAGAAAAATAATTGTGCCGCAACAAAAAACAGGTAATGTACAAAATATTCTCCTTAAATTCCAAAATATAAGTAAATTCCAGCAAGGCTGAAATGTTTAATGGAAGTATACAAGGCTGGAATATCACAAGACAACCAAGAGTATTCCTCCCTCCACTTCATATCATCCATCTGCTCCAACACATCTGAGGTGTCCTTTATATAGACCAGAATACACTGGACTAAAGTCTGTAAAATGCTGTCTAGCCAATTTCCCAAGTTCTCCATAAGGGATCCCATGATAGAAATGATGGGCCTCAATGGAGAGGGGAAAGTAAGTTTATGAACTTTGGGTAAGGCATGGAATATAGGAAACTGGGGAAGCATGTGTTCAATCTGTTTAGAAGAAAATTTGCCTATGGGTTGTCCTTCCTCCATAACTTTCTGATGTTTATTAGAAAAAAAAACATCTGTAGGTTCTGAGTCTAGTTTTCTATAGACCTGTTGGTCATACAGCAGCCTGTGGACCTCCCTTACGTATAACTGTCTATCCAGGACAACCACAGACCCACCTTTGTCAGAATTCCCAGCTGTGATATTTGTATTTGTGTATTTGTATTGTTAATACATTGCTAACTTTACGTATCGGTCGTGACAAATGTTTCTATGAGGTCTGAGACCTTTTTTCTATGAGGTTTAGCTTGAAATGAGTACAATGCAATCATAAAAAAATGCCCCCAAAGGTGTATATAACCTTTAAAATTTGCTTTGACAGAATCGGATTTACTTTTACTTTGCCGCAACCTTACAATTTTATTAATATCCCAAAGAAATCAAAATTAACAGTGCGAAAAAAATTTCCCCCTTTACTTTTAATACGCTGATTTACGGTTAAGTAGGTATGCATGCTGAAGAGATTAAAACAACAATGTCATCTACAATTCCATTAAGATGTCCATCCTCAGTATTTTTCTGTATTGAGGCTACTTGTACTTCTGGCCTCAAGTGTAACATCTGCAGTGAGGCATGCTTGTGTTTTCTGCCTGCCTTTATGCGTTTTTGGCACATTTGTCAATTTTCACACGAGGCATTATAGGTGTATTTTTAGCCTGCTTATTAGTGTGATTTACCACAAACTTCAGAGTCTTAAAAATCAGCGCTCCCATCTGTGGTTTCCAACTCTGAAGATGAAAAATAGAGATGAGTGAAAGAAAAAAAAATACTCACCTTTCCATTTCCTTGCGTAGAGGCCATCACAGCCATCTTGATTGAAGACACCGCCCGAAATCTCACAGGGTGACGTAATGACGTCATCACGTTATCATGCTGACCGGGCGTGGTGACTGATGACGCCATACATCACCCCGCGCGAGACTTTGTGCAGTTCTGCAATCAAGATGGCTGTGATGGCCTCTTCACTTGCAAATGGATGAGGTGAGTATGTTTTTTGTTTTTTTACCGCCATCTCATGAAAAATAGATTCGTCACCACGAAGCACGAGAAAATTCAGCTTTGTGGTGAATCAAATTTTTCCTGAAATTTGTTTGGCTTCGATTCGCTCAACACTAATGAAAAAGATACATGTGTTTTTCTGTATTTTTTTTTCTATTATTTTTCCTCAAGGTGGCAAAGGTGGAAGTGCCACACTGTCCTTTAGCAAAGTCCCGTGTAAGGCTCATGCATACAACCGTATGTATTTTGAGGACAAGGTAAAAAGCAAAATAACTACAATTCTTTGACTTTTAGTACTCCTTATAGCCAACAATATGATACGGTGGTGGGTATCATCATAAAATACTGACCTATTCTATATACTGATGACACGTTGCAGAACATACTGCAGGCATTAGATTTGTAGAAGGATGTGTGGCTACCATTGGCAGTCACATGTCACCAAGTTTGTATTTGGAGCCTACAATGAAATCCAATGAAAAAATATGGCTGAGTACTAAGGGTTTCTACCCATGCGGCAGCAGGAGGTGTCATTACTGCCACTATATGAGTCGCTCTGCGGTCATTACTTCCACCAGCATAGATGCCAGATATTCCATTAACACATTCATTTTACTGTGGAACCACATATGTGGTGTTTGTTATTACATGTAGTTTATGCCATGAAGGACAACATGCGTTTGCCTGAAACATATAGCATGTGAATTCACACTTTCTGTATCCTTTTAAGAAGTGACTAATAAAGAATCATTTTATCGAGATGCAGTACTGGATTTCTCTTATCAGTATTGGACTGTTTCCGGAGCAGCTTCTCCGTGCACCTTCACATTTTCCTGAGATTTGGACCCTGCAAAGTGGTTTAGTGGTGAGCCGTATGGTATATCCGTCCCTCATCTTTATTCATTTGTGAGTATTTGTGTGCACAATTTTGAGGTACTGTTTTTTTACACAGCGTTTATCATGCCAGATAAAAAAACACATTTGTTTTTTAATACAGGTAGCTATGGTTGCAGTTATACCAATTACATTTTTCTAACTTAACAACTTAGTCAGTTAAAGGGAACCTGTCCCTGTCACCATGAAAATGCAGCACCGTTTTATAGGTTTCAGTGTAACATGTAGAATATTCTTTTAAATCTCTGCTTAGTCTGAGCTTAGGTGTAATGTGGCCGGTCCTAGTCAGTGATTGACTGGTAACTCTGCATGACTCTGCTTACAAAGACAGCTGTCAAGCACTGGTTGGGACCACCCACATGACTCCTAAGCTCAGAATAAGCAGAGATTTAAACTTACAGTTTACAAGCTTTACTTTACTGTTGTATTATGTCTCTGGCATGGCCTAATATGCAGTTGGACTGGGGGCCTTCATTAGACCCCAGCTACCAACTCATTGGAATCCCAATTGAGTCATGGAGGGGGATAGTTTGACAAAAGGAGACACCTATCTCTTGTTTTACAGCTCGCATGCTATGGTCGCTATTGTTACAGCTGACACCCATTGCTAATGGTGCAGATTCAGCTCCAGAGTTTGCACTATCTATAAGTCATACATGAACTTAGGTGTGAGGGAATGATTTCACACCTGCTTTGTACAGTAGATAGGGTACAGAGCAGGAAGGGGTTAAATATGCAGACTGTAGCTATAACACATACAATATCTAGATAGGTCCAAAATTCAGTGCTGACTAACTTCTTAAGTAGTCTAAATGTCATATTTTCTGATACATAGACATAGTTAAATGATAATATTTACTTTCAGCTCCCACTAGTAGGGAAGCCTAGGAGCTTTCTGCACCCCGTTTAATCGCTGACTTCAATGCATAAGCAGTATTCAAAAAGACCAAAAGCTCCTCCTAGTGGTGACTGCTAGTGGATAGAATTTTATCATTTAACTATATCTGTGCAGAAGATTCGGAGCATTGTACCATGAAAACATGAGCGCAACCCCCCCCCCCCAAAAAAAAAAAGAAGTATTAAAAAATTAATCAATTACAGAATGTTGGAAAAACTACAAATCCAACCCTAGGTATATTAGTTGGACAAAATTCTTCAACCCAATATCGTTTTACAAAACAAGAGGATTTGGGTAAATCTAAAACATAACTTTTACTAGATACACTTGTTAAAATATGAAAAAGCCCAAATTGTAACACAATAAAAAGCACATGGTGAAAAGACACTAAAGCAAAAATAGTGATATTCAGTTCTTACCACTTCATATGTACCAAGAAGAACTGAATATCACTATTTTTGCTTTAGTGTCTTTTCACCATGTGCTTTTTATTGTGTTACAATTTGGGCTTTTTCATATTTTAACAAGTGTATCTAGTAAAAGTTATGTTGTAGATTTACCCAAATCCTCTTGTTTTGTAAAATTACAGAATGTTGGACCTAAAAACGTCATGGTATTAAAAAGTGAACACTCAAAAGTGAGCAAAAAGATGGGACCAAACATTAGTGCCTAACCAGGAACCTATATGGCTTTATCTACCGTACCAAGAGTATAGTCAGATGGCCAAAATACCATAGACAAGAAATCTCTTTTTTGTAGGAGGCACAGAAGTCATGTGCAGTAAGAGTATGAAAAACAGTCAAGAAGCCATTGTGAGACTTTACCTTCAGTTTTAGATTTTCCTGGTCATCCTGTAACTGGCATGTTCAACGACTCATCAGTTGACCAAACTTCCTATCGTAAGACATCCCATTTACTTCAATGGGATGGGTCCTTCGTATACACTTGAATGGAAGGAGCTATCACATAGAAGTGAATGAGACGGCTTCTTGTAATAACACCTGCTGACCATTGCGATGGCAAGCTGGTAAATAACAAAGAGAAGGCAGTGCTTCTCTTCAAACAGTTGGTCAGGAGGGTGTCGGGTGTTGGACCCCCATCGATCTGATCCTGAGGACAGGTCATCAATATAAATAAAGCAGACAACTTCTTTAATACTGGAGGTGGGCGTGGCTGGTTTCTTCGTACAGGCATTATTTCATTATCAGTAAGACCTTGGTAGGATTTTTGTTGCTGTCACATTGGACAGTCTAACATTGCCCCATATTTAAAACAACATCACGCAACTATGTTTTCATGTCTAATTCCTTTGAAGTGACATTTCCCTTTTAGCAGTGAAGGTTTTTATGATTCATACTTCATTAATCCTTATCACAGAGGCTTGAGAATTTCCATCTCATCTGCATTCCCTCAACTATACATGAAAATATGTCCAAATTATTTACTCTCACTGCCAAACATTGAAAAACAGCATATCTTTATTAGATCCATATTAAATATGATGGAAACACATCTGAGGAAAACATCTTTAATCGATCGCCAACTCAGACTTCTAATACAAAAAAAATAAAAAGAGCGTCTTAGCTAGAACACAAAGTATTCAGCTGAATTCCTCACCAGACTATAGATTTTGCCACAATTAACATTGTTCATGTGCCAAACAGCATGTGTTATGCTGGACCACAAACAATAAAAAAAATTGCAAACCCTTAAAAAAATAAAATCTTGATAAAAAATATATATCAAACATACAACTTAAGAAATAGCCAGTAGGCTAAGTTTAGTAATACTATTCCAACCTATTGAATTACAGATAAAAGATCAGTATCCTGGTTATAAATAACCTTCTAGATGGCGTAAATCGCCCAAGGCTTACTCAAACAGTAAGACGTTTCCAAAACAAAACAAAAAATTAGGATCCAATGACACTGTCCCAAAAATCTTAAAAGCAGGATGAGAGGAAAGCTAAAGACATTTACTGCAAAAGTTCTACATGTGTTGTGCTCAGACTGACCTCTTCCTTAGGTATACACCTGAAGAAGAGGTCAGACAACCCTCGAAATGTGTAGCGCCTTTTCAATAAATAATTTTAGATTTTTTTTCTCACCTTGGTTTAACAGCGCAAAATCAACCTCCAAACTGTCTGGAGTACCTGAAAAGTCAACTCCTGTTGTCCTGGATGGGGTTCTTATATGGATCTCCTCTTTTCCAAGTGCAGCAAAAAAATTATTTTCACTGTTCCTGCTGTATGTTAATCAGCAGTTTGAAGTCAAGGAGGCTGGCACCTTCTTGCCAGAAGTCAAGTCAAGGTTGCTGTGCCTAAATCTTTCCCCTTTTCCGCTAATGGACATTTCATAGCACAAGTAACGTCATCCCCTGGCCTCTCCTTGCCCGTGCTAGGAAATCTCAATCATTGACGAGGAGGCACATCAGCACCCCGTAATCTCATTTTTGGTGGTTCCAGTGCCTGAGAGAGGGTGCCCCCTTCCCACTGAAATCACCTAGATGCTATGGTCGCTATTAATCACAGCCTAGATGTATTTTTGGAGGGTAATAATATTACAGGTTATAGTTACTAGAGAGGGGTCGTTGATCCAGGGAGTTATTCTGATTGCCTGATTGGAGTCGGGAAGGAATTTTTTCCCCTAAAGTGGGGAAAAAACCTCACAGGGGTTTTTTGCCTTCCTCTGGATCAACTTATAGGAAAACAGGCCGAACTGGATGGACAGATGTCTTTTTTCGGCCTTATAAACTATGTTACTATGTTACTATGTTCAAGAGGACCTGTCACCACTCCTGACATTTCTGTTTTAATAACTTCATGCATTCCTGTGTAATAATAATTCTGGAACATCTATTCTGTCTGTATGTTATGCCATTCCTTTATTATTTCTACTAGAAGTTATGAATGAATTGCTAGCAGTCTGCAGTAAGGGTACAGAGGGGTGGTAACCAGTTGGGGGTGTGTACCTGCACAGTCTGAAAATGGCAGTACTGATTGGATAGAGTGAGTCTGTGCAGAGACACACCCCCAACTTGTTACCACCCCTCTGTACCCTTACTGCAGACTGCTAGCAATTCATTCATATCTTCTATTAGAAATAAAGTAATAGCACAACATACAGACATGAGAATAGATGTTCCAGAATTGTTATTAGATAGTGAATGCATGAAGATATTACAACAGGCCTGTCAGGAGTGGTGACAGGTCCTCTTTAAGTTACAACCAATTCAGAGAAAGCCGGCTTGTGACCCAGCATTGACTTTTTCATTAGGTACAACACACTCCTGAGACTAGTTAAAATGCCCATAAAGGTTGGAAAATCCATTTGCTTATGGAATAACTGTCCATAATGGTATTAGAAAACCACGGTATTCTATGCATGTCATGTAATAAGTATAAAACTGCAACATTTGCTATGACAGTCTAATAATTCCTTGTAATTCCCAAAAACTCCTGACGGTTTTACTTAAAGATAATTAATCATTTGGCTCTAATTCCAGTTTTAAAATAAACAACTCCAAGTCAGAACTTCTTGAAATAAACATTGACCACAAAACATGTAAAACAATAATCAAACTAAGCCTTCAAAATAACGAAGTATATTAATTATCTAGGAACAAGAATAAATCTTACACTAAACAGCCTATATGACGTGAACTTTAATCCCCTACTTGACAATTTAGAAAAAGACCTCTCAAATTGATCTAATAAATATGAATATCTTATGGTTCCGTAGGAACAGTTTAATCAAGATGATAACCTTACCCAAGGTTCTATAACTCCTCCAAGCTCTACAAATAGACATTGCCTGAACTTTTTTGTTTTTTACTCATTTTTTTTTTTAAATCATTAAAAAATTATTTGGCAGTGGAAAAGTTCTAGAATAAAATTCTTAACTCTCATCAGATCAAGAAAAGCAGGTGGCATACTCTAGGTCTACCTTTTGAATAATACTGAGATGCAGATTCATTGAATGGCATATTCTCCCAAGGTGCAAAGTTTTGGTAAATTTAGAACTTAGGCTATCGCCACATGGGGCGGGATTTGTTTACACTACAAAAATTTGTGGAAAATTCTGCCAGTGTTACATACGTTGCAGACTATAGATTTAAAATCTGAACCCCAGTTAAATTTATGCTGTGGATTCCTTTACTCAGGACGAAGATGACATTTTTTTAAAATCAAATCCACTTTACTGGTACTGTAGAATGCTGTGAATTTGCCACACAGAAATCTGTGGCAACAAATCCTCAGTGTATCTCTCTAGTTTATACAGACCCAAAGTCTGCTTAAAGGGGTTGTCCCACAAAAAATATTCTACAGTTTTCTAAACAGAACCTGGATCTGAATACTTTTCGAATTGTATGTAATTAGGAATTTAGCATAGCCAGTGAGATATTCAATAAAATATATCTGTATAGAGCCACCTGATGTTTGTTTTTTCCTTGTTTCTTTGTCCTGCTCATTGAGAAGGCCGCACATGCTCAGTTTCATCCTTCAACTGCTTTCTGGGCTGTGATAGGGAAAGCGGAGACACGCCTCCTGAGCTGTGATAGGGAGAGCTGAGACACGCCCCCTGAGCTGCAGCAGAAAAGACTCTCCCCTTCAGTGTTTAGCTTGATATAAATCTAGCAGAGCAATGAAAGGGGAGATCTCTGGATCCATGTGAGGTACAGGGCTGGTTCTAACTTTGTTAGAAAGAGATTGTCATGTACTATATGATGTCTGATTTTCATTATTAACACTATTCATGGGATAAACTCTTTAAAGGGGTTCTTCAGGATTTACATATTGATTACCTGTGCTCAGAATAGTTAATCAATATGAGATTGGCGGGATCAGACACCCGGGATCAATGCCACTGCTCTCCTCTTTGCAGCTTACGAAGCACAGAGCCGTACATTGCCGTATAGCGGCTGTGCTTGGTATTGCATCTCAGACCCATTGACTAGAATGCTACACCTAGGTCATCTGACCAATGAACATAACAGCACTGGCCTAGGAAGTAGTAATTGAGTGCTGCAGCCTCTTCCTACAGCTGATTGGCACGGGCCCCAGGAGTCAGACTCCGTACTGATGACCTATCCTGAGGATAAGTCATCAATATGTAAATCCGTGAGAACCTCTTTAATGATAATATGGAAAACTACATATGGTTGGCACCTCATAATATATATACAAATAAAAACTTTGTTAAAAAGATCCTGTCAACCTTGTACGGCTAGCTCACCTGAATGTAATGGTACCTTCCACTTAGTGATCCTTTGATTCATTCTGGAGAAAAAGTACTTTTTATCCATATTCAAATGAGCACTTTAGAGCACCAAAACGGGGGGTCCAAGACACTCTGCGCACCCTTGCTCATTCTGCTTCCTTTGTAAGCCCTACAACATATTTTAGTGAATTTAACAGTGAATTCCCTGGTGACAGATTCCCTTTAACCCTCTGATGTTCTTAACATTAGCTGTTGAGGGTGAACCTTTGTCAGGTGATGTATGGTATATGCTGTGTCAGAGATTGCGCTTTTATGATATTCCCTTATATTTTTGATATTCAGTGAGTAAAAAAAAATTCTAGCCCTTTAAAAATCTGGAGTTGCAGTCCTTTACAGATATTTTTCCTATATTTTCATATTGTAGGAATTGCGGGCTGCATATTTATAGATACAAAGCCCTACTTTGTGTTTTCCTACATCACAAATTTAAATCCTCAAATGAAGTACTCATTCAGTTCTGATCATTTTATATTAATTGTTAAAAAGCACAACCTAATTCACTTGAGGCCACAAAGTTGCCGTATATTTTTTGGGGTACTGTTGTTGACCTGGTCTTTTACTTACAGTATGCTGGCTGCTTTCTACCCCTAATGAGCTGAAAGCAGCTATTCTGCCTGGCATATTGGTACTTATTGACCTAATTTGATGCCTAGTATTTTGTCTGTGTTGGAATAATATAAAAATTTTAAAGTCTTGAGGCCAGCTGTGTAACTGTGAATGTTTGACGGTCTACAGGAAAAGGGTGCCTAAGGTGAATACCATGTGTAGCTTGGTCATTATCCCTGAGGACTCAGATCATTCCAGAGAGTCTTACAGGAAGCCATATGGATTGGGGCAGAGTTTGAGAAGATTGAGGAGCTGTATCCTGTTTTACTTTGTAGAACTGAAAGCTATAGAGTAGGAAATCTAGGACTTGACAGCTACCCATGAAATGTCAAAGTGATTAGTCTTGCTCCTTTGCATGATCTAGGGCCATGAGGTTAAATATGCACTGAGTTCTCACCTTGTATGGACCACTTTTCTCAAGGGACTGCTCGATTTTTTTTTTCTGATGTAGGATAATTAGATTACAACCTCCAAAGAGACAGGTGGGAATAATAAATTCTCTATGGTTAGAGGTTGCAGTCACATAGAATCTTAATAATATATTGTAGATGGTAAATTTATTTTCAGGGTTAAAATAATGATAAAACATCACAAAGTTGGTGATAATGTCCCAGTAGAAGATAACCTAAAGTATCAGCAAACTCATCCATCATGTCCTGAAATAGACTTCTTGTGTGTCTTCTATCTTACCACAGTTCTTTAGCTAGAAATGGCCATTCCAGGGGAGCTGTCGATGACCATGCTAGGAAATGCGGTCAAGATTTCTTCATTTGACCTGTGACCTAATGTATTACATCAAAGCTTCACCCTTAAGACCCTTCAACTTCCTTTGACTTTCTCTTGGACAATTCTCAACATGCTGTGATCCTGGGTCTCTAGTGATAGTCTGTCAGACTTCTGTAATAGTCTGCTCTTCAGAGAGGATTAATGAAGTCTAGAATAGCACCTACAGCAGCATACAATAATCCACATTATGCTGTTTTCAAAGAAGAGTGTGGCTGCTGTGTATTTTAGGTGGTCTAGATCAATAGTTAGCATGTTTTTGTCAATAATAAAAGACCTTCACCTCTGACAGCCTTTGCAAGACCCAACAATGAGAGGAGGGGGACACCCGGATAATAGTGACCACAGCATACGGTAATATGCTTTCAAGTATGCTTTAAGATGTTTAGTAGACAAGCTACAAAAATACTTCTGGAAGGCCAAATTTTCCCAGCAGTAAAAGTACCTAAGATAAATGGAAAATTGTTAAAAACAGCTTAAATCTATCTTTTGGAAGATAGGCACCTTATGGGAATAAATGTGTAGGTAACCAGAGAAAACCAATGTGTTTGAAAAAAAAAACCTGTTACAGCAGTAAATGATTAAAGGAAAACTAGCACAAGGATGTAACAAGGCTTTATAGATTAGTAGATAAAAAATAACATGTAAAACACAAAGGCAGCAATGATTAAAATAGGATCGTTACCAGAAAAATGTGAAAATTATCCAAAAATATTCGTTCAGTTCCTTCAGTTAAATAAATGATAAAAAAAATAAACTGATAGTGTTGTCTTCCTCCAAAATAATAGTAGAGGTGAATGAGGAAAACTACAATCAATGAAATACCTTCTTTAATCTATATACACATAAAAAAAAACAATTATAGATGACAAAATGTAAAGACGTGCTTAAACCAGGAAGAAGTACAGTGCTGCATGAAAACACTAAGACAAGCAACTCACAAGATCCAGGAGGCATTCATCCCTGAGATCTCGAGGAATCCGACACCGGATGTTTTAATCCGCGCACAGGGAAAAGCAGCAGCAGCGGTGCAGGGACCAGGTAAGTAGAATCAGTGTGAGGGGTCTGGCCATATTGAGGAGCATTTGTCTCGGAAAACCACTTTAAGTACCTTTATAGACAAAGTAGACCCTTATTTCTAATATTTAAGAGTCTGTTTCAAAGGACTGGCGCATAGCAAATGTGGTGCCAATTTTTAGAGGGGCTCAATAATTGATCCTGAAAACCATAAGCCTGTAAGTTTAACTTCTAGTGCAGGTAAAATATTTGAAGGCTTTCTTAGAGACTTTATCACATAGAGGCTATTCGAGAAGTGGAGTAAGGACAGGGAAGGACCTTCTCTGCCTGTTCTGCTTTGCTAAAGCCTGATATAACCCATCTATGCCAGGCTTTGACAGCGCAGCGCTGGTACAGGCAGGAGCTGCGATGATCTGGTGTGTACAGTGCTCGATGCGGCCACTGGGGATTCTGTACTCAGTACACAGCGGTGTATGGAAGTATAGATCCTAAATCACAATAGACACCTGAACTTCAGATCCCTATTTCACTAGAAAAGCTAACAAAAATAAAAATTAAACCACATTAGAAAAATAATTTTTAGCACATTTCCAATCTGTTATAATAAAGTTATGTTTTACTTTTGGTTACACTTTAACTTTAGTAACTAATGCCAAGGACCTGATGCCAAGGCAAATAAAATAATGGGATACATCAGATGAGGCCTAGATGCTCATGGCAAGCACATAGTTTTGGCTCTATATAAATCACTAGTCAGGCCACACATCACAGTACCAAGACAGGTCGACAAACTTAGTTTTTTTTAGCCTGGAAATAAGGTTTCATCATCAATGTAGACAAAGATTCTTTATTGTAAGAGCAGTGAGACTATGGAGCACTCTGCCAGAGGAGGTTGTGATGGTTAATTCATTGAATATGTTTAAGATGCCTTTCTTGAATGTAAAAATATTGCAGGTTACGAATACTAAATTTCTGGTGATGGGACGCCGATCCAGAGATTTATTCTGTCATATTTGGAGTTGGAAAGGAATTTTTTGCCCCTTAATGTGTAATCTACCAACACTGGGACTGGTTGGATTTGATGAACCTGGGTCTTTTTTCAACCTTTCCAATTATTTTACAATCCTGATTAGCCCCGCCTCTATTGGCACTGTTGAGAACCATCATGAGGGTATGTTGACCTTTTTTTCTTTTACAAGGGTTGTGGGCATATTAAGGCACTTTCCTTTGCTTTTTGCGATGGGCTCTCTCCTGTGGTTTATGATTGCTAATGGTGCTGTCAGGTCTGGTCACCGGAGAACATAGGTTTTCTATTTTTGCTTGGTATTCTGAGTTTTTGTGTGTTTCTGTTTAGTGTTTACGCCTTGCCTTTAACCGTGTTCACACTGTGGAGTTGTTTTGGAGCCAACGCCCATCTTCATGTTTTTGTTTGTCTACATAGGGTTAATACTCAGGTGCTGGGCTGAGTGGCTTCTCAGAATCTGGTCCATTCAGAACCTGGGGGTGGGATATCTTCCTGCATAAATACCTGCCTTCTTCTCTGGTCTTTGCTGGTTTTTGCAAATCCTTGCTACTCCTACTTGTGCGTTTGTATAGTGTGTATTCTGACTGCTTATATTTGACCCTTGGCTCGTTCCTGACTACTCTACCGTCTTCTGATTTTGCACTTACGTTATCTCTGGTTTTCTGACGCGGCTTGTTGACTATTCTTCAGTGTTTTGTTCGTCTCTGTTTGTTGTCCCTTTTCCCTGCACCTTAGTCAGTGTAATTGCAGTCCTCGTGGTTGTCGCCGTGTCACCTAGGACACGGAGGCAATTAGGCAGGGACAGGGGTTGGGGAGAGCTCAGGGATCACATCTCCCTTTTCTGTGTACCCCAACCCTGACAGAAAAACCGGCCTGAAATAAACCTGCAATCTGTATACGGCCAGCTACGTTTATTCCACCTATGGAGCAAATGTCAGTGGTGGTATCTCAGGTCCAGGCCTTGACCAATTTGGTCCAAGATCTTGCTACACGCCTTCAGGTTCAGGAAAACATGCAGGCCTCGGCTCCTGTGTCTGCACCCCAAGTTCCTACACCTGCACCTGAACCTAAGGTCCCCCTTCCTGACTTTTTTTACGGTGACCGTAAGAAATTTTTTCTGTTTCGGGAAGGATGTATTTTGTATTTTTCTTTACGACCTCGGTCGTTTGTAACTGAAGCGCAAAAGGTGGGTTTGGTTATGTCTCTCCTGCGCGGAGACCCCCAAACCTGGGCCTTTTCTTTACCCACTGCCTCTCCTTTGCGCTCATCCCTTGACGAGCTTTTTGTTGCGCTGGGTCAGATATATGATGAGCCAGATCGCCCAGCGTTAGCTGTATCCCAGTTATTGTCTCTACGTCAGGGTGGACTGATGGCAGAAAATTACTGTGCTAATTTTAGACAATATGTGACCGACTCCGGGTGGAATGATAGGGCTTTGAAAGACCTTTTCATGACTGGACTGTCTGACCGTGTGAAGGATTTGTTGTTAGCCCATGCTGAACCTAAAACACTTGACGAAGCTATGACCCTGGCCGTCCGGGCAGATAGACGTCTAAGATCCAGGCGACCTCCTCGGGTGTCTCCTGCTCCTCAGCCGATCCTCAATCCGGTCTCCAGCCAATCTGGACCGGAACCGATGGAACTCGGCAGTATTACGCTTAAGCAGAGAAGGGAACATTGTACAAGGAATCATTTGTGCTTCTACTGCGGGAGTCCGGATCATCTGCTGAATTCCTGTCCGAAGAAAACCTCAGCAGGAAAACTTCCGCTCCTAGACAGTTATCGGGAGGACTGACTGTCTAGGAGCTCAGGTACTCCCTAATGATTCTAAAAGATTTTTGCCCTGCACCATCTCTTTCCAGTCAGCCTCACGTGTTGGACAGGCTGTTTTGGATTCTGGTTCAGCCGCCAACTTTATTGATTTTGAATTTGTTTCCCAAATTGTGCCTTCTTTGATTCCCCTGTCCCCGCCTATCCAGGTGTCTAGTGTTGATATGACCCCTCTGCATGCTGGTTTGGTCAAATTCCGTATTCCTGAGTTAAGATTGGTGGTGGGTGCACTACATATTGAGTATTGTTCTTTCATTGTAATGAAAAATTTGTCTGTGAACATTATTCTGGGTCTTCCTTGGCTTCAGCTGCACAATCCGGTTATTGATTGGGTGAGTCAGGAATTAGTTCACTGGGGCCCTCAGTGTAAGGCCCATATGTCTCAAGTTTCCCTTTGTTCTACCAATGTATGTGATTCTGAGATCCCGGAGTTTATTTCAGATTTTGCAGACGTTTTTTCGAATCCTCTGTCTCAAGTCTTGCCTCCACACAGAGACTTTGATTGTAAGATTGATCTATTGCCTGATGCCAAGTTACCTAAGGGTCGGATTTATAATCTGTCTGTGCCAGAAAGAGAGTCTCTAAAACAATACATCGATGAGAGTTTGGCTATAGGACATATTCGGCCTTCCGAATCTCCTACGGGGGCTGGTTTCTTTTTTGTTGAGAAAAAAGATGGGGGTTTGAGACCATGTATTGACTACCATGAACTTAATAAAATCACTGTTAAAAACTCTGGACCGCTTCCCCTCATCCCGGACCTCCTGAATCAGGTTTCGGGGGCCAACTGGTTCTCCAAATTAGATCTACGGGGAGCTTATAACCTGATTCGGATCCGGGAAGGGGATGAGTGGAAAACAGCTTTTAATACGCCTCTGGGACATTTCGAGTATCTGGTTATGCCTTTTGGTTTAAGCAATGCCCCAGCTGTATTCCAAGGTTTTATTAATCATATCTTTCATGACTGTATTGGGGTTTTTATGGTGGTTTATCTGGATGATATCCTGATATTTTCTCCTGATCTTGATTCACACCGTAAACATCTTCGTCTGGTGTTGTCCCGTCTGCGTAATCATTCTCTGTTTGCTAAACTAGAAAAATGCATTTTTTGTGTACAAAAAGTTTCATTCTTGGGTTATGTGGTCACTCCTTCCGAGGTTCAGATGGATCCGTGTAAGGTTCAGGCAATCGCGGATTGGGTTCGGCCCACGGATTTAAAATCCCTTCAACGCTTTCTTGGTTTCGCCAATTATTACAGGAATTTTATCAAGCACTTTTCCGTAATTGCCAAGCCACTCACGGATCTTACCCGCAAGGGGGCTGATCCCAGTAACTGGTCTCCTGCTGCGTACTCTGCGTTTGAGGAACTCAAGAAAGCGTTCTCCTCTGCGCCTGTATTAATTCAACCTGATCTCTCTCAGCCATTCATTGTTGAGGTAGATGCTTCTGAGGTCGGTGTAGGGGCAGTTCTATCTCAAGGGTCAGCTGCTCTCACTAACCTCAGACCATGTGCATTCTTTTCTAAGAAATTCTCGTCTTGTGAAAGGAATTATGATATTGGGAATCGCGAGCTCCTTGCCATCAAATGGGCGTTCGAAGTGTGGCGCCATTTCCTGGAAGGAGCTCTTCACCCAGTGACAGTGATCACTGATCACAAAAATCTTGTGTACTTGAATAATGCAAAACGTCTCAATGCCCGTCAGGCTAGATGGGCGTTGTTTTTCTCTCGTTTTAATTTTGTGGTCACTTTCCGACCTGGTACCAAGAATGTCAGGGATGATGCTTTGTCTCGGAGTTTTGGTATCCCTGATGGTCCTGAGTCGGAACCCGGTAACATCTTACCTGCTGGTATTGTTTTGGCAGCCATCTCCTCTCACCTCTCAGATCAAATTCGCTCCAAACAAAATTCTGCCCCAAGAGACCTTCCGGAAGGCAAAATGTTTGTTCCCTTGTCCCTTCGATTGAGAGTGTTAGAGGAGACACACTGTTCCGTACTAGCCGGTCATCCAGGTGTTCGGGGAACACTAGATCTATTGAAAAGAAACTACTGGTGGCAACATATGAATACTGACGTTCATGCCTTTGTTCTAGCTTGTCAGGTCTGTGCGCGAGGAAAGGTCCCCAGGAGACGTCCTGAGGGACCTCTTCTCCCGCTCCCAGTGCCAGACAGGCCTTGGTCTAACGTGTCTATGGATTTTGTTACCGATCTGCCACTTTCTCAAGGGTTCTCTGTTATATGGGTGGTGGTGGATCGTTTCTCTAAGATGGGCCATTTTGTTCCGCTAAAAAACTGCCATCAGCAGAGGAATTGGCAGATCTATTTATTCAACATATTGTGCGTCTCCACGGTATTCCTGATGAGGTTGTGTCTGACAGGGGGGTACAATTTGTGGCTAAGTTTTGGCGAGCTTTCTGTTCTAAGCTTGAGGTAAAATTGTCCTTTTCCTCTGCCTTCCATCCCGAAACTAATGGGCAGACGGAGAGGATGAATCAAGAGCTCATACAGTACCTTCGTCTTTTTGTTTCTGACTGTCAACATCTGTGGGTCTCATATCTTCCGTTAGCAGAGTTTGCCATCAACAATCACACTAGTTCATCCACACTCACATCTCCTTTCTTCTGTAATTATGGATTCCATCCCAGGTTTTCCTTCTCGTCATCGTCAGTTTCGGATACCCCTCGTGCTGAGTCCATAACTAACCAACTGTGCACAGTGTGGTCGCAAGTTCAGCAGAACTTGAAAAGAGCACAAAGTTTAATGGTCCATTCATCCAGAAGTAGGCGTACTGTCTCAGAAACTTTTGTTGTGGGTGACAAGGTCCTATTGTCTACTAAGAACCTTAAGTTGAAAGTTCCGTCTCTGAAATTGGCTCCTAGGTTCATTGGTCCATTTACCGTAACTCATGTTATTAATCCTGTATCGTTCAAGGTGGCGTTGCCCTCTGATTGGCGGGTTCACAATACGTTTCACAAGAGTCTGTTGAAACGCTATGTGGATCCTGTGGTACCCCTCCCTGACCCTCCCTCGCCATCTGTGGTGGAGGGTGATCTCGAGTATGAGGTAGAGAGGATTGTCGATTCCAGACTGGTCAGGAACTCTCTTCAATACCTCATTCATTGGAAAGGTTTCGTTCCTGAGGATAGATCTTGGGTCCCTGCTAGGGATGTTCATGCTCCACGATTGGTTAAATCTTTTCATCGGGACTATCCGTCTAAACCATCCTTAGGGTCCAAGGGTCCGGAGGCCCCTCGTGGAGGGGGGGGTACTGTCAGTCTGGTCACCGGAGAACATAGGTTTTCTATTTTTGCTTGGTATTCTGAGTTTTTGTGTGTTTCTGTTTAGTGCCTACGCCTTGCCTTTAACCATGTTCACACTGTGGAGTTGTTTTGGAGCCAATGCCCATCTTCATGTTTTTGTTTGTCTACATAGGGTTAATACTCAGGTGCTGGGCTGAGTGGCTTCTCAGAATCTGGTCCATTCAGAACCTGGGGGTGGGATATCTTCCTGCATAAATACCTGCCTTCTTCTCTGGTCTTTGCCGGTTTTTGCAAATCCTTGCTACTCCTGCTTGTGCATTTGTATAGTGTTTATTCTGACTGCTTATATTTGACCCTTGGCTCGTTCCTGACTACTCTACCGTCTTCTGATTTTGCACTTACGTTATCTCTGGTTTTCTGACGCGGCTAGTTGACTATTCTTCAGTGTTTTGTTCGTCTCTGTTTGTTGTCCCTTTTCCCTGCACCTTAGTCAGTGTAATTGCAGTCCTCGTGGTTGTCGCCGTGTCACCTAGGACACGGAGGCAATTAGGCAGGGACAGGGGTTGGGGAGAGCTCAGGGATCACATCCCCCTTTTCTGTGTACCCCAACCCTGACAGGTGCTATTAGGCTGTTTAATATAAGAATTGTGTGACTAATAAAATCTGACGAACTGAGATTAACCTTTTTTTTCTTCTCTTTCTTTTAACACTCATTACCCTTCTTATAATTGACCTCTGTTGGTCCTACTGGTTCAACATTAAATGCCAATTATATTACACCATTTTTCATTGGTGCACTCAACACAATCCCTATGATTATTCCTATGTTCCTGTGCCTGCCGCTCTCCTTGCCATATTCTCTTTAGTTCTTGTCAATCTTGTCCTGGTGAGTTGGGCACTAGTTGCGCCCTTTGTCCAATCTAAACTAAAAGTTCTCTTTGAGAAAGGACCGGCACTCACTGAGTAGTATAGCTTATTTCCTTTATTGTCACAGGCAGTTGGGTACACAGAGAAGTAAGGGCCCCATAGCAAGGATCAAACCAGGCCCCCACACAGGACAGAGGGGTTTCTGCCTAAACCCTTTTCAATGACCCTTGTTCCTTTAGAGGGTAGAGTCCTGAGCAAGTTTTCACCCCCAGTAGAAGAGGAGATAATCCCAAGTAAGACTGGGCCCCATAGCAGTACTGGTCTTCCACTATGGTAGTTACGCCCCTGGTCACATGGATGCAAATAAATGTGACACGTTTCGGCTCAGGGAAACACATCACATTTATTTGTGTCCATGTGACAATAAAAGAAATAAGCTATACTACTCAGACAGTGCTGGTCCTTTCTCAAAGATTACATTGTGGGACGCCATCCCTGGACATGTGCACCACGCCATTCAAGACGGAGTGCCGACTGACATCTCTGTGACTAAGCTAAAAGCTGTCACTGTGTTATCAGTTTGAGCCTGTCAAGCTTGTATTCGAGTCTGTCATTCCCCCCTCAGTTTTACTTATGACCTGGATACGGTATGTATATCTGATGTACCCATTACAGCAATGTCAAAACTCAATACAAATTGAAAGTTTAAAAACGAATTGTGATAAACCCAAGAACATAATGGAGGAATGCTATAATTAATAAACTATGGGTTATTTTTGTAAATATTTTGTCAACTTGTTGATATGTGGTTAAACCACACATTTTTTTTATTGAAAAGGCTCATTTGATTTTAATTTAGGAAAAGCAGTTACAGTCTGAATGACTACAACTTTGCCAACTTTCCACTTATTTATCCAGATTCTCAAGAATTTATTTTCTACTCAATTTAACTCTTTTCTGGCGCAGTCATTTTCTGTTTTTCTTCTTTTTTTTTTTTACTCCATTTCCTTCCAAATCTTAGAACTTTTTTATTTTATTTTTTTCCATTTACATAGCCATATGAGGGCTTTTTCATTGCAGGACAAGTTATATTACACTATTGTTAGGTCAGCTGTCCATGCCCGCTGCTGCTCTGCTACTTACAATGACACTCAGCAACCTTTGCAAGCTGCTTCCACCATTGCTCCAGTCCCTCTTAAAGGGCCAATGCTTGCATCTGCAAATCCTATAGGGAAAGACCAATTGACACTGAGCAAGATCTACACAGGCAAATGGAAAAAGCGACAAAAAAAGTTACAACAAAACCTGAGTTTACTGTTACATGTCAGGATTATTCAGCAAGCTAGGTCCTGTGATGTATGACAATGAATGGGGACAAAACTGATGCATTTTTTTCCAGTTTTGAGAGGGAAACACAGGGCAGACAGCAGCAGCTTGGCCAGCGTAGGGGTGTGTGGCCAGCACAGTGACATCTTGTGCACAGACACAGACCTGCTCCTTTGGCTTGTGTGTGAAACATCATCAGAGCAGGGAAAGAAGCTGACATCACAGGTCATGTGACCCTCAGTGAAATCTGAGAAAGTTGCCACTGCAGATGAAGTAAGTGAACTGAGAACCCCTTACATTTGATTAGTTAGAAAGATACAAAGACCAAAAAATAACTCGGTCAACCCCTTTTATGAATGTAGAGAGACTTTGAGGACCTTCTACCTAATAATAAGAAGTTGGTAATTTTCCACAGGTACCATAAGGTTTAAAGGGAGTCTTTCACCTGTTTTTCACCTATATAATTAACAGCACTGCCCCACAGAAGATTGCAGACACATCCCAGACATACCTGTATGCACTTTGTCTCCCAACTTGTTAACGGCTATATCTTCTGATATACTGGATATAATGGAATCATTTTTTTCTATCTGCTACCAATCCCAAGATATGAGCAGCTAAAGCAGCTGCCCTCTTCAGTCTGGTTTGCTTTGAGCACTTGCAGCAGCAGAGCCGGGCACTTGGGAGCTGTTTTCCAGCAGAATAAAAGTGCTTTTCCTGGACATGTAATACAGACACAAAGTGCACACAGGTATGTCTGGGATGAGTCTACAATCTTCTGTGGAGCAGTGCGCTCTGATCGGGCGGGCGCAGGAGCTGCCGGACCCCTGCTGAATGCGCCAGCATCGGTGAAAACACCGATGCCGGCGCATTAACCCATCATGTGCCGTGGTCAGCGCTGACCGCAGCACATGTGGTGTGCGGGAGTTCATGCATTCAGGATGGCCGCGCTGCTGTGACAGGGACCCGATGGCTTGGATAGCAGCCTGATGCCTTCCTTAGGCATTGTGGCTGCTATCCCTGCGTGCACAGGAAGCCGGCTGTAAGTGTATTACACTGAGTAATAATCTTACAGCCAATGCATTACAATAAAAAAGTATTGCAATGCATTGTAAAGGGGATCAGACCCCCAAAAGTTAAGTAAAGTAAAAAAAAGTTAAAAAATAAAGTTTCCTAAAAAAAATAATAATAAAAGTTTCAAGTAAAAAAAAAAAAAACGCCATTTTCCAAAAAAAAGTTTAAAAAAAATGTAAAAAAAGAAAGATAAACATATTAGGTATCGCCGCATCCGTATCAACCGGCTCTATAAAAATATCATGTCATCCACGCCGCCAGGTGAATGCAGTAAAAAAAAAAAAACGTGCCAAAACAGACATTTTTTGGTCACCTTCCCTTACAAAAAGTGTAATAGCAGGCGATCAAAAAGGCGTATTTATCCCAAAATGATACCAATCAAACCGTCATCTTGTCCCGCAAAAATTATACCCTACATGAGACAATTTCCGAAAAATAAAAAAAATATGGCTCTCTGAAAATGGCAACACAACAAAAAGATTTTATTCTGTTCAAAAATAAATCTAATGTGTAAAATTTTCCAAAAATAAAAAAGTTAGACATATTGGGTACTGCCGTAACAACCTGCTCTGTAAAAATATTACATGAGATGGCCCCCCAGGTGAATGCTGCAAAAAATAAAAAATAAAAACTATGCCAAAACAACCATTTTTTTCCCTCTTGCCTCACAAAAAGTGTAATAGCAGGCAATCAAAAAGGTGTATTTATCCCAAAATGGTACCAATCAAACCGTCATCTTGTCCCGCAAAAATGATACCCTACCTGAGACAATTGCCCGAAAAATAAAAAAAATATGGCTCTCTGAAAATGGCAACACAACAAACAGATTTTATTCTGTTAAAAAATAAATCTAATGTGTAAAACTTTCCAAAAATAAAAAGGTTAGACATATTGGGTACCGCCGCGTCCATAACAACCTGCTCAATAAAAATGTTACATGAGATGGCCCCACAGGCGAATGCTGTAAAAAAAACAAAAAAAACTATGCCATAACAGCCATTTCTTTCACCTTGCCTCACAAAAAGTGTAATACCACATGATCAAAAAGACGTATTTACCCCAAAATGGTACCAATCAAACCGTCATCTCGTCCCGCAAAAAATGAGTTGAACCAATCTATCAAAATCTGTGTTGTAAAATCCATATGGCACTCCTTCTGTTCTGAGTCCTGCCATGTGCCCCCAGAGCAGTTTACCACCACATATGGGGTGTTGCCGTATTCAGGAGAAAATGGGTAACAAATTATGGGGTGCTTTTCTCCTGTTACCCCTTGTGAAAATAAAAAATTTGGGGCTAAAGCAACATTTTATTGGAAGAAATGAAACTTTTCATTTTCACAGCCAAGTGTTTCCAAATTCCGTAAAACGCTTAGGGGGTCAAAGTGGCCAGTACCCCCCTTAATATATTCTTTGAAGGGTGTAGTTTCCAAAATGGGTTCATTCTTTGAAGGTTTTCCACTGTAGGGGTACGTCAGGGTCTCTCAATTACAAAATGGTGCCAAAAAACTATTCTAGCAAAATCTGCCCCCAAAATCCGTATGGCGCTCCTTTCCTTCTGACCACTGCCACAAACCCATAGAGAAGTTTACCACCACATATGGGGTATTTCTGTAAACTGCAGAATCAGAGCAATGTATATTGAGGTTTAGTTTGCTGTTAACCTTTGCTGTGTTGCAAGAAAAAATTATTAACATGAATAATCTACCAAAAAAGTGAAATTTTGAAATTTCACCTCCATTTTCCTTTAATTCTTGTGGAACACCTCAAGGGTTAATAAAGTTTGTAACATCAGTTTTTCATAATTTGAGGGGTGTAGTTTCTAAAATGGGGTCATTTATGGGGAGTTTCCATTAGGTAAGCCTCACAAAATCACTTTATATCTGAATTGGTGCTCAAAAATATGGAGAAATTTTGTTGAAAATTTGAAAAATTGCTTCTAAACTTCTAAGCCCTCTAACTTCCTAAAAAAATAAAATGACATTTACAAAATGATGCCAACATAAAGTAGACATATGGGGAATGTTAAGTAATAACTATTTTTGGAGGTATTACTATGTATTTTAAAAGTAATTTGACATTTAGAAATTTGCTAATTTTTCAAAATTTTTGGTAAATTTGTGATTTTTTTCATAAATAAGGGTGAAATATATTGACTCAAATTTATGACTGTCATGAAGTACAATGTGTCACGAGAAAACAATCTCAGAATGGCCTAAATAAGTAAAAGCGTTCTAAAGTTATTACCACATAAAGTGACACATGTCAGATTTGCAAAAATCGGCCTGGGATTTAAGGTGAAAAGTGGCTCGGTACTGAAAGGGTTAAAGAAGAGCATGTTTTGGAGACAAAAAGCCAAACTTGTTTACCACCAAAACCAGACAGATTGACCTTTTGGATGTCTGGTTTAGCTATGTTATTATGTCTGAAGAGTTGTTTTTGTATTGAAAAACTGCTTTGTCATTCCTGTTGAGTATTATTGAATTTCAAATTATGTAAATTGTCTATGATATCGTAACATTGTACCTGTTTGGGCTGAGTTTATCCACTTCACCCCTCCCTTTAGAAGGTTCTAATTCAGCTATAAACTGTATATAAGGTGAACAGACACTAGTGCTCAAGTCTCAGTGACCGGAAGAAGACTCTGAGATGGGGATACTCTTCCACAGAGCCTGGGCTGACAACCTTTGGCCAGGGTACCAGCCTTCTGAGAGTCACTGCTAGCTCAGGCCACAGAGAAAAAAGTCCTGGACTACCTTGAGGATGTAGTTGAGATACTGGATAGTTGTATTATTCCTATTATTTCTATTTAATGAAATCTCTAGATAGAGCCATGATAGCTGTATGGATGGATAGATTATTATTTGATGTCTCCTCTTTTCACAGAGTACTTGGAGAGATGCCGCTGCCTGTGCACCTCCAACAAATGTTTTGGTAATGTAGAACTTTCTATTACATCTACATTCAGTAAATAATACAGTCAATATTTCAGTCACTTCCCAATAGTCCATAGTTTAAGGCAGAAAAGTCAGACTTCCTGAAACAGGAGGACATTTACATTAGTATGATTCCATCCATAATCAGGCATAAGGGTGATTTATGGCAGCCTGTATAGGGTATTGCCCAATATGCCTTAACACTGGTGTGATAGATATCTTCACATGATCTGAAAACTGGACGGTCCTGCTCTCCCTATAAAAAACACAAATCTCATCCAGCAGAAACTTTTAACTGTGGAGGTGAGGAGATGGCAGAATATAACCAGTTACTATCAGTCCCCTCTATGATGGCCATATGGAAGGGACTGCATTGATGCATCATCTTGTCTATCTAAAAGTACATTCACATAAGATGGAGTTGCTGCACTTGCATATGGCACATCTGCAGTATTTTATAGTACCATCCTCAGGACAGCGATACAGATAGAGAGGCGTCTCCCCTGCCCATTCCTCTGATAGGCTGCAGGCCTAGGGCCTGTAGCTTATCAGAGGCCGGCGCAGGCGGTGCAATGACGTCATTGCACTGCCTGAGCAGTACAGAGCGGGACACAGGCCGGAAGAGGCCTGCATCGCATTGCTGAGAGTGTCATAGAGGTAAGTATCATTATTTTTAGTATAGTATGGCAAGAAGGTGGTGGGGGCCCTATATACTGGCACATTATGGGGGGGCACTATGGAGAAGGGGGAAGGAGCACTTTGGGGGCCCTATATACTAGCACATTAGGGGGGCACTAGGAAAAGGGGGGAAGAGCATTATGGGGGCATTTACTGGGCGCTCTGTATGCTTGCACATATTATGAGGGGTCACTATAGGGGTATATACTAGTAGCCCTATATACTGGCACGCATTAAGGGGGCACTATGGAGAAGTGGGGAAGGAGCACTATGGGGGCATTATATAGGAGCATTTAATACTGGCACCCATTTTGGTGCCACTATGAAGAAGGGGGGAGAGGAACATGATGGGAGCAGTGGTGTAGCTATAGGGATTGCAGCGGTCGCAGTTGCGACCGGGCCCCTAAGCCAGGGGGGCCCCGAGGGCCCCCCTTGCCACTTGCAGGGCCGCACCGCCAATTAGCCAGGTGCGGCGCGGCCCTGCGCACAGATGTGGGCGGCGGGGCAGAGGGAGATGAGCGCTTCCATTGTAGAAGCGCTCATCTCCATAGTCATCTGTATCGGCGTCCTCAGGACAGGACAGATACAGGACAGATGCCTGTATTCTACTGCGGGGCAGGGGAGGGAGAGGCATCTCCCCTGCCCGATCCTCTGATAGGCTGGGCCTAGGATAGGCAGCCTATCAGAGGCCGGCTCAGGCGGCGCGATGACGACATCGTGCCGCCTGAGCCGTACAGCGCGGGACGCAGGCCGGATGAGGCCTACATCGCATCGCTGCCGGCTCCATGGAGGTAAGTATTAGTGCTTTTTTTTTATTGTAGCACAGACCGGAGCTCTATTGGGGGCACATGGGGGCATTTTTATTGGCACATGGGGGGGGGGGGCATCTATGGGTGGGAAGCACTTCTTACTGGCACATTATTGGGGTGAAATTTTGGGGTTACTTCTTACTGGCACATTGGAAGCATTATTACTTCTGGGGCACAGTGGGGACATTAGTACTGTTGGGGGCACTATTACAAACAAGTGCACTCTGGCAGAGAATTATTAGTTGGGACTTTGGGGGCACTATTACTGTGGGGGGCACTATTACTGTGGGGGCACCCTGGCACAGTATCAGCGCAGTTATTTCTGGGGGACGTTATGTTCACACTATTACGGGACACTATTTGCTGGGCGCAGACTATTTTAGGACATTGTGTGCCAATAATTATTGAAGGACACTATCTGTGTGGTACTAGTGGCACAGTACTGGGGGTGGTAGGATGATTTGTCCAGAAGATGGGAGGATGATGGAAAAGTAATAAACTAAGATTTTTTTCTGTCAAACTGCAGAGATGAGAAATGGCTGAAAAATGCCGTCTGGTCTGAAAGGAGAAGATGAGGAAAGAGAAGATCTACATGAGAGGAGACTTCACTGGATGTAAGAGGTATGGGGCGCTGTATTATACTGGATGTAAGAGGCATGGGGCGCTGTATTATACTGGATGTAAGAGGTATGAGGCGCTGTATTATACTGGATGTAAGAGGTATGGGGCGCTGTATTATACTGGATGTACGAGGTATGGGGCGATGTATTATACTGGATGTAAGAGGTATGGGGAGCTGTATTATACTGGATGTAAGAGGTATGGGGCGCTGTATTATACTGGATGTAAGAGGTATGGGGCGCTGTATTATACTGGATGTACGAGGTATGGGGCGCTGTATTATACTGGATGTAAGAGGTATGGGGCTTTGTATTATACTGGATGTAAGAGGTATGGGGCGCTGTATTATACTGGATGTACGAGGTATGGGGCGCTGTATTATACTGGATGTAAGAGGTATGAGGCACTGTATTATACTGGATGTACGAGGTATGGGGCACTGTATTATACTGGATGTAAGAGGTATGGGGCGCTGAATTATACTGGATGTAAGAGGTATGGGGCGCTGTATTATACTGGATGTAAGAGGTATGGGGCGCTGTATTATACTGGATGTAAGAGGTATGGGGCGCTGTATTATACTGGATGTACGAGGTATTGGGCGCTGTATTATACTGGATGTAAGAGGTATGGGGCGCTGTATTATACTGGATGTAAGAGGTATGGGGCGCTGTATTATACTGGATGTAAGAGGTATGGGGCGCTGTATTATACTGGATGTAAGAGGTATGGGGCGCTGTATTATACTGGATGTAAGAGGTATGGGGCGCTGTATTATACTGGATGTACGAGGTATGGGGCGCTGTATTATACTGGATGTAAGAAGTATGGGGCGCTGTATTATACTGGATGTAAGAGGTATGGGGCGCTGTATTATACTGGATGTAAGAGGTATGGGGCGCTGTATTATACTGGATGTAAGAGGTATGGGGCTCTGTATTATACTGGATGTAAGAGGTATGGGGCTCTGTATTATACTGGATGTAAGAGGTATGGGGCGCTGTATTATACTGGATGTAAGAGGTATGGGGCTCTGTATTATACTGGATGTAAGAGGTATGAGGCGCTGTATTATACTGGATGTAAGAGGTATGGGGCGCTGTATTATACTGGATGTAAGAGGTATGGGGCTCTATATTATACTGGATGTAAGAGGTATGGGGCGCTGTATTATACTGGATGTAAGAGGTATGGGGCGCTGTATTATACTGGATGTAAGATGTATGGGGCACTGTATTATACTGGATGTACGAGGTATGGGGCGCTGTATTATACTGGATGTAAAAGGTATGGGGCGCTGTATTATACTGGATGTAAGAGGTATGAGGCACTGTATTATACTGGATGTAAGAGGTATGGGGCGCTGTATTATACTGGATGTAAGAGGTATGAGGCGCTGTATTATACTGGATGTACGAGGTATGGGGAGATGTATTATACTGGATGTAAGAGGTATGGGGCGCTGTATTATCATGGATGTGCGAGGTATGTGGCGCTGTATTATACTGTATGTAAGAGGTATGGGGCGCTGTATTATACTGGATGTAAGAGGTATGGGGCGCTGTATTATACTGAATGTAAGAGGTATGGGGCGCTGTATTATACTGGATGTAAGAGGTATGGGGCGCTGTATTATACTGGATGTAAGAGGTATGGGGCGCTGTATTAGGCTACATTCACACGAACATTGTGTTTTGCAGTCTGCAAATTGCAGATCCGCAAAAAAAGGATGATGTTCCGTATGGCATCCGTTTTTTTTGCAGATCCACTGTAACAATGCCTATCCTTGTCCGCAAATGGACAAAAATAGGAATGGACATCCAGATGCGGACAGCACACAGTGTTCATTTAAGTGAATGGGTCCGCATCTGAGGCGCAAAATATGCAGATTGGAGGCTGCAAAAACAACTGTGGTGCGAATGTAGCCTTACCCTGTATCTTCTGTAGTGACACACGTAATGTTAGGAGGAAAAAGGTTAGGGTGAGAATTTGGCATGGGGGGGTTCAACAGAAAAGCTAGGTGCACCAGCGCTGGGGGGGTCCCAAGCTGAACTCTAGCACCAGGGCCCATGAGCCTTTAGCTACGCCCCTGGATGGGAGCAACTATGTGGGGCAGTCTATAGGGGCATTTTATACTGTCACATTATGGGGGCACTATATAGGAGTATTTTATACTGGCACAATGGGCACTACTGGGGGCACTAAGTGTTTTTTTTAGTGGTACACAGAACAGGTCATTGGAACACATGAGGGCACTCTGAGGACATTTGCTTTACTACGGGCAATAAGAGGAGATATTTTTTTACTGCAACACAATGGGG
This sequence comes from Rhinella marina, assembly GCA_900303285.1. Classification (NCBI taxonomy): domain Eukaryota; kingdom Metazoa; phylum Chordata; class Amphibia; order Anura; family Bufonidae; genus Rhinella; species Rhinella marina. The sequence goes on along the minus strand of ONZH01025454.1, from coordinate 383,460 downwards.
CATTTTTTGTACATTTTGTACATTTTTTGCACATTTTAAGGGGGTGTTTTTCTACTGTCACACATTATAAAGAGAATTATTACTACCAGGGGCATTATCATGGGCTTTATTACAACTGGGGGACTATGGGAGCATTATTACTTCTGGGACACAATTACTGTTGGGGGCACTGTAGGAGGACTATTACTACTAAGTGCACTCTGACACATAATTATTCCCATAGTATCAGCTTTGCACAGTTATTTTTGGGGAACATTAGGTTTACACTATTAGTGTCAGGGACACTATTTGCTGGGTGCAGTTATTTTTTAGGGCACTGTGTTCCATAACTTACTGAATGGGGTAATATCTGTGTTTAATTAGTATTTGAGGGGGGGGGAGCGGTTTCTGTAGTATAGTTTTGTTGAGCACAGCGGCATAGTATTGGAGGGTGGCAGGATGGGGTGTTCAAAAGGTGGGAGAATGATGAAAAAGTAGGAAACTAAGATGTCTGTCTGTGAAACTCTGCAGAGAGAAGAGATGGCTGAAAGAAATCATCATGGTGGTCTGGTCTGAATGGAGAAGATGAGGACAGAGAACATCTACATCAGAGGTGACGTCATTGGATGTAAAGTATGTATGTAAGGTATGTTGTCCTGTATTAGGCTACTTTCACATTTCAGTTAGTGATTCTGGCAGGCTGTTCCAGCAGAGAACACCCTGCCGGAATTTACCGGCTCCAGCACTGCTGGATGCAGAATGCCCACTGGCCCCATTGACTATAATGGGGTACAGTAGAGATCCAGCCACAATCTGGCAAAAATGCAGAGAATCAGCGGGACACAAACTGCTGCATTTTCTGCCAGATCGTAATGCCACAGGTGTGAATGTACCCTTACCCTGTATGTTTTGAATTGCTGTATGTAATGTTAGGACAGAATAGGTTAGGTTGAGAATTTGGCGTGGGAAGGGGGGGCCCAGGCACATTCTTTGCACAGGGACCCTCTGCTGTCTGTGTCCGCCCCTGCATGATTGCACCCTTTACAATGCTAAAAATTGCTGCAAAAATCCGCTGTGGAAATTTCTCTGTGGAAAATGCATCTTGTGTGGCTGCACCTTTAAGTTTTTGTTTTATGGCATTTTGTCTTTATGGCATTTTCCTCCTTTTTGAATTCTGACAAGTGATAGCTTTATTCTTTAATTTTTAAAATGCATTTTATACACTTTTCCAGTCCTGTGGAGAAGCCTATGGGAAAATGCATGAAAGAAAACTAGACGCAGAGCACAAAGTGCTTTGAAAAAACGGCAGTGATCAAAGAAAGTTTGCAGTGTGTCTTATATTATAATGTCAAGTCTCAGTATTAAAAAAAAAAAAAAAAGTGCTGTACCCTTATACCTTTCATAAAGGACCATAGTATGCTCCATATAGACACTGAACCAGCAGGAAAAGCAGTGAGGGAAGAGTTCATAGTCTCTGAAAGCTGAAATATAAACCAGCAATTTTGAAAGCTGGGGTTGTTTCCAGGGGTATCGCCTAGGCCCCTTAGTTCCAGTGAAGGGAAATCTTAATGCGCCAACAGTTTGGGGAAGGCCCTTTCCTTTCCAGCATAACTGTGCCCAATGCACAAAACACGGTCAAAAGCATGGTTGGATGAGTTAGGTGTGGAAGAAATTGACTGGCCTCACACCGAGCCCTGACCTCAGCGCCATCAAACCCTTGAGGCAGATGAGGTGGCCAAAAAATGTCTGTTTTAGAATAGTTTTTTTTTTTTTTTTTATAGCTGCAGCAAGCTCCTCAGTACCTTCCCACACGTAACCTCCAATCCTCACAAGACCTCCTTCTCTCCTCTTATCTGCTCTTCCCATAATCACCTCCATGATTTATCCTGTGCATCCCCCGTACTCTGGAACTCTCTACCCCAACATATCAGTCTATCACCTACCATTGAAAGTTTAAAAGAAACCTGAAAACATACCTCTTAATCCAAGACTACAACCTACTGTAACCCTGCTGCCACTATACCACCATATGAGCAATATTCTTCTACTGTATCTTTTCCTCATCCCTTGTTGATTGTAAGTCCTCGTGGGAAGGGTTCTCTCTCCTTCTGTACCAGCATGTAACTCATACTTATTGCACTTGTTTTATATATGTACTGTACACCCTTTTATACATACCATGGAATAAATGGCTATAATAAATAACATTCACATGATATTTTTGAGTAGGTCTTGATGGATGCAGTGATACCTAACATGTTTTTTTTTATTTTACCTTTTCAGTTTTACACAATAAAAGGTTTTTTAATAAAAAAAAAAACATGTTTTCTGAGAACCATGTTCTTTTTACTTTTCTGGTGATGGTCATGTGTGAGGGCTCATTGTGCAATATGCTTTTTGTGAGGCTGGAGCAGACTGCAGATTTGAAGTAGCCCTGGAAAAAAAATACAAGTGGCCCCATGTTGTAAGCAGGTCCAAATTGACAGAATATACCGTATTTTTCGCTTTATAAGATGCACCCGAAGATAAGACGCACCCCAGATTTTAGAGTAGTAAAATGAAAAAAAAATATTTTTCCTCAGACCTCATATCAGACCCCCATCAGACCTCAGATCAGCCCAGTGTGCCCCCATCAGACCTCAGATCAGCCCAGTGTGTCCCCATCAGACCTCAGAACAGCCCAGTGTGCCCCCATCAGACCTCAGATCATCCCAGTGTGCCCCCGTCAGACCTCAGAACAGCCCAGTGTGCCCCCATCAGACCTCAGTTCAGCCCACCCAGCCCCATAACAATAAAATAAAAACCTTGCTTACCTGTCCTGCGCCGCGGCTCCGCTCCGGGTCCGGCGCTCCTCTGGCTTCTAAGGCTGGCGCTGCACTGTCACCTGACTGCGTGCAGCATCAGGTCATAGTGAGCGCACTACGTCCTGACGCTGTACGCAGTCAGAACAGTGCAGCGCCGGCCCGGTCTGATGTATTCGCTTTATAAGATGCACCGCACTTTTCCCCCTACTTTTGGGGGGGGGGAAAGTGCGTCTTATAAAGTGAAAAATACAGTAAGTAGGCAGTATTTTTTCCCCTTAGACTGTTCACTATACAGGATAAATACTTTGATAGTTTAATAGTTTGGAGACAGTTATTCCAGTTACGTTTATTTTCATAGTTTATTTTCAAAATTGGAAAGAAGATGATTTGATTAGTTAATTAGTTTTGTATTTTTATCTTTGTTTTAACTTTTTTTAATGGCCCTTCTAGGGGGTTTGAACGTGCAATAATTAGATCACTTCCACCGTAGACTGTAGTGGTTTGCCATTGCAATTTATGATAAAATGACAATTTTTCCTATTAAGCCCTGTCATAGGCAGGGATTAATAGCAACTTAAAGGGTATCTGTCACCAGCAACTTCCATATCAAACTGTTTTCCACTGCCTGGCTCCGTCAATGAAAGTAGCACGGAAGGAGCTGACCACGGAAAGGAATGGAGCTTGAATGCTACAAGAACAATAGTGATGTCCAATTGCTTTGTGGCGCCCACTGGCTTCATCCTTAAAGACCCGACATCCACCATATGTATATGGTGGATGTCAGAATGGGGTTAATGAGAATTTATCATTGACAGGTCTACTATAGACTATAGCACTTTATAGAAAATAGACACTAACAATCAACTATGCAAATCTCAATTGACAGCATCAATGAGAGAAAAGGTACTCAGTTTATTGTAGGTTTTGAGCCACTTTGAAATGCAATATATGAAGGTCTAAGTAAAAACATCCATTAGAGAAACCTATAAGTCCATTGGCTCACTTTTAACTTTGTTGCATCTTTGCGCTGACTATGCACCAGAAACTGAAATCTACTCCAGATATGGGCTTCCTTAGATGTCAGTTATGATTTAACGGAATATATGTGCTCCCATAATTGCGGCGGCCAGAAAACCACCACACTTACCTCCAGCCAGGTGGTGCTCCACTTATTTTCTTGGATACTACACTTATTTCTGTTCAGTAGAGAGAATATACATACCACACAGCACCATCTCATTTTGCTTTCACTAAAACACAAATATTGTATAGGACACACTTCATGGCTTCAGAGAAACAGACTGAAAGTATTATGTGATGCTTGACCTGGACCATCAAGGAAATGTGTCACCAAAAATGTTGTCTGCCAGTTAAAACCAGATACTAAGGGACCATTCAGATGACCGTAGTATTGCGGATCCGCAAAAATGCCAATCCGCAATACCACGGATGCCGCCCAGCGTGTGTTCCACAATTTGCGGAACACACGGCCGGGCGCCCCGTTCAAAATGCCTATTCTTGCCTGCTCTTGCGGACAAGAATAGGACATGTTCTATTTTTTTTTACAGAGCCGCGGCTGCCCTCTCTCATTGAAGTGAATGGGGCCGCATCTATTATGCTAAATTGCAGAATAGATGCGGACCCATTCACACAGTCAAGTGATTGGGCCCTAACACATATCCCTTTTTCATGTCTGTTTTTATTTCCTGATTACAGATTTATTTATTCTATTTCCTGAACATGATTATGGGGGCGGCCATCTTCCCTGAGCTGTTCTTAACAGCATTTAAAAATCATTAAGAATATTGCTTTACGGCAGCCCCATGGTCCATACACACAATGGACTGAAGGAGATCTCTTTGACTTCTATGGGAGTGTTTTCTAGACATGCTCTGTGACCTGTGCAGAGGTGATTGTACAAGGAGAGAATAGATAAGTTATGACAATCACCTATTGTAAATGGTGTCTTATCCTGTCTTATCTATACACAGAGGTGATGTATTTACAGACAGGATCAAAATGACAGATAAGCAGATAATTGCAGTAAAGTGATCTGTACAGACCAAGACATGGCCCTATTAGGCTTTGTGACCAGTTCGAAAACTGCAGGATTTTATAATTTTGTTTTAAATATAGATATTGACATGGAAAATTAAAAATAACATCCAAAAATCTTTAAAAAATATTCTAAACATAAAAGGTGATTTAAAAATGATGCTATTTTCTGATAACACATTCCCTTTAACCCCTTGGCGACAATGGACGTACCGGTACGTCATGGGCGCTAGGTACTTAGCGCAACAGGGCGTACCGGTACGTCATGCATGTTAACCCCCGCTGCTCAGTGCAGCGGGGTTAACATGCTTTGATGGCGGCTGTTAGACACAGCCAGCCATCCATAGTGAAGGCCTCGGGGGGTGCCGTGCACCCCCCATAATGGCGATCGCTGTGAATGGCTGGTCTATTCAGACCAGCCATTCACAGCAGGCTCCGTGTACTCGGCGGGGATAGCGCTATTCTAGCGAATCCCCGCCGAGTGTCAGGGGTTAGGGGGGGGTCAGGGTGTCCCCCCCGCCCCCCTGATTGGCTGTGGGCAGATGGGTGGGCAGATGGGTGGGCAGATGGGCGGCGGGGGGGAGACTTCCAATGTGCGGGCGGCTGCCGCGAGTGCCGCCCGCAATAATTTTTCTGAATGGCCGAGAGTTATTCAAGCAGAGTATCAGCATACAGCTGATACTCTGCTTGAAACTGCTGACATCGGTGCGGCACCGATGTCAGCAGTTTAACCCCTTCCATGCCGCGGTCCGTAGGGACCGCTGTATGGAAGGGGTTAACAGGGAGGGAGCGCTCCCTCCCTCTCCCATCGGCGCTGCGGTGCGCTGGCAGCGCCGATGGTGTGGGCAGATGAGAGGGAGGAAGCTCCCTCTCCCTTCCATCGGGACGCTGCTCTGCTGTGGCAGCGTCCCGATGGTTACCATGGCAACCAGACGCTTTCGTCTGGCTTGCCATGAAAGCCTGTTCAAGCTCCTGCTAAAGGCAGGAGCTTGAACAGGCTATAAGAAAATACACTGCAGTACACTATACAGTGTACTGCAGTGTATTGTAAAATACCAGACCCACTGGTTCTTGAAGAACCAAGTGGATCTGAGTCCAGAAAGTGGGAAAAAAAAAAGTTTTAAAAAAAAAGTTAAAAAAAAAAGTTAAAAAAATTGATTAAAAATAAAAAAAACACACAATACATGAACATGTTAGGTATCGCCACATCCGTAACAACCTGCTCTATAAAAATATTACATGAGATGGCCCCCCAGGCGAATGCTGTAAAAAATTTTTTAAAAAAACTATGCCAAAATAGCCATTTTTTCCCCTCTTCCCTCACAAAAAGTGTAATAGCAGGCGATCAAAAAGGCGTAATTACCCCAAAATGGTATCAATTCAACCGTCATCTTGTCCCGCAAAAACTGTACCCTACCTGAGACAATCGCCTGAAAACTGAAAAAAATATGGCTCTCTGAAAATGGCAACACAAAAAAAATATTTTATTCTGTTCAAAAATGCATCTAAGGTGTAAAACTTTCCAACAATAAAAAAGTTGGACATATTGGGTATCGCTGCGTCCGTAACAACCTGCTCTATAAAAATATTACATGAGATGGCCCCCCAGGCGAATGCTGTAAAAAAATCTTTTTAAAAACTATGCCAAAATAGCCATTTTTTTCCCTCTTCCCTCACAAAAAGTGTAATAGCAGGCGATCAAAAAGGCATATTTACCCCAAAATGGTATCAATTCAACCGTCATCTTGTCCCGCAAAAACTGTACCCTACCTGAGACAATCGCCCGAAAACTGAAAAAAATATGGCTCTCTGAAAATGGCAACACAAAAAAAATATTTTATTCTGTTCAAAAATGCATCTAATGTGTAAAACTTTCCAACAATAAAAAAGTTGGACATATTGGGTATCGCTGCGTCCGTAACAACCTGCTCTATAAAAATATTACATGAGATGGCCCCCCAGGCGAATGCTGTAAAAAATTTTTTAAAAAAACTATGCCAAAATAGCCATTTTTTTCCCTCTTCCCTCACAAAAAGTGTAATAGCAGGCGATCAAAAAGGCATATTTACCCCAAAATGGTATCAATTCAACCGTCATCTTGTCCCGCAAAAACTGTACCCTACCTGAGACAATCGCCCGAAAACTGAAAAAAATATGGCTCTCTGAAAATGGCAACACAAAAAAAATATTTTATTCTGTTCAAAAATGCATCTAAGGTGTAAAACTTTCCAACAATAAAAAAGTTGGACATATTGGGTATCGCTGCGTCCGTAACAACCTGCTCTATAAAAATATTACATGAGATGGCCCCCCAGGCGAATGCTGTAAAAATTTTTTAAAAAAAACTATGCCAAAATAGCCATTTTTTCCCTCTTCCCTCACAAAAAGTGTAATAGCAGGCGATCAAAAAGGCGTATTTACCCCAAAATGGTACCAATGAAAACCTCACCTCATCCTGCAAAAAATGAGCCCCCACATAAGACAATAGCTCAAAAAAATAAAAATCAATGGCTCCCGCAAACCACTCCATCAAAATCTGTGTTGTAAAATCCATATGGCGCTCCTTCTGTTCTGAGTCCTGCCATGTACCCCCACAGCAGTTTACCACCACATATGGGGTGTTGCCGTATTCAGGAGAAAATGGGTAACAAATTATGGGGGGGGCTTTTCTCCTGTTACCCCTTATGCAAATAAAAAAAATTGGGGCTAAAGCAACATTTTATTGGAAGAAAAAAATTTTTCATTTTCACGGCCAAGTGTTTCCAAATTCCGTAAAATGCTTAGGGGGTCAAAGTGGCCAGTACCCCCCTTAATATATTCTTTGTAGGGTGTAGTTTCAAAAATGGGGTCACTTTATGAGGGTTTCCACTGTAGGGGTGCGTCAGGGTCTCTCAATTACAAAATGGTGCCTAAAAACTATTCTAGCAAATTTTGCCTCCAAAATCCGTATGGCGCTCCTTTCCTTCTGACCACTGCCACAAACCCATAGAGACGTTTACCACCACATATGGGGTATTTCTGTAAACTGCAGAATCAGAGCAATGTAAATTGAGGTTTAGTTTGCTGTTAACCCTTGCTATGTTGCAAGAAAAAAAATATTAACATGAATAATCTACGAAAAAAGTGAAATTTTGAAATTTCACCTCCATTTTCCATTAATTCTTGTGGAACACCTCAAGGGTTAACAAAGTTTGTAACAGCAGTTTTTTATAATTTGAGGGGTGTAGTTTCTAAAATGGGGTCATTTATGGTGGGTTTCATTATGTAAGCCCCTCAAAATCACTTTATATCTGCATTGGTGCTAAAAAAAAATGGTTTTGGAAAATTTTGTGAAAATTTGAAAAATGGCTTTTAAACTTTTAAGCCTCCTAACGTCCTAAAAAAGTAAAATGACGTTTACAAAATGATGCCAACATAAAGTAGACATATGGGGAATGTAAAATAATAAGTATTTTTGGAGGTATTACGGTGTATTTTGAAAGTAGAGAAATTGAAATTTGGAAATTTTTCCGAATTTTTGGTAAATTTGGGATTTTTTCATAAATAAGGGTGAAATATATTGACTCAAATTTATGACTGTCATGAAGTACAATGTGTCACGAGAAAACAATCTCAGAATGGCCTGGATAAGTAAAAGCGTTCCAAAGTTATTACCACATAAAGTGACACATGTCAGAATTCAAAAATTTGGCCCAGACATTAAGGCCAAAATGGGCTCTGTCCTCAAGGGGTTAAAGAGACACTTGCTATACATTATCAATAACCACAACCCATGGTATGCTTATCATGGATAGCCAAAATTTTTTCATGGATTGGAAAACCATTGTGAATAATAAAGATTCTAGGTTATATCTGTCTATAGTTCAGCTGCTCATACTGAATGTATTACTGGTGTTTACTGAGCTATAAAATGGGGATAATTGCAATCACAATGATCTGGTCAAGTATATCCAGCCTCAAAAATATCACAGACACATTCAATTTTTTTTTTATATGACACTGGAAATATATCCCCTATTTTTACGGACTGTACAGGAATTTCTTAAGGCTTGGCGACCCTGTGTCTGACCTGCTTACCCCTGCCTCTATACTCAACTGTTTTGTTTACTATGGACTTTATCAGTGTTGGCACACATACTGGTGGACTTACTGGCTTATGCAACCATATAATCATCACTGGGTACCTTTTTAATGCGCCCTTTGTAATGTTCTTTAGATTGTAAACCTTTAGATTGACAATTACTGTGGCATAGCTATAGAGGTGCTGAAGGTCCTTCTGCCATGTACAGACCAGGGTTGTAAATGTAACATGGGGGATCTTTGACTTCAATCTTCAAGATATTCATTTGTATACGCTTTTTTTCATAGATACGGGGTTAACTTGCCTCTCAGACACCAATAGTGGCTCATGTAGCAAATAATCAAGCATGTTGATTTCTAGCATGTGTGCTCCTTATTTCCTGTGACACCAGCACACAGTTGGGCTGTCCACATAACCTCTTGTTTGTTGGAGGATCCTGTCAAGTAGTGCCCTTTCTTATCTTACTACCAGGTGTACTGTATATGTTTTCAATCATGCTGATTGTTACACTCTAAAGAAAGCTATAGGTACTGTACAATTCACTATAATGGGGGAGATCCGGAGTTCCGGCTGCAGCACGGCAAACATGCCGAGAGGCGGCTGGACTAAAACTACAACATGTCTTGTTGCGGACAGAACTCTGGCCAACCCCTATTATAGTGATTGACAACGGAGCATAGTTCCGGCCGCAGACGTGCACTAGCGGCAGCACAGATCCGGCAGGCTGTTCACCCACTGGAGCAGCCTGCCGGATACCACTGCCGCTAGTGTGAAAGTAGCCTAAAGCCTACTATTAGTAATGAGTTTATGTTTCAATATGTATCTACGTTATGCTCCTATATAGGAGAGGCAACAGCTGATGTAGACACACCTAATTAATATCTTCTACCACTGGCTTAAGGATAGTCTGAAAAATCTGGTTGCTGGACAAAATACAGCAATTTCCTTATATATTATTATATCAGTCCTGATTAAGCTGTAAGCAATTTCTGGCCTGAGCTGTGGGGAACTTCACTTCTATCTCTAGTGTGCATGTTTCTTATCGTGGCAGCCGTGGCTATGTCCACATTGAATTGTTGGCCTCTATTTAAGGTTGTGTTCACATCTATAATGGAGGCTCCATAAAGAGCTTCTGTCACACATTCCATACAAAATCCAGAAAAAGCATGTGCTACTTTCCTGGTAAAATTGCAGACAACTTATTATGGTCAATGACGTCTGTCAGGCTGTCATATGGCGGATCCTTTATTTTTTTGCCTTTAATGGAACCGAAAAATGGACGGCCCAATACAGATGTTAACACACCCATACGTAATACAAGGAAGAGCTCTCGACATATACAATACACGGAGACTGTGATGGATGCCTAACAGTGCCATCCATCACCTTTAAAATTATTGGCATCTGTTGAATAGATACAACATGAGTTTTTCAATAACCTTTGATGATGCATCCATAGATGCCAATATGGCTCATAAGTGACGTATGCCACTGTTAGAAATCCATTTAATGTATTTTTCACCTTCAGACTATCATGGCATCCATTTAATGGATATATCATCCATACATCCATTTAATGGATGACTGAGTCCACTGTAGAATCCCTGTACTACTGCAAAATGCCAGGCTGTCTTTTATATTCTTCTTGGAGAGAAATGGCTTTATTGCTACCCTTCTTGACACCAGAAAAGATGAGTTCTACCACGAGTCCTGTGCCATGCCAACAGTAAATCATCCTGAGTCCATTACTGTGTGAGGTTACTTCTCATCCAAGGGAGTGGGCTCACTCTCTTTTGCCTAAGAACACTGTCATGAATAAAGAATGGTAACACCCTCCAAGAGCAACTGCTCCCAACGATCCAGGAGCAATCTGGTGATGAACAATGCTTTTTCCAACCATGTCACAAGGCAACAGTGATAACTAATTGTCTCGATAAACAAAACATTGAAATTTAGTGTCCCTGGTCAGGAACTCTACAGATCTTAATCCCATTGAGAACCTGTGGCCAGTCCTCAAAATAAGTGGACAAACACACAGAAACTGTGATAAACTCCAAGCACTGATTAGGTAAGAATGGGTTGCCATCAGTAAGGATTTGGCCCAGAAGCTGATAGCCAGCATTTCAGGGCGACTTGAAGAAATCTTTTAAAAGAAAGGTCAACACTGGAAATATCGAGTCTTTGTATAAAGTTGATGTATTTGTCAATAAACTTTATAAAACTTATGAAATACTTATAATTGTAGTCAGTATACCATAGCAACATCTGACAAAAAGATTAAAAAAAACACTGAAGCTGTTTCAGTCAGAAACTTTTGTCCATGGCTGTAGGCTACTACTTTGTTCAACCTGTTTTTTTCTGCAGTATACTTACTTTATGTATACCAGCCAGAGGGAGACCAAAATTACACTGGATAATGGATCCCTATGGACATGTCTGGATGGTGTTGGGTGGACCATCGACCTGACTGTGAATGGACTCCAAATTGTGGCCTGGAAGAAAGTCCCCTAAAGATATTAAGTTCCTAGTCTCTTTACAGGGCTGTAGAATAAATGTGTGCTATATAAGCAAAAATTGTTAATAATTCTGTGTTATCAGGTTACTGTTGCTTAAAGGCTATGTACACCTTTGGCAGTGTACACCTTTGGTAAGTGTTTATGACCTCTCAGTAGTTTAGAGATAAGGCTTATTAGATGCACAAAGTGAAAGCACCAGTCACACAGTTAGAAAAACAGTTAACCCTTTGTGAAAAAATGGCTCAATATTTGTAATAAAGGCCAATTGAAAATATGTTTTTTAGCCAAAAATAAGTTAAATGCAATCATAAAAAATTGACTCCAATGGTGTACATAGCCTTTAAGGTAATAATGTGGTTAAAAATTGCAGGGAATTGTAATGTGTGAGATAAACTAATATTTCAAAGTGACCTCAAAAAGTTGATGGAGATGAGTTCAGACATTATGGAAGTAATATCTGTTTAATTTACAAACATCAGTTGCATGACTGATATCAGTCCAGGTAAGACAAAGCACGCTGTATTACACATGTACACCTATTTTTTTGTAAATACAAATTTATAAAATGCTGAACTTAACAAATATTTTTTGTACAGAGTGCCTGTTGTTTTCTTTATTTAAGGAAAGAAGAGCACAGCCCACTACCAACCATTAACAATCATGTACTGTAGTTTAGCAGCAGCATATTAACATGGGAACCACGTAATACTATGGTAGTCTTATTATGGGGAAATAAAAATCACAATTGAGAACAGTATAAACTGCTCCATAAGACAGATAAAACTTCATGGGGGATGGGATAGAAAGGGTTTACTAAAGCCTAGAGACATCTGTATGCCTAGAACACAATTTTAGTTTTATGTAAAGATACATTATATTTATATTATAGCTAGGGAAAAATACTTCTATATCATTTCGATCTAATGTGAAGACACTCTAATGTACATTTTCTGGCATTGTTTCCAGAGTTTGACAACATTGCCGGTTACACAACCACATTAGCGAACACATATCAGACAAAACAAATCCGTCAGACACTATTTGCTATGTTACTTCTATAAGAGAAAAAAAAATCCTGACTTTGAGTCATTTTGTGTTTACCAAAATAGAAAAATATCAGGACAAATATAAATTAATATATATTAAAGCATTGAAAAAGGGATAACCTAAAATTGTTAAGAATGATGTACTCTGATACAATAAATATGTTTCATTCATATTCTGAATACTGTTTTATAAACATTTTGTAAAATTATTCCTAATTAAAAAACTACCAGACTTTTTTTTACTAATGGCCCAGTTAATTTTTATATTACAATAAAAAGATAATACTGGAAAATGGCTAGATGAAGACTTCTTTCAGCTTCTTGTGCTATTATGTGACAATAACATTTTTGGAACCAGAAGTCTACTCTGGGCTAATGTCCGTCCCCATTATTGTTCCTCATCAGATGACTTGGAATGCGCAAAGTTCCTTAATACGCTTTAGCTGATCAGGTAGGGTAACCTCAATGCAAGAGACAGAATCAACTTGATCCCTTATCATTCACAGCTTGTCTTTTATTAAATGTGTGGCTCACCAATCGGCAGGGCTCATCAATGCTGATATGTTAAACCACTTTATGACTCCTTATCTGGGATTGATTTTTAGACTCATTTTCCAGCATCTAATGATGAGCAAACCCTGTCGAACAGCAGTTGTAGTTCTCTTCCGTCACGAAACATCTCCGTAGACTTTAGTATTATTGTTCTTCTCTTCTCTGTGAGAAGTGTTGCTTTCAGAACTTTAGACTTTTTCATTTTTGAATTGCCAGTGAGGAAAATGTCATTTTCTTTTTTTTTTCTTAATAAAAATATGTCTGTTTCTGTATTTTACAATATATTCCAAATATTTTCCACTATCAAGTTTGAATTAGTCCAACACGGTCATAAAAGGTATACAACGTTTTCAAAGGGCTTCTGAAGGTTACATATTTAGGAGGGGCACTTTGTACAGCCACATTTTATGACTTTCTCAATTTCGTCCACAAATGAGGTACCATCAGTGCACTCGAAAATGTATTTCCGTCGCTTACTTCTCAGTGGTCTGCAGCACTGACCATTTGTGCATCCTCCTCTGCATTCTAGTCGCGATACCTTCTCGGTCGTCTGGCAAGCAGCGTAACCTTGCTGCTTTTGGTAATAATCTCTGATCCGTTCCCCTCGGCAAGAGATTTCTATAAAAAAAAAAAAAAACGCATTATAACAATAGAGTTTTTCACTTTAATAACATTTTAGTAATATATTTAAAATACTATTTCCAGTTTAGGCTAAAATTGGTCATATATACAGTTCAACCACTGAATAAAAAATTCTAAAGGGGTTATCCCGTGATTAAAGACTATGTACACCTTTAGGGGCAATTTTTTTTTTATTGCTCCATTGTACTCATTATGAGCTAAAATAATTTTTTTCAATTTCTAAAAATATGGAGTCATTTTCTCTGTCCAGAGCTGAGATGCTCTACTAGCAGAATCTGAATTTTCTCTCTGCTGAGTCAGACAGGGAGCTGACGGGCTCCTTTTTTCTGCTCTCTGACCTTATAAACACTCATCAAAGTGCAATCCTTATCTTACTGATAAGAATGTCACTTAAATAAGTATTTATGACCTCTTAGTAGTTTAGAGATAAGGTTTATTAGATGAGTGGCACAAAGTGAAAGAAGGATGCACACAGCTAGAAAAACAGTTAACGCTTTGTGACAGAACAGCTCAATATTCTTAATCAAGACCAATTGAAAAAATGATTTCTAGCCCGAAATGAGTAAAATGTCCCTGAAGGTGGATTTAGTCTTTAATGTAAAAAAAATTCAATCAGACATCATTTAGTACAAGACAATCTCTTATTAACAAAGCTATAACCACCCCTGTACCTCACATGGATCCAGAGCTCCCCCATTCATTGTTCCTATTGCTCTGCTAGATTTATATCAAGCTGGCAGCTCAGGGTGTGTCCTTTCTGCTGCAGCTCTGTCTCTATCACGCCTCAGGAGGCAGTTGAATGAACTGAACATGTGCGTCCTGCAGCGTTTTAAAGGAAACATATTTTAGAATGAGTTGGAAACAAGGTGAAGAGTCACAGGGCAGTTCCCTGACGTCTTCTCCCTGCTTGCCTTATTGACAGATCTTTTCCTATTTTTTTGTATTAATAGAAACCTGTCAATCATGCAATGCCAGGCAGGGAGAAGATGACAAAGAGCTGCTCCCCAAGACTCTTGTCCCTCTTCCTAACTCATTTTAAACTACATTTTCTGGGAACACTGCCATATTTTAGAGTAGAATATAACTGTGTACTGTATAACTGGGGAGCATTTGGGTTTTTTCATGCTGCCTGTATCAGACAGGTTCCCTTTTTAAGGATGTGTCCAATATCCTGGTCACTTTTTAAAATTTTTTCCAAATAACCACCTTGATAACATGTCTTATTGTTGGTGTCTATAGCTCATACACGTGTGTCTCCATGGTACAAACAAAGTTTGTGGAACTCTGATACTGTTGGCATGTATTATTTGTACCACCTTTCCCCTACTTCTTGTTAACATACAGTTCATAGGTTGGTAGACTGAAGGGAGAGTGACTGTAGGATCAGACTACACTGGGTTTGTTTGTTGTCTGTTACCATGGTGACGCATTGGTCTGCATAGTAGCTGTAGACTTATAATGTTTAGGCTATGAAATTTTTAATAAAGACTATTTGTAAAGTTGCTTCATTTTTTATTTTACATCTTTTTGGGACAATAAAAAGTGGACACTGCATAATATATCTAAAGCCATGATGGACCACTGGCCACCAGTCTATTTCTATCATGTTACAAAATATTAAATGACTGTATGTTGGACGTTGTCTTTTAACTCATTTCAATGGCCATCATTTCCTTAAATAATTCTCATAGTCTGTAAGCAATAAATACAATATTATTACAATGACAACAAAATTGGTGGCTTAAATCTTAGCGTTTTAATGCAGAACTACACATTTACTGTTTAGCCTGAACAGCTGGTTCTGTTTACATGAGGGAACTGTTTCAGAGAGCATGCAATTTAATTTATTAGACCTCTAGCTCAATATTATTCAATCTGTTGCTTAATACAAGTAACATTCCACTAGATTCATAAATTACTAAAGTATAAACCAGCTAAAAATGAGCCATCTGTTAATCACTTCCCTGGCCCTGTTCCCCATTTTCCCAGTCACATTGATGCCGAAAAACAATAAATAAATGCCAGCTGAGGAAAGAGAAAGGGGAAGACATTGATATATGGAGGAAGGAGACACCACAATGAAAGGAGGGAGGAAAAAAAAAATATGATCCCTTGTGTTTCGACCGTCTCACCTGTGGAATTCTCTGTGATAAATCAGTGAAGGCTGAAGGGTGAAGAGCAGAATTTGAGATAAGGTAAAGTGTGGAATTATTGTAAATTACAGAACATACATAAGAAAGGGAACATAACAGTATACAGGAAAGTACACGTAAAGGAAAGGGGTTGTAAGAGAATACAAAAAAGAAAAAATGGCCACTTTCTTCCAGAAACACCGCCATTACTGTCCATGGGTTGTATCTGGTATTACTTCACTGCCGCATTCACTTGAATGGGGGCTGAACTGCAATGCTATACATTGTCTAAAGGTAAGAATGGCGCTGTTTATGGGGAAAAAAAGCAGCTATGTTTTTATACTCTCATACACCCCTTTAACGCACTATAGTAAGCATGTGAGACATTTAGCTTTGACAGTAATTAGGACAAAAAACATCACATTTCACAAAAATTAATACAAGACAACTATTTAGGTAACTATTTAGTGAATACTTAAAAAAGAAATATTAATAGTTATAAACATAATTGGCTAGGCGAACTAGATTTGAGTTTTGATGACAAATAATAAAATAGAGGAATAACTTACTTTTTATGAGATATAAAAAAAATATATGTAATTCAATTCACTAAATTATTTAATATATAGGAAAGGCAAATATTCAAGGTGTGACTTGTGTTTTGTGTTATTAATAAAACTGATTATGTCAATAATATACTATATTATTACAAATTCCCTTTTTAAAGAGGTTGTTTAATATTGATGACCCGTCCTCGGGATTGGCGGGGGTCCAACACCCAGCACCACCGCTGATCAGCTGTTTGAAGAGACTTCCATGCTCTGGTGAGTGCTGTGGTCTCCTCCCTGCACACCAAGCACAGTGCTGTACATTATATAGTAGTTGTGCTTGTTTATTGCAGCTCAGCCCCCTTCGCTTGAATGGGAGTGAGTTGCACCTAGGCCATGTGACCAAAGAACCTGACATTGCTGGCTTGGGAACACTGATCTCTTCAAACAGCTGAACGGTGGATGTGCCCATAGTTGGACCCCCACAGATCTCATATTGATGACTTATTCTGAGGAAATACCATCAATATAAAAATCTCTGAAAACCCCTTTAAACTAAACTACTGATAAAGTACTACAGTGTTAAATCCAAACGTTTAGGTCCTCTTCATACTTGTGCCATAAAGTTTGCAATTTTTGGCAGCAAGAGTATATTCTGCAACGCTGTTTATGCCATTGGCCATACCATAACCCCAACAGAAATCCGACTGACCCCACTGATATCCATAAGAATCTTCTGAAAAATGGACCTGGTGCAGCTGCTCTAGCGCTGTTCAAAAAGGAAGCTCATAAGATAGTCCTAAAAATTTTAGATTATATTCACACGTGCAGAAATTTAAGAGACTGCCCTATTAATCTGAATTGGGTTTGTACAAATCCATGTGTTTTTTGTTCAGAAACTAGGGGAAAAATTTCTCAGTTGCAAAAATTTCTGCAACAAACCGTACATATTAACCTCTGGTCACATTACTACCTTAGCATCTGGAAAAACAGAGTAAATTGGTCCCAATTAGAGATGAGCGAGCATGCTCGGGTGCAATTTTCGCGTATTTGCGTACGCATTTTAAAATCGGTAGGCTAATGCATACACATATTTTAATCTGTACACTAATGTGTACGCATTTTAAAAATTTGTATGTTATGAGTACGCATTTGTGTACAGATTAAAATATGCGTATGCATTAGCCTACCGATTTTAAAATGCGTACGCAAATACGCGAAAATTGCACCCGAGCATGCTTGCTCATCTCTAGTCCCAATGTATCCTAATGAATCCCAATGACATGATAGGATCTGTTGGGGGTTCCGTTATTTTTGACGACAGCAGACTACAGCATTCTGGTCAGTAAAGATTTCCATAAAGCCACAAAAGTGTCAATGTGAACAGAGGATAGAATTCATTCTGATATTTAATGCATTTAAATATGTTTAGTTATAAAAAACAAAAACAAGACTGGTAACAAGAAAGCACATTGAAATAGAAAAAACAACAAAACAGAACTAGGATAGTTTTGAGGACAGAAGACGGAAGAGTGATTTGTAGATCTTCAGCCCCTTCTCCTATAAGGGTTCTTTAAAAGAATTATAATGTAAATATTAAATGCCGAGTGTCTATACCAAACTGGTGCCCACAAATACAATTAAAAAAAAAAGAATAAAATGAATGGTTAAAGCATAAATATTGAAACACATTTTAAAACAAATTTAAATATAATGATGAAGTAAATATTACACTTTAAAACAAATGTAATAATGATAAGTGTGGCAATACACACACAAATGATAAAATAGAATAAAAATAGCAATAGTAAAATTGACACAATTATCATCATTATTATTATATTTTTGTTTTAAATTATTTTGTTTGAATATTTATGTCTGGAGAGCATGGTCCTTTCTTAAAAAAAAAAAAAAATTAAAAAATTTAAAAAAAGACATAAAGAGATATATGGGTGATTCTAAAAGAGCAGTTTTCTTCCTTCTGAAGGAGAATTATTTAGCATACTTTTTCCCAGGAAGCATTGCCTAAACACCCCATTTCAGCTGGATCTCCACCACAGTCATCACCATAAAGAGCCTTCAGATCAAATATCAAAGGTCCTTATTTTGGTAGCAATATCAATCTTACCTATGTAGATTTTCATCCTCGGGTTGGAGATCACTGATGTAAACTTTAGGAGAAGCAGGTAACAGGCAATTGGGCCTTCATTAGAGCTCCAACATTTGTTACCCAGAGTTCCTAAACATTTTAAAGGCATGGTGTTGTGACCACTGCTGATTGGAAACCATTGCTAGAATGCAGTGGCAGTGGCTCTAGGAAAGCATTGTGCCACTTTGTCAGTAGTTGCCTATGCTCAGCTTTCTCTAGCGGCCACATGGTGGACCACTATAGCCAATGCATCCACTGATCTGACATACTAGCAATATATCTGAGACTATTCACTTAATTACACATCACTCTGGTTAGTCATGATCATCTCGTCATCTTGACCGAAGTGGATGATGTTACATTTTATGTCAGTTTGGGGGAAACACTATGGAGTACACGTATACAGTATTACGGTCAGTGTGTCCGAGAAGTTACCTTTATCACAGCTGTCTCCGGTGTAACCAGTGTTGCACTCACAATAGGCTTTGTCCAGACCTGAAATCCTACACTTCCCATGTTTACACTTAAGGGACTGGCAAGGGTTAATCTGTTCTTCAGCTTCATCACACAGGACTCCCCCATAGCCGGAGGAACATTTACAGCTATAGGAAAATGCATTGATCGGCAGACAGGTACCATGGACACACCTGAAAAATAAAGCAAAACACTATTTCTAATAGTGGCATACCCAGGTTAGCAGTGCATTACCCTTAATTTTACTTTTTCTCTGTTTTTATTATTTTGTATCAGTTTAAATGTTCATAGTGTGCTCTCCACTTCCTGAGCTGCTTCCAAAGTTCTATGAGCTGAATTTGGAAACACATTGACTTGCCTACGCTTCTTTATCAATCATTAAACCTACCCTCCTCTAGCAATGTACTGTTATATAACCTTCCATAATACACTGCTCTCTAGTAACATGAGTCCTGCAGAATTCTGATTGCAGCTCTGGATGTGAAGTAGAAACATCATGTGGCTGGTTTATGTAGCTTCAAGGTGGCTCAGTTGAAATTTAGTAGCTGCATTTCTTCAATGCAAATCTCTCACTTTTGCCAGCCCATTAAGGCTGTATCGTGATAACTAGTGATGAGTGAAGTTTTCAGAAATTACATTTGGCTGCTTCGCCGAACTTTGACAAGAAATTCGGATTCACGAATCTCATTCCTTTTTATGCAGCGGGCGCAATGACAGGTAATGGCGATTGCGCCGACCTATCATTGAAACCCTTAGATGCCACTTTCAACACTGATTGCAACTTCTGAGAGTCTAATTGAGGCCTTTCAGGGATTAACACATACTCGCCAAATCTTGTGACGTCACCACATCATCACGCTGGCCAGGCGCAGTGACATCACTAATGATGTCACTGCGCCCGGCCTAGCATGCTGAAGTGATGACATCACACATCAGCACGAGATAAAATGGATGAGGCATGATTTTTTTTTTTAAACCACCATTTCCGGAAAAATGGATTCGTTACCACGAGGCACCAAGAAATTCAAATTTGTGGCGAATCTGAAATTCGGATTTGAATTCCACTTCATTAACTTTGATTCGCTCAACACTAGTGATAACTCAGTATAGTGAGATAATACATGAAGATTACAGGTAGTTCTATGAAAACCATAAGACTTACCTGTAGTCCCACGGTAAGACATAATAGTATCAGAACACCATTTAACTATCTCAGCTTGGCTACATTTGTAATCTAGCAGTACAGAGAAGAAGAATAACATACAATGGCACAGCTTCATAGACTGATTGTCCCTTTCACACATAATTCCTACATCTGGAAACCATCTCCGACTAGTAGTCGCCACCACCAGAATCCTCCCTCTTTAAAAAATGTTAGAGAGAATTTCACACCCTTCTCAACAATTATAATACACAAATAAATTGTCTCCAAGCCTGCGCTGTAATTCTGCCAAGAGCAGCATATGTGCTAGGTACTGCAAACATCTTTCAGCTGCGAGCTGTCAGAGCGGCATAAATTCTATATAAAAATGACATAGACGCTAGGAGGGGAAAAAAAAGAAGTTTAGAATTGATAAGAAACTTTATGCCAAAACTTTCGAAAACAGACATTGCTCTTAAAAAGATAAAAGAGAATCTGTTCTAGACAGAGATTTGTCTGGCTGCTGCAAAAAATGTATCACGTTCTGAAAAACGCGATCCGGTAAAAAGAATGTTGCAAAAACATTACTGGGATTCTGATGTCTGGCCGGGTTACATGTGCTGTCAACTGCTCAGTTAGCAGCATCCACTGCAGACTCTGTCACGTATGATGGAAACAATAGCACAGTATAGATCACTATTTTTACGTAAAATGACAGACATCTTGACAGAACCCAATGGACTCCATTATAAATCCGGGGTTTCTTTGGGCACCATTGGCGTCACAGCTTGAATTCTGTTTTTCTGCTTCCTATGATGGAACTCAGCCTAAGGCCCCATTCACACGACCGTATTTTTGGTCTGCATCCCAACCGCATTTTTTACGGATAGGATGCAGACCCATTTACTTCAATGGGCCCGCAAAACACACCGTGTACTGTCGGCATCCGTATGTGCCTTCCATAGCCCCGCAAAAAAGATAGAACAAGTCCTATTCTTGTCTGTTTCGGGGACAAGGATAGGCATTGTTACAATGAAACCACTTAAAACGGATGCAACAGGGACGTCATCCTTATTTTTTGCATATCTGCGTTTTGTGGACAGCAAAGTACATACGGGCGTGTGAACGCACCCTAAGGAATAGAAGTGAGTGAATTGTTCCTTTTTCAATTTCTGGTTCACTTTTGAGGAATTTGTCAAAAAGGGGAGTTATGCCATTGCCTCAAATTCTGAGATCAGGAGAGCACCATCACCCCCATGACTATTCAGGAAAGCAGCATCATCTCCATGACTATTCAGGAGAGCAACATCACCTCCATGACTATTCAGGAGAGCAACATCACCTCCATGACTATTCAGGAGAGCAACATCACCTCCATGACTATTCAGGAGAGCAACATCACCTCCATGACTATTCAGGAGAGCAACATCACCTCCATGACTATTCAGGAAAGCAGCATCATCTCCATGACTATTCAGGAGAGCAACATCACCTCCATGACTATTCAGGAGAGCAACATCACCTCCATGACTATTCAGGAAAGCAGCATCATCTCCATGACTATTCAGGAGAGCACCATCACCTCCATGACTATTCAGGAGAGCAACATCACCTCCATGACTATTCAGGAGAGCAACATCACCTCCATGACTATTCAGGAGAGCACCATCACCTCCATGACTATTCAGGAGAGCACCATCACCTCCACAACTCTTCAGGAGAGCGGCATCACCCTCATGAGTATTCAAGGGTAATTTGCGGCATGTCCTGTATATAAACCTTTTTATATAATGCAAGAACAAAGACTATATAGGGACAAGTTTAGAAACAGTATAAAGCTTTGGTAGAAATTCCTGACAGGTTCCCTTTAAGGGGAACTTTTTTCTACTTGTTGCTGAATGTTTTTGAAAAAAAAAAAAAAAAAAAAACCTCTGGTGAAGACCCTCCTCTAGATTAAGCATCCAGTCAGTGAATATTATCTCTTGTCTCTAGCAGTATACCAACAAAAATTCTACATACTTGTGTCCTAGGCAAGGGTCGTTGGACTGCTGGTCGCAGAATGGTCCTGACCAGCCTCCCTCACACTCGCAGGTGAAGCCGGACTGACTGGTAGCTACACATGTTCCATGGATGCAGACTTTCTTGTTGCAGGGCTCACATCCGGGGACTATTCCTGTTTGCAGATTGAACATCTTGAAGTCTTGCAGCTCGTTATTTATGTACAAGTTCCGTATGCAGCCTTGGAAGTAAGTGCCATTGTGTCCGGAAGATTGACGTAGCACAGCGACATTGTTCTTTATTGGCATACCTGCATTGTCAGAAGGTACAACATTAAATATACACCACATAGCAACTTTATGCTGACATAAACTAGTTATATATTAGAAAAGGTGGCTCAGTGGTTGGTGTCATGGCATTGGTTTTAATCCAACTGGTTAACGTCCCTGTAGAATTTGTTGTATTTTTAAGGCTCCCCCTGGATACTCAAAATAGGCGAATCTGGTTCCATAAAATTTTGTGAAAGGGAAATATGTTCATAATTCATACCCGAGACAGTAAATGATGTGAGCAAAAACATGTATTGCTTTTCATATTTCATAATTCATATCACATGTAAGTTACATTGTCTGTTGGCAACACCCTGTGTATGACACCAGAGGTGTAGGCCTATAGCAGTACTGCAGTTCTACAAACCCTTGCTTACCCTGCATTCCCACTCCTGGTACTACTCACATCATATGGGCAGCAGCTGGAGAACTAAGCCGGATTCATATCTTAGATATTTCCAAAATATCACTCATAAGGGGATATTTATCAAACTGGTGTAAAGTAGAACTGGCTTAGTTGCCCCTAGCAACCAATCAGATTCCACCTTTCATTTTTCACAGCTCCTTTGGAAAATAAAAGGTGGAATGTGATTGGTTGCTATGGGCAACTAAGCCAGCTCTACTTTACACCAGTTTGATAAATCTCCCCCATAGTTTCTATATATCTATACGGTTGCTAGGTAGAAACCAGAGTCTGAGTGATTCTCAGTCAATTGATCTTTTCAGTAACATCTGCCATCCATATCACAGTATCAGGCTTCATTCAGGACCCTCTGTTGCTGGATTCATTAAACATTCCGAACAAAATAGTGCAGCGTGTTTTGCTATTTTGTCCAGTAAAATACTGGGCTCCCTGATGGAAACCTTATGCACCCCATTGTAGTCAGTGGGGTCTGTCTGACGCCGTTTATGTCTATCATGTAGCTAATCCAGTGCTTCAATTATTTTTATTGCTCTGGTACAATACTGGAGCAGAACATCAGAAATAATAGCGGTGATGTGAGCAAAGCCTAAAAGAATCCTTAAAACACCCAGTAGATTAGAAGGCCACTGACTGATTCTCTATAAATTTTAGGCTTGTTTCACACTACCTATACAGGCTGTTCTGGCATAGAATGCCAGGAATTGGCTGGACAAAAATGCAGTAGTATTTGTACGTCCAATTCTCTGCATATTTGCTGGGTTGCGGTCGGATCTCCACCAGATCCCATCATTGCATTCCAGAAGGATCTGGCATGCTGTTCCCAGCTGGAACAACCTTTCACATCTGTAAATGCTAGTGTGAAACTAGCATTACCTGAAGCACAGAGTGCCTGACGAGTCAGTAATGACTGATAAGCAAATTAGGGAGTGTTGGAAGGCAGTAGACCACAAAACTAACGGGTCCTACTACAGACTTGGGTAGAGAGATAGCCAGGCATACATGGCCACCTCCCATAAAAATGAATTGGAGTTAGCCATTAACCAAAAGACAGGCTTCCATTTTCATGCTAAATTCAAGAGCTGTACACGCTCGCTAATCTCTCTCCAGTGCTTGAACCCAATTGCTTTATTTATGGGTGACTTCACCCAGGCTCAAATACTGGACAATTCAAAGTTATTAGTAGAAGGTCCTCCATTCACACATCTACCCAACTATTAGCAAGAGAGAAGAGCAAATAAAAAGATCTTTCACTCTGGAGGACACGGATGTTTTTCAAAATTATGTGAACAGCTCACTGATTTCAATGGGATCTATGTAATACTTGGCTTCTGTTGTGGTGGTTCTGCAGGTTCCCCTCACAGATTACTGCTGATCCCAGGAGGACCCAGCGATGGGTCACCTTGCAACCAATTTACTGTCAAGACAACCAGTCTAACAATTTTCAAAAAGAGTTACCCAAAATTGTTCTAATACATTTTGGTGCATAGGTGGCAGATTTTGCATGGCTGAGTTGTAGGCACATCTGTCTACCATTGATTTCATTGGAGAGCTGGCTATGCATGCCATCCTGGAAATTGTTGGGGATCTTCACTCCTGAATCCAATTTCCCTTTTCTATCATGCTTTAACCAGAATAGCCCATTACGTTGTAGTCTGAATTCTCAGTTTCCCTTAGTGTTTCATTATAAAGCTGCCGATGATCGTACATAACATTATGAGAGTACACCAGTTATCTTTACTCTTCACTTTGTCTTGTTCGTGAAAAGGATTAGTCTAACAAACCAGCAGTGAAAGCTGAACCATCCATAACATTCCCTTCACATGTCTGATCAATACACTTCAGGAAAGGGTTTGATGTGTGATCCAGGGGTCAGAAAACATATTAATCACAGTGACGGGTGCTTAAAAAATGTACCTATTATCAGTGACATGACAAACCAATATCTTTTACCTCCTACGTAAAGCGGGGACTCGAAACCCAGAGAAGATTGTTTTGACAAATTAGTAATGGTCTTGGGGTTTCCGCCATCCACTATTAGTGACAGTGTTTGATCCAGGCTTACAAGCTCCACAATGTGAAAATTCCCGTCGTTTATTGTCTCAACACTGTAAAGAGAAGAGGGAGACGCTTCAATGTACATGACAAATCACTGCCTAGACGTTAGATCCTTTTCTAATCTATAAATTCGTTATTTAGGATTCAGCTTACACCGGTGGTACCAGGACACTTATGAGAAATCAGAGATGTAACTTGAGGCTTCTGGGCCCCAATGAAAAATTTGTAACAGGGCCTCTACCTTCCATGAGCCATTTGGTGTCTTTTTAGAGTGGCCTTTGCGGCACAGAGGTCTGCTGTGACACCCCTTATAGCTTCAGTATGTCCCTGTATGGAATTGTAAGATATGGTGGGAAAAGACACTTATTTTAAGGGTTGTTCCAAGTCTTTACAATTGATCAGTTGTTTGATGAGTTCACAGTCCTCCAGTGAGTGCCATGTTCCCTTCTTTATTTGTCAGGCACAGCATCATACTTCTAATAGTGGTTGTACCGGGTATTACAGTTCTTAACAGCTTTAATACCAGATACAGCCACTAATAAAATTAGGAGGCTGATCGGTATGGTGCAAAGAGTTGGACCTCCACCATCTGGAAGTCCCAGACTTAGGTCAAAGCCCAAATAGCTTGATTTTAAAGGTGGTAACCTTTGACCTGTACCTTTGAATCTCACTACAAAACTAATAAATCAAAGAATGATATTTCCTCAGTGGTCATCACGACATGAAATGCAACAGCTTGTGGAAGATGTACCTCAAAGGGCATATGCATTGTCTGTTGTACTCTACCTATGCCATGTAGTTTGTTTGCATAAGGAGTCATTTTATCCAGGACAGTGATTTACAATACCATCATTATTTCTACTGTTACCGTGCATTTAAAATAGGGTATGCCCTAAGAGTCAAGTTGATCATATTGTTTTAGGACAGGAGAGTTTGCAGGAATGACGTGATATCAAAATATGGTCCAATGGAGTATTAGTGTCTGAAAGCTCCCTGCTCATTGGGCTATATAATTACTATATAACAAGTCCTGTTCGTATTTCTTATTCTTGGTGAATACAGGACGCCGTTCCCCCTTCTCTCTGCTAACAATAGTGTTTTTCTCTCCTTGTCTATTTACTGCTAGTTGGAAGCCAACACAGTAAGTTAAAGTGTCACGCTGTGTAACAGCCTCTGAAACTGCTGTTTTATGGCCACGGCTCTATGGTCTGTACCTGATTTATTAATTAATTCATTGCTAGTGTAGCAATGCACACAATAAGCTAAATCAGGGAAGCCAATCTGTTCCAATCATCAGAGCCTCATGTTCTTCTCCTAATGATGGGAAGAATTACTGCATGGGAAGCTGACTCTGGAGTGATGCTGGAAAGCCCACGGAGGCGGAAGATCTGCCAAGTAGAGGGTTATGGGGCAGCGTAGCACAGCGCACACCACAGGGCTTAAAATGATCACTGATGACAGAATGCTACTCAACTTGGCCATTTTTAGATGTCTGACCACATTGTAATACAATTTCTGCTACATCTATATAAAATAAATGGCTCCAAGCTGTCTTAAAGTTGTTTAATGCTATGACATATTGCTTACTAGGACTGGCTTCTGGGACCCCACAGATCCAGAGAATAAAAGGAAGAAGATCTTTCGACATTGCTCTTGCTCAGTGGAGCTCCCGGCCACCCAGTGTGCAGGGAGATGCAACAAAACTACATGGGTTCAGTACAGAGCATGACTGGGAACATTGCTGTGCAAGTAAAGATCAATGAAGGAGCCAAAGCTCATACCTCCTTCATTCTAAAGACTGTGGGGTCCAGATAGTCAGATCCACATTGGAGAGTAATGGATGCCATATACTAGAAGGAAGAAAAAGGCATCAGGCCACTTGGAATTCAGCATGCCTGATCAGGGTCAGACTGGGGTACCAGAGGATCCTATGGTGGGCCCAAGCTCTCATAGTAATGGCCTCCTAATAAAACAGGGCCCTTAAGGTCCTATATACACAAAGTGTGGGCCTTCAGAATAATTTCCTCTGGTGGGCCCAAGGCACTTCAGTCTGACACTATGTCCAATCTTTTGCTCTCAAGGGAGATAAGCCACTACCAGAGTTGTCTGGTAGCGGATTATTATCCTGTTTCTATTGGGAACACCGGCTCAGCCGAGTCAAGTGTGCATGTATATGGAGGTTTTAGGAGGAACACCTATCAGGTAAACGAGCGTTTGGGGGGCGGCTATCTAAAGGTTATGGCCACCTAATCCTGGCATGGTGGATAACAGAGATCCATTCTATAGCACAGTGTATAATGATATTCATCCTGAAGGTGACAATTTTTTGTAATTTATAACACGTCGTTATTTTAAGAAACCCGATGGACTTTCTACAGCCTACAAATGGCTTTGATCTAAGCATTTATACAAAACACGGCAATGAACCAGCACTAGAGATGGGTCAACATGTGGAAGTCATCCACAATATCATTGTGTGTTACATAATGAGTTTTATGATTGGGTTACGTTTGAACAGATTTGTAAAAAAAGGAATGTCGTTAAGGCAAGTGAATGAGGATTGGCATGGTCTACAAACATGCCAGTGCCAGATGTTTGGAGCTCTCTCTTGCTGTGGAGAGAGGCACATCACACCACCGCGCCGTGCTTGCAAAGCTTTATATGACTGTGTTTATATTGTACAATGGCCAAAAGACAAGTTTTAATGCTTATGAAACACCTAAAGAAAAGAATTTGGTGGATTCGGTATTTTGAAGCTGGTCACTCCACGCTAGCTTCACTCCATCACTAAGGTTGTAATAATGACGACTGCATGCCACCTGCACGTTCTCCTTCTCTTGTAGCGTGGCCACAAGATTCCCTTCTCCAGCAGCCTTTATTACTCTCCAATCAATTAAGCACAGTCTAGACGAGCCTGAACAATCTCAATTGTCATTAAGGCCGGTTACAATGTCATGAGTGGAGAAATTGAATGAGGTGACTGATGTACAAACCCTGATGGAAGAAATGTCTTAACTCGTGGAAAGAGGTTGACTGGCATTAGTGCATTTAAAGGGCATTTGCCCCAAAGTTAAAGAGGTTGTCTCCAAAATGTAACCTGTTTTGAGCAGAAGCCATGGCGGCTATCCATTTTATCTAACCCATGGCATCAGTTGTTTTCAAATGATTGGGGATCCATGATATGTATGACAATCATTGGTCCATTCTAGCAGGTTGAGTACCAAGCAGAAGACCCCCACTATGATGTCCATATGCCCTTAAAAACATATGGACAGAGATTTTATATATAGAGCGCATTACTAAGCCACATACATTTATATATTGAAAATCCAGATAGAGATTTATACTTTAGGTCATCTTAGCTGAGTGGCCATGCCCAAGAGGGTTAACATGACCATGAAGTAGGATTCTTGATCCCTCATAATGACTTAAAGAGGACCTTTCACCACTCCTGACATGCCTGTTTTAATAGCTTCATACACTCCCCATGTAATAACAAGTCTGGAGCATCTATTCTTATGGCTCCATGTTGTGCCATTGCTTTATTATTTGCACTAGAAGTTATGAATGAATTGCTATTTGCCTTCAGTAAAGGAACAGAGGGGAGGTTACCAGTTGGGGGTGTGTCCCTGCACAGACTGACTCTATCCAATCAGTGCTGTCATGTTCAGTCTGTGCAGGGACACACCCCCAACTGGTCACCTCCCCTCTGTTCCCTTACTGAAGGCAAATAGCAATTCATTCATAACGTCTAGTGCAAATAATAAAGGAATGGCACAACATAGAGCCATAAGAATAGATGTTCCAGAATTGTTATTACATGGGGAATGCAAGAAGCGACTAAAACAGGCATGTCAGGAGTGGTGAAAGGTCCTCTTTAAGACCGACACTTTTACATACAAATGCTCGCTCCATATCACTGGCGCATGTAAATGTGCCACCAGTCACCCAATGAATGAGCCAATGCCAGTTAAAGGGGTGACCACATCTTTTATGCAGCCCAAAAGATCACCATTTGCCATCATTGCCCTGTGTGACCTCTGCTCACACACAATGCTAGTGAAAGTTTGGTTCCTACTGACTATTACCTGTTCATCAGCCCGTAGAAAATGGCCTTTATCAGGGCATTTAATGATTATCCCTAATGTTAAGATATATTTGATGATAAATTATCTTCATTACAGTCATAAAACTAAATCTTTACAGAGTAATGTGAATGTAGAATGCCATCAGATTGATTGTTTCTAAGATAACACTTCTTTTCTAAAACGGATAAGTTGTACCAATCACCTGGCATCTGGTTCTATGCTTAACAACCAGTTGTATGTCCAGGTAACTAGTCTACTGCATTATAGGCTCACAGGACTGACTCCATTTATTTAGTTCACTTTTACCACCATAGGAAGTAATCTGTGACAGAGGTACAGCCATAAACGCACCTGTAGATGGCAGATGCTGGGTAATTTCCAGTGTCATAACTAACTCGCACTCTGCCCCGGTATACTTCCACAGCTACATGATCCTTGTCACCTTTGTAGAGGAGGATCCCACTGTCCTCATCTGTGGCCACCTGGAACAAGAACCACACACATCAAGAACCCATTCACAATATTATTTGCCTTCATTTATTTTTTTAAATAACCCTAGTAGTCAGAAAAAAGTTAAAGGCTATGTACACTTTTGGGGCAATTTTTTATTATTACATTGTACTCATTTTAGCTAAAATATATTTTTAAATTGGTCTTTATTAAAAATATGGCATCCTTTTTCCTGTACAGAGCTGAGATGCTCTAATAGAGGGATCTGAATTTTCTCTCTGCTCCGTCAGCAGCTCACCTGATGGGCTCCTTATCGCTGATCTTTGACATTATAAACACTCATTATAGCTCAGTTCTTATCTTACCGATAAGAATGTGGCTTAACTAAGTGTTTATGACCTCTTAGTAAATTAGAGATATGGAGTATTAGATGATTAGTTAACCCTTTGGCAGAATGTTTATTTTTTAATAAAGACCAATTGAAAAAATTATGTTTTAGCCCAAAATTAGTAAAATGCAATCATAAACAAATTTGCCTCCAAAGGTTTACATAGCCTTTAAGTATAGACCTCCTAATGTTTAAAAATTCATAATACCAGGAATACTTCCTTCAAGGGGTTGTTTCTCATAAGGTCATTTATAGGAAAGCCTCTTGTTGGGACCCCTTTGAATAGTCACAGAAGAGAGCCACGCCACAGCAAAGAGAGGCACTCACTTTCGGGTACAAATATATATTTCATGGCCGCCTATTTGTAAGAATAGGCATCATATAATATGACATTACACCTTCACCTTCAGTAATGACAAACATAACTGTAATAAGCTCTATGTCCAGGGTCGGACTGGGGTGTCTAGGGCCCACCAGTAAAATTCCCTCTGGCGCCCACTGTAAAGCTCACTCTGGGGGGCCACATGCATATGCTACCTGCCCACACTATTCAGTCTTTTATATGGACATAGGCAATGTACTGATTAGCATCTTAGGCAGCCTATTTATAGGTCAGCCTACTGTGCCATGGGTCACTTGTGCAGGAGGTGGGGGACTAGAGGCCTATCTAGCTCAGGGGCCCACCGGGGGATTCACCTGTTCCCCTGTGGGCCAGTCCGAGCCTGTCTATGTCTGTATCAACATCACATCTTCAGGACAGGAGTTCATTCCCTGGAAGTAAGCAATGAAGGATTCTATACAATCAAACAGACCCAGGATTCCTCTTTTGAACATCCGCAATGATCCAGTTTATTTGACTTTACACCTGGTTAATATCGTATCATCCATGTGATATAAGATATAATTCACCTTAAATCCATACACTTATTTATATGGTTTATGGAGTATTGTGACATGTTCTTTCTTTTACTCTGACATTCATTGACATCTGTATGATGTTAATAAAGAAAAAGCGGATTTCTGGAGCCGCAACAGAGGATCTCATTTCACAAGGAATTTCAATGTGTTCAACTTATTAAACCTCCCCTTTATGTGCTGCTAAGATTCGGATCTAAATAAGGGTTTTATTGCAAGAGTGCTCACATGATACCGATATCTCCTCATGTTAAAAGTTCATGCATGTGCACTAGCTGCATACTGAGAGCAGTTTCTGTATGCTTCAGATATCTGGAGCATATGATGACCCCACTTCAGACGTAAAATCATATTAGGTTCCATATTAAGACGGCAGCACTCAGACCCCTATGGTCCCACTGAATAAAACTTGGATTACTGCAGGGTTTTAGGCTTCTGTGCACAAACAGATCTTATAGGTAATGCAGACCACAATATGTGGCTGTGGTCATCTAAAGTAGGCCTCAGAAAAGAAAAAGAGCAATTAGAAATATAACTATTGGTGGATTTGCCTTAAAGGGAATGTACCATCAGAAAATGACTGTTTGATTAATTTGCGCTTGTGTGAACAAATGTTTTTTAATTTTTCATGTCCCTGGCTATATTTCCAAAATGTATATAATCCTGCAAGTTCCACACTGGCTACTAGGTCTACAAATAGGCCATGATTTGCTGTTCTGTAGCTATTATCACTATCACCACAGGCAGGATTACAATGACAAGTAGCATCTCTACATAGATAACACAGGATCAGCAGTTCTGCATAGGTCACGGAGCATGCCTAGAAAACTCTTCCACAGAAGTCAATCGGGTCCCCTATCTATTGTGTCTATGGCCCATGTAGCTGCTCTTAAAAAACAGGAAGTGTTAACATATTTTAGGCTTAGTGGTCATTATGAAAACAGAGCCCATCAGAAATTAGGGGAGCTAGAGCAGAGGCAATCAGAAATTAGGGGAGCTAGAGCAGAGGCAATCAGAAATATCAGAAATGAGGGGAGCTAAAGCAAGGACAATCAGAAAGGAGGGGAGCTAGAGCAGAGGCAACCAGAAAGGAGGGGAGCTAAAAAAGGGCAATCAGAAATGAGGGGAGCTAGAGCAGAGGCAATCAGAAATTAGGGGAGCTAGAGCAGAGGCAATCAGAAAGGAGGGGAGCTAGAGCAGAGGTAATCATAAATGAGGAGAGCTAGAGCAGAGGCAATCATAAATGAGGAGAGCTAGAGCAGAGGCAATCAGAAATGTGGGGAGCTAGAGCAGAGGCAATCAGAAATGTGGGGAGCTATAGCAGAGGCAATCAGAAATGTGGGGAGCTAGAGCAGAGGCAATCAGAAAGGAGGGGAGCTAGAGCAGAGGCAATCAGAAATGTGGGGAGCTAGAGCAGAGGCAATCAGAAAGGAGGGGAGCTAGAGCAGAGGCTATCAGAAATGTGGGGAGCTAGAGCAGAGGCAATCAGAAATGTGGGGAGCTAGAGCAGAGGCAATCAGAAAGGAGGGGAGCTAGAGCAGAGGCAATCAGAAAGCAGGGGAGCTAGAGCAGAGGCAATCAGAAAGGAGGGGAGCTGGAGCAGAGGCAATAAGAAATTAGGGGAGCTAGAGCAGAGACAATCAGAAATGAAGGGCACAGCTTGTCCTTTGTTTTAGAAATCTATGGGGATCTCAGCACCTTAACCCCTCTCAATCAAAACTTATGACATGCCACTATGACTTTAAGAGCAGCACAATATAGAAACTTACTGTATATAGTCAATTTACCTTTCCTAGAACTTCCGCATTATTTGGTCCATTACTGGGGTTACATTGACTTAACTGAAATAAGCATCAAATATAGTGGTGATGGCCACCATAGTGTTGGACACCAAAAACGTTATGTCTATGTTTTTATATATGTGCTCTTGAATGGGAGCCATATTTAAATACCCTACCACTGATTATAGATATAGTTATGTGTCGGTAGGAAAGTTTAACCATACTTATCAGACTTTGTTCACCCAGATCACATGTTTGATGATTCAACCCTTGGTGCACTCAAGTGCTGATTCACATAGAGAATGAAACTCTTTTTTGTCAGGAACGCTACAAATGATTTGTAATCAGCAGAGGCAACTCTACTAGATAATATGACTGGTTTAATAGGATTGATCCTACTGAACGGCTCTTTAATACTACACAATCTGCATCCTAACAAACCTGTAGTGAGATGTTCGTCTGAGAGCGGATTCTTGTAGATGAGATTTGTAGAAATGCTTCTTTGTTCAGAAAGTTGATGCTTGTGAGTTTTTCACACTTGCTTCCTTGGTAGCCGGAGGCGCATTGACAGGAGGGGTCATTGCCCTTCGTAATGCACTGACCTCCATTCTGACACTCATAGTTGTCACATGGACTTGTACGTGGTAGAACCATAGGAGGTGGGAACTCACAGAATAGACCACTGAAAGAAAAGATGTACAAAAGACTATTACAAGACAGACACATCATTTCTATGGCAGAGACCCTTAATATTCAAGAATCCAGTCCCCAAGGTTTGGATGCAGGCTTACCTGTAGCCATCTGGACACACACACGTGTATCCATTTATTGCATCTGTGCACCGTGCCCCATTGCGACACTTGTTGTCCTGGCAATCATCATAATCTGTATCGCAGTGCTCCCCCACATATCCCGGGGTGCAGTCACATCTATGAAATAGAAGATCACATACGGTCAGATTGTCTACATGTGTCAGGAAATATAAATTCTTCAGTCGTTCATGGAGTGCAGCATGTAGGTCACTGTTCAGGGGCCTGGGAAAGCTCAGGTACAGTCCTTTCACTGCTATATTCAATTCAGGGACCAGGGGCATAACTAAAGGCTCATGGGACCTGGTGCAAGAGTTCAGCTTGGGCCCTCCTTCCCTCAGTGCTTTGTGGCCAAGGACAGGGAATCACATAGCCTTCCTGCTGCCTGAGGCAAAAATTGAAATGTCCCCCCCCCCATCACAAATTCTTGGCCTAACCCCTTCCCTCCAGCCAGAGGTGTAACTTGACCTGCATGCACTTTCTATAGTACTGGTGTCTTCTTATGCACCACAAGGGTCTTTGGGCCCCCTCAGGCTCCCAGTAGCAACTGCTACCTCTGCAACCCCTATAGCTATGCCCCTGTCAGGGACGTACACGACAATGGAGTTTGGTCAACACTATGCGTAGTAATTACTCGCCTTTACTCTGCACTTACTTGTATCCTCTCTGCGTCACTATACATTTAGAATCGTGCTGGCACGGATTTACTTCGGGGGAACAGAAGTCCAGCTTTTCTTCACAGAGTTCACCTGAAATACAACATAATCGGCACTTAATATACTGTACATCCTTTATTCTACATCTATCTAGCTATCTCACAGCCCCAAAAGCCTCTCTGACACACCAGTGTAAAAGATTACACATTGTCGGGGGCACCTGTTATAGATTTTATATTGGGGCCACAAAAACGTAGACCTGTGTTTGGGGGACACAATCTTTGAGGATGTGGCAAGGACATATAATTTACTACTGTGTTTCTACAAGTATCCCTCAGCTCACTGCAGTTTGTGATGACGCACTGTAGGCTTTTCTGACAGCTTTATGAAGAAGCACGTAAAGCGATGGAGGAACACCTGCTTTAGCTTTCCCTTGTCGCTACGTACTGAAACACAAAACGTATCTTTTTATGAAGTGGAATAATTAACTTAGTGCAGCAGCATGCAGTCTCTGGATTATGAAGCTCTGCAATAGATGGCTTGACTGCCATGAATGACTTGTAACATAAAATATATATTAACAAGCTTTACATCTGCTCTATGGCATAGCAGTGTGCGCGAACATCAGCCCTTTAAGACGCACTATCCATATCGCATAGTTGTCAAAAAGTGGTTATTCCAGGAACTATGAGCAACATGGATTGCAAATAATAGGAGATCAGTGTTATAAGAAGAACAAGATGGGCTACTACCAAAGTGATATGCTCAGTCCTTAGAGAAGCAAAGCAATGAGCATGTAATCATGCAAGGTGTGGACGTGGATTGCGGGAGAATTATTTGGAGAAGACCAAGGCAATGATGGTCAACTTAACATTTAATTTCTTGTGTCATCTGTATGCTACAGAGAGGTGTTTAGTATCCATTATGGTCTCTCCGCTGTAAGCAGGGGGCCCTGGGCTCCTGTACATGGGATTGATAAGGGTCCCAACAGTCAGACTCCAATTGCAGACTCCAAACAGACTCCAAACATTTATGGCACATGAACAGTACTGTATGTGGGATAGCAGAACGTGTGCACAGAACTGTGTACTGTGAAAATAGAACCAAGGGCCAACCAGTAGTGGCCCACCACTGATCTAGGACAACAAGCAATTCTGAAAATTGATATAAGTACAGTAGGACTTTCCCATATTCTATTGAACCTTTGGTATAAA
Source organism: Rhinella marina (assembly GCA_900303285.1). Classification (NCBI taxonomy): domain Eukaryota; kingdom Metazoa; phylum Chordata; class Amphibia; order Anura; family Bufonidae; genus Rhinella; species Rhinella marina. Next base: position 348,234 of record ONZH01025454.1, on the reverse strand, counting down.
GCCTAATGATAAGAAGCAATGACCAGCGTTGGACTGGCCCACCAGAGCACCAGGGGATCCTCTGGTGGGTCCAGACAATAGTGGGGCCCAAAGGTCCAGGAGAAAAAAAAATAGCACTTGGAGCTGCCTTTGGAGCCAGTAACTTGCCACTATGGTCTATTTCTTTGAATCAAAATCTATTAGACTTTATCGATGATATGGGATTTGGGCTTTTCTCTGGTGTGCTCAAGGAACCCCAGTCCAACACTGGCAATGACCTTAATAATAGATGAGTAAAGGAGGTTTCAGATGACAAGATCTGAATGATCTGTGCATGGCCTCTTCTTAGGTTAGGCTATCAATGTGTGACGGGTGATGTCTAAATCTCCTTAGCCCCAGTTATCCACAGGGGTCCCATTGGGGCACCTTTTTGTGTTTCTTATAAGTTGGTGTCCCTGAGTAGATTCTCACCAGTCACACATCGATGGTCTTTCCTAAGGATGGGCTGTCCATATTATTCCCAGAGAACCCCTAGAATTTTACAAATTGAATATATGACAAAACGTAAAATAAAAGATACATTAATGTACAGGAGAGCTAAACCTAAACAGCTGATACAAGAGTGTACTATTAAAAGCTGCTAATATCATCCACTCATACGGCATGGATATAGATGTTCTGGCGGTTCCTACTAGGACTAAAGATATATGTGATATAAAGTATTCATCATGGAGGCATATGTTTTCAGGAGTCCCTGTCAATAAACAGATTGAAGAACACAACAGTCAGTCTCTCCACAGCTTAAAATGAATGACAACAGGGAACAAGATTGCATTCAACTGGAAAGGAAATTTAGAAAAGACAGACTTCAGGTTTGACATCCCTTTAAATAAAGATATGCCATGCAACTGAGATTAGGAGAAAAGCATTAAGAGAAACACTGACCTTTTTCCACCTCATTCAGATTAGCAGCTTGTGCAACAAAGACAGAAGAGACAAGATACGTATGTGTTTATTGGAAACGGCACAAAATGTAGAGACAGAAGCAACAAGGACAAGAGCAGAAAAGCAGACACAGCAAGCTTAGCTTTATCTATTAAGAGAATATATTGTACAGAGGTAAGGGGGTCCACACTCATTGACTGGAATGAAAATGGTGACAGCTAAAGGTTTATGATGGAAGACGACTATGGTCGTTAGTGGTGAAGGTGCTAAACCAACCAGTTACTCATCGGAAGACCTATACATACAAGTCCATACAGTATATCAATACAGGAAAGGTCAGGTATCTACATCTCCATACAATATACATTACTTGCACACAAGTCCACACAGTATAGGTTAGGTTAGGTTAGGTACATACATGTCCTTAAGGTTGGTCCTTAAGGTTGGTTTAGGTTATACAAGGTACTTGAGGTTGGTTTAGGTTATACAAGGTACATACAACTCCACACACTATAAAGTCAATTACATAGACATGTCCATACATTAGAAGTCACCACAATGAAGTTTGCTAGAATATGTAGACCACTCATAGCTACCAAACCCTTTACTGCCCTTGCCTGATATCACTTGATCACTTTATAGAAATAATAATGAAAGTACATACAATTATGAATAAGGGGGTGGCTTTGAAGATATTGTATGACCTATGAAGCCATTATTATAATGACCATATTTCCATGATCTCACCTGTGTATTCTGGTGGACAAAGACAGGTGTAGTTGTTGATTCCATCCACGCAAGTGGAATTATTTTCGCAGTCGTTATCTTCACAGTCATCAATGTTCACCTCACAGTTCTCACCTTCAAACCCATCTGGACACGTACACCTTGAAGAGAGAAGGTCCATAGAACAACTTATTTAAAGTCATTGGTAATCTGAAGAACATGGACTCTGATTTTCATATGGGCTCTGTCATTCATTTCAAGTTTTATAAAATATACTAGAGTATTCCTGTGATTCTTAAGCATGGCCATACAAACCCAGATTTTAAGCCCCATCTAGCAGATGAGAACTGATCCACGTTGGATAATACCCATCTAGGAGGATAAGGTGAAGCTCCCAGACCCAATGCAGGCCCTCAACTATCATCTGTCATTTATAATACTGGTATTTTCTTACGTGTCAGAGGGAGCCTGATGAATCTGAAGGGCCAAGTTGCAAATGACACCTATACTTACATATAGCTATGCCCTTCTAGCTTGCACTTCCAATGATCAAATGAAGTCAACATGTTGAAAAATCTACTGAACATTCCCTATCACACAGCCAGGTTTAGAGACATGTATGAGCATAATGCTTAACTGTAGAGTGCAAATGGTGCTTGTAAGGTAACCTAGCTGGGATAGCTCCATAGTGTAACTGGTGGATTCCACCGTTGTATAGATAAGCAGACTTGTGGTTATAAATTATGGAGCTAAGGATGCAAAAACCTATGATGGGGAAGCTTTCTACAAAAAAATATAGCTGTCCATGATATACCTGCCATATTTTTCTCCCGACATGTGGAAGCAATGAGGGAAGGATACTATGGAACAAATTGCCAACATATGTGTAAAAGTGTCATTTCCTCAACCGGATTACCTTTTGGAAATAGGTATGTAGAATGAATAATATGTCTGGCTCCTAGTTAATGTAACATACAATATACATATGGGTATGATAAATGCCACCTACAGTCCATCTAGACTAATGGCCTGTACATCATGGGCAAGCTAGAAATGTACACCTGATACCATAAGGTTACGGGGTACAATATTTTCTAGTCTTAATTAAGATGTTCATTCGAATTCCCTGCTCATCATAATATACTGCCTGTAGATTGGACTTAGTTTCCAAGGTGACAGATTCCACCTCTTACTGCAACACATCTAATTACTAAACATACAAGAATTTCAAAGAATGTGTAAGTAGATGGTATAGTAACACCAATAAAACAACAATGAACTATTAATACTGACCAAAAGCCATCCTTCTCCCCTTCTTTCAAGTGACATGTTCCACCATTTTTACAGGGACTGTTGATGCAAGCATGGATAGGTATATCACAGTCCTGACCCTAGAAGCATTAAAGGATACAACATGCATTAACCTAAATTGCAGAGACAAGTTACCATGAGAACAAAAAGTTCTTCTACTAACATTACCTTGAAACCATAGGGACATGTGCACCTGTAGAAGTCAACGGGGTCATTTTTGCAGGTACCCTCATTTTTACATGGGTTGGATAAACATGGATTACACTTGGCAAGGATTTTGACATCCACAGGTCCTAAACCAGAAGATGAATATAGCAAAATTACAATGAAAGCACAGAAAATTGTAATCAGATCAGTGACTCTCTAGCTTGTGTAAAACCACAACTCACAACATGTTCCCATAAAGCCAGTGCTTGCTGAGAGTTATAGTTTGCAATGGCTAGATAGCCACAGGCTGTGGACTAATGATCTGACTGATGTTTCCACATGTGATGCTTCAGTGGAACACACTAGTTTCCCCAATATTTTAAAAAAGTTCCAAAAGTTTCAGCACAGATTTGTCAATAGGTTCTTGGCTGGTCAGGGCAGTGCAGATTGTGTAGTTATGTCCTCATATTTCTTAAAACACTTACAGTGATATAATAGACATAATCAATAGACAAGGATATCTTCAGACAGCATCAAAGTCAATGATGTCAAATACAACTGAAAACTGGTTTGATTTTAGTTGACTTGAAGATATAGCACAAAGACAGGGGTGTGGAAAAGTGACATGCGTGTTTAGATTTAGGGGTACATCTTAGGGGAGGTAAGTAGGAGAAAGTCTGTTTTGATATCTTGGGGTTAGGGGTCCATGACCCTTACCTGCAACAAGAAAACCACAAGGCCCTGGAATTTCTAGGGCAAGGATTATCACAAGGCCAAAAGTAAAAGACTGAGTGTTAGTTTGAATACATACACCAAAACGTTTACTAAAAATCTGTAAATTTTATAGTTTTTCCCAAATGGGATCTAATTGAGTCTAAAGTGTGGCTAAATATACTGAGATACTGAAGAAGATATTACCATGACACGTGAACTTCTTGGATGGTGTAGTAAGGAGAAGCTTGTCAGCCATGTCTCCAGGTCCAGTGCACCGTGCAATACCAGGCTCCTTGTATTCTGACTTGACCCAGTCTGACAACCATTGCATGTTACAGTCACAGTACAGAGGGTTTGCCCCAATCGCCCTGGAACAGGATGAACGTGAAAGATTGCTCTGAGAACAACTCAACTGCAGATGGAGCATTGTGAAATATGGGATCTATTTCATGGTTCCTGCTGTTTGTGTTTTCAGTACGTCAGGTCTAATTTCTGCAAACGTCCTCAGGTAATTGTCACTTTTTATTACAGGGAAGAAAGAAATTGTGTGGGAAGTAAAAAACATACCATTCTTTATGAATCTAAATGGTATAATTCAATAGGAAAGTGAACATGGAACATCAAAGAACATCTGTATAGATCAGCATGTTATTCAATATTCCAAAAGTCTGAGCTCATGTCAAGGTATATACATGTAGTAATGTAGGGAGGCTTCTAAGCAAAATGAACTAAAAGACAGTATTGCTTCATCAAAATTATGTACAGGGGGATACAATGAGTCCCTGTGGTCCATATTTCAAGCCTGCAGCCACCTCTGACACTTCTAAATGTTCCTTTCCTCACGGTATCAACCCAGCAGAACTTGGCATTTATTACTTTCCTTTCTAAAAAATTGGCCATATTTTTAGTGCAAACAACTTACAAGTGTGACAGAGATGACAGATCACCAAAGGCCCCTTGAGGAATAGTAGATAAGTCATTGCCGTGTAAGGACCTGTAGGATACAAGAGCACGGTTGGTCAGCAGCAATCATCAGCTAGATCTGACAATACATTATAAACAATACTAAGGGGATGAAATTCCGTTTTCTGGAATATATTCATGGATGTTACGGATAGAAGTGAGCCATTACTTACAAGAGCCTGAGGGAGGTCAGACCATCAAAAGCCCGGAGAGGAATGCATCGAAGACGATTGTAACTGAGAATCCTGAAGAAGAAGCAGAGGGAGGTAAAGCTCACAGTATTAGAAGAAACTTCTATTTTCTGTCACTATGCACTTTATAATGGAACTGCGATAAATTACTTACAGAGTGAGGAGCTGAGTCATGTTACTGAAACTCTGGTTAGAGAGAGTGCTGATTCTGTTATTGCTCAGGTCACTGAAAAAGACAAATCCATTAAGTCACCTTAATATGGCCCCCATACTGTTAGAGGACACATAGAAAGCGAGTAATGATGCTGTAGTATGATAGGTGCCAACACAGGGGTGTAGCCAGGTGAAGGGCTAGTGCTACGGTCCGGACTTCTGTTCTCACAATATTTTATTATTTATAATTATTACAATTATATTTGGATTGTTTTTACAGTTATTATATCTTTATCATTATGGATTTTGGTTAGAAAGATAAAGATGGCCGTGTGTGAGGCACCACTACTAATCCAGTATTATGACCACATTCCCACAAGTCAACTGGCCTTCAGGCCGTATCTCAGAAATACTTTTATAATGGTCCTTTATTATTACGAGGAACCAATATTATTTTATTATTTACTCACTTTAGACATCACTTGCTGTCCGCAATGGGGCTCATAATCTAAGTTCCTTATCAGTATGTCTTTGGAGTGTGGGTGGAAACTGGAGTACCCTAAGGACCCCATGCAAACACAGGAAGAACATACAAACTCCATGTAGAAATTGTCCCTTGGTTGGATTTTAAATCTAGAACCCCAGGGCTGTAAAGGCATCACCATATGTATACTCACATGAGCATTAAGTGCTTGTAATTGGACAGCTCCTTTGGCACCAGAGTAAACTGGTTTCCATCCAGGTACCTAGAAGAAGAGAACAAAGTGAAATCCATCACAGTGCACGAGATTTAAAAGATTTCATTACATTTTGTGGAGTTCCCAGAGGCTGAAAGATAAATGATGGTGAGAACACAATAAAAAAAATACAAGAGTACGAAAAGTCATAAATTAATTTTCTGAGTCAGTAGCATGCATAATGGATTCACATAAAGACTGATTACTTTTTGGCTATTTTATAACAGATGACATATACTGTACCTAGACACTGAACAAGTAGCATTTCACCTGTGAATACTGAGTTAAAAAGCATCTGTACAATGGAATGGTTTATGTCGGGATAAAGCTAAAGAATATTCCTTGAGTAAGATAGACCTATTCATGATCGTCCTGGCACTTATGTATTTATTAGACATTGCTTAGACTACACTAATATAATGAGAAGTACTGATCTAGGGATGTTTACACTCTAACCCCACCCCCTCGATATACGGAAATAATTACATTTTCACAATACTGAAACTTTCTTGCTTTCTGTTTTTTTTCTCTCACAATTTTAACATCAGTGAATATGACCGTTATTGTTGCATCCAAAGTCTGATAACCTGTCCTAATCATACCCTGTTCACATAAGTGGATGACTCTTTTGTTAAAGGGGTTATCCTGTAATCCCTTGAGAAGCTGCACTGGCCAAGTATGCAGAACCTGCCTGAGTATGTAGATGCTGTCTGTAAGCAAGAGGGAGGTAGAACTAAAATTCAGGAGACAGTTTGGGATGTTTTAGGAGTGCACACACCACAGGTCCTGGACTGCAGTAGGTATCCTGAACTGAGAAACAGCAGAAACAGAGGTAGCTACAGACTTAGGGCTCATGCACACTAATGTGTGCAGTCAATGCCCATGCTGTGGACCGTAATTTGCGGTCCACAACGCATGGGCACTGACAGTGGGGCCGCCGGATTCGGATCGTGGACCCATTCATATGAATCGGGTCCGCGATCCGCATCCGGTGGTCTGCACCGCAAAAAAGTAGTGCTTGCGCTACTTTTTTGCCGTGCGGAGGCACGGCCAGAAACACCATGGAAGCACACTGTAGTGCTTCCGTGGTGTTCCGATCTGTGCCTCCGCTCTGCAACTCCTGGATTGCGGACCCATTGAAATGAATGGGTCTGCGATCTGTGATGCGGGGTGCACGCGGCCGGTGCCCGTGTATTGCCGACCCGACGAATGCGGGCCGCAATACGGGCACGGGCCGGCACCAGTCGTGTGCATGAGCCCTTAGAAAGTGGGAACTACTGAATGCAGAGAAGAAGAGCTGCAAGTTAAAGACACGGTACAGAGCATAAGCTGTAGGACAGCCCCAGAACCAGGGAAATGGATTACAACAGAAGGACATGATCTCAGCACAAGCACTGGATTACAACTCAAGCCCTTTACACAGGCCAATTTTGCAGCAATTGTCGGGAAGAAAGTGTTCCTTACTGACAGTCGCCTGCTCGTCAGTGGAGTAGACCGCTGCATTTACATGCAGTGATCTCCTCCATGGTATAAGGAGGAGCAATAGCTAATGCCATCACTGGTCTCCATACAGACTCATCGTTTTCCGGCAGCAAATGCTGTTTACACAGCACAATCTGCTGCCAGCAAACGACAATTTTTATGACTGCATGATTGATGTGATTACCTGATGAACTAGTGTTTCACTCGTTCATCGGGTAATTGGTGGCACTTTTCCACCGCTAGATATTCGCTAATGAATTCCTATGAATGCTTGCTAGTGATCATCTGGATGAGCTAGTGTAAAGGGCCCTTGAGTCAAGGACAAAGTGCACCTGGTATAAGAACTGTTCAACTGTATCCTAAGGAGAATATTTACCGGTAGCATTGCTGTGGTTTCTCCTAACAGTGGAGTTCCTCGGCTTCATTCACCTTTGCTGATATCTATTACCGGTTTCAGTCACAATGACATCCATTGCCATGACTGCTGCAATGAATGTGGTGGCAGCTATTCAGCCCCTACATTATATTAGAACTCAGGTAACTAATCAGGGAGAGTTTTCAGCCTCTGTTACGTTGGTTTTATCATCCAATAGGTCCACATGCCAGTCACAAATCAAGAACTGTATTCATTCTTTCCACAATCAGATGACCATTCATACTCATTTACTGCACATGGGGTTGACATATATGGCCCACTCATCAATGGTACTTACAGCTCTGTGACATCCTTGGGTATTCCCTTGGGTAATGCTTTTAGACCTTTGTTACTGCAGCGGACTACTGTGTCTAGACAGGTACACTCAGCTGGGCAGCGAGCAAGTGGTGAGCAAGTGTTGTCATCATTCCCTGGTGTATACAAAGAAGTTGAATGATATCATTATGTCATATTATTATATTGAATGATATTATATATTATTATTATATTTACGCTAGTGAAATGTTTTTAAGACCTTATCCAGACGTTGTCTGAATGAGGCCTTATTGTAAATACATGAACTATAGTGAGTAGACTAGAATACTGCCTCATTTTTACCTTCATCACAAGTAAAGTCCTGAATGGCGACATCTTGGATTGGAATCTCCTTGAGAAAGTAGGGTTTTTGGCATCGAGGGTTTCCAGTCACAATACGTTTCTTTCTCAGCCAATTTCCAAACCAGGCCAGGTGGCAGTTACAATTGAAAGGATTGCCCAGAAGGTTCCTACAATCACAAAGAAATTGATTATGCTAGGCTTGAATATAACATATATACATTGTGTAGGACTGCATAACATCTACTGTACAATACCAGTATTTTTGCTAAATATTACATTTTCTGGTTTCTTCAGACAAGCAAAAAAATGTTATGTATTTGCTTAAGACAGTCAGTGTGAAGCAGAGAAGCTGTTTCCGTCCCCACTGCCCATGGACAGTAAGTTGTGGACAACATGAGCTAGGCCCCAGCTTATCCTTGGGCCTGAGTAGATACAAGGCCAGTTGCAGACTTTACCACCGTGAAAACCAAGCAAATGCTTGAAGCCTGAGAGATCAGGGGTCCTCTGATGTCCAGAAGTGGTTGGCTAAAAAAAAAAAAACTAAAGGGGCAGATATACTACCTGTAAAACCGCTCAGCTGCACAGAGGCCGGTGGAGACCTTCCCAACTATAGAGCAGTAGCAGAAATACCCAGGCTGCTGAGAGTGGGGCTTAGCGGGACAATGGGGAGGAACTTAGTGGACTGACAAGGCAGAACTTAGTGGTATGATGGGGTAGATCTTAGTTGTGTGACACGGTGGAGCTTAGTGGTGCAATAGGTGGCCTGCAGACCTAACTTTGCTTGGGGACCCAGACATGAAAAATCTGCCCATTTACAGGGCCTGCCAGGTTGCATACATTTTGTCTCCTTTCATTGGTTTGTAGAAATCATACTTAATGATGCAAATAAACAGCATGATGCAGTAGGTGTGGATCACTATACTCTTGGTTGTTTGGATGTAATATGGACACTAAAATCTGAATAAGGATTAAGAATTTAAAAAGTTCCCAATGTAAAGTCTGTATTGCTGACTTCTGTGGAAGAAGGACTTTTGGGCTCCTCAGGCACATGGGCCTATCTGTGGCTGCTACCTCTACACTCTCTATGCTGTGGCCCTGAAGTTGCACATAATGCCTCATCTACAAGAAACTAGTTCTACCTGTAGCATTAATGCCCTCTTCTCAGTGCCTTGTAGTGGGTGAAATGATGCAGTTGGTACTGTGTAAGTGTGAAGAATTCTAAAATGATATACAACCAACGTTTATGTTTTCACACTTTGGGCCATGACTTCCAGGGATCCACATATGCAGACAACAGTGTCAGATTACCGCTGTGAATCCATTCCAGCTCATTTAGCAGGTTATATCAGTACCCTGTCCTCCTGGCTGTCACATCGCTCCCCTCACACAATGCAGTAATATAATATAGGGATGAAGGCGGATTACTGTTTTGTTATTGGATTTTAACCGACAGGCGCGATTTCATTAATTTGTCATCTTGTGATTTCCATCTTTGGGTGGCTTCACGGTGCTGCTCTCCAATTCAAACTGACAGCTGAGTTGATTACATGCCAGTTATAAAAATGAATTCACTTGCAATTCTTTATACCCCTGGCATCTCACCACTTTATTTTTTCATCGCCGGCCTTCATAAACATGTCATCTTTAATTTTCACAAATTAGCTGCTAGGTGTAGAGTGTCACATTTCATATGCATGAGGTAGTAAGGGTTTCGTTGGCCACTGTGTCACATGGAAATGGTTCTCAATTTACTGTAATGCCAATGCCCTCTCCCTCACTTCGGAAATCTGGAAATACCTGACAATCACTTCCGAATATATCAATTTTAGCACCAATTATAGGCCAATATTTAGACACCTGTTTACATGGAAATGGCAATTTTGTGCCAATTCGAATAAAGTTAATTTACTCTGTGCAGGGACCCCCCCTCACAACAGGTCAAACATGGGTGTGGGGAATTAACCTAAAGAACATGGAAGCAGGTGGCTAGGGCTGAGATGATTGTATAAACCACCACCTGAAGTTGACCCAATTTGAATCTTTCCTTTGGTACCCCCTCAGCTCTAAATTTCACCTGACATAGGATGTTCCATCATAATGCATTTTTTACGCAACTGAGCTCAAACAGCTGGAGCAGAAGTCAATGTAAATGCTATGTGACTCTCACATAACTAACTCATCTATAAGATCTACATTGATTTCTGCTGACGACATTATTCTTCCATTGATTATTATTGCATGACCTAATGCAAACCTTTGGGGTGTAACATTGCAACTGCCAAGGGTTCACGTAAAAGAGTGTCTCATGCACTGGTTTACACTTTTCCTTACACCAACTCTTTTTTTTACATATATGTCTAATGCATTATATGTACAACATTACACATTATTTTCTAGGAATGTTTGAAAATTATATAAAAAGATGTTTTACTTAAAGAAGTTACAGTGTTGTTTGCCTAGTAACCTCCCATTTCTTTTAGTTTTTTAAGCTATTGACACCTTTGGGGACATTTTTCTATTCTATTACACTCATTTTGGGCTAAAAATATATATTTTTTCAATCGGTTTTTATTAAAAATTTTCAACAGTTTTTGTTCTACATCTTTCACTTTAAGTGCATTTTGCAGACTAGCAGACTTTCTTTTTACACTGAATCCACCAGAGAGCGGCTCTGAAGGCTTAGCTTGTAGTCCTTATTTCTGAACTCCTGACAGCTCCTAAACACTCATTATAGGTAAACTCATAATAGCTTAAATGAGTGTTTATGAGCTGTCATTAAAGTACAGATAAGGGCTACAGATTGAGCCTTCAGATCAGCTTTCTGATGGACAAAAAAAGCCTGCTACTGTGCAAAATACACCTAAAGTGAAAACTTTAGAAAAAACAGTTGAAAATTTTTAATAAAGACCAATAAATAAAAGATTTTTTTAGTCCCAAATGAGTGAAATGTAATCGTAAATACAACTGCCTCCAAAGTTGTCCAAATTACATTACATTACATTAAGAAACACTAGGTAAATTCATAAATTTTGTTTTTTCTAAATTAACCACCTAACTGTTCTGTCGGAGTCCAGTTCAGGCAGTGTGAAAAGTAGCTAACTAGAGGAGGAGGGCTGCTTTAGATGGCGATATCTCCTCAATGGTAGAAGCTAGAAACATGCAACTGGTCTTATCTGAAAGCTGACAGTCCAGGCTTTCATACAAAATCTAAGAAACAGAGGACAGAGGAGAAATCGCTGTCAGAAATCAAGTCGGGTCCTGAACATATTGCTGATATAATTTATCATTTTGATATTGTCTGAAAGCTTTGAATGTCTGCTTTCAAACAAGACCAGTTGCATCTTTCTAGCTGCTACCATTCAGGAGGTAGCAGTATCTAAAGCAGCCCTCCCCCTCCAGGTAGTTACTTTTCCTACTCTGGCAAAACAGTTAGGGGGTCAAACCCTAAAACCTAAAAAACAGTGAATACATTTGCAGTAAATTCTCACCGTATGGAGGAAGCCTCATATAAGTGATAGAGAGATAGTATGCTGTGCATGCCCTACTGATATTCCATTCACTGCAAAGGAAACAGGTGCACAGCAAGTCTTACCAACCCCAAGCAATTTTCAGATATGGGCAGGTAAGTAACAACTGTGATTACTTGGCATAAGGTGAACAGAACACTGGCGGGAAGCTATGCTTCAGGCTTTACTTACAATGTAGACAGAGAATGCAGCGTATCAAATGCTCCAGGGGCCACTGTGACAATCTGATTGTCATAGAGAGAGAGTAAGCGTACAGAACTCAGACCGGTAAAGCTGTCATTATTCACACAGGTAATGTGATTACTTCTCAGCATCCTGCAAGAAGCCAGAGAAAAATAAAAGTTGTAGCTTTTTAGACTAGAAATATGATGTATTTACCATCACCTATGAATTATATGGGAATCAGACTTATAGTAATGGATTGTCCACATAATACTTCTTGTGTGCAGCACCCAACAGAAAATATTGACTTACAGAAATATCTATCTATCTATCTATCTATCTATCTATCTATCTATCTATCTATCGATCTATCGATCTATCTATTTATTTGAGTTTTTGTAACTGATGACCTATCCCTTGCCAATAAGCTGTTTGAGAAGGCACTGGCGCTCACAGTATACTATGCCATGTGACATCACGTTCATCAGTCACGTGACCTAGACGCGGCTCAGCCCCATTGAAGTGAGTACAATACCAAGCATAGCTGCTATAAAATGTACAGAGCTGTGCTTGGTGAGCACTGGTGCCTTCTCAAACAGATGATGAGCGTAGGTCCTGGGTGTCAGATCCCCACCAATCAGATACTCCAGAAAATAGGTCATCAGTTAAAAAATCTTGGAAGGCCCTTTTCAGTTCTCTCCCAATGGCATACATCAGTGAACAGAAAGATCAGTCTGCTGGATTTTAATATGCTGAGGGTAACCCCTCTCTTCTCAATGAGAACACATGTATGATTGACCAAGCAAAGCGTACTGTACATGTTTATGGTGGAAAGGGGTTGGGAGGGATAGCTGTCCCACAATGAAGCATTCAGCTGACAGTTATCTAAGATTTATGGCGAGCTGTAGACCCATCAAGTGAATGATTGAGGACAGTACTTGTTTAATTTTAGTCCCAGCCTACACACATAGGTCAATAATAATTAAAATTAACCCCAGCAGCAAATGACCTCTTCACTGCAACCTATAGACTGGCTTGTCCAGTTCTTGACCTTAAGGGCCCTGTCATGGCTAGGCCAATTATGATGTCAAGGTCTGAATCCACCCAGAGATTGATTCGTATAATATCTTGAATACTTATATAACTAATGAAGAAAAACAAACCACTCCATGAAGAGAATAGTGAGGGACTAAATCATGAAGGACTTAAACCATAGGGATCATTGAAGCCCACAGTAAGTACGGCTTCTAGATGTTTGGGGTTCCACCAACAATAGTTTATTTATCATTTATGGAAATGCTAGCTAGAGTAGGTGGTAGAGTAAGGCTACTTTCACACTAGTGTTTTAAAATTCCGGTATTGAGTTCCGTCATAGGGGCTCAATACCGGAATAAAACGCTTCAGTTTTGTCCCCATTCATTGTCAATGGGGACAAAACTGAACTGAAGACAACGGAATACTCCTGAAAGCATTCTGTTCCGTCTTCACACCGGAGAACAAACCCCAGCATGCTGCAGTTTGCTCTCCGGTCCAGGGATCCGCACCAAGACGGATCTGGAATGACCCCCAATGCAAGTCAATGGGGACGGATCCGTTTGGTGTGGACACACCAGTAATCCGGATCTGTCCTCCATTGATTTGCAATGGGGGATCATTCCGGATCCGGCTACAGAGCTAGACACATACATAAATACATACATACATACAGACATACATACTCACATAATCCAGGGACGCCGGCAGCATGTCTTCACGCGCCTCCTGCGCGCAGCTATGACGTTTCCCCACTGCGCCCAGCAGAGGGCGCTGTGGGGAATCGTCATCACTGCACGCAGGAGGCGCGTGAAGACGTTCTGCCGGCGTCCCTGGAGTATGTGAGTATGTATGTGTGTATGTATTTATGTCTGTATGTGTGTATGTCTGTTTGTCTGTGTCTTGTTCCATGTTAACATGTGTGGGGCCGGAGCGCTGCTCCGGCTCCACACATGTATCAGCGTTAGCACGGATCCGTTGGCACCCTTTAGGTGCCGGATCCGTGCTAACGCTAGTGTGAAAGAGGCCTAATAGTCAAATACTGAAGAGAACAAAGTAAAAGGTTGCGTAACAAGATTCGGTTGGTCTTCTCTTGTGTGAAGGTGTGGCTTAGATACCACATTGTGGAACTAATTAACTGTAGTTTTAATCTGACAAAGCATAAGGCTTAAAAAATGCTCAACCAGATTTTTGTATTAAAGCTTTAAGAGATGTAACTTGGGCCCCAATGCAAAATCTGTAACAGGGGCCCTCACCTACCATGTGTTATTTAAAATAATGGAGTCTTCTTATGTGGCAGGAGCTGGATGCAACTGCTACCTCTGCACCTCATATAGCTAAGCCCCTGAAACCCCTTCTCAAGTGGTATAATTACTTGTTGATAGAGAACAATGAGACCATGTGAGACCACACAGACTATCATTAGTAGTATGACGCAAACATTTCATGTCATAAGTCTTTACTCAATTTTCAAAATTGAAATAAAAAAAAATTGCTGATACATACAATGATTTAACCCCGTCCAGGCCTTTGAACATTTTACGGTGTACATTCTCTATTCGGTTGCTGGTCAGGATGAGTTCATTTACGCCATTTGCCCCATCGAAGGCTCCTTCCTCAATATCTGTGATCTTGTTGTTGCTCAGATTTCTAAAAAGTAAGGAATAAATTTAATAATATGAAGAAATGCATGAACGGACAGTGAAAGTGGTTAGACTTCAACATACTGCAAAGTGAACATTTTTCCCTGGCAAGGAGAAGATGACATTATAAAATACATCACCTCGATCCCCTCTGTCATACAAGATGAAGATCTGTGAGTACTGGCACACTGTGCATTGCTTTTGTTGTGTCCTATGTAGAACTATGTGAACTCACAGCATTTAATTTAGCAATATGTATTATCTATCTCGTTTTTCATCTTTCCTTATTTTGATCCTGTTAGTCCTTAGGTTTGGACTTTGATATGGCTTTGTTACTACATTAGATGTGACTAAAAATTTCCTACCATTCTATGTCTACAGCATCAAGGCTGACTGATGCGTCTCCATGGTTATAGACTACAAATAGCCCTGTGTAGTCTGATCCTGCAGTCATACTTCTTTCCATCTGCCCCTCACTTCTTATATATGTAAAGGTAGGCCAACACATTGTAAGGGGCAGATGAATGGGAGTATGAATACAAGTTGAGACTATACAGAGCTGTTTGTAGTTTGTTACCATGGAGTCACATAGATCTGCATTGGAGCAATAGACAGAGCAAAATGTTTTTTTCTTTTTTTTATGAAACCCATTTACAAAGTTTCTTTTTTTTAATTTAAATTGTATAGTTTTATTAGTTAGAAAAATAATTTTAAAAAAAGTCATAAAGGGGGACATATCCAAGAGCTACAAAACTTATATCTTAGATACATGTTATATGACTCATTTTCTTACTACATACTATAAATCAATACAATTGGTTCTCTCGGTTTCCTTTAAGGCTAGTTTCACACTAGCGTTATTGCTGGATCCGGCAGGGTCCAGCATTAACGGTTCCGTTACTGATAATACAACCATGTGGACCCGTAATAAACGGATCCGGTTGTATTATCTTTAACATCGCTGGGAAGGATCCGTCATGAACTCCATTGAAAGTCAATGGAGGACGGATCCGTTTACTAGTGTGTCACACCAAACGGATCCGTTCCCATTGACTTGCATTGGGGGTCATGACAGATCCATCTTGGTGCGGATGCCCAGGACGGAGAGCAAACCGCAGCATGTTGCGGTTTGCTCTCCGGTCTGAAGACAGAACGGAATGCTTTCAGGAGCACTCCGTTCTCTTCAGTTCAGTTTTGTCCCCATTGACAATGAATGGGGACAAAACTGAAGCGTTTTATTCCGGTTTTGAGCCCCTATGACGGAACTCAATACCGGAATAAAACAACGCAAGTGATAAAGTAGCCTTACTCAATAGCAATAGACTGTCAGCAGTACATGGAATGACTGAAAAGGAACTTTTTGTTTTCTCTTTAGTGGTAATCTATTTAAAACTCAATGACCCAAACTGAGCACAAGACCATCCGAACCAATCAATTAGGTACAAATCTAAGGGATTGATTGATTTATGTATATTCTGCATGAGAAAGAAGAGAAAATAAACATCTTCTTTATCGTGACACTGAACTTTACTGGGGAAGCCAAGTTAAACATTGGAAAACACGGCATCTATCCAGATTCTGCTTTGAGATAATCTCTCACAAGGAAATTTACTATTAAACCAGCCATGATGCCTTGTAGGGCTAGCTCAGCCGAATGCAATGATACCATTCATTTAGTGATCCGTTGCTTTATTCTGGAGAGAAACTACTTTTAATACATATGCAACTGAGCAGTTCAGTGCACCTAGGGTGGGCCGAAGCCACAAAGTGCACCTTTGCTCATCCTGTTTCCTCTAACAGCCCCTTCCTCTCCTTCTCGATTGACAGGTGGGATGACTGAGCTGGCAGAGATAGCAGGAGGAGCAAGGTTACAGAGAGTGGCTTGAGCCCGCCCTCAGTGCACTTAGCTGCCCATTTGTATATGGATACACAACACCTACCACCAAGTGGGAAGACAACACTGAAAATTGTAGACAAACTAATACATTTGAAGTCAAAACTTACATTTTTCGCAACTGGGGGAGTTTCTTGAATATACCAGTTGCTTCTAACACTGTAAATTCATTGTTGTTAAGACGCCTGAATGAAAAAAAACCACATAAAAATTTGTAAAAACATATGAAAAACCTGTAGATAGAAATTAAAAATCCTAATCTTCTGCAAACAATCACTATGTCTCTCTCTTGGGCAGTGAGCCTGTTAGGACATGTAGTAAAGTAGATGCCAGGGATTGAGCTCACCAACCAGTTTGTGGCCAAGTCCTTCAATCACAGTCAATTACTTCTAAACATTTTTTTTCATTCTCATATATGACCCTATACAGGGGCATAGCTAAAGGCTCATGGGCCCTTGTGCAAGAGCTGGGGGCCCCCTTCCCTCAGTGCTTTGTGCCAGGGGCAGGGAAGCACATAGCCTTCGTGCTGCCTGAGGCAAAAATTGAAACGGCACCCCCCCATTCTAAATTCTTGACCTAACCCCTTCCCTCCAGCCAGAGGTGTAACTTGACCTGCATGCACTTTCTATAATACTGATGTCGTCTTATGTGGCACAAGGGTCTTTGGGCCTCCTCTGAATCCTCGGCCCGGTAGTGAATGCTACCTCTGCACCTCATATAGCTACGCCCCTGAACCTATAAAGTAAATAGGATAGTGGACCCTAAAGTGCCCTGTATATGAGATACTAAGCCAATACTACTGGACACGATCTCGCCATATCACCATATTCAATGTCATTATTAACAAAGAAAATGTACTTACAACTCAGCCGTGTACTGGGGGATGTGGTCTGGGATCTTAGTGAGCTTCTGGTTTGAACAGTCCACTGTGGTGCCTTCACAGCGACACTTCTCTGGACACGCCAGGTCAGCGAAGCAGTCCCCGCTCAACTTGGACCTATAGTCTTCTGTACCTGTGAAACAGGTTAACAAATTACAAGTGACCCAAAAGACAGTGGACACAAGTGAATTGTCACTGCTGCAGAAATTCCATATTAGGGCAAGGAACAGGAAATGGTAATGAACTCAAGGTGGCGTACTGGTTCTCTAAAGACAGACACGCCATGGCTTGAGCACACATAAAGGTTCTCCACAAAAGGCTTCAGGGGTTGCTGGAAAAATAGAAACGAGACTTGGGCAAACATGACAGGGTCACATACGGACTTGGAGCTTTGCACAGCCGTACTTTCTGCTGGTTCATGGTCTTATTGTTAAATTTCCAGTCACTTAGCGGTGTTTTCTAGTATTAGAGGTACATGCTCTTATATGAATAACCTTCACCAGTAACAAATAAACCAATCCAATTATTAGCCATGACATATAGCATAACAGTGACTCGGATAGCTTTACAGTTTGAGCAGGCTTTGTTGTAGAGATTAGTGAGCTCAACCAGTTAATTTTGCTGTTCTTAGGCTTCTTGCTGACAGCAGAGTTAGCACTGCAGAGCTGATACCCCCACTACCAACAGAGAGGCCGGGTATCTATATATATTTCCTAGGTGTACAAGCCTCAGCAGCTTGCCATGCTGTAGAAAGCTGCGTGACGTTCCATGGTGCTTGACAGAACCATGTTTTACTCATACCTGACAATCACATGGTTAGATCAAGCACAACAGAACATCTCGCTGGGTTATCATAAGTGCATCCATAACACCAAAGAGAAGACCAAAAAAAGGAGAGAGAAAGGGAAAGGGCAGGGGTCAGGTCATCAGAGGGTCTGCTTGGGTGTACTACTTGTATGCGGCAGGTCATTCTCATTCTCCAGAATGCAAATCCCCACAGCAACATTATTAATTGTACAGACCAAGCGAGGACACAAGAAAACGCAGAGCTGAAAGGAAAAAAGCTTCTTCTTTTCTTTCTCTGTTTTCCGCAATATCAAAACCAGACATGGGTACGACAAAGTAAGAGTGTCTCTCTGTTAAAACACCTGTTCCTCCTAATGCACAGGATGAGGCCACGCTATTGCACGGCAAGGTAGAGCTAGAAGTCCCTTCACGTGAGTTTTATGGGCCGAATAGAATGAAATGATTGCAGTTATTTACTCAGAAATGTTTTTTCTTTGACTGGAATAGGTGAATTAACAGAGAATTTAGTACATACATCCACAGTTATTTCGGTTTCTTTGGGATAAGGTGAAAAAAACGTCGTGCTGGAAAAAAAGAGGATCAGAGAGACGATTAAGCTGAGGGGAAGAAATATTACTTACAGCCCAAGTGGTGAATGCCTGAAAAGTAAAGGTAATCAGGAGGAAAGAGAGCAAGACATAAACACCAGAGAAGCAATTCACTGACATTTTGTGTAAATTCAGAATAAAGGCACAGACGACGTGTAGGATGAGCTATGACAGATATCGGTGGGATGGAGAGTGTCTGAAAACATGATGGGGTCCACATGCTGGTCATGGACAATGTAGATGGATGTACAACTAAAGACCACAATCTACATAATCATCAAATAGACAGAAGTGAAGTTCATAAAGATGTTTAAAAGAACCTTCTACAATGCTATACACACATTGAGAGGATGGTAGACCCCATAGCCAAGCTCATCATGTCAACCCCTGCTGGTACCCCTGTGAACACCCCCTCCTACAGTGGTAGCAGAAGGCCTGGTGCCCAAAAAAGCCCTTCCACTACCGAAAACTTTAGAATAGGGATTTGGTGGCTGGAGGATTTGATGGTTGAAGGGTTGGGGGCTTTCAACTGGCTTAGTTGCCTATAGCAACCAGATTCCACCTATCATTTTTCAGAGCTCCTTTTGAAAATGAAAGGTGGAATCTGATTGGTAAGCCAGTTCTCCTTTACACCACTTTTGATAAATCTCCCCTATAGTGTGAACATCTCTCATGCTTCATTATCATGTCAGAAACATATCCTTATGCTTGGTTTTCATGTCAGTAATGTCATCATGCTTGGTTGTCATGTTAAGAACATATACTCATGTTTGGTTGTCATGTCAGGAACATGTCCTCATACTAGGTTGTCATGTCAGGAACATATCCTCATACTAGGTTGTCATGTCAGGAACATATCCTCATACTAGGTTGTCATGTCAGGAACATGTCCTCATACTAGGTTGTCATGTCAGGAACATGTCCTCATACTAGGTTGTCATGTCAGGAACATATCCTCATACTTGGTTGTCATATTGCCATGGTCAGCAAGATCTTCAAAATTAATCATTTATCGTAAGTGACACTTTGGAAGTCATGTCAAGTCTCCTGTCTCCAATTAAAGGCAGAATTTTCCATTTTTGGCTAGAATTTAAATGTTATTGAATTCAAGCTGGTTCTAGCCAGCAGATATATGTGAGAAAGGGAATAGATGAAGCATAGTTTCTGTAAAGTATTTAGTAGATGCAGCCGTTGCCTCTCCTTTATTCGGTACATTACAAAGGCTTTTTTTGATCAGATCCACATTGAGGAAAATAAATGTATCTACGTTATTTTGACTTGGAAAAGACCTCTAATTCAAGAAATTAATTAGGGTCTTGTAAAGCACAGTCTCTTTCAGCAGGCGGGCCAGCTGGAAGCATTTCAAGTGTACAGGTTATTCCAGGCCTCTTGTATTTAAGAAAAAAATGGCCTGGGAATCAAACATTTGCTTCGTAGAATGGGTCCTGCCAGAAGTGTGCTGCCCGGGACTGGTGAAACGGTTAACACCGACACTTACTACAGTACCTTTCCTCACATACCCCCTTCTAGGACAGTATAACATCACTGCACTTAATACATCACATAGGACTCCCAATAGACTGTAGAGGGAATCTACCCTGCCTCGAATATTCCAATATCCTACTGAGCTGAAGGCGTTTATTGAATGGGATTTACACGTTTAAAAGTAGTCCTCGGCCTGTATTATCAGGCCTGACAATGCAGCTTTATTTTTGGTCAGCCTGGCATACGAAATAACTTCACACCCGTCTAACCTTATTTCACTATTCAGAATCTTAAGAGGTAGCGATGAAAAAAAAGCCTTAATGCAATCCCTGAGAGCAAGCTGCACGAGCCGCCTCCGATCGCAATGAACAATCCTGGCCCTTATTTACAACGGGACAGTTTTTTTTGAAAAATGAATAATTCACAAATGACACAGAATGGGATGGGCCACACCACCAACCACATAACTTATGTACATATAAAGGTTATACTCTTCTGAGGTTTATGTACATGTTAATATGCAAGAAAAACGTATACACCTAAACTGAGACACATGAGAATCTATCTATCTATCTATCTATCTATCTATCTATCTATCTATCTATCTATTATCTAATCTGTCTATCTATCTCATATTAGTCTATCTCTTTAGATATTGAGCAATCTATATAATATCTAATCTATTTATCTACCCAACCATCCATCCATCTCTTTCTCCTATTTATTATATATACATTCCTATAACTATGCAAATGAGGAGGTTCTTTTCCATTCAGGACACATTGCTCACTATATGAAATACATGCAGGGAAATGGATACTCAAAGGCATAAAAACAGAAGCCAGAGAAGTAAGAGTCCCTCAGGAAATTAAACATCTGACAAGTGCCCGTCTACTATGTCACATCTGTCAACGGATCTAAGAATGGTACCGTCACTTCATATTGACTTTTATAGTAGCCTGAGGAGGAAGAATTATTTATGAAATGTGAGGATTTCATGACATGAACGGGTCATTATTTTGCTAGTTTTCATTTTGTTGTTTCGAAGACATTTTACGAAGTCTTCTGCTAGACCTTCACTTGCAGACCAAAGAAAAGTTCAAAATGAATGAATACGGAACTCTAGCTCCAGATTTGTTCTGAAAAGTAGTGTTACACGGGACATCATGAAGAATAAAACACTATTTAAGTATTGTAGCTTTAACCTAAAAGAACTAATCTGGAGAATCTGTAATTGACCATTGCTTTTGGAGGAGGACATGAATGTAGCTACAGGGAGTATAGAAGTATCTGTATCTGTACCTGGGCCCTGATACCTGAGGCCCTTCTGCATAAACCTGGACATGCTTTGTGTTGTTTTAGACTGGGGCTCCGAAACTTTAAGCTGACCCTCTAAAAAAGGGGCTCCTTACTAAGCTGCGCCTCTCAAGAAGGAGCTCCTTGCTCACTCCAGTTCCCATCTTCTGTCTATGTTTACTTTTTGTCTTTGGTAAGTGTGGTTCATGGGTAGACCTGAGCTGGTGGATTGCCAACCGTCCAGAAATGATTTTTTTTAATCCCTTCAACTTTTTAACATAACAAAAACACGAAACACCATGTAAAACAAAACTAATACAGGGCTCTCTATTGGTAAATTATTAAGATTAAAGAGACAAGGAGCACCATGCATACAGGTAGCTATCTTTGATAGAGGTGCATGCAAGACCTTATCTGGTAAGGACATGAGAAGGGTAACCCTATTGCAGTTTTGCAACCTACCTGGGATGAAATATTGCTCTTTAGCTACATATACAAGAGAGAGAAACAAAATAGAAAGTTGCATCTGAATTGCAGAAGGCGGACAGATGTCACGTACTGGTTGTAATAGAATTGAAAAGAGACAATACTGATGTAAAAGTAAAATAAAATCTCAGTGGTGGTATAACAGCAATGCACACATCTGGTCATAAATGGCCACAGGACACAGACAGCAAACAACTCTCTACTGGAGTCTAAACCTGAATTTTAAAAAGTAGTAAAACATGAGACACCTGCAACAGCTGGATACCATATGACAAGAATAGGAGAAAACATGGCCTTCAAACTGTCGATTAATTTCTGCTCAACACAAGGCCCTTCTCCATTTATTTTTATGATTTTGTCTTTTTCAGCTATGTATCTAGATGGTACATGAGAGAATATAGCTAACGGTTATCTCTTGATCTCTTCGGCCCCAACCATAAAGGACTTTCAGGAGGCCCCAACCAATTTAGACTGAATTAGATTAAAATCAACAGAATTTGCTGATATTTTTCCAATGTCTATGGGCAGGCTAGATGATGTAGAAGGTTGACCACTTTGATTCTAATATCACAATGAGTTGTGCCAAGTTAACAGTAGGGAAAACATTCTCTACAGTAAAACTTGATAGGTACTTAGTAATAATTATATAAGCCAATGAATTAAGAACCTCCATCAAGACAGTCAAGAACAATTCAATATATACAAAGATAAATTAAGTTACATTGCAGAAAATGTTCTTAGTGCCAAGTCAATAGTTTATGTAGAAGATGGCACAAGTCTTAACAGAACATTGTGTCACGTCCCTCCCTAGATATGATTTGTCTTTTATCAATGTTGATTCAATGATCACATGCAGGTTCCTTTCTCCTCATCACAAAAAAGAGAAGCTTCTATAACTCAGGGCAGAAGAGCAGCTGCTTTGCGGAGACATCTACTTGTTACTTGGCAAGAGAAAGGAGTTGAACTAAGTGAATTACCTGAGCAGCGGAATTTCTTGCTTTTGATCTGCCCAATCCTTTTGTTTGCCAGTCGACGGGGGCTGGTGCAGCGGGCACCACTGGTCTCAATAGGGTTTGTGTGCAGATAATCCGCCAGCCACTTCAGATGGCAGTCACAGATAAATGGGTTCTGAGCCAAATGCCTTTCAGGAATGAATGAGAATGATTTAACATGTTATTCGCAAATGACCTGGCATCTTATTTTTTTTTTTTCGACCATGAATGCAAAAGAGAAGATGGATTATTTAGAACAAAATCATTCCCCATAAGCCAGATTTCCCATACATACAATCCCCACCACCGCCAAACACAACTTGATAAATACTCACAATGTCTGAATGGCACGCAGCGGTGCAAATGTGCCCTTGGCAATGGTTTGAAGTTTGTTGTCATATAAAGAGAGAAGATTCAGGTTGTGTAGGTCCTGGAAAGCACCTACCCTCAGACAATTTATCTTGTTGGCATTGAGCAATCTGTTGAACCAAGGATAATGTGAATTACAAAGTTGTCTCATGTTCTTTCGGGGGAAAAGTTCAATGACAACACTTTTTGCTTTCTCAAATCCGTTGTGAACTGTACCAAATAATCAGCAAAGGTTTTGGTAAAGTTCAGGAAATGTTAGGAAAGTAAGAATGACTGTTGATGTGAAATCATGATGTGAAATAATGTCATAGAATGTTTTGGACCTCAGTGTCCCGTTACTTTATAACAAGGTTCCTTCCCTAATGTAAAGGGGCGTTATCATAAATTTTTTATCAGATATTAACAGCCTTTATCTGAATATTCTATGTAATTTTTATACAGGTGGATGGTTTTCTGGATATAATTTTTTTAAGGTAATTACATGTATTCTACTTCCGGTCCTGGCTCTTTAACTTCCTCCTTTGTTTGGGCTTTTATCATGGCAAACAGCCTCGCCTCAGTCAGACCATCACGGTGGTCAGAGAAGGAAGGGGCTCAATTAGAGCATCACACATTACACTGATAAGAGCAATGTTCTTCTGTGAATATGTAGGCCTATCGAGAGAACAACAGAGCTGTTATACTCTTAAGTTGAGTTCACAGTTCAGTTTTTTGGTCAGTTATTTCCATCAGTTATTGTGAGCCATAACCAGTAGTGAAGTCTACACAGAGATAAAGTACAATGGAAAGATCTGCATCTATTCTGTGTTTTTGTCCCACACCTGGTTTTGGCTCACAATAACTGATGGAAATAACTGACCAAATAATTGAAGTTTGAACTCATCCTTACCTTAATTCTACTAATCTACTATTACACTAGCAGATAACATCTTCCCCTCACAGCAGCAGTGAACTGACAATGGATAACCTATCTATATAGGAGTTTTATATCTCTGTAATGGCATCATAAAGTAAAATCAGTGAGAGTTATTGAGGCCCTAAATGCCTTCTTTACAGGCTGGATCCATTTGGCTCTGATCATCCTCAAAGTTGTATGATTCTTTAGCTCAGTTTTACCGTGCTAGGAAACAAATTAATTTTAATTGACCAATTTATTGTCATTGATAGCCGTCGTCCCCACAGATGGAAGGTGTGGAAGACAATGACTGATAGAGTCAGAAGTTGACCAGGGCACGGATGCAGCTATAAGGGGGCAAAGGTGTTAGTCACACTTGGGCCCTAGTGATTGAGAGGTCCAAAAGGCCCTTCTACCATATAAACCTAAATTACTTTTCAAAAGTGGTGAGAAAACAGAGTCTAGTGAGAGGGGGCATGGCTCAACAGATTTACTATAATTCTTCCCAGAAACTTGCAGTAATTGTAGTTTAGATCCATAGGTTTTATTTTCATGGCGCATAGACTACTATAAGGTATGAAGAAACGTGAACCTCTTGATAAAATTGGTGAATTTCACTCAACTGGATTTTAGACTGACAGGCATAGGAGACACCAGTCCAAAAGCACAGCAGGGGGCTCCATAACAAATATGTAACCACAATATCTATACAAAGGAGTATGCATTTTTTTAAATTATTCCAATTTCAAATATTTTTTTCTGTTTAGACTGAACTGAGTAAATGAATGAGTATTCATTGGACAATCCTTTTATAGAGATCACCATTATAAGCCTCCTGAGATGACCCAAGAAATGTCAAGTTCTAGAGAAGTCTTCTGAGAGGGAATGACTACACACCAAGTGAGTAGATAATTTGGCTGGACCTTGTAACTTAGTGAAGCCTAAACCCCTTTAGATATGTACATGCACAATATTCCAGGTTTGTGGTTTTCATGGAGGGAGTATATCTGGCCTGTAGAGTTGCTCTTTTTGCTGGTTTGCTTTTATTGCTTTCATTTGCTTACTTTACATTATACTGTTTGCTGAAGCAGAAAGTTCTGTATGGTTTCCAAGGTACTGTCGGATATACTAATTCCTTTCAAGTGGTTTACAGACTGGATGTGCTAAGGGAGAGTTTAGTAACAGGTATAAAAATGTTTTGCTTCTAGTTTATAACTGCTCATGGAAGATGAGAAAATCTGCCAAAGAGCCTTCTGGGTAGACCGAGATCAGTCACAATGGCCACAAGCCAGTGATTACTTCAAAGGAAAAGGTGGAGTAATCACAGGTCGGGGGTGTTATCCCCACATGTGGCAATACGCTATTAAATAGGTGCCAGGAGGTAAAAAGTTCAGGTCAAGTAAGCAAGACGGCAATCCTGAGATCATTATATGGAACAGTAAACATAAAGGAAACATAAAAGATGTCTACACTGGAAGGCAATGGCAAGAAAGACTAGAAGTCATATAGCAGGGCATCTGAATATATAAGATGGGCATTTGCTGTATGGCATCTTTATGTAATTTGAGTAGGGTAGACTGTTCTTCGTTCAGTTGGCATACAGATATAGCAGGTTACTTACAAATAGCTAGAGATAGGAAAATGCATGTAGCATTCAATGCCCAGCATTAGTTTCTACTCCAGTCACATGGCTTTTTCAAATTAAGTGGAAATTTTTATCCTCACTTTGGACAGCATTGTGAGATGAGGGGTTGTCTCACCTGAGACAATGGGGACATATCGCTAGGATATGCCCCCATTGTCTTATAGGTGTGGGTCCCACTGCCGGGACCTGCACCTATATCGAGAATGGAGCCCCGCAAAGTGGTGGCTGGAGGACTTTGGTCCGGCCACCACCAAGCGCTCTTCCCATAGAAGTGAATAGGAGTGCACCGCGCATGACCGGCCGCCGCTCCCATTCAGTTCTATCGGCCCTACGAAAATGGCCGAGCCAGTGCTCAGCTATTTTTGGCAGCCCCACAGAAAATGAATGGAGGGCGGCTGTGCATGTGCAATGCGCTCTCCCTCACTTTCAGGTCTCCGTTCTCCATATAAGTGAGGGTCCTCCCAGTGGTGGGACCAGCACCTATCAGACAATAGGAGCATATCTTATATGCCCCCCATTATCATCATATGCCTCCATTATCTGAGATAAGAATACACCTTTAAGCCCTGCTTGTGGCAGAGATGAACAGGAACACAGCGATTGTCCCATAGACTGCAGTCGTAAACCATATATCCAGCTTTCCAATATATCATATGGAATATTATATAGTGTTATTAGAAAGTACAGGTTATACCACAAAAAAACAACCCCCTCCCCAAAAAAATAAAAAACAACAAAAAATGAAATACAAAAACGTTGTGGTTCTTGGAAGACTAGATGGAAAAGAAAACTAGAACACAAAAACGGAAAATGACTGTGTTGGGAAGGGGTTAACTATTATAATAGTTATCCACAATTTCAGGTGCCTTCTATGGAGTGAGAACTGTTCCTACAATGGGCTGATCTTCTGGGTCACTATATGGTCACCTGCATTTGCTCAACCTTGTGTGCCAGGACTGACTCATAAAAAATAATGTTTTTCTTGCTCACTGCAGATAATTAGAGCATAATCTTCTAAACTGGACTGAAAAATTAAATCTGGACTGAATGTTATAGAAAACAGGTATCTTCTTTCTAGGAGGCAGTTTTCTCCAGACATGGCTGCGTGAACCTGCTCTACTATTATTCTTCTAGTGACACAAGCAATAAGATGGTGTAGAGAAGTCCCCACTGATCTGGATGATAAATTCCATCTACTGCAGGTCAGATGTTGTCATGCGGTAAACACGTATTATTTATAAGCATGTGAAAACAGTGTGTTTCTCATTTATGGCTTAACGGTCTGGTTCTGGTATAAATTAAGACAATTTGTGGTTTTTTTAATGACCTGGGTTTCCATCCATCACATACACAGATGCCAGCAGTGGCAGACACGAGAGCGCATTGCGTCATATTCCAGAGGTTAAAAATGACAACAGTAAAAATATTTGTATTCAATTAAGTTATAATTCACCCTTTTACTGCTGAGACAGTAAATGACGGAACAGATTCATTTACGAAATTTTACAAAAAAAAAGAGACAAAATCCTCAAGGAATTATAAATTCTGATATACTTACAGTAACTGCAATGAAAATAATCCTTCAAAAACACGTTGGGGAAGTTCTGTGATTTTATTTCCATAAAGAACCCTGTAATTAGAGAGCAAAATCAATCAGGAAAAAGGGCAGAGAGCGTCCATATTTAATTTAATTTTTCTCCAATATATTCCACAGCACTGTACGCACATTATATTGACTCACATCAGTCCTTGTCTAATTGTCCTATCTTGGCCCTCCACACATATATGCATACAGGCTATGCCCAATTTCATAGAAAGCCATTTCAAGGGGTTGTCCCACAAAAAAATATTCTACATTATTCAAACCAGCACCTGGATCTGAATACTTCTGCAATTACATGTAATTAAAAATTTGTTATAGCCACTGAGTTATACAGTAAAATGAATCTGTATAGTGCCACCTGCTGTTTGTTGCACATGCTTCAGTCTTCTGCATTAATCATGGGATAAGCCTTTAACCTTTTTTTTGCAGATAGTAATAGTCATACCATGCTGCTTCATTACACCCCAAAATAACACTTCCCAAATTTAACTTAAATGCAAAACATGGCTGTTTTTACCCCAAAATTAGCGTCGCAACCAGTCACGTGGCTTTCTACACTTGTTGTATATGATTGGTGGAGCCCTATTCTTGCCTCACGCAGCTCACAAGAAAAATGTAGCAGATGGAGCAAGTCAATCTCTAAACTAGGAGCGCTCTTCATCAGTCTGCCATTCCACAGCCTCTCTGCTGCCGGAGGTGAAAACTGAAACAGCGCCCCCCCTTCCCAATGCCAATTTCTTAACCTAACCCCTTCCCTTCAGCCCATGACCCTTCTGCTGCTCCCCTTTTGCCCCTACCTGGTGCTGCCTGAGGCCATCGCCTCACCTGGCCTCATTGTTGGTGAACCCCTGGACATTGGTAAAATGGATTATACTATAAAAGGTACAATCAAATGAGATTCTAGTATTTCAACATCCCTTAAAATCAAACAGGATTCACTGGACTGCGTTCACTCCAGTACCTTGCAAAGTAGTGCCAAGTACATGGGAACAAAGCTCTTCCCATCAACAATTGTGGAAGGCACAGGATTAATTTTGTGTATCCTCGAGGAGGGGAGAAATGTGAAAGGAATGGAAAAGGTATGAAATATTAAAAGATTCAATATTCTTCAGTGCTGTCCTACACTGACTCTCATTTTCTGCACTGAATGCCGGGGACATATAAAAGCTGTCATGATAGGAAACCTGGAAAATTATTGTTGCGCTGAAGTAAAAGTCTTTGACAAATCTTTCCCTGCGGAATTAATTTATCAACATCAAGCAAAATGAGGCTGGGATAATGTCTGCTAATTTGTCTAAGTGACTGGTGTTTATGGTGCGGCTGCTAGACGTAGTAAACTATTAGACTCTCACGTGGTGTGTGGGTATTAATAACTGTCCTCGCATGGTGTGAAGTCTGCAGACATGTAAAGCAGGAAGAAACTAGACAAAATGAAGACGTTTCTGATTTCAGAAGCGCGGGAAATGTACACAGTTCTGATTTACGGTTACGGACTAATGGGTAGGCCAATAAATGACATCAGATGGAAGCTAGACAACTGAGTAAAGTACCGGTAGTTATAATATAACATAACATGGCATAGATGATGTCTCCCAGCAGTGCTAATATATGACAGTGCGCCAATGTAAGATAAGGGCATAATGGTGGGTTTATCTTTACTGCGGAGCAAGCTCATTCAATTCCAAAACTGTAGTGACATCATTGCCTAAATCTGAATGCAGCCATCCTTCAGGGGGCATCTCAGACATATTAATTCATTAAAAACAGCTCACATTTCTAAATCCTAAAAAGGTTGGAGGTATGCCTTAAAAACCCAGACTCCAGGAATGGGCCGACCAGCACAAAGTCTCTGAGCTTGGAGTTATAGGCTGGTTTAAGTTTAAAAAATAAGTTGCATTGATAGTATGGGATGGGAGGCGGGATTAAAGAGGTATTCCGGGATTAATGATTACATTTATTTATTTAGACAATAGGATGTTGAACAATTTTCTAATGCACCTATTTAAATTTTTGCTTTGTATTGCATTGCAGACCTTTATCATATCCATACAGTAGCCTCTCCCTAAAGAAAAAAATGGTATGGCCCATTTTAGTTCTGTAACGCATCTATAGGAATGCTGAATAGGACTAAATTTGGCGTCAGTCATGTCAACCTCAAAAGTATCATGTCACCTAGCTTTCAATTAACTGACCAGGTATCTAAAAAGTGAATTGTAGTGTACTGAGGGGCAAAACATATTCAGTATATACAATATTACCAATGCAGCATGTCATGAGGTCTCTCAGTGTCTGTAGAAACAGATATGTGTGTGTTGTGTTTGTTTTTTAACACTAAACTTTATTAACAACATAATAACAACACCTAAAGAGGGGCAGCCATTTTGCAACATCACCTAGAAACAGGCAGCCATGTGAATATACACATTGATTTCGCTACTATAATAATCACAATAAAAATAATTATTCCAACACTAGTCCTATTTATTTATCCCATGGATGTGTCCCTTGTGCTGACCCAGTACATGTATGCAATACTGTTACTGAATGCCAGTGTACCACATGACTGATGCCATGTTTCAGTTAGGCCATGGATGCATTACACAGGACTAATATATGGACCATACCATTCTACTGCACATTGGGGTCAACTGTCTAGTATAAGAAATATATGCCTACAGAATTTAAAATACACATATATTAGAAATTTGTATGATTTCCTATAATATAAACAAATTAAACTAGAATATCCCTTTAAGGTTATTTCCACAACCTTTCGAAATCTGCTCATTTTTCCTTTAGTTGACTTTGCCTAAATGTTTTTGTAGTGTTCTCTTGTACCATGTCACATCTGATAGTAGTAAAATCTACTAGAAAATGTTAGGGTTCAGCCACCTGACCATTGCTAGTTCATGTTAGTGGATTGTTCCTTTATGAATTTAATGTTTTCCTATTAAATGTGGATGGTTACCTCATGACTAAGCAAGACCTCATGCACAGTGATATATTGTGGTTCTGTATAAGTTCTGACTTCTACAGATCTGTGATACATCACGTATAGAAGTTGGACCATACTGTACCTCCATATGACTCATTCAAAGATGTACATAGTTGATGCTCCATGACTGAGGTAATCACCCCTATAAGCATTGTTAGTGTCTGCAACTCTATGGAAGATGTATGACTCTCCGGTGTGCATGAACCCGGACTGTGACCAACCCACAGCATACTCATGTCCATTTCTTATTCAATAGATGTTCTGAAAAGCTAATGGTGTGCCTCCAGCAGTCTCACTTGCTTATGGGTTGCTTGCTAACACCCTCATAGTTACTATATCCACTGGCGCTCCTAATATCGTTGTATGGAGCTCTTGACATGGCAGTCTACAAGGCATTCTAGCATTGGTAATCTTCATTTTGATTACTGCAGTCCTTTCCTGAAAGCTTTCTTCTCTCTATAGAACTTAATCCATTAACTTTTACGAAATATTTCATATTTCTTAAGTCCAAAAGTATGCCTAGATATGCATTCCTCCATTTCTGTGTGTGATTTATTGCTACACAGTTGTGTATAATGATAATAAATGCTGCGTCAAAACATTCTGCAATCATTTTTAGCATGGGAGAAGAAAAATCAATGCATGGTAGAATTATGAAATGGCGCAGCATCTGATTTATGATCAGTTTATGAACCCAACCAGACAGCCGTTAGTCAGACCTCAGTTTCATGGCAGACGTTTATTCTTCAGGTAATAGCTGAAGTCAGTATGGGTCAGAAGTGAAGTTATTGCTTAGAATTGGTGAACACTGGCTAGCAAAAATTGGAATTTGGCCATAGTCTAAGGGTCATTTATACTTACAGAGAGTTGAGTGAGCGGAGGCCTTGGAAAGCATCAGGAGCTATTTCAGATATCTGGTTGTTGCTTAAATCACTGCAATTAGAAATTGTGATTAGACAACATTCAGATTGGAACCTCAAGTTAGATATAAGATTTTCAGTTATATTTAATTGATAGAGTCTTCTTCTGAAACACCATTGGGGGAATGGATCAAAGACTGGTGTAAGTGTTTGCACCCCCCTCCACCCCATGTATGTAAAGATATTATCAATGATCATAATAATTTCTCTATGGATAATTCAAGTGAACAAGTTATTGTTAAAGCTACAGCTACATGGAGACTTCTGACTTGTGACAGCTGCAGTCCACAGGAGTGCGTGCAATGCAAAGTATTCCTTTGGTCTCTAGCTGTAGCTGAAGTTGAAAAGTTGCACTATAAAAAGTCTTCACGTAGTCCTAGGCTAGAGTTTGACATCCCCTATGATAAATTGTGTCATTACTGTGAATTAAACACATCATGGTTTCTTAAAGGGAAGTATTGAAGTTGCACGAGTCATGGTAATGCCTACAATACCTAAATGATATTAACACCAATGGGTTGAAGAGGTTGTCCATTTCTTTACTATGCTATCCTCTGAATGGGCCATCAATAGCTGATGCTTGGGAGTCTGACGCTCCACATCCACACTGATCAGTTGTTTCAGTGTAGCTCTGGCAACAGAACTACTTGTGTAGTACATGTCCATTGTGTGGTGGAGCTGTTTACAGCAGCATTGCTCCCACTGAAGTGAATGAGAACAGTGCTGCTTTTAGAAACCTCATCTAGTGCACAAGGCATAGAGCTGTGTAATTCTGGCACCAACTTCCAGCACCAGACCTAACGAAGAACAACTGATCACTGATTGCGGAGGGTGTTGGACCTCCGCTGATAAGATATTAACAATAGGTTTTACCCCATTAAAGGATGATTTCACAAATGCAGTTTTGATACAGTTTTTTAAATGGAGTTTTTCAAGCCAATCTCAGGAACGGATGATACGATCATATTTGAAAATTTCTACTCTTCCAAGTTTTGCCTTCCAAAACTGAATCAAAAAAGCATCAACATGTGAAAGCACACTAAATACGTATCTGGACTCATGGAAAAGAAGTTCAGTTTTTGGACTCCACTGAACTACTACAGATGCAAACATTATCCTCAAATGACATTTCAGGACAATTATTAAAGATATATTTATGTTTTAATTTTCAGATTTGATCTAAGAGAAAAAAATAGTTCAGCAAAAAAAAATGAATAAATCATACTGCATTTTGTCTTCAAATTTACTTTCCTAGATACAAGACCAGCTTAGTCTTGGTGACTTGGTGAACTCCCGTTTTTTTTTTTTGTAAACTGGCTCCCGCTTTGTCATGCATAAAACCTTCTTCTATTATGTGCAGGTCTCTTAAATACTGAAAATGAAAGGACTTTACAAGGTTATCCTGCTGCAATACACTATTATTTTATGAACTGCTATATAAATTGATCTTTTATACATCTCCAAATGTTGACAAATTGCATCAATTTACACCTAACAGTAACTTACCTAGCTACTTTTATTGCAGGACTAATTCATGCCAACATGTAGGCAGAGCTGGCTTAATAAATAACAGTTAGGTATTGAATACCCATAAACCAACGTTACAGATGATTAACAGAAGAAGAAGACCCATGTCTCAAGCATTCTAACCATAATATTTGCCAATCAACCATCTGTGAAGAGCTCGCAAGGAATATTTTTGGATGCGTGTGACCATCATTAAGGTTCCAGTTTGGAATTATTACTTACATTCTCCTCAGCTTTTTATATGGTGAGAAAGCCCCCGGAGGTATGACCTTGATTGCATTTTGTTCTAGTCTCCTGCAGAGGAAAATAATGTTGAGAACATAACTCTTCAGAACTTGAGAATAGCTTTAAACTCATGGGATAAGGAATTGTTTCAACATAACTCAGTTCCTCATAGAACATATCACCAAGTCTTGATGATGATGCCTCCCTAATGCCTTCCATTTTCCTCACATTCACATATACATGTCACAATTAAATTATAGCCGAGTTAAGAAGTTCAAGACATTTTTACCATTCAGATCTGAGATTTCAATTGGTTGGATTAAATAATTTTGAACAATTTTTCATTAACTATTGTCTATTGATGACAGCCTCCAGTCTTTTACTGGGATGAATGATGGACTAGAAGAGAAACCATAAACCCCTTATTTTTTAGAATTGATAAAAAATAAAAACTTTTTTTGTAGGAATCGTATCTCTGAATATTCACTCAGTCTTCATCTAGGTGCCATTTCTAAATATTCATGGGAATGAAGAGGCTGAAACAGATCGTGTTTCATGGTTGGTTTCAAGAAAACAAAAAAGGAACTGTGGTTCTTAAAGATGATTTGTGAGGCGCTGAGCTCTGTACTGGATATCTGCCAGCCTTGTATTAATCTGAACAGCTGTAGGAAGAGATGTATTAATCCTACTGCACTTGATGTATACATGCATAGCCTGTGATGTAAACATTATCTGGAATGTTTTTTAGGGAAGATCTTGATCAAGGCCTGATAAGTAGTGTGCACTGTTGGCAGAAATGAAGTCATGAAACAGGTTCTTCCCCTTAATGAAATACCAAAGGATACTGAATACCAAGCAGGGATGTGAAAATGATGAATGTTTTTGGATACGCTTTGCATATTTTATGCTAGATATTTGGCTGCATGATGTTATATTGTACACCAAGGCACCAAATGCGTAATGCTACATAATGCCTTTTTCACATGGGTACCCATGTTTAGAATATTATATTCTGGATGCAACAGCCAGACCCCCCACCATAGATGTGTGAGTATGAAAAAATAAAAATGGGTATTATACAGGAGCGTAACTATAATTCATAGGGCCCTATAGCAAAATAAGATGGGATACCCACCACCTAGTGTATGAAACATTATAGCCAAAAGCCATCATATTGTTATTCCCCATAAAAAGGTACAATGTTCTTGAACCCCAACCTCTTGGCTCCATAGCAAGTGATATGGTTGCTGTGGCTATAGATATGCCCATACTCATGTCTGAATTAATTCAATTGTGGCAGATATTTTTGAAAAATTTTGAGCAACTTAAAATCGGTGAGCTGTCAGCTTTAAGTAGATCTAGCAGAAAGATTGGAGCAATGAATGAGGAGATCTCTGGATCCATGTGAGGTACAGGGCTGGTTCCAGCATTGGACTGGTCCATCAGTGTAACAGAGGATCCTCTGGTGACCCAGACTCTGATATCACAGTGGGCCCAAAAGGTGCAGGAGAAAAGAAACATTTGGAGCCAATAACTTGCCACAAGGATCTATTTCTTTCAATCAAAATCTATTAGACGTTATTCATGATTTGGGGTTTGGGCCCTGAGAATAATTTCCTCTGGTGGGCCCAAGGAACCTCAGTCTAACCCTGGCTGGTTCTAGTTTTATTAGAAGGAGACTGTCCTGTACTATATGATGTCTGGTTTTCATTTTTTACATTAATCATGGGATAACTCCTTTAATGACAAGTACTTTCTCGACAATCAAATGAGGTTGTGATTAAAAGTAAAGAAAATAAAGAGAGAGAAAAAGATCCTAAAAAAAATAAAAGAAAGCAAATAAGATCCTCATCCAAGTAGATTGCAAATAGGCCATGAATGCATAGAGATGGCAGAGGGTGATGATGATGATAATATGGAACTCAGATATTATAAACGACAGAAGAGCATGTCCAATTATACAACAAATGGGTCCAAAGTGATATACGAGATAAACAAAATAAAGGGGTTAGAAGTGGCACTGTGAGAACATGTCACAAGTGAGAGCCCATCAGTAGATGACAGACGGGTTACACCTTCAGGCTTCAAACTCTGTGGAGCAGAATAAAGTACAAAGGGAAGAGAATGATGGCTATTATTTCCAAGGATATAGCTCTATAATCATGACATGACTGTCTTAGTGATCGTATAACAGCAGAGCCAAGGCTCATCATCCTTGAAGCCTGCTGCAAGTGACACCATTCATCCCTTTATATATGCTTCTCAGAAGAAGAAGCCAAGGCGTGAAAACACTGTGTGTTCTAGCCTTAAAACTATCTGTCAAAAAATGCAGAATTCAGGAAAAGTACCATTATATATGACCTGGTATTAAACTGAAGCCTGCACATAAATATAATAATCATTCAATAAACCAGAAAGCTTTGCATTAAGTGAGATATGACCAGAGCTGTCGAAAAGCAGACATAGCAGTGATTCAAAATG
The DNA here is from genome assembly GCA_900303285.1 of Rhinella marina. Lineage (NCBI taxonomy): Eukaryota > Metazoa > Chordata > Amphibia > Anura > Bufonidae > Rhinella > Rhinella marina. Next base: position 312,402 of record ONZH01025454.1, on the reverse strand, counting down.
TAACCCACACAAGGCTGGAAAATGGGTTCAGAAGATACTTTTTTATATTCCAACTCTTCTTTTATAATGGAAGGTAATAACAGCTGTCATAGACATAGGGGGACATTTATTGACTCCTGTGCGCCAGAAAACTGGTGGTAAAAAGTTGCAAGGTTTGAAGCATGTCATGGATGCAGAAAATTTTGTGATTTTTTGGAAGGGGGTTCGGCAAGGTACATAGAACATCTACAGGATATACCGTACACTTTGATTGGTAGAGTCAAGCCAATAACATTGATGGCTTATCTTTCAATATTGATGGCTTACCTATTGAGCTGCTGTACCAGGTACAGACACATTTATATGTAGCTAAGGGGATGGAGAACTGCTTCCTCTTCATTCTTCATAGGCTTTGACCCTACCAATCAAACATGGATGGCCTTTTCTAAGGATAAACCTTTAATACCAGGCACAGCTACATTTGTATGCATGGTGCTATGCATTCGTAAAAAACAAAGAGGGTATAGGCTCACTGAAGTGCTGCATCCCTTTCTTTCTGTTACTCAACAAGGCTTGGACTGCTTACTTATCAAACATTCATGGTCTGTCTGGATATTAGCTATATCCAGACTATATGGACTTTAATAGACAGAGCCATGAACATGTCTGGTGACCTGTCCATTACAAGGGTGTTCTCAATTTGTAAAGTGATAGTAAATCCTAATTTATGCCACCACTTTATGATTGTTGGGGGCCTTAGAATGAAGATGCCATAGCACTGATTTAGTGCTGCATCCCTTTCAATGTTTTCCCTGCACAGCAGTGCTCCCGGTGAACAACTGTGAAGGGAACTGTAGCACGGGGCCATTTACTTGACCAAGTGGGAGGTCACCTCGGCTCCAGAAAAAACAGCTCTATGACCTCTCAATTTTAAAGATTAGTCAGATCTCAGAGGTCATACCCCCCACAATCATGAATTAATGGCAAATCCTAGTGATATTCCATCACTTTACAAGAAGAGAATACCTTGTAAATGCTCCCGTCTGGTTAAATAGAGGTCAGGAGCCTCTAATTGTGGAGGCCTCAGAGGTAAGACTCCCACCTGTTGTACATTGTTAGAATATAATACACAAGTGACAGCCTATGTCCATGGTTAATTACCTACACTGAGAGGAAGGTTATATTAGGACCTGAGAATATGATGAAGCAACACAAAATGATTATTAAGGCCAAATTATTCTTTTGTGTATTATATTTAATGTTGCATTGTGTTATTGAAGTTCTGTTTGGTTTTAGATCATTTAAACTCTGTGTATGTCTGAGCTATCCTATTCACATTCTGCTCCATATGAAAGCAGATATAAAAACCAGTATGACAAGAATTTTATTAGGTGCAATACATCATTGTCCTGACAAGGTATTCTGAACGCTAGGATATGTCGATTACACGGGGAGCAAGAAGAAATATATAATACGATATTATCCATCTAGGATTTCTTTGTCGAGTGAAATATGTTGGGACGGGATTTTTTATGGTTTTTCATATTCTTACATTTGGTAGTCTGCCGCAGTTAACATAAGTACTCTATATTAGATACAAAAGAAAGGAATGTAAGGCTGGATTTCTACTCTTTAATTCAAGCCAGCGGAAGGGTGTTGTATGGACAAGTGATCTAGACATAAGGCAGGGATGAAGTGACTACAACTCCTGTATAACAAGGCTAACGAGAAATGAAAAAGACAGTAATGGGTGTGTTCACACATGGCAGATAGATTTCAAATTTTCCATTGTGGAATTGTGGAGGAAAATCCACAATATATTACAGAACCAGCAAAGTGGAAGAGATTCTACCAAGCCTCACCCAGGCATTGCAGAAAAATATCTGCAGTGAAAATTGACCTGCTGCCAATTTAAGTTGCAGATTCTCCTCACAGATTTTACCCTTTGCAAAGCATAGGATGAAATGTAAAATACATCCACAGTAAAGACATAAACAAATCCAAACTTTGATCCACAGCAGACTTTTTCCGCTGAATTTAAGTTTCATGTGGATGAACCCTGAGAGAGTGACAGATAGAGGGACTCAGAAAAGAGAGTTAAATAGAGATGCACATGGCAGAGATGTGGAGTATGAAATTGGCACTCAATTATGACATCCAAAAATACCCATATAGATGTACTATAGGGTCCTAAACATCTCTAATTATAGGAAGGTGAATATGAAAGATACCAAGCACTCCCGATCAAGGCTCGTTTTCTTAAATAAAGGGAAACCCCAAGCAATTTGTCATTGCAATGATTACATCCATATCTGGTAAACTTGCCCTGAAATAGAAGGAATCCATTCGTATTTGAAAGAAATCCTTTCGAGATGAGGGGACAGAATCGGAAGGGACAGAAAAGACAGAGACTTGCATAGAAGAAAGCACTAGAGAGAGAGCGGTTTTGATAATTCACATTCAAAATGACATGGACTCCCATGGAGATCAATAAGTGATGAATGATAAGCAATGCATTGGTTTAGATACAGCTATGCGTCGAGGTGTACAGCTCAAAGGCTACACTATTAAAAATTCAGAACATCCACTTGTGACTCCTGATCTTCCATCTCTCTGCAGACATAATGCTCCGGGCTTTGCTTTGTCCATATAAATTCACTTGACTACTAAGCAGGTAAATCAAAGACACTTTAATAAAAGCTCTTCACAGCCCTTGCTGGAAACTAGAGGATGCACCATCTGGGCAACATAATTTAAAGCAGGAAAGGAAATTGAACCAACAGTGATCTTTGGTTGACATCTACGGTCTTCTTGCTTTTGCTTAACAAATACATTTTAACCTCTAGACTGCCTGTGTACAGCGAAAAACACATGGCAATATCACAACGAGATGTGCAAGTGACAAACTCAATTGTGTAGCATCTTGCATCTGCACCAGCTCCTTACACTATCACTGTACAGTCAGGTTATGTAGTGAGGTCTAGTACAGTTTTTGAAAAATAAGCATGCTATGTTATTATTTTTTCATTAAAGTTTTGATATATATTTTGGTACATATTCCCTGCCATTTTTTTACTGTAGCTGTTGGGCGAATGCTCATTTGGTGGACATCTATTCCACCTGACTCCCATACAAATGCATGCTCAGCTGGTCTTGGACAAGTATATACGTGTTCTCAATAGAGAGAGGGAAATAAGCTTCAGACAGAAAATTCAGTGGCATTGCCTTATCTCCCTTGTGTACAAAGGAGTTCAGCATGCCCGATCTTTAGTTCGTCTGACATTTGGGAGAGCTGGGACAACATTGCATTTGAGCCTCGAAAATGGCAGCATGACATCATGATGGAGGTCTGTCTGGCGCCAATGGTGACAGTTCTATGATGGATGTGACACCACTGTCATTATCAATATTCTCCTTCTGTGATGTGTATGGCGCCATTTAGACAATCCTAATACAAATGCAAAGTAAAAGCTTTAACCATTTGTGGACCGCTCATTGGCCATATCTGGGAGATCCACAATTACCTCTGCAAGAATGTTTCTGACCATCCTTACAGAGATGACAGCTGAGGAACAGAGAGCTCCCCACAGCGCTGTATACATGGAGCTCCGTGAGTACTTTGTATAGCGATCATGAAGAGGTAATGCCGCTAATTAAAGCTAATAATTAAAAAACAACCGTTACGGAAGGAGACATAATTTAAGCAAGAATTTTACCTGCACGCTGTGCTATTAAAGTGTGTGAAACTATGTGAAGAACAGAATATTTTTCCCTTTTTATCCATTTTTCCAGATAAAAAAATAAAAACAAATACATGCTAAAAAATGATAGAAACATAATGCCCCATGTATGATATCACCAAAAAGAAGAGCAAAACATTTTCAAGTCATGTGCTTAAAAAAAAAAAAAAACAACAACAAAAAAAAACCCAGAAAATATATGTGGTCAGGAATAGGGTAAATGGCCTAATCTTGAACTGGTTAACTTGCCCTTATCTATCAAAATGAATCAATGAATGGTTCATTCAGCTAAGCAACCTTTTTGCTGAGAATAATGCCTTGACTAATTTGTTATGTCATCTCTGTAGGGTAGTTCTGATTTGCCCATTATATTATTCATTTTGATAAATGAGTGAATATTTTAACCAGTGACATAAACAGGCACACACCAAAGATAAAAAATGAGGTGGCTTTTAGGTGCTGCTTGATGCCATCACATCACAGCAGGTAAATCATTTCCATGTCTTGAGTACATTTTCCACATACTTGCATGATAACATTAGAACACCTGTAGAAACTACATCCTGTTCAGGTTCTCACCACTTATTCAGTTGAAGACAAGACTAACCTGAGATGTGCCCCATCTCTTCAGGGGCCCCATAATAGCCTCATGGACTGCATTTGTAGTGCGTACTAATGTGGTTCTGACTGTATTCACTATACCTACATATGTCTATTTGCATAACTATAAAGGGGCTTTTCGATTTCGACACCTGCTTTCACTGTGTTGGTCCTTTGGCGACAAGTTGCTCACAAGGGAATCTCATTGCTGTGAGAAGTGCCCTTGATCAGTTATAAAGTTCAATGTTCAATCTGAAATATTACATGGTGTCCATTGACATCCATGAGCACCCACTAAGTGTAATGGATATCAGAAGTCCTTCGTATATTTTTGTCCTAGCTAGGTACTATTAATGGGCTGGCCTAAAGCACACATGCTATATGTTTCAAAAAGTCTTGTAGTTGACTGTACACAAATAAATTCACTGTACACAAGAGATACAAGTCAAAACCTTACATTTCTGTTATAGTCTCAGGGAGGTTGGTCGGAATCTCAGTTAAGCCTTTTCCTCGACAGTCCACAACATTATTACTGCAGGTACAAGCAGCTGGACAGTGCAGGACACTACAGGAGGACACCATGAAGGACTGCTGACCTGCAGAAGAAATAGATCATTCACATTATTGTACAGCAACTATACAAGAAATTCTCTCCGTGATGCTGAACTGAAAGTTTTCAAATGTGGATTATCGGGAAGCTAAAAATATTCTTTTGCATTTACACAAAGCCAAGTGTACCCTTGCTATGGAAATGCTAGATGAAAGAGGATTTAAGTAAGAAAAAGAGACTTGCCTTCATCCTCATCTGAAAGATATGTACAAGGAAAATAAACAGAAAAAACACAGTCAATTGTGATTTTTTTTGTTTTTGTAGACGCTATTATATGAATACTGGGTGGAATGTTCTTGTAGATCATGTTTAGACAACCAAAAACCCAACTGTCTTATATGTCTTTACAATGGCCGTACGCTGCCTTTATGCTTTGTGTATGAGTAGTACGAAATGCAAAAATAGAGATCAAGATTTTAATTTCCTACAAATTTGTAAAAACTGTTGAATTTATGAAAATTCTTGTATCAAAGTTTTACATGGCCATAATGTTTAAATTTATTATATTAATGATATGTATCTGTCGTATAAAATTGATATGTATTTGAAGGTCTAATTTATTAAGTTACTGTTTGGCAGAGGAGAATCATAGCCATAAGATTCTTAAGATTATTACATCTCAAAATAACCAGTGACCAATTTTTTAAATTTCATTTGTAATATAAAACATAACCAACACCTTCCATCCTTACCATTGCATATGAATTCTCGCTTCTGAACTTCAGCAACATTGTGTCCTCTCAGGTGAGTGGGTCCCATGCACTGTGTGTACAAGCCAACGCGGGATCTCTGTCGCAACCAGTCAGATAACCACGCCAGGTTACAGTCACAAAATAGGTTATTGGAATGAAGTCGACTGTGGGAAACAAAAAAAATAAAATAAAATTGCATTTCAAAAATATATTAAAGCAAAAATTCTTACAATGTTCTGGAACAAAAACACTGAATAAACAAAACAATATGCATTTTATTTGTGATTTGCTAATAGACTTTAGTAAAGAAATCCATAGCAAATCCCTAGAAAAGTAATGAGAAACAGGGCCGTGTTTGCCAACATCAAAAAATGCAGTCTGTCCAGTTTTGTAATTTCTTTACAGTCGGTAAAGAAAATCTACTAAGGTTTCAAACTAGTTGCAGATTCTGTAGCTAAATAGCTGAACAAAAGCAGGGTTAAAGAAAGAGAAAAAGAAAAGACAAAACAAGTCTCAAGTAAATTGCTCTATAGGGGCAGCGTACTGACAGCAAGAGTGAAAAAAGACCCATAAAAGATTTGGCTCCCAATTAGAAATATCACTAAGTCTTGCTTTATTAGTCTCTATAGAAACTGGCTGCAAAGTCCTTTTAACAGGTCACATTCATTTTCTACTGAACAAGGCAGAAAAATAATTCAATATAAAACATCCCCTTGTATCCTTTTTCTGATTTCCTCTCTTTTTGTTTAATCAAAGAAAAGGGGATTAGTTGCTTTTAGCCCATCGGGGCCTATGCTCAATATGGCGGTTGAAATTAAAGGATGTAAGTGGCGACACAAAGACGTTTGCTATTTCGAGATGGGCACAAGATCATGGCCAAATTCCAAGGGGAAGATTACATTTACAAATTAAGACGCAGTTTAGGCAGCGCTTTACAGTAGTTTCTCTTAAATCGGAAACATTGATATATTCTATCTTTATTCTGATTAAGAAATATTTAATATTTCAACGATCTCCATTGAGAATGAGAAGGATTTATTATACTCTTCCTTCAGTATTCCGATTTTGTAATATTTAACATTTCAACATTCTCCATTGATTTCTTCAGCCTTATGGATGCTAAGATCGAATTAATAATACTTTGGCGATGGCATTTATCATGTAGAGAAAGTGAATACAAGGCACTTACTAATGTATTGTGATTGTCCATATTGCCTCCTTTGCTGGCTTGAAGCATTTGTCCATCACATTATACACTGCTAGTTTTCAGTGGTTACGACCACCCTGCAATCCAGCAGCGGTGGACGTGCTTGCATATTATAGGAAAAAGCACTGGTATCTCTGGTGGCCAGCGCACATAGGCAAGCATGCAGAGCAGCTCCCATTCCAGCCACCTCGTATCTACGCTGCAGCGGTGGCTTTAACCGCTGGAAACGAGCAGTGTGTAATGTGGTGGAAAAATTAATCCAGTTGGCAAAGGAAGCAATATGGACAATCACAATACATTAGTAAGTGCCTTGTATTAACTTTTTCTTCATGATAAATGCCAATTTCTGAAGTAAGACATCCCCTTTAAGGATAAATAGCTAACTATTTGCAAATTTCACAAGATGAAGAATCACCCTGACATTCGACCACTCAGCTCTTCATTTTTATCTGTAATGGACATTAAAACACACAACTCCATCTCTATGGCTAATTTCATGTAACGGAGTTTGTCACAGAGTCTTTTCACTTTTAATTAGGTCTGTAATAAAAGACTAAGATTTACCAATTGATCATATGTGACAGCCAATCAATGTCCGTGTACCTAAATGAAATGTGACCTACCTAATATGTCAAGGCAGTCTTGACTTATTTGGAAAGATGTCATTGACAGAACTAGAAGACCTAACAAAAAAAGTTTTAAAATGATGTGTACAATCTAAGATTATTTTTCAAGGTTTATTCTATTGGCAGATAAGCCAAATAATAAAGAAAAAAGGAACTTGAGATCAAGAGATTTTTACGCATAGTCTTCTATTTGTGTTAGAAAATATCCTATTTTTTATTTTTTCATCATTTATTTTTGCACTCATTTTACTATCTTGCATTTTCTCAAAGCTAACTACCTACTCGGCGTTGTTATGGGAAAAAAGATCAATCAAGATAATTAATAAAAATGTAATTTACTAGTAAAAAAAATACAGAATATATTTTTGAATTTCAGCCATCCAATGCACTAGAGAGCTAAAAAAAATTACAGTAATGGTAAAAAAACATTTCCTGCACTAAATTTTAATTTCCTTTACAACAGCATGATTAACTTGATTCAGGAAAATACACAACACACACTTGAGATCCATTAATAACAATCTTACTTACAAAATTCGAAGCTTTGGCATGTGGTTGAAGCTCGCCACCGAAAGTCGAGTGATGTTGTTATTGTTGAGGGTGCTGTAAAACATGAAAGGGATGAAGTTAGATCAAGAAAAGCAACAGCAAATTTGTAATAGAGTTGTGTATTTTATTTTTTGACAGCTTAAAGTTTAATGCTCAATATGTTTCCCCAGCATTGTGTAATTGTGCACAACAACCACATTAATTGCAGCCAACCCTAAAAAAATATATTGTTGGATTAACCTAAAGTATTTGAAAGTCTGCACTGCGTTTCCCACGGGCATTTTCTACGTACTTAATGTGCTGCTAATGAAAACTGTAGCCCAATTAATACAGCGCTTAGTAACAGAGCACCATCAAAGCACTCAAAAATGAGATACATTTTGGGAATGATAAGTCAAAACAGGGTCACAATATATTACCGCAACTTCTAACAAAAAAGTCGCTATCTATGATTACTGTTCTTACTCCAAATTGTGATGTTATATCGAAGGACATATCACAGGTGGTTAGGATAAGAAGGCTTACGTTCATTGAAAATGTGTGATTGCTAAGAATTTCTTACACAAAGATATGCTGTAATGCATTAACAATTCCTTAGGATACATTACAGGTGGTTAAGAAACTAATTTTAATTTAAATTTTTGGATTAATTGGATGAAAAAAATGAAAAATAAAAAGCATTTTCCATTCATTGTAATACAATACATTTGTCTCTGTTTTGTTGAAAAGATCAGATGAAAAAGATTAAAAATTGTAAAAATTCAAATTAGTATTAGTATCATTGGTATTGAAATTCCCCCAAATTTTCTAACATTTTCAGTCAAAATTGAACAAACTCATTTATCAAATTAAAAAAAACTAGTATATTCCTATAGAAGTAACACAGCAAGAGAAAATAAAATAAAGCAAAATATCAGTATATGTCTCAGTAATCCTCAAACACTTGCCTTTGATTTGAGTAATCATATTTCCGCTTCTTTGTAGGTAAGCAATGTATAGAGGCGCTTCAGTGGCGGACCTTGTCCCACAGGCAGGAATGCGCATTGTGCAGGGAGAGCGGGAGTGTGTCTTCCGCTTATCAAGGGTGGACTCGCCCTTAAAATTTGTAGACTATTCCCGTCCTCCACTCCTTAAACATGTCCCTCCCACTAACGTCAGCAGATTTTTATGAGTCGCAGTGGGCGGGTGTGCGGGCACATAAATCCACCCACTATATGCTGCAGTAATTTTTCAAGTCAATGTCTGACAAATATTTAAAACAGTTTCTTGATCCAGGGTGATTTTTATCAAAATTTATCATCACCATAATACAAAATTCAGGTAAAATATAAAATTAAATCAAAGGTCTTAAAAAAATACAAATTAACAATCAAAATAATGTAACGGAGTGAGATGAAATGGGTTTTGTAGTTATTTCAGTTTTTTTTAGTCTTACCTAAACTCATGGCAGCCATTTTACCACAAGTGTGCTGCAGTATAATATAACTTGAATAAGTTGGGCTAACAAGTAGACAGATTTTTGTCCTTGATAGTCATTCTGTAATTTAGTAATTTTATATTTTATATGATGTCTACCACAGCCACACCATTTATACTATAAATACTTAACATCTATTTCTCGCTAAGAATCTTGTATTTGGCCCTCATTTTCATAGCAATTTTATGTTTCCTGTTCTAACACAATGCCAACAAATTACAAAGTGCTGTACAGAAATTGACATCACTCTCATCCGTCCCTGTCAGTAATGGGGTCCCCAATCTAACTTGGCCCACACCGGGGCCAATTTCCTAGAAATGGAGGTCATTTGTTAGTATGTATTTGGAGTATGGGAGGAAATTGGAAAATTTAGAGAAAACCCACACAGTTATGGGAAGAACATATAGACTCCATATGGCCAAGACAAGCCAACGCTGACTGTAATGCTCACTGCTGAGCTTTTAGACAAAGGCTATTCCATGAGCACGTAGCTCATACCAAGATGGGCAACCAAAAGGCCCCAACTAGAGATGAATGAATTGAGTTTATAGACAATTTTTTTTTTTTAAATGTAAATTTTATAGAATTAGAATGTCTTGTGTTTTGTCTCGAAAGAGAGAGACCAGAATCTTATGAACAGCTTTTCAGGGAGATTTGATGTAGGTAGAATCGACTTGAGTCCAAATCGGATGAATTGGACCAAAACAATTTTTTACATTTTTTTTAGAAATTCTCTCACTAGTCCTAACTCTTTCTTTCATGTTTTAGTATGAAAGATGGTATAAAACCACAGTTAATATTAAAATGTAGCCTTGTGTCTTTTTTCAAGGATATGACTGAATGAACTATCCTTAATATGGTTTTGACCCTAGTGGCAATTATTTTGGATATATCACTCAGTCGTATAATGTAGAGGACTCACGGACAACATATGACTGCCAGTTAGGCAACAATGAGTTAGTGGACACTATAAATAAGATTTTACTATGATCAAGTCTAAAAAAAAACATAATTTTATTTTATTTTTCTTTTATCTTTTACATTCACTCTTTTTATTGAAGTGCATTTAAGAATAGAAAGAAACTCAAGTTGTCATATTGGACACACCCGGTAGGCATCTTTTCTATTATATAAGTACCCTAACAAGAACCTGAGGAGATAAACGGAAATTTGGAAGTTCAACGCCACTCTAACATGTCAGTAAACGGTGAGAAATCCACCTTCTTCCACACCTGATTGGACAGTTGTGAGGCAATATCTTGCAGTACAAATTAGTATTACAAATAGTATTACTTTTCTTTCTTTGTCAATGTTTTAATCTTTTTTAATATTATTGTGTTTTGTTGCCTAAATTAATGTAATATTCACAGAAAATCAATTTTCTTCATTTTAAAAATGAAAAAAAAAATGTTCAGTAAGGTCATAATGGGATTTTACTCAAGAGACTTACAGGGATAGACTGAATGTGCAATGTAAAACAAACCAGGTTTCGGCAATCTGAGATACAATATGAAACATACAGGACTATGAAATTTGCAAATAAATCTTGAAATAAGTCATAACTCATGATGGTTTTATGTGAGCTTTGGAAACCTCTTTGTGCCGGTTTAATTTAGCGAAACCTTGGAACGTATTTTTCTTAACATAAAAGGTTGTATGTGTAGTTTATGAAATAATTATTGAAGCTGTACTATTGCAGATACTGTTACTTTGCAGCAAAACCCAAATTTCAGATTTAATTTTGATTTTCAAAACAGAACTTTCTTTATTCTGCATATGTTTTAAGATTCTTTTCATAAAAGTACGAGCAACCTTTGGCGTGGGCAGATGAATGGTACACGCATTGCTCTTGATTGCCATCTTTTTAGCCAGTATCCGCTATATCAGTCGTATGCTAATGTGTATGGTTGTGTATTGCAGCACAGACAGACAAACAGACATAGATAGATAGATATATAAATCCACAGATAGATATATAAATAGATGGATAGATAGATAGATAGATAGATCGGCAGCACAGAAAGACAGACAGATCGATAGACAGACAGATCGACAGATAGATAGATAGATAGATAGATAGATAGATAGATAGATAGATATAGATAGATCGGCAGCACAGAAAGACAGACAGATCGATAGACAGACAGATCGACAGATAGATAGATAGATAGATAGATAGATAGATAGATAGATAGATAATAGATCGATAGATAGATAATAGATCGATAGATAGATAGATAATAGATCGATAGATAGATAATAGATCGATAGATAGATAGATAGATTTTAAAAAAAGAGGCAGCATTCCAAATTCCATGGTGGTGAAAACATTAGAGTCTTTTTATTCACCCATGCAATGTTGCAGACCAGCTCAATGGGGCCTTTCTCAAGCCATATGGAGAAAGACCCAATTGAGCAGGGCTGAAACATTGCATGGGTGAATAAAAAGACTGTAATGTTTTCACCATTTGGAGTGCTGCCTCAGTTTCTTTTTAATGTAATTAGCAGGACATTGTCCTTGAGTCCTAGACTGATAGCACCTGCCAATTTGGAGCTGTGCTTCTTTCTTCTGAAATGATAGACAGATAAATAGATAATAGATAGATAGATAGATAGATAGATAGATAGACAGATCGATAATAGATAGATGATAGATAAATAGCTAGACAGTAAATATTAGATAGATAGAGATAATAGATGATAGATAGATAGATAGATAGATATTAAATAGATATAAATAATAGATGATAGATAAATAGATAAATAGATAGATAGTAGATATTAGATAGATAGATAATAGATAGAAGATAGAGAGATAGATAGATAGTAGATAGTAGATAGATAGAGATAAAAGATGAGATAGATAGATAGATAAAGATAGATAGATAGATAGATAGATAGATAATAGATACAGATAATAGATGATAGATAATAGATAGATCGAAGATAGATAGATAGATAGATAGATAGATAGATAGATAGATATGAGATAGATAGATAGATAGTAGATAGATAGATATAGATATGAGATAGATAGATAGATAGATAGATAGTAGATAGATATTAGATAGATAGATAGATAGATAGATAGATAATAGATAGATGATAGATATATAGTATATATTAGATAGATAGAGATAATAGATGATAGATAGATAGATAGATAGATAGATAGATAGATAGATAGTAGATAGATAGATATAGATATGAGAAAGATAGATAGATAGTAGATAGATAGATAGATAGATAGTAGATAGATAGATATAGATATGAGAAAGATAGATAGATAGTAGATAGATAGATAGATAGATAGATAATAGATAGTAGATAGAAGATAGATAGATATAGATATGAGATAGATAGATAGTAGATAGATATTAGATAGATAGATAGATAGATAGATAGATAATAGATAGTAGATAGAAGATAGATAGATATAGATATGAGATAGATAGATAGTAGATAGATATTAGATAGATAGATAGATAGATAGATAGATAGACAAACTGATCGATCTATATGTAGTAGAGTTAAATTTCCACTCCTTAGGCCGAATTACTATATAGTCAATGAGCAGTGCATACCGTGTAATATTTGGGGCAACTAATTTTCCTAGGACTCAGGAGGTTCACGCTAACCGCTACCTTAAACCAATGAACTTGGGATATCATAAAGCCAACGCTTAGCGTGTTCACCACATAGAGGTCACATAAATAGAGAAGATTACGTGAGTTTGCCCGCACTTTCTCCATGTGAACTGGTCAGTAATAAATATATTTAGTAGTGTCTGATGATGAAAGGTTGTAATATTTACTGCGTTCTGTGACTATATAGGGCTACTTTTCATGAATTTTACAGGTTTATAAAAAATATTGCATCCTGTCAAATATATATACACGCATGGATCAGATCTGGGACATACTGTACGCAGAAGAATCTCTACGTGCTGGACGTATATCATGTACGTGTATGTGATTCATAATGAGCCATACCTTAATAAGTTTTTGGTTTTGTTAGTACAGCATAAAAAAAATTCATAATTGTCTCTTACCCACATGGGGTAGGTCTAAGTGAATGAATTATGACAAGTCCCGACGCTGCCAATTTTGTATAAAAGTTAAAAAAATATCTATATAACCTTTTACTAATATAGTGAATATACTGATCTAAAATCCTATAAAAGATGTTACAGAGAGATATACCGTACCAAAAACTGAGAGACATGGACAGAAACAATAGGCATAAAGGAAAACCGAAGCGATCGATGCTATGGGTGTAGCGCATCAATCTCTGCATTACTAAAGATGGCGCATACGAGGCATCTGCAATGTACGCCATTGCGGCATTCCCTCCCCCAGCTCTTTCAGGCGTGGCTAGGCTGACGCCATATGATAGTATAAATACATGGACTGGACAGATCTTTACTACAAGTCTGGGGTGACACCTTTCTGGAATAATGAAGACAGTCGTATTGTAGAAAAGACCCCTTTAATACATGGCCGCCCTAGTATATTATTACTGTTATATAGTGCCATCTATATCTATACTTTACCAATATATGCAAGAAATTATACGCAATTAGTCAGTAAGTTGGATGAAGTGAGATTTAATACTAGAGTAATTGGACAGGGTGGCTCAGTGGTTAGCAGGTGCCTTACATCCAACCTATGACAACCTCTGTATGTTCACGTGGGTTTCCTCCCACACTGCAGAGACGTAATGATAGGGAAGTCAGATTGTGAGCTCCGCTGGGGACAATATATGGTATTTAAAGCATTACAGACTATGTTGTAAGCGTGGGAGACAGAGTAACTTGATGATTTATCTTTAGGAGAAGAGGTACAATTATAAATATGGAAGCAATCAAGAGACATGTATTGTATTATTTTTGTTGTTTTTGTGTTTTTGCCCTTCTCTCTATTTATTTTTGTTCCTTTTTCACTCTTATTTTTTTCGTATACAGATTAGAATGTTATGCAATGAAACATATTTGCCAATAAAACAAAATATTTATAATACCAAAGCAAAACATGATATAGAAATAGACACACGGTAACAACGTGATGATACCGAGCAGGGATCGACTTCCCAGACACTGTAGCACAGCACATACAGACAAGCTCATACACAGACGCTGCTTCTTCTACTGATCCCAAGATATAAGATGTACTCACAGCACTTCCAGGTCGCGCAGGGCTCTGAAGGCTCCATCTTCGATGCAGCTGATCTGGTTAAAATCCAGTTGCCTGTGAACAGATGAAGAGGGATCTACTTAAGACTCGTGTACAGAGCTAGGCCTCCCTAACTAGCAGCTCTTCGCCACGCACAGAGCTGAAGCCCTTCTGCTGCTGCTTCTGCTGCTCGGGACAGCAACAGTAGCTCTGCAAAAGCTCTAGTAAATAATAACTGCACCTTATATTAAATGCCAAAGGAATGCAATTTCATTACTTCAAGTAAAGCCATCCATTAGAAGCTCTCAGCGTCATCTCGCTGAAACAATTTCATTAAGGTAAAGGGACTGTAAATCACTTAGTGTCACATGCATCCCCTCAGTGACCTAACCGAATCCATTTATCAGAGGAGCCAGCTGCATGTTAATTTTACTATCTTTGGCAAGAAAGGGGAAGATGCTATTCTTGTTTAATATGGCCTCTTTGCTTTAAGCCCCTGCGCTGTTTCCTTTGTCAGGGACAAGTTCAGTCCAGCTGTCAGGGGGAGTATTTTTAGCCCAATATCCAATGTAGGAAGCCATGATACATTTAAGGTCAGAATATGAATAGACCTCTCCGGGGTAGAATGAGGTCTCTTTAATCTATTTCATAATCCATCTCTACAGAATATCCTCCAGTGACTCAGTGTCTTGGGAAATAACAATAGTGTACAGTTTGTCGCAGTTATCCGCTGACGTCATCCATCAGATGCAATAATATGGAGATGGAATCAGGTGAAAGCGGATAGGAGTAGTTGATGAACTTCAGACAGTCATATCTCTGTGTTTTTGTGAATTACGTTAAAAGAACAGGGTGCTAGAGAGACTATTACCTTCTTATAGGTGTATGCAGATGCATGATATCGATGAGTGATCAAGAAACTTAAAGGAGTTTTCCAGGATTTTACTAGTGATGACCTAGCCTCAGTGTAGGTCATCAGTATCTGATCGGTGGGGGTCTGACACCCGGGACCCCCGCCGATCAGCTGTTTGAGAAGGTAGCGGTGCTCACAGTTTACCCAGCACAGCGCCGTACATTGTACAGCGGCTGCACTTGGTATCGCGCTCAGCCCCATTCACTTAAAAAGGGGCTAAGCTGCTACTAGGCCCCATGACCAATTAACAAGACGTCAGCGGCCTAGGAAAAGCTAAGAGAAGGCCGCGGCACTCACAGGAGCGCTGATCGGTGTTGGACCCCCACTGATCAGATACTGATGACCTATACTGAGGATAGTTCATCAGTAGTAAAATCCCAGAAAACCCCTTTAAAGTAGTGGGTTAGTGGGTCGGAGTGGGTTAACGTAACAAACTCTCCAATTCTCACCTGACTAAAGCCATTGCTGTTCATCGGCTGCTCCAGTCCCTGCATCTCTCCACTTCCTGGTTTCAGGTTCGACACACTGGAAATGGGTTTTACTTCCTGTTTAGCCACTTACTGGCTGAAGCGGACAGCTTTGTGATCCTTGATTGGCTGAGCATCAGTTCATGCCATTTCCAGCATGTAGAGCTCAGGTCAGGAAGTAGAGAGGAGTGCAGACCAGAGCACTGGCCAAACAGCATCAGCGGGGGATTGGTGAAGTGAGCAATGATGGTTTTTTACTGTAACCCACTCCGACCCCATTTTTAATCAAAATCGTTAGTGTTGAGCAAATCAAAGTTCACAAAGTGGGCTTTGATCCGAATTTCAGGGAAAATTCAATTTGCTGTGAAGCTGAATTTCTCTGTACTTCATGGTAACGAATTGATTTTCCTTGAAATGTTGGTAAAAAATAAAAAAAAACATGCCTATTTCATTTATTTCAGCGCACAGAGGCTGCTGCAGCCATCTTGCTTGAAGATCCTGCGTGAAATCTCGTGCACGGTGATGTATTACATCACCATGCTGGCCGATGTGATGCAGTCAGATTTCGCTCTGGATCTTCAAGCAAGATGGCAGCAGTGGCCGCTTCGCGCTCAAATAAATTAGTTAAAGGGGTATTCTCATCTCACAAATGTAGTTTGTATAGTTAGATATAGCCATACCAATATTATTACTAATAGAATGTATTTATATAAAATGAACCGTTTAGAAGATTTCCCTATTTGTATATCCATTGTCCCACACACATCAGTCAGGCCGTTGCCCCTAGTTACGACCACCGTGGCCATGTAGTAGTGGAGGCCGGCTTGCTCCTTTTCAAACCCGCTCTGAGGTAACTGCTGTGTTGTGAACATACATTGCATGACCATGCGGAGACACATCTTAGGGTACTTTCACCTCTGCGTTTTGGACGCTACCAGTCCAATGGTCAGGATCCATCCAAAACGCAGTCTTTATAAATGGATCCTGCTCCATAGAGATGAATTGATCTTGGAACAGGATCCGTTTCTTTGCGTTTTGGAAGCGCAGACAAAAATACTACAACCCTAAGATGTGTCTCCGCATGCTCATGCAACGTGCGTTCACAATACAGCAGTTACCTCATAGTGGGATTGAACAAGAGCAAGCCAGCCACCACTACTACATGGCCACGGTGGCCGTAACCAGGGGCAACGGCCTGACTGATGTGTGTCGGACAATGGAAATACAAATAGGAATATCTTCTAAACGGTACATTTTATATAAATACATTCTATTAGTAATAATATTGGTATGGCTATATCTAACTATACAAACTACATTTGTGAGATGGGAATACCCATTTAAGTCTGATTTTATTTATTTATTAATTTTTTTATGATCAACCCCTAAAATACACACTGATGAAAGCGGCATCTAAGGGTTCAAAGACAGGGGTGGCACAATCGACGTTCCCTGTCATTGCGCCCGCTACTTACAAAAAATGAGGTTCGTGACAAAAAAATTCATATGGAGTAAAATATATATGGCAGTATCTCTGAAACAATCGTTCACCATATGATGATTTGCTCAGTTGCTGCTTGACCATCAACCAACTTCTATCTAATGTGATGATCACCTTAAAGCGGTTTTCCAGAAGTAAAATATTAAAGGGGTTTTCCCATCTTGGACAAGCAAGCGCGGCCCGGCTCCCATTCATTTCTATGGAGCCAACGGAAATAGTCGAGCCAGCACTCGGAGGGCGGACGCGCATGCGCAGTGCGCCCTCCTTCTCTTCTGGGGCCGCGTTCTCAATATAGGTGCAGGTCCCAGCGGTGGGACCTGCACCTATAAGACAATGGGGGCATATCCTAGCGATATGCCCCCATTGTCCAAGATGGGAAAACCCCTTTAGTGACCTATCCACAGCATAGGTCATCAGTATCTCATCAGTGGGAGTCCAACTTCCAACACCTCTGCCAATTAGCTGTTTGAAGAGGACGCAATGCTCCAGTTAGTGCAGTGACTTCTTCCTAAGCCAGTGATGCCAGGTTCATCTGTCACATGGCCTGGTCGCATCTCAGTCCCATTCAAATGATGGATGCAATACTAAGCACAGTAACTAGACAATGTATGGCACTGTGTTTGGTATGCTGGCAGGAGGTAACATTCCTCACCAGAACTCCGGAATGCTGAGGGAATCAGCAAAACCACGCAACCAGAGAAGCTTGATTTACTAAAAAACACAAAACCCCAGGGGCGCACCACCAATAAGGCCAGGTGAGGTGGTAAGTCATAGAGATAAGTGGGGGCAGGGCTGTGGGAATATCTCTCTATATTCAACTGTATCACAGTATGACTTAAACAGTAGGGCTGGAGGGTTTGGTGCCTTGTCAATTTTCGCCTCAGGCAGCAGAAAGACCAGGTGCTCCCCTGAAATCTCCCAGCATCCCTTGCTGGTTAAGTATCTACATGTTGCTGGTGTGTGTCTTCCTAATAAAAGGCACTGTACAATTCTAGCGTAATTGCGATCTGTGACCTGTCCACTGGGATGACATACAAGACTCATGGAGAGAGTCTGCAGCATCAGGTCTCTGCCTCTACTTCCCCATCCAGCTTGAACGTCAAGGATCCAAGCCTGCTTGAAGCCCTTCTGGAAACCCCCCCTAAGACACAGCATCATTGCTGACATCACGTCTACAGGTCGGGGTCCAGGAGAATGAGCAGAACACCGCCATGTGTCTAATGTACACGTGGTGTCATCAGCAGTGGTGTACATAGAGAAGTAAGGGCCCCATAGCAAGGATCATACCAGGCCCCCACACAGGACAGAAGGGTTTCCACCTAAACCCTTTTCAATGACCCTTGGGCCATTTTTCCACTGCCTCATTTGCCTCAGTTGTTCCTTTAGAGGGTAGAGTCCTGACCAAGTTTTCACCTCCAGTAGAAGAGGGGATGATCCCAACTAAGACTGGGCCCCCTCTTGCCCTGGGCCCCATAGCAGTCGCATGGTCTGTCGCTATGGTAGTTACGCTCCTGGTCATCAGCGTAAAATGTCATGTGACCGCACTGGAGTGCAGAAAAATGGGGCATTACAGATAAACTATCTCTGTTAGGGCTCATACACACAAACGTCCGTTCCGGGTTTTTTTTCGCGGACCGTATGGGGAACTGTTCATTTCAATGGGTCTACAAAAAACGGAAGTTACTCCGTGTGCATTCCATTTCTGTATGTCCGTTTCGCAAAAGAATAGAACATGTCCTATTATTGTCCATATTTCGGACAAGGATAGGACTGTTCTATTAGGGGCCAGCTGTTCCGTTCTGATGGGTGGAGGGGCCCTTTAATTCCTCTGCCGGTTCCCATACTATGGACTATACTGACGGTATAATGCACTGCACAGCTGCTCTCCATGTATAATGCTCCCTGGCCTCTTCATTGCTCACAATGTGAAGAAAAAATGCTATAAATACTGTAAGAAACCAAATTGTGGCTTTAATACATTTCCTATCCAAGTTGGTGACTGTAACTGCGCTCGATTTAATAGTTTAATGTTGTGGGATCTCAGGAGACCTGCAGCATCAGAACATCCTGGAAGTGGAGCATAAAATGGAGAAGACCACCCCAACACAGCAGGTGGTGTTTTTATTGAAACTGTTATTTTTTATATGTTTGGCATTTAGCGCAGAATTAATAAAACATTTATATGGTGGTTTCCTTGCAAATTCTTCTTAATTACAACCTCGCACTATTGGAATCACATGAGCGGGATATATTATAGCAGACATTTTGTTTCCGTATACTTTAGAAGATGGATGCTCAACGTTCGGCCCTCCAGCTGTTGTAAAACTACAGGTCCCATCATGCCCTTCTGTAGGTTTATCCAGGGATACTGAGAGTTGTAGTTTTGGAGGGCCACTGGTTGGGCATCGTTACTGCAACTTGTTGGGCCTTCGATATTATTTGTCCTTAAAGAAGAACTCCCGCAAAAATTTGTATTCTCTGACCTGTTAGAAAGGTGCATGATATAATCTGTAGTGATTGTCATTTTCTTATCAGTGACTGTTTCTGTGAGTAAAAACCTCTCTTCTTATTGTAGCTGGGTCATGTGACCAACTCCCTGACCTCCAACTGACCCAGGACAGCAAGCCAGTCACTGCTCTATTCATTCCTATGGGAGCCTCACTTTCAGTCTCATAGGAATACATAGAGAATTAGACTTCCTGTCCACACATAAGTCTATGTGTGAGTTGGTGGGTCTAATTGCTGGTCACATGACACAGATAAGAAACTTCAGGATGATATAAGTCAAAAATACAGACACTGGTAAGAAAATGACATTCACTACAGATTATATCATGTACATTTCTAGCAGGACAAGGAATAAAATTTTTGTCGGGAGTTCTTTAAAGAGGTTGGCCCAGGATATGCCATCATAGTCAAATACGTAGGGGGAGGTCCCACTCTTATCTCTAGAACGGGGCCCCCAAAGTAAAGGAGAGCAGACCACACATGTGAAGATGATCTCCATTCACTGTTATGGGAGTTCCAAAAATATCTGATTTTATGGTGATTTTATTGTCGGAAATCCCATAGCGGTGAATAGAGGGCATGTCGCCCATTCTGGTTCCCTGATGTGGGACTTGCACCTATCTGACATTGATGACATATCCTATGCCATCAATGTTGGAGATGAGACAACCCCTTTCAATACCGTTCGTAAATCCGATTACTATTACAATAAGGACTCATGGCTCATGGACAGGACCGTATATATTCACGGATCCTCAAAAAAAAGGATGACATCCGTGTGATGTCAGTGTCACATCCATTTTATTTATTTTTTTACGGACCCATTGTAACAATGCCTGTTCGTCTGCAAAACCAACAACAATAGGACATATTCTATTTTTTTGTGGAACGGACATGTGGAAATACGTTTCATTTTTTTTTTTGTGGACCCATCAAAATGAATTGTTTCGCATACGGACCTGTAAAAAAAAAAACGGAACGAAAAACGGAAAAAAAATATGTTCGTGTGCATAAGCCCTAAGAGACAGAAAACAGCACACAACCACTTTACCTTTTTTCTGTCCGCAGTTCAATGCCACTTCAGCCTTGAGCTAATGGACATCCCTGGTAAGGAAGGGTTGGCAGGGGTGCTCTACCTGATAATCACACACATGGTAGTAGTTGCCGAGCTGAATCTCCATAGTAACCAGTCTGACTCAGCTGTGGGGCTGTAGGCCTCAATCAGCACCCTCCTGACATTAGAGAAGGGGTGAAGCAGCTTTGGCAGCAGTAAAATCAGATCATCCCCATCTCAGCCAGAATTAATCCGATTTTTCCTAAAATCTAGTTAGCGAGGAAACCATTTTATCAGATGGCCAGAGCCCAGAAAACTAATGATTTGTCAAATGATGCCATCAGTAACGACCCATTGTCATAATAATAATTGGGGCAGATTTACTAATCTTGTCTAAAATGCAGACAGCGTAAACGTAGGCTAAAGATGGGCCAAATGTATCACAGGGACTCCTGGTGAATGATACATGTCTGTGATTATAGAAATGTCTACTAAATGTCACACATAGATAAGTAGATAGATATATAGACAGAAAGATAGATAGATAGATAGATAGATAGATAGATAGATAGATAGATAGATAGATAGATAGATAGATAGATGATAGATAGATAATAGAAAGACCGAGACAGACAGAGAGATAGATAATTAGATAGATAATTAGGTAGATAGATATTTCTCTGTGATCATATATACTGCAGCACAGATAGACAGATGGATAATCAGATAAATAAGATAGATAGATAGATAGATAGATAGATAGATAGATAGATAGAAGATAAATAGATAGAAAGATGATATCAATAGATAGACAAATAATTAGCTAGAGAGATATAAGATAGATAGATAGATAGATAGATAGATAGATAGATAAAAAGAAGAAATTCCACGGCACTCCAAAAGTAGTAAACTAAAGGTGTTTATTCACCTGAATGCAACGTTTCAGTCCACTCAATGGGACTTTTCTCAAGCAGTGACAATCAGGTGAATAAACACCTTCAGTTCACTACTTCTGGAGTGCCGCGGAATTTCTTCTTTTTATTGTGTTTGGATTCTGGACCGTGTCCATAGCCGCTGGCACCCATCTTCTCTACTTTTTACAGACAGTGCTGTCCACAACTTTCTTTTTGTTAGATAGATAGATAGATAGATAGATACAGGGCCGCCGATAGGGCAGTACAACTGGTACTGCCCTATGGGGCCCGGACTCTAGGACACTGGGGGGGGGGGCCCGGCCGGTGGGCCGCAGACTGTGCGGTCTGTGCCGCACGATAATGAGTGGAGGCGCCGGGGGCCGCTGGCTAAGTGCGCAATGCGCACAGTTCTTTAATACTTACCCTGCCGCTGGCTTCGGTCTCCGACTCCTGGCTGCGCGCTTCCTCCTGGGCTGGCTGTGTGATCCCGCGAGATCCAGCGCTGGGTCACAGGTCTCGCGGGATCACACACTGCAGGAGAAGAAGGCGCGCGCAGGAGAAGGAGAAGAAGACCGGAGCAGCTTTTTGTAAGTATTTTTTGTGGCTGGGGCCCCCGGGGGGGGGGGGGGGGGGGGTGGTTTGGCTGACCTGAGGTCTGATGGGGGCAGAAATGGCTGACCTGAGGTCTGATGGGGGCAGAAATTGCTGACCTGAGGTCTGATGGATGGGGGCACAAGAGCTGACCTGAGGTCTGATGGGGCACATTAAGCTGACCTGAGGTCTGATGGGGCACAAGACCCTGATCTGATGTCTGATGGGGGCACAAGAGCTGACCTGAGGTCTGATGGGGCACATTAAGCCGATCTGAGGTCTGATGGGGGCACATTAAGCTGACCTGAGGTCTGATGGGGCACATTAAGCTGACCTGAGGTCTGATGGGGGCACAAGACGCTGATCTGAGGTCTGATGGGGCACAAGACCCTAATCTGAGGTCTGATGGGGGCACAAGACGCTGACCTGAGGTCTGATGGGGCACAAGAGCTGACCTGAGGTCTGATGGGGCACATTAAACTGACCTGAGGTCTGATGGGGCACATTAAACTGACCTGAGGTCTGATGGGGCACATTAAACTGACCTGAGGTCTGATGGGGGCACATTAAGCTGACCTGAGGTCTGATGGGGGCACAAGACGCTGATCTGAGGTCTGATGGGGCACAAGACCCTAATCTGAGGTCTGATGGGGGCACAAGAGCTGACCTGAGGTCTGATGGGGCACAAGACGCTGACCTGAGGTCTGATGGGGCACAAGACGCTGACCTGAGGTCTGATGGGGCACAAGAGCTGACCTGAGGTCTGATGGGGCACATTAAACTGACCTGAGGTCTGATAGGGGCACAAGACGCTATTTGAGGTCTGATGGGGGCTCAAGACGCTGACCCGAGGTCTGATGGGGGCACGATACGCCGACCTGAGGTCTGATGGGGGCACGAGACGCTGATCTGAGGTCTGATTGGGCCACGAGACGCCGATCCCTGTACTGTGACATCACTGTGTTTATTATCTCTATACTGTGACATCACTGTGTTTATTATCTCTGTACGGTGACATCACTGTGTTTATTATCCCTGTACGGTGACATCGCTGTGTGTATTATCCCTGTACAGTGACATCGCTGTGTTTATTATCTCTGTACTGTGACATCACTGTGTGTATTATCCCTGTACAGTGACATCACTGTGTGTATTATCTCTGTACTGTGACATCACTGTGTTTATTATCCCTGTACTGTGACATCACTATGTTTATTATCCCTGTACAGTGACATCGCTGTGTGTATTATCTCTGTACGGTGACATCACTGTGTTTATTATCCCTGTACTGTGACATCACTATGTTTATTA
Source organism: Rhinella marina (assembly GCA_900303285.1). Lineage (NCBI taxonomy): Eukaryota > Metazoa > Chordata > Amphibia > Anura > Bufonidae > Rhinella > Rhinella marina. The sequence goes on along the minus strand of ONZH01025454.1, from coordinate 288,492 downwards.
TCCCTGTACAGTGACATCACTGTGTTTATTATCTCTGTACGGTGACATCACTGTGTTTATTATCTCTGTACAGTGACATCGCTGTGTGTATTATCCCAGTGCAGGAAGAGGTAAGTGGTCTGTGTTTGTGTGTTTGTTTTCTATTTTTCAGGGTCGTGAATGCAGAGGACTACGTCGGATTCGGTGGACTACGCCGGACCAGCTTTTTTTTAATAAAATGGTCAAACAGGGGTCTGGGGGAGTGTTTATTTCAATAAAATGTTTTATACTTGTGTGTGTATTTTTTTTCCCCAATACTACAGTTTTAGTAATTACGGCTATCTACAGACGGCCCTTATTACTAATACTGGGCTTAGTGCTTGCCGGTATGGCAGGCCAGCACTAACCCCAACATTATTACCTCGGCACCCACCGCCACCAGGGGTGCCGGGAAGAGCCGGGTACCCGCAGGACCGGACCTTCAAAATTGAGGGTCTGGCTCTGGGGCGGCTGCAGGCTGGTACCATTAGGCTGGGAAGGGCCAATAACCGTGTCCCTTCCCACCCTGGTAGTGCCAGGCTGCTGCTGCTGGTTGTATCTGGCTGGAAAATGAAAAAAGGGGGGGACCCCACGCCATTTTTTTTTTAATTATTTAATTATTTTTGTAAAAAAATGGCATGGGGTCCCCCCCTTTTTTCTTTCTCCAGCCAGATACAACCAGCAGCGGCAGCCTGGCACTACCAGGGTGGGAAGGGACACGGTTATTGGCCCTTCCCAGCCTAATGGTACCAGCCTGCAGCCGCCCCAGAGCCAGACCCTCAATTTTGAAGGTCCGGTCCTGCGGGTACCCGGCTCTTCCCAGCACCCCTGGTGGCGGTGGGTGCCGAGGTAATAATGTTGGGGTTAGTGCTGGCCTGCCATACCGGCAAGCACTAAGCCCAGTATTAGTAATCAGGGCCGTCTGTAGATAGCTGTGATTACTAAAACTGTAGTATTGTAAAAAAAAATACACACACAAGTATAAAACATTTTATTGAAATAAACACTCCCCCAGACCCCTGTTTGACCATTTTATGAAAAAAAAAAAAAGCTGGTCCGACGTAGTCCACCGAATCCGACGTAGTCCTCTGCATTCACGATCCTGAAAAATAGAAAACAAACACACAAACACAGACCACTTACCTCTTCCTGCACTGGGATAATACACACAGCGATGTCACTGTACAGGGATAATAAACACAGTGATGTCACCATACAGGGATAACAAACACAGTGATGTCACAGTACAGAGATAATAAACACAGTGATGTCACAGTACAGAGATAATAAACACAGTGATGTCACTGTACAGAGATAATAAACACAGAGATGTCACTGTACAGGGATAATAAACACAGTGATGTCACTGTACAGGGATAATACACACAGTGATGTCACCGTACAGGGATAATAAACACAGTGATGTCACCGTACAGGGATAATAAACACAGTGATGTCACCGTACAGGGATAATAAACACAGTGATGTCACCGTACAGGGATAATACACACAGTGATGTCACTGTACAGAGATAATACACACAATGATGCGACTTGTTAAGAAAAAAAGGTTAGCCATTTTGCAATCTGTAAAGTTTACCCGAAAGGGGGGAAGGGGGGGCCTGCGAAATTTGCCTGTAAGGGGCCCCGAAATTCCTGATGGCAGCCCTGGATAGATAGATAGATAGATAGATAATAGACAGAGACAGACAGAGAGATAGATAATTAGATAATTAAATAGATAGATAGATATTTCTCTGTGATCATATATACTGCCGCACAGATAGAGGGATAATCAGATAAAAAGATAGATAGATAGATAGATAGATAGATAGATAGATAGATAGATAGATAGATGGTAAATAGATAGAAAGATTATATCAATAGATAGACAAATAATTAGCTATAGAGATAGATATAAGATAGATAGATAAATAAATAGATAGATAGATAGATAGATAGATAGACAAAAGATAGTGATAGTTAGCTAGACACACAGATAGATATGAGATAGATAAACAGATAGATAAACAGATAGATAAACAGATAGATAGATAGATAGATAGATAGATAGATAGATAGATAGATAGATAGATAGATATCAAAGCAGGAAAATGGTGGACCGCACAGACAAAAAGTAATGGCTGGGTGCCAGTGGCTGAGGAAAAGATCCAATATCCAAATAAGCTAACTTGGAGAAAATCCACGGCACTCCAAAAAGTAAAAACGAATAAGTGTTTATTCACCCAAAAAGCGACGTTTCGGTCCGCACAATGGGACCTTGTGCGGACTGAAACGTCGCTTTTTGGGTGAATAAACACTTATTCGTTTTTACTTTTTGGAGTGCCGTGGATTTTCTCCAAGTTAGATAGATAGATAGATAGATAGATAGACGGTAAATAGATAGAAAGATTATATCAATAGATAGACAAATAATTAGCTAGAGAGATAGATATAAGATAGATAGATAGATAAAAGATAGTGATAGTTAGATAGACAGACACATAGATATGAGATAGATAAACAGATAGATATGAGATAGATAGATAATTAGAGAGATAAATATAAGATAGATAATAGATGGATAGAAAGATAGAAGATAGATAGATAGATAGATAGATAGATAGATAGATAGATAGATAGATAGATAGATAGATAGATATAGTTAGATAGACAGATAGATATGAGATAGATAGATAATTAGAGAGATAGATATAAAATAGATATAAGATAGATAATGGATGGATAGAAAGATAAAAGATAGCGATAGATAGATAGATATGAGATAGATAGCTAGATATTCCTCTGTGATCATATACACTGCGGCAGAGAATAAGTACTGAATGGACATAATTGTAAATTATAAGGCGGGGAGTGGAGACGACACAAGAGCACTGAGGACACACTCCCTGGCAGCAGCAGTTCTTTCTCCCGCTCTGCAGATTAATCCTGTCCAGCAATTAAGGGAATTGGCTTTTTATTGGAGTGATAATATAGATGTACAGTACAATACTTTCACCTCCCGCACTATCTATCAAAGTCGTTTCAATTGCTCGGTGGCATGAAATGCTCCTCTTAGTACAGCACCAAAGAGGAATTGCTTCCAGACAAATTGGCAAAATCCTTTTATGCCATCAAATTTGCCTAATGCAGTCTGTAGGTTAATTTGAAGAAGGGCGAGCGGCGAGTATGGCCGTCTCTTATTATCCTTAGCTGTCAATAGATAAATCACTGCTGACACAGCATCTTGTAAATCATCCTGCAGAGGAGAAATCATTGAGGACAATCATCTCGCTTGGTTTTTACAAGATGCCAGTGGAGTATGAAGCACTTAGCGGCGTTTAGCACGGCTGATCTCAGATCGTCTCTTCTCATCGCCCATTTTCAGTTAGGTTTTATCTCTCCAACTATTAACAAGTTAGAAAAGGACATGGACCTCGATGCAAGGACAAAGGCGGATCAGGAAACCTATCATCTCCAAGCTGCTAAAGAACATTTATCCTAAAAGAGAGAAAAATCATGTTTCTGGGAAAGCTGGGTGGCAACAGGATCAGTAGTTAGACCTCGTACACACAGTGAGGACTGTGCTCAGTGCAGCACTATAGTCATAATCTGCAGGCACTTCATGTACGGCCCTATGGTGCCTTTCTATGGCGCCATATTCTGTAGGCATACTCCTCTAGAAGCATTACTTCTGTAATATGGCATCCAGAGGAATCTGGCGCAATTCTAATTTCAGAAAACAATGGGGCACATTTATTAAGGCCGGTGTTTTACACGCCGGTTTTAATAAAGCCCTATAGCTGGCGGAGGATCACCAAAAGTTATGAAGAGGCACCAACCTCTACACAACTTCGGCACATCCAGCGCCAGTTCTAAATGTAAGACAGTTTCCGATCTGTCTTACATTTAGACCATTTTCCACGCCTAAAACTGTCTGCTTCCCCGCCCACGTCACACCCACAATTTTAGAAGTGGCGTGAGCAGGAAAAAGTCGCAGATAACGCCTGAAATTCACCTATCTTATGCATATTTCAGCTTAGTAAATGACCCCCAATATCTGTATGTAGACTACCCATCTATGACTAACCTCCTCTGTCTAAAGACCCCTTAAAGGGGTATTCCTATCTTAGACAATGGCGGCACATTGCTAGGATCACCTATATTGAGAACGGAGTGGGGAGCACTACACCTGGAGGACCCCAGGTTTCCCAGGGTCCGGCCACCATCAGGCGCAGCTCCCCCGCTGCTCCCATAGAAATGAATGAGAGCACACCGCGCTTGTGTGGCCACCGCTCCCATTCATTTCTATGTAGCCGCAGGAAATAGCCGAGCCAGTGCTTGCCTATTTTCGTCAGCCACATAGAAATGAATGTAGGGTGGCTGCGCATGCGCAGTGCGCCCTCCTTCACTTTGGGGGCTCCGTTCTCGATATTGGTGCGGGTCCTAGCGATATGTCCCCATTGTCTAAGATGGGAATAACCCTTTAACCCAGGTCGACACAGCAGTCAATTATCATGAATGAACAGTTCATTCCCAATAATTGCCTGCTTACTGCAGGAAGTGAGAGCGGTATTTACATGCAGCAATCACCCCCACATTATGGGGATGAGGGATCTCTAGAGTGATAGCTCCTCTCCATACAGATTCGATGTCTCTGCACGAGATGATCTGCAGCCCAGAAATGATGAATTAGGTGTTTGATCAGTGATGCCTATAGACAGGGGAACTATTGAAGGAATGTTCCTAGGAGTGCTCCTTCCTGATAACTGTCCCAATCATTGGTCCCAGTCATTCTTTGGGAATAAAGGGAGTTATTTATTATGACCGGCGTTTTAGGCACCAGTCTTAATAGGCCCCTGTGCTGGCGGTGGTTCCACCAAAGTTATGTAGAGGAGCCAGCCTCTCCATAACGTCAGCGCATACAGCATCGCTTCTAAATATAAGCCGGTTTCTTAGCTGTCTAACATTTAGACCATTTAGAAAATGGTAAATGAGATGGGCCTGCCGGTTTGTCCCTTTCCACGCCATGCCGACATTTTTAGACCTGGCATGAGCTGGAAAAAGTCACAGATTGTGCCGGAAATACGCCCAATATAGGTGTATTTCAGGTTAATAATAAGACTTTTTATCTAGTGCCTGCAGCCTGCCTCTGTATACAGAAGGCTCTTACTTACTTGCTCTCTTCGGCTCCAATTTTCCCGCCTCCATGTTCTTGTCCCCAGGCTGTTTACATCCGGCTGGACATGGACACACAAGTCGCACATCACTGCTGAAGCCAGTTATTGCCAATGCACCGCCGGATGTAATCAGAGGAGGCAGCACGGGGCACAGGAGTGGCAGGGAGCGGGTAAGTATGAATCTTCTATTTACAGAGGCAGGTTCTGGGCATTAGATAAAAAGTCCTTATTCCAAGAGAACTCCTGATCCATTCTTAGGCCAAGATCCTCCATTACCTGAAACTTCCACTCCTGTTTCCAATGCTTCTCTCAAGCTGCACCAGTTCTCTGAAATGTGTTAGCCCAGAAAATCAATTTAACTCCCAACATCAACAAGCATGCCCGAAAAACACGTCATTTTATGTAAATGTAATCTAAAGGCCCCCTTATGTCACCCCTAAAGCCAGACCAGCAAGCGACTGTCAGGAAGGAAGCGTTGCATTCAAAATGCCTATACTTGTCCGCTGTTGCGGACAAGTATAGGACATGCTTTATTTTTTTTATGCGGAGCCGCGGCACGGAGATGGCTCCATGCCCCGGCTGCCCGCTCCCATAGAGGTGAATGGGGCCGCATCTATACAATATTGCGGAATAGATGCAGACCCATTCACACGGTCGTGTGAATGGGCCCTTACACTACAAGAAGAGCGCTAACGATTGTTCATGCGAGCGCTCATTAACGATTATCAGCTGAAATATGGTCCAGTGTAATACAGCCTTAACTCCTCATAGATTGTCAGCTCTTGCGAGCAGGGCCCTCACTCCTATTGTTTGACTTGTCCATTAGTTTTGTTATCTGTACACGTACCTTCTGATTGTAAAGTGCTCTAGAATATTGTTCAGGACTCGGAGAATGATGTTAGACAGCAGCGGCGTAGTTTTTTTTTTTTTTTGGGGGGGGGGCAGAGGTAGCAGTTTCATGTAAGTGGTCAAAAAATGAAAAAAATAAAGAAAATACGGTAACTGTGAGGTCTGCTGTCGTAGTGTGATACCCTTAGCTCTCTCAATACCCCGGTATTCACCCATAAATGCCGCAATTAAATGACGGCATCTCTGTTTTTCTGAAGTAAACCTAACTGTGGGTTCTCGGGAGCGCGGCGGCGATGGGCAGTGCTGTAGGTTGATTACTTAAGCACTTTATAGTCTCACTCTCCTCTGATTGCCTTAAAGTGCATTACATTAACAAAATGAAAAGGAGCCATTAAGAATTTACTGGTTCAATTAACCTGAAAAACGCCACTTCAGCTCCTTACATTTTATGTGGAGGAATATGTGAGAGAAATTCTATTAGCGTCAGTATGGCAGCTGCCACCGGTGCGGCTTAAGGTCAGAGGGCCGCGTCGTATTGTAGCATTCAGGCACGGGGGCTGTGTACAATGTCTGGGGTGACACTGGGTTACCTCTGATCACATACACAGCACACTGTTCTGAACCCGGGAAATGTACGGTGACACGGCTGTTATCACGGATGATGGGCGATCTGTATCATTGGTCTGCCACCTATGTCATTTAAGGTATTGCAAAACTACAACTCTCAGCATGCTCCGGTCCCTTCGACTCTAGCAGACAACTGATCTACACATTACTATGACTCAAATACGCAAATTTTATATCACAGCTGCAGGACTAGCCTTATATTAGAGTGACTAGATAAAGACCGTCCACTTACCCCCCTTCCTGACCAGACATTTTTTTTCTTTTATTTTTAATACCTGCATTTCTGAAAGCCATAACTTTTTTTATGTTCGCTAATGGAAATAATTTTTGTGCCTTTTTTGCTGATACTGTATATGGGCTTTTATTTTTATGTAATTTTTATTTTTGGTTTTATTTTTTAGACCCAGGAAAAGGGGAAAAAATAGCCTGTTTTTCACATTTTTATTATTCTTTTTTAAATTAAGTTTTCATATAGGGAATGTATGGGATATGGTAGCTGGGGTGGGGATAGAAGCTGCAGTGTGATGGTGATTTTAATCTGTGTTTTTTTGTCTTTATATTTTTATTTTTCACTCAAGACCTTTGGAGGAAGCTTCACATTACATTTATTTTTATTGCTGATTTGTGCTGTGACTAGGGCTGACATATTAGCCTCAGTTACTGATTGCTGAGCCTAAGGGCTCGTTCACACGACCGTATTTTTATTTCCGTGCCCATTCCGTTTTTTTGCAGACCATATGCGGAACCATTCATTTCAATGGGTCCGCCAAAAAAACGGAAGATCTTCCGTGTGCATTCCATTTCCGTATGTCCGTATTTCCATTCCGCATGAGTATGAGTCTTTTCCTATTATTGTCCGCATTACGGACAAGGATAATACTGTTCTATTAGGGGCCAGCTGTTCCGTTCTGCAAAATACGGAATGCACACGGATGTCATCTGTATTTTTTGCGGATCCGTTTTTTGCGGTCTGCAAAATACATACGGTCGTGTGAATGAGCCCTAAGTAGCAGAACTGATCTGGTTGTTAGTAGTCACTAATTAGTTCAAAATGACAGTCTCCCCCTGAGAGAAAGAGAGCAGACATTTTAGATGATTGAGAACCACTTTCAAAGCAGTGATTGGGTAAAGACAGGACAATATTTGCTTGTTTATGGCAAAAGACTTTACTGCTGTAGAAAGAGTTAATTGCCTCCAGTGCCCGCCAAACTTTGATTTCCACCCCGCAGAAAGAATTAAAGGGGTATTCCTATCTCAGACAATGGGAGCATAACGCTAGAGTGTCCCCCCATTCAGTGTCGGACAGGGGTGCCCACCAGTAAAATGTATTTTGGGGGCCAACAGGACAGGTGCTACCAGATGACTGAATATGGGGGTCCCTGCAGTAACTTTAAGAAGGTAGGTCCTGGGGAGAACAGGACACTGGCTAGCTTTCCTCTATACCTAGAAGTCATCTCAGCTCTGATCGTGTCTATAATAATAAACTGGGGAGTTTCTTTAATCATCTTTCAGGTTTTTTTCTATGAACATCGGCTGGTTGAGGTGCTGTACATTGAATATATGTATGTAGTGCAGTAAGTCTACTGTGTTATGTGCCACTTGTACAGGGAGTGGGAGACTAGGGGACCACCTTGCTTAGGGGCCCACAGGGGTACAGGTGAATCCAGTCCAAGCCTGCCCCCATTGTCTGATAGGTGCGCCTATGGCCTTGTTCACATGTCAGTTATTTGATCAGTTATTTCCATCAGTTATTGTGAGCCAAAACCTGGAGTGGGTCAAAAACACAGAACAGATGCAAATCTTTTCATTTTAGCTGAACTCTGTGTAGTCTCCACTTCTGGTTTTGGCTCACAAAAATTGATGTAAATAACAGAACAAAAAACTGATGTGTGAACTGGGCCTATTTAGTTAACGCAGCCGGCAAAGTGAAGGAGGGAGCACCACATATATGTGGCCGCCCTCAATTTATTTCTATATGGCCACCAAAAATATATACGGCTATTTTCGTTGGCCCTATAGAAGTGAATAGAAGCGGTGGCCTCGCAAGTGTGGTATGCTCCCATTCATTTATATGTTGATTCCCAGCGGTGGGACCCGCACCTATCAGACAATGGGGGCACATCCTAGTGATATGCAACCATTGTCTGAGATTGGAATACCCCTTTAATGAAAACAGCATTGCACGACTGCAAAGTGTACTAAAAGTGAGACTCAGGGAGGATTACTACCATCATTGTTACTGCCTATACACAGCTATAGGGAAAAGCCTGCTCTGTAGTATACAGCACCTCAGAACTGTGCCTTTTGCTGCCATATGTACTACTTCTCCCAGCAACTATTCAGGAAAGAGAGGCATCTTTTGTTGTAACCAAACAGGCCTGGTTGTTGTCCCCACCTTCCATCTGCTGGCCCCTACTCCTGCCCTTCAGCTATTCAACATCAAGGGCATCCCAGCCACCATCAGACAGGAGCCCCAAACTCAGGGTGTGCCCTGCGGAGAGGAAGGGTTATTCCCCTCATATCACTTCATGACCCAAGGAGTGCTAGAGAGAGAGAGGTATTAGCCTCAGTGAGGACTGCCACCACTCTAATTGCCACCACCATTCCCATCCTTGGAGATTATTCCTTTCCCTGCGGGCCGGCGCTCTGCATATAAGGATGGGGAAAAGGCAGGGACAGTAAAAAAGCATCCCTGCCTTCTCTGTGGAGAGCCCAGCCGTCACTGACAGAAGCACGATTAGCTTACATTCAGGAAAATTCTCACAGTTATATGCTGTCTGCCAGCCGGTCAGAAAGCATAGCATTTCTGTGTATTTAGTGCAAAAAAACCTTAGCAGGTTCTATCGTAATCCTGAGGCAGAACAGAGAAAGTTGTGTTAAATTAACAACTCAGCTCTGCTACATCGTTACATCTTTTAATCCCCTAATGACTAAGGCCTCTTTCACACGAGCGTCGCGGATTCGGTCCGGATGCGTTCAGGATGCGTTCAGGAAAACTCACACCATTCTGCAAGCAAGTTCAGTCAGTTTTGTCTGCGATTGCGTTTAGTTGTTCCGTTTTTTCCGCGCGGGTGCAATGCGTTTTGATGCGTTTTTCACGCGCGTGAAAAAAAACTGAATGTTTACAAACAACATCTCTAAGCAACCATCAGTGAAAAACGCATTGCATCCGCACTTGCTTGCGGATGCAATGCGTTTTTAACGCAGCCCCATTCACTTCTATGGGGCCAGGGCTGCGTGAAAAACGCAGAATAAAGAACATGCTGCGATTTTCACGCAACGCAGAAGTGATGCGTGAAAAAAAACACTCATCTGAAAAGACCTATTGAAATGAATGGGTCAGGATTCAGTGCGGGTGCAATGCGTTCATATCACGCATTGCACCTGCGCGGAAAATTCGCTCGTGTGAAAGGGGCCTAAGGCCCCTTTCACACGGGCGATGTTTCCGCGCGGGTGCAATGCGTGATGCGAACGCATTGCACCCGCACTGAATCCTGACCCATTCATTTCAATGGGGCTTTTCACATGAGCGATGTTTTTCACGCAGCAGTTCGCCGTTGCGTGAAAATCGCAGCATGTTCTATATTCTGCGTTTTTCACGCAACCCTGGCCCCATTGAAGTGAATGGGGCTGTGTGAATAACGCATTGCATCCGCACACAAGTGCGGATGCAATGCGTGATTCACTGATGGTTGCTAAGAGATGTTGTTTGTAAACATTCAGTTTTTTTTCACGCGCGTGAAAAACGCATTGAAACGCTTCGCACCCGCGCGGAAAAAACTGAACGAACGTACGCAATCGCAGTCAAAACTGACTGCGATTGCGTGCGGATTGGTGCGGATGCGTGCGGATTTTCCTGAACGCATCCGGACCAAATCCAGACACGCTCGTGTGAAAGGGGCCTAAGACTATTTTTTTTTTTTTTTTTTTCCTCCCCACCTTCCAAAAACTGTAACCTTTTACATTTTTCACGTAGTCATATGGGGGCTTCTTTTTTGGGGGACAAGTTGTATTTGTCATGGGCTGAAAAAAAAACCCATAATTCAGCCATGATTTTTTGGACTTCATTTTTATGTGTTCAATGTGCACTAAAAATGAAATGACACCCTTTTTCTGTGAGTCAGTACGATTATGGTGACACCAAATTTTATGAAATAGCTTTATATGTTGTTTATGTTTGCATCGCCGTATTCTTACAGCTCTAACTTTTTTGTGTTTCCATTTACAGTGCTGTGTGAGGGTTTGTTTTTGCAGGAAGAGCTGTAGTTTTTTATTTGTTTGAGGACACGGCTGTTACCTCATGGCTGAAATGGCGATCTATATCATTGCTCTGCAACCTATATCATTCAATGTATTGCAGAAGTACAACTCTCAGCATCCTGCGGTCCCTTTGGCTCTAGCAGACCACTGTTCTACACGTTACCATGATGACTCAAATGTGCATATTTTATATCACAGCTGCAGGAGTAGCCTTGTATTAGCTTAATTAGATTAAGACCATCCACTTACCCCCCCCCCCCTTCCTGACCAGACACATTTTATCTTTTTGTTATTTTTTAGTGCATGCATTTTTGAAAGCCATCTTTTTTTTCTGTTTGCTATTGTAAAAAAATGTTGTGCTATTTTGGGGGATAGATGTGCCTTTATTTCTATGTCATTTTTATTTTAGTTTTTTTGTTTTGTTTTACTTTTTATACTCAGGAAGATGTAAAAAAAGGAATAAAATAGTCTGTTTTTCAAATTTTTTTAATACTTTTTCAAATTACATCTCCTTTCCTTATAGGTTTTCATATAAGGGATGTATGGGCTATGGTAGCTCGGGTAGGGATAGAGGCTGCAGTGTGGTGGCAATTTTGATCAGTTTTTTACTTTTTTATTTTTTAACTCCCTAATGACTCAGACTATTTCTTTGCTTTTTTTTCTTCCCCACCTTCCAAGAGCCATAACTTTGTACATTTTTCATGAACATAATCATCATATAAGGGCTTCTTTTTTGAGGAACAAGTTGTATTTGTAATGGGATGAAAAAAAAAATAAAATTCAGCCACTATTTTTTGGTCTTTATTTATGTGCATTAAAATGAAATGACACCCTTTTTCTGCGGGCCAGTATGATTATGGTGATACCAAATTTATCTAGTTTTTATAAAATAGCTTTATATGTTGTTTACGTTTGCATTGCCATATTCTGACAGCTGTGTGAGGGCTTGTGTCTGCAGGGTGAGCTGTAGTTTTTTATTAATTTGGCATACATATGTTTTTTTATCACTTTTTACTTAATTTTCTTTTGGGGGGCAAGATGAAGCAAAACAAAAAACAAAAAACAAAACCCTGCAATTAGCCATTTTTATTTTTCATTATGGCATTCACTGTAATAGAACAAATATTTTATTTATTATTATTGATATTTAATTTATTTATTTATATTGTATTTAATTGTTTATTATTTATATTTTATTATTTATTTTTATTGTTTACTTATTTTCATAATTTTTTCCTTTATAAGCACTTTTTCTATGTAATTTTTAGCCCCCTAATAGGACTTGAATTTGTGACATGATCTCTCGTACCATAGATTGCAATAGAATACTATTGCAGTTTATGGGATTTTTACTGGCTGTTTGTTAAGCCGTGCCTCAGCCCCCAAGGCCCCAGTCCATCATAGTAACTGATTGGAACACCCTTAGGCCCCTTTCACACGAGCGAGTTTTCCGCGCGAGTGCGATGCGTGACGTGAACGCATAGCACCTGCACTGAATCCTGACCCATTCATTTGAATGGGTCTGTGTACATGAGCATTTTTTCACGCATCACTTCTGCGTTGCGTGAAAATCGCAGCATGTTCTATATTCTGCGTTTCACTTTCACGCAGCCCTGGGCCCATAGAAGTGAATGGGGCTGCGTGAAAAACGCATTGCATCCGCAAGCAAGTGCGGATACAATGCGTTTTTCACTGATGGTTGCTAAGAGATGTTGTTTGTAAACCTTCAGTTTTTTATCACGCGCGTGAAAAACGCATCAAAACGCATCGCACCCGTGCGGAAAAAACTGAACAACTGAACGCAATCGCAGACAAAACTGACTCGTGTGAAAGGGGCCTTACTAACTCGTGCCTCTGAGGGGAGGCATTTCTATATGTCACAGGTCAGTGGGGGAGACATCAAAACTGGAGTAAAGGGAAACTGGCTTAGTTGCTCACAGCAACCAATCAGTTTTCAGCTTTCATTTTTCTAAAGGCGCTCTTAAAAATGAAAGGTGGAATCTGATTGGTTGCTATGGGCAACTAAACCAATTTTACTTTACACCAGTTTTGAAAAATCTCTCCCCACTAGCATCTCTACTGTCTAATCATCTGTCGTTCCTTTAACATTAGTGTGCATTTTCTTCAGTCCTTCAGAACCGAAAATCAACAGCTGTGCACACCAGATACAGCCGGGCTGAAAAATGACAGGACGCCCAAGCATCAAATATTTCATTCATTTTTCATGCAAGAGTAAACGAAGGGGAAAGGGAAAAGGACCCAAAGTAAATGAAATAGGCGGTTTATAAATACGTATCTCTTCCTGGTACAAAATCATCATTGTCAGTATCAGAAGCCATTCACTAAATCATTGGGAATCAGATAATAAGACAGCGGGGCCATAAGCAGCCATGACTGAGCAGCATGTCAGGCAGGAGTGAGGCGATGGATACAGATACGTGGCTCCATATATCACCATTATCCACTCCCCTTGGTACAGAGCTCCGTGTGCCAGGATGTCTCTCACACATACTGTTCTGTAAGAATGAAGATTGATAGGAAGCTTTAGAGACACACATCTCCTGTTTGCACAGATTTAAATACATAAAGATGTAGCAGAGCAGAGCTGAATTTGTCATTCAACACCTTGAGGCTTTAGCAGTGCATATTCTTAGAATGCTTTAGGCTTGTTTGCAGTCTTATATAAAATCACATGTCACTAACAATTCAGTTCTGATACATCTGTATGTCAAAGGGTTTATATGCTATACTACCATAGCCAGGTCATATACAGTATAATATACAAAAAAAAACCATCTTGACTCGGCAAGTGAAGCCACTGAGGGTCATTTATTGCCTGTCTTAATAAAATGCCCGTTGGCGAGAGATGCAACCAATTTATTAGGCCTCTTCGTAAATTTCTTGCATCTGCGAGATCCGTGCACCAGAAACTGAAACCTACTCCAGGTACTAGTTGTAACTTAAGACATTTTTCTGGTATAAATGATATTAAATATGTCAGACTGTGGTGGACATACACCTTTCTACTAAACTCCACCCACGTACTAAAAAATAAAACTGCCAACAGCAGCATAAAACATAAATGGGGTCATTTATCAAACTGGTGTAAAGTAGAACAGGCTTAGTTGCCCCTAGCAACCAGCTTCCACCTTTAATTTTGGACAGCTCCTTTGGAAAATGAAAGGTGGAATCTGATTGGTTGCTATGGGCAAGTAAGCCAGTTCTACTTTACACCAGTTTGATAAATGACCCCAAAAAAGTTACAAAATTTTTGCGCAACATGCCATTTGAAACAAATTTTGAGACTTTCTTACACCAAAAACAGGCATGAAACATTTGTAAATGACGGACATTATTCCTGAAGCCTTCTTCTCTAGGAGTTTATAGCAAGGGTTGATTTTTGGGTCTTCAAATACTTCCACCATAGGGCACAGACATAGCAAAATTTTCCTTCACATGGGACTAAAGCCTTGAGGGGACACCCCCCACCCACCTAATACCTGGAGCACACACCCTTCAATATCCTCTCCTGCTTATTGCACTGTACAAGGGAAACATTGATTTGTAATATGAATTTATGACAGGATTTATTGGCCCATGTCCTGTACACAGGGGTGTAACTATAGAGGCTACAGAGGTTTCAGTAGCACCCAGACCTTGGAGAATAAGGGGGGCAATTTTGCAGATTTTTCATTGAGCTCCTGGAGCTACAAATGGGTTATCGTGTGAAGATCGCCAATAAGGGAATATGGATGTCATAAAGGAAGGCCCCACACACAGGACCCTAGAATGGAAAGACTCATATTACATGGACGGCCGTTCACCTGAATTTATACTACATTTCTCCTGCAGTGTCCAGAAATGCCCGGCTGGCCGTGGCTTTCCCTGCCAACATTGCACATTATATATTGAGTATCACTGTGGGGCATGGGTAGCCATCCAAACGGTAAAACTGTGTGAGACATAAGAGGGCATTACACTGTGTGAGGGGCACATAAGAGGGCATTATAGTGTGTGAGAGACACATAAGGGGGCATTACACTGTGTGAGGGACACATAAGGGGGCATTATACTGTGTGAGGGACACATAAGAGGGCATTATACTGTGTGAGGGACACATAAGGGGGCATTATACTGTGTGAGGGACACATAAGAGGGCATTACACTGTGTGAGGGACACATAAGAGGGCATTATAGTGTGTGAGGGACACATAAGGGGGCATTATACTGTGTGAGACATAAGAGGGCATTATACTGTGTGAGGGACACATAAGGGGGCATTATAATGTGTGAGGGACACATAAGGGGGCATTATACTGTGCGAGGGACACATACGGGGGCATTATACTGTGTGAGGGACACATAAGAGGGCATTATAGTGTGTGAGGGACACATAAGGGGGCATTATACTGTGTGAGGGACACATAAGGGGGCATTATAGTGTGTGAGAGACACATAAGGGGGCATTATACTGTGTGAGGGACACATAAGGGGGCATTATAGTGTGTGAGAGACACATAAGGGGCATTATACTGTGTGAGGGACACATAAGGGGGCATTATAGTGTGTGAGAGACACATAAGGGGGCATTATACTGTGTGAGGGACACATAAGGGGGCATTATAGTGTATGAAAGACACATAAGGGGCATTATACTGTGTGAGGGACACATAAGGGGGCATTATAGTGTGTGAGAGACACATAAGGGGGCATTATACTGTGTGAGAGACACATAAGGGGACAATATAATGTTTGGGGCACACATAGGGGTATTATACTGAGTGTTGGGGGGCACAGCAGGAGGCTTTATACTGTGTAAGAGACACATAAGAGGCATTATACTGTAGGGAGGGGCACATCAAGGTGCATTATAGTGTGCGTGGGGCATATACAGGGGCACAGGGGCAGAGGTATTATACCGTGTGAGGGGCACATATGGGGATATATCAGGAGGCACATATGGGGATATATCATTATACTGTGCAAGGTATATCAGAAGGCATTATACTGTGTGAGGGCATGAAAGAAGGCATTATACTGTGTGAGGGCATGTAAGGAG